>CM064562.1:10905530-11262117 GCA_032716605.1 Paralithodes platypus | reverse complement strand
AATATTTTTTCCCCGCAGAATCCAAGAGTGGAACCACCTCCCATTTCACGTAATTAATAGCCCCACTCTTGATTCTTTTAGAACTAGGATCACCAATCATTAAATCCCTAATCCTGATCCTTCCTTTAATCTTGTCCCCAATCACTAGTCCTGATGCACAACCCTCGCATATCATGCCGCCCGAGAGCGGCCCTCTACAGGTCCCTAAACGTAAACGTAAAAAAAAAAAAAAAAATATATATATATATATATATATATATATATATATATATATTCCTTTGATTGTTCTGCGTGATCGCTATCTCGACGGTCCCTCTTCAAAGTGTTTCGTTTAGTTCATGTTCACCATTAATAAACTAAAGGACTATTAATGAACAAACCTAACCTGACCAAACTTAGGCTAGGTTGGGCTGTGATATATTAAGTTGAGTTATTATTATTATTATTATAATTATTATTATTATTATTATTATTATTATTATTATTTTATTTTTTATGATGAATGCTAATGTTTATCCGAAAGTTTCGATCGGATATCCGCCACTCATTTTATGAAGTCGTAGACACACGGGCACATTTTAGCGGTGAATTACTATTGAAGTCTTGTACAGTACAGATGATCTAAATAAGTAACACCCCGTTCTTAACATTAATCATCCATTACAAACCCCAATGTACTTGAATAAACTAATGAAAGCATAATATGGTCCTCCCGGGATTTGAACTCGGGACACCACACCCAGAATATAAGCATCTAAACCATTAAACTACCAACAATAATTTGGTTGTGGCAGACTGGCGATCACAAGTTTAATTAATCCGTCTAAAATTGTATTTAAACAAAATAATTGGGTTCGATGACTGATTGAGAAAATCCGCTGCTAAAATGATTCGTGTAACAGCGGCTTTATTCTTTATGTTCTTACTCTTAGCAGTATATCAAACGACGATTTTCTTTATTATGTTTATATCCATGTTACGAGTTTATTTATAATTTTCTTTATTAAGTTTGTGTCCATGTTACGAGTTTATTCATAATTTTCTGTATTAAGTTTTGTTCATGTTACGAGTTAATTCATAATGTTCTGTATTAAGTTGTTGTCCATGTTACGAGTTTATTAATAATTTTCTTTATAAATGTGTGTCCATGTTACGAGTTTATTCATAATTTTCTTTATTAATTTGTGTCCATGTTACGAGTTTATTCATAATTTTCTTTATTAATTTGTGTCCATGTTACGAGTTTATTCATAATTTTCTTTATTAAGTTTGTCCATGTTACGAGTTTATAGATCTTACACAGACAAAATAAACATCGTACTCAGGCAGCACCGAAAATTGACCACTTAGGAGTTTCAGCCTATAAGGAAGTTGGAGCTGTAGGCATGGACATTTAGCAGAATTGACAACTAAAATACGGACCTAGTACATTTATAAACACATAAAACCAAATTCGACACACTTACTATCCATCAGAAAACTACATTATTTTTGCATTTCTGTTCTTTGTCGATGTTTACAGCTCCAACTTCCTTATAGCCTGAAACTCGCAAGGGATCAATTTACGCGACCGACAAATGTTTACCTGCGGCGGCGGACGGTGAAACTTTATGAACGATCGACCGCAGGGTGTTATACCGGGACCATGTTGTTTTGAGGGGGAGAGGTGGTTGTTTTTTTGGACCCCCCCACCCCCTCCTCTCCTAGTAATGAGGACTAGAAGGAATGGGAAAGGTCTCTGGTTTGTCTTCCTGAGTTTTGACTGTGTTGTTGTTGTTCTTGTTGAGGATATGGGTTACGGGGGGCTAAGACCATTTTGAGAATTATTATTATTATTTTTTATTTTTTTTTCTTCTATGTGTATGAAGGAGACAAAAGGAAAAGCTGCCTGTAACGAGTGTCCCCCCCCCCCCCCCCCTCCCGCCCCATATTCATCTCGCAGATAAACAGAAGTACAAGCAAACATGGATATTTACCATATAAGTTAAATAAATGTATAAAAAGCCATCGAGGCCCACCCACATCAAAAGTCCTTACCTGTTTCTTTCTCAAAATCTACTAACCACAGGGCATTAGTATTATATTTTATTGATATTTTTAAGGGGAGGTATTTAGTTTGTTCCCTAGACCTCCAGCAAGCTTAAAATTACACCCCCTTGAGTCCCTTTCAAGATTAATTTGTACATTTTTCGGTAGAAAAATTTCCCGGCCGAAGGCCGTTTTCTCTTAAGTTACAGGCTCGCTATCGCTCGCCAGGATAAAATCGACACCTGAATGGCACGAAAGGTCTTAAAATGGGGTGAAAGTTCTTAAAATCGCCAAACTAACGGGGTGAACGTTTTATAATATCAAAAGCAATGGGGCTAAACATGAGGGAGAAAGGGGTCAAGAAAAAAATCCCTCTAGTGGAGATCTCCCCATAAGTATACCTAGTTTCCTCTATCCAAAACTCTCTACTCTCCTACTTTTCTATAGACACCTGATTTGACCTAGCTCAGAACCCTATTAGTATCTGCCATAAAATCCCCAATGCGTATTCTTGTATATATATGAACCTACATAACCAATTATTAACAATTAACCCCCTCTGTACAGGCGACGTCTTTTTAATTTAATTCTAGTAATATCTAGACGCTTTTGTGATGTTTAAGAAGGGTCTGTGGTAATAAAAAGGTTAAGATAGTACGAAGCCTGCTAATTGCCGGAGGATCTTTTAAAACTGAATAAAATGGCTAATAATAGTACCCAGGATTAAGTTAAAAGATAGGCACCGGTACAGAATGGATTAAATCACACGGATTACATATGGCCTTCAACTATTAACCCCTTCAGTACCGGTGACGTGGTTTTAATTATATTCTGGCAACTATTAGACGATTCTAGTCAGCTTAAAAATGGCTTCCAGTAATTAATAGGCTTTGAACTAATGATACTAATTCTTAGTGTGCAGAATTTTGGTGTGAGTATCCTAAGTTCGAGTCCTTGGAATACCACATATATTCATTACTTTCATTGATTTCATTAACTCTTTCACGCTTTTATGACGCAGAGGTTGCCAGATTAGCAATAAGAAATAGAGTTCTCTCACTCTTATAATTACCTCTCCAAAATTAGTTTTGTGCCCACAGCTAACTCAAAGACAACTGCAGAGGTTGAAGTAACTAAACTAAAGGTTTCTAAATACCCCTGATGGTAACAAAGGTTTTAAAGTATCCCTAATAGGCTCAAAATCGCGGCATAAGCGTGAAAGGGTTAATTAGGTTTATTTGTAAATTAATTGGTGGGTTGGTGAAAACAAATATGAATTAAGGGCAGGTTTTTAGTTTGGTCCCTAGATATCCATCAAGCTTAAGATTACACCCCCTTGAGCCCCTTTCAAGATAAATATATACATTTGTCGGTAGAAAAATTTCCCGGCTGAAAGCCGGTTCCTCTTAAATTACAGGCTCACTATCGCTCGCCAGGATAAAATCGACACATAAATTGCACGAAAGGTCTTAAAATTGACAGAAATGGGTTGAAAGTTCTTAAAATCATCAAAATAATGGGGCGAACGTTTTAAAATTAGAAAAGCAATGGGGCTAAACATGAGGGAGAAAGGAGTCCCGAAAAAACTCCCTCAAGTGGATATCTTCCCTTAACCCTTTTACTACACACAGATCCTTCCTGTACGGCGCAGAAGCTACTAAAACATATCTAGAGTAAAATGCAAAAAGACGGGGATTTACTTATAAATTATAAATATTAATCGAGTTCAGGAGTAAAGTTGTTAGGCTAACTTAGAATATACGTTTGGAGATACGGTATTCTAATATTAGTTAAGGGGGCTGACCTGTTTTTGTTCTGTCCTTTTCTATCTTTCTCTGGCTTGTATCCATTTGGCCCCATTCAGCCTACTGTTTTAAGACGTTTATCCCCATCCAGGTGTCAATTTTTTACTGGTGAGCGGTAGCGAGCCAGCATATTTTTTATTTTTGTTTGACAGCAGGCTAAATTTGTAAATTTTTCGATAGAAAAATTTCTCCGGCGAAGCCGGATTTCTTCATATACAGTAATGCTGGCTCGCTTTCGCTCGCCAGGAAAAAATCGACACCTAGATGGGGATAAACGTCTTAAAATAATTGGCTGAATGGGGTCGAATGGATACAAGCCAGAGAAAGAGAGAAAAGGACAGAAATAACAAAAAGCAGGTATGGGTTTATTTTGTGGTCGATTATTTCATATATTTATTATTGTCTTAAGTTTCCTCCCTAGACCTCCATCAAACTTTACAACAATATCCATTAGATCCCCCTTCTAGATTAATTTGTACATTTTTCGGTAGAAAATGTTCCCGGCCAAAGCCCGGTTCTTCCAAAATTACAGGCTCACTGTCATTCGCCAAGAAAGAAATCGACACCTAAATAGCACGAAAGGTCTTAATATTGACAAAGAAATGGGGCGAAAGATCTTAAAATGTACTAACTAACGGGCCGAACATCATAAAATCTGAAAACTAATGAGGCTAAATACGAGGGAGAAGGGGGACCAGAAATATATATATATATATATATATATATATATATATATATATATATATATATACCTTGGAGGGTGAGTCCGTTTTACTTTGAGGCAACACGAACACAATTTTCCGGCGTGCGGTAATGTGTTCAGAGACTTTCCTCGCATTACGTGACTCTCCGTGCGTCAGTCGGTAGCCAAACCAGGATGACAACCAGTAGACAACCCCAATATTATAAAACCAGTAGCCCTATGCATTTTTTTTTTTTTTTAATTATTATTAGTATTTATGTATATATTAAATGTTGTGAGTGCAGTTAACCCTTTAAGTGGCAGCGACGCGTGTTATATTATATTCTAGCTATATTTAGATTAGTTTATGAAGCTTAGGAAGGATAGATGTTAGCTAAAATTTATTAATTGAGATAGTCTGTAGTCTTTTAAGGGGAGATGGTTCACTTTTTGGGCGATTTTGCATGTATTAATTATTTTTCTAGTTTCCTCCCTAGACCTCCATCAAATTAAAAAAAACATTCATTAGATCCCCTTCTAGATAAATTTGTACATTTTTCGGTAGACAAATTTCCCTGCCGAAGGCCGGTTCTTCCAACATTACAGGCTCACTATCGTTCGTCAGGAAAAAAAAGACACCTAAATAGCACGAAAGGTCTAAATATTGACGAAGAAATTGGGCGAAAGGTCTTAAAATCGACTAACTAATGGGGCAAACATCTTAACATCTGAAAACTAATGAGGATAAACATGAGAGACAAAGTGGTCCAGAAAACCGGCCCATCCCCCTCTTAATGGGTTGATATGAGGTCCTTTCTAAGCTGAATAAAAAGCGTCTAATAGTTTCCAGAATACAATGAAGAGGACGTCACCGGTATTGTACGGGTTAGGTACGGTCGCGCTAATAAGTCATGGCCCAACTGTCATTACGTTTGGCTCGCTCTGTGCTGTATAAATGTCTGTCAGATGTTGAATAGGGTGGGTAAGTGTTGGAACATGTTTGTATATTTCACTCGATATGAAGAAATGAAGCTTAGATATTGCCGATACCAATTATTGATCAAAACATACTTGGTGCCGAGACATCACTTATTAGCGCGACTGTACAATACATGCTTAGATTGATATCCAGTATTCGATAAATGGATATCAATCGTGGTCATGTGTTTTACTTATATAACTGTCTTGGTGGTGTAATGGTTGGAGCGTGAAAGTTCTATATGCGATATCCTAGGTTCGAGTCCTGGGAGAATCACATGCTTTCATTAATTTAATTTGGGGTGTTGTTGGTGCTAATAACGATGCTAAAAATTATCCTATTTCCCTAAATACTTGGCAGTTGGTTTTTCGAGTCCTCCTCCTCCTCCCTCATGTTTAGCCCCATTAGTTATGAGATTTCAAGACATTCGCCCCATTAGTTTGGCGATTTTCAAACCTTTTGCCCTATTTCCTTGCCGATATTAAGACCTTTCGTGCCATTTAGGTGTCGATTTTTTTCCTGGCGAGCGATAGCGAGCCTGTATTTGGAGAGGAATCGGCCTTCGACCGGGACATTTTTTTACCGAAAAATTTACAAATTCATATCGAAGGGGGGTCTTGTGGGCGCATTTTTATGTTTGATAGAGGTTTAGAAAGCAAACTAAACCCCCTCCTTGAACCATTGAGCCCGAACCAGTAAATTATGCTGCACAATACCGTCTGGGCTCCCTTAACTCTGAAATATTGACCGAACGAATATTATAAACACCATTTGAAGGCCTTTATTGACAACATTTTGGAAATAACTTGTTCAGGTCACTCTAAACCAAGACGATTTCCAAACTATTAATCAATTTAATACCCATCAACCAGTAACCAATTCTATATTCTAAAGACAAACTATGCACCCAAAGCCGTATTCTAAAACTAGCAGTTAATTCTCTAAACCAGGGTTGGGTATTAATTTAATATATATATATATATATATATATATATATTTTTTTTTTTTTTTTTTTTTTTCATTTCATAACCAGATTAAAGGGTGACGGGCGTATTTAATTGCTAATTTATGTATTTATTTGACTATTTTGTTATTTTCCTCCATAGACCTCCATCAAGCTTATAAAAACACCCGCCCAAGACCCTCCTTCAAGATAAATTTGTACATTTTTCGATGGAAAAATGTTCCGACCGCAGGCCGATTCCTTTTAAATTACAGGCTCGCTATCGCTCGCCAGGAATAAATCGACACCTAAATGACACGAAAAGTCTGAATATTGACAAATTTATGGGATGAAAAGTCTAAAAATCGCCAAACTAATGGGCCGAACGTCTTAAAATCTCAAAACTAATGGGGCTAGACATGAGAGAGAAGGTGGACCAGAAAAACGACCCACCTCCCCTTAAAAAAAATACTATAATCCCAACACGAGTACCGGTAGTTAATTCCTAGAACAATAACTATACTCATAACACCAGTAACTAACCCCCAAACCAGACAAGTTGGAGCAGTGTTCCGTTAGAAATATTTCTTCAAGGGAGGACGGGCGTATATAATATATATATATTTGCTAATTTATTTATTTTGTATTTAGTTTCCTCCCTAGACCTCCATCAAACTTTAAAGAAAAGAAGAAAACAAAAATCAAGCGCGGGTGCCCAACCCCGAAAGGGGTTGAAATAGGGGAGCCGCCAAAGGCGGCTTTCTAGGGCCTTTCCTAGCTGATGCTGAGAGGATTGGGTTCTAGTCATGTGGTGATGGGCTGGTCTATCAGAGTGAGAGCTGAGCAATCTCTGCCATACCCATAGCTTACTCTGACTGTTCCTTTAACTTATATATTTTCTAGATCTCAAGTGACGGCGTCTCTTCCGTGGATTGACCTCCCAATCTACCAAGATTGGAAGCCAAAGCGTCACATTTTTCCCTTGCCCCTCAACTTTCTCTTCATAATTGCTGAGGGGCACAGGGCCCTGGGTGGGGCTTTGGTTTCCCGGGCGTTTCCGCACCCTCCTCAGCTCCCCGCCTTGGAGTGGCTTTGGTCACCCAGGCTTTATTGTGGTCGGCGGGGAGGGTTCTGTGGGGGCACTCGGTTATGGCCTTGGAATTGCTCGGGGCCTTGGGGCTGTTCGGCCAGGCAGCTTGGGGAACAACAACAACAACAACAACAACAACAACAAAAATCCAACACCCCCTTCAAGATGAATTTGTACATTTTTCGATAGAAAATGTCCCGGCCGGAGGCCAGTTACTACTATATTACAGGCTCGCTATCGCTCGCCAGGAAAAAAATCGACAGGAAAATTGTACGAAAGTTCTTAATATTGCCAAAGGAATGGGGTGAAAGGTATTAAAATCGCCAAACTAATGGGCCGAACGTCTTAAAATCTGAAAACTAAAGGGGCTAGACACGAGGGAGAAGGGGGCCATGAATAACATTATGTAATGAAGGTATGCCTTAAGTTGATTTAACCCCTTCAGTACCGGCGACGTCTTTTTAACTTTATTCTGGCTATATTTAGACGATTTTGTGAAGTTTAAGACGATGGATCTGTGGGTTAAGCGAGATCGGTCGAAGTCCGTTTAAGGGGAGGTATTTAGTTTGTTCCCTACGTTTTCATAAAGCTTAAAATTACACCCCCTAGACCCCCTTTCAAGATAAATTTGTAAATTTTTCGGTAGAAAATGTCCCGGCCGGAGGCCGATTGCTCTTAAAATACAGGCTCGCTATCGCTCGCCAGGAAAAAATGTAAACCTTAATGGCACGAAAGGTCTTTAAATTGACAGAAATGAGTCAAAATTTCTTAAAATGTCTAAACTACTAGGGCGAATGTCTTAATGTCTTAATGTCTTAAACTGAATAACAATCATATAACATTTGCCAGAACATAATGCAAAGGATGTCGGTACGTCTTGATGAATAATTAGGGAAAAAACAACAAAACTTAAAAAATGCACTGAATCGCAGGCTCGTTTTCGTTCGCTGGGAAGAAAATCGACACCTAAATAGTACGAAAGGTCTTGATATCGCCAAACTAACTGGGTGAATGCATTAAAATCTAAAAACTAATGGGGCCAAGCATAATTGAGAAGGGGGTCCAGAAAACGCCCCTTAACTCTTTCACGCTTTTATGACGCAGAGGTTGCCAGATTAGCAATAAGAAATAGAGTTCTCTGACTTATAATTACCTCTCCAAAATTAGTTTTCTGCCCACAGCTAAGTCAAAGACAACTGCAGAGGTTGAAGTAACTAAACTAAAGGTTTCTAAATACCCTTGATGGTAACAAAGGCTTTAAAGTATCCCTAATCGGCTCAAAATCGCGTCATATGTCGTTTACCATATAAAGGCATTTATTCAATGATAATGTATAAGTAATGACTATAAGGAAGCTACAAGTAAAACGTTTGTCAATAAAGTGTTCCTAGCTCCTCAACTTCTCATACTTCCTATATATACAATCTTTACGGCATAATCTGACCCCAACGTTATAATAATAACAAATATATATATATATTTTCAAATTATATAATAATCCACATCAAGTTAGCTGTTGATCATGCTTGTCATTTTTATTTACCACTGCACTACCACCACCATAAATACCATATTCATAATTAAAATATAAATTGAATTGGATGGTTAAGATCTTAGTAAGTGCTCAATTAATCGTGGATATGTTATAATGTAGATAAATTACAATTACATTGCAGATACATAAGAGTTATTATCAATTTAATTAGGCAACCTTCATACTTTCTATGCCCCTGTTCATCTAGCAGTAAATAGGAACCTGGAGTTGGTGGACATTTGTGACGTCCTATCCTGGGACGTAAACTGTGGTATCCTGGATAATGAACAATAATATATGTGTACCAGGCTGGATAACTTACCCGAATCACCCACCACGGGCACCAAAGGGGAGTGTCATGGATATGCGCGCCACGGCCAAGCGAAACTTAGCGTAAGCCCTCAACACATACACAGATACACGCTCACACACATACATAATTATTATATACACACGCACATACATACATACATACACACACGCACACACGTAACCTCTTTTTTTCAGGGCACCAGTCAATACCAAGCTCAAAACTCCCATGCTCTAATAACAGTAAACTCCCATGCTCTAATAACAGTAAACTCCCATGCTCTAATAACAGTAAACTCCCATGCTCTAATAACAGTAAACTCTCATGCTCTAATAACAGTAAACTCCCATGCTCTAATAACAGTAAACTCCCATGCTCTAATAACAGTAAACTCCCATGCTCTAATAACAGTAAACTCCCATGCTCTAATATCAGTAAACTCCCATGCTCTAATAACAGTAAACTCCCATGCTCTAATAACAGTAAACTCCCATGCTCTAATAACAGTAAACTCCCATGCTCTAATAACACTAAATTCCCATGCTCTAATAACAGTAAACTCCCATGCTCTAATAACAGTAAACTCCCATGCTCTAATAACAGTAAACTCCCATGCTCTAATAACAGTAAACTCTTCGTAGTGATGGAACTGCGACTATACTTTTTGAACGTTCCCGTACACGTCAATAATCACTTTCCGGTGCTACTGTTTGTTCAGCGGCCCCACACCTCGTAGTTTGGGTAATCTTGGTAATGTGGTGGGAGGTTACGGTGCTCTATTGTCTTCGGTACCGGAGTCGAGCTGGCTTTTGGGGCCGAAACACGCGAATTGTGCATCGTATAGGGTGGGTGCATTGTTGAGAGCTGGTGCAGGGTGGGTGCTTTCGTGGTGTTCGTTTTGCCCCAGGTCTTTATTATTGTTCTGGACATACGTAGTACGCAAGTAAATGTGTGATAACAAAGCACTGACTATAATATTATACATCGTGAATACAACCAGCTCTCATATGTTTATTTTCAGCCTCTGGCTGTAATTATAAAAATACCGTTATATATTATTATTATCATTATTTTACAGTGTACACCCTCGCACAGAGAGAGAGAGAGAGAGAGAGAGAGAGAGAGAGAGAGAGAGAGAGAGAGTCACGTGCCTTTATTACATCAATTAAGGGGCGGCGGTGTTGACGGTATAAACTCCGTTCATGTTTCTACCACAAAATACCTGTCCTTAACGCATGTTCCCCAAGCTTGGACGGGTTCATACACAGCATATATAGTTTCTGTTAAACATTTATTTATTTATGTATTAATATATTTATATATTTTACAAAAGAATACAAGCAACAACAGACCTAATGGTGCTTACTAGGCTGTTTGTTAAGGGGAGGGTTTTTAGTTTGGTCCCTAGATATCCTTCAAGCTTAAGATTACACCCCCTTGAGCCCCTTTCAAGATAAATTTGTACATTTTTCGGTAGAAAAATGTCCCGGCTGAAAGCCGGTTCCTCTTAAATTACAGGCTCGCTATCGCTCGCCAGGATAAAATCGACACCTAAATGGCACGAAATATCTTAAAATTGACAGAAATGGGTTGAAAGTTCTTAAAATCGTCAAAATAATGGGGCGAACGTCTTAACATTAGGAAAACAATGGGGCTAAACATGAGGGAGAAAGGAGTCAAGAAAAAAAAATCCCTCAAGTGGATATCTCCCCTTAAAGAAAAAGAAAAAAGAAATGCCACAGCCATCAACTGAAGGGCTTCAGCTTTTAAGGTCGTCACAGTAACTTGCCCTAATCTAGACTAACCTAACTTTATCTGAATCTGAACTAAATTAATGTAATGTCCCAGCGGACTATCCCTTATTCTTCAACAATACAAAAATCAATCCTTCATCTTCTCTCAATATTCTTGGTGTCTCTTTTTCTTCTTCTCTCAGTTGGAAGGACCATATTACCAGTCTTGCTAAGGCAGCCTCCCAGAAGCTGGGTGTGCTCAACCGCCTTAGGGGGTTCTTTTCCCCTGCACAGCTTCTTGCTCTGTACAGGGGCATAGTGCGTCCTTGCATTGAGTATTGTTCACATGTGTGGGGAGGTTTCTCTCACACCGCTCTCCTAGACAAAGTTGAAAGGAAGGCCTTTCGTATCATTAACTCCCGTCCACTCAACAACTCTCTGTAATCTCTCTCTCTCCGCCGCAATGTTGCATCTCTCTCGCTATTCTATCGCTACTATAATAATCAGTGTTCCTCAGAGCTTCCCCAGTGTATACCACCTCCTTTACGCAGGGCACGTGGTACCCGTCTTGCAACTCAATCCCATCTCTACTATGTGCAACTCTCCAACCCAAGAGTGAAACGTTACTCTCAAACTTTCTTCTACTCAACAGCTGAGCTCTGGAACTCTCTCCCAGAATCAGTCTTTCCCTCTTCCTATGACTTAATTTGCTTCAAACTCCGTGTGTCCAGGCATTTTGGCTCGAACGTCCCTTGATTTTGGCCCTGTCACTCTTTCAACTATGGGGGAGGCACTCGCTATAGGCAGTTCTGCCTTTTGCCTCCCTCAATCACATAGAAAAAAAAATATATATTCTACTAACCCTATCTCATGTGTGTTAGATCAAGTTAAGTTTGGTTTGGTGGAGTAGATTTGGCTGGGTTAGGATTAATTAGTTTAGGTGGGCTTTGGTTGAGTTAGGATAGGTTAGTTTAGGTTAGGTTGGGTTTGGTTTGGTTAGGATAAGTTAGTTTAGGTTAGGTTGGGTTGGGTTAGGATAAGTTAGCTTAGTTTAGGTTGGGTTGGGTTAGGTTAGGATAAGTTAGTTTAGGTTGGGTTGGGTTGAGTTAGGATAAGTTACATTAGGTTGGGTTGGGTTAGTATAAGTTAGTTTAAGTTAGGTTGGGTTTGGTTGTGTTAGTTTAAGTTAGGTTGAGATGGGTTAGGTCAGTTCAAGTTAGGTTGGGTTGGGGTGGGTTTTGTTAGGTTAGGTTAGTTTAGGTTAGGTAAAGAAAGATAAGGTTAAGTTAGGTTGGACTGGCTCGTGTTAGATTAAGTTAGAATAAGCTACAATGATCGTCCCGGTAAATGAAAAGTATATTTACTAGAGACTTTGAATTCGTTTAACGCATTCAGTACCAGTGACATTCTATTCATTATATTCTGGCAACTATTACACGATTTAATCAGTTTAAAAGGGGCGTCAAGCAATAAAAACAAGCTTCGAAGTATCTTGTTTAACATTATTTACTACCATAGATCCTTCTGAAAATGCCCAAACTCGTCGAAATACAACTAGAACAAACCTAAAAAAAAAACGCCGCCGGTACAGAAGGGGTTAAACTTCCGGAATATGCGTACCTCCCTACCTTCTCCCCCCCCCCCCCCACCCTTCCCGCCTCGCCCCCTCCCCCAATCCCCCCTGACCGCCCTGAGAAATCGTCTAAATACAACTAGAATAAACCTAAATAAGACGTCGCCGGTACAGACGGGGTTAAACTTCAGAATTACACGTACCTCCCGATCTTCCTCCTACAACCCCTCCCCCGCCTCACCTTCCGATCTTCCTCCTACAACCCCTCCCCCGCCTCACCTTCCGATCTTCCTCTTACAACCCCTCCCCCGCCTCACCTTCCGATCTTCCTCCTACAACCCCTCCCCCGCCTCCCCCTCCCATCTTCCTCCTACCACCCCTCCCCGCCTCACCTTCCGATCTTCCTCTTACAACCCCCCCCCGCCTCCCCTTCCCCTCTTCCTCCTACAACCCCTCCCCCGCCTCACCTACCCATCTTCCTCCTACAACCCCTCCCCCGCCTCACCTTCCGATCTTCCTCCTACAACCCCTCCCACGCCTCACCTCACCTTCCGATCTTCCTCCTACAACCCCTCCCCCGCCTCACCTTCCGATCTTCCTCCTACAACACCTCCCCCCCCTCACCTCCCCTTCTTCCCCCCCCAACCCCTCCCCCCCCTCACCTTCCGATCTTCCTCCTACAACCCCTCCCCCGCCTCACCTCCCGATCTTCCTCCTACAACCCCTCCCCCGCCTCACCTTCCGATCTTCCTCCTACAACCCCTCCCCCGCCTCACCTCCCGATCTTCCTCTTACAACCCCTCCCCCGCCTCTCCCCTCACCTCCCGATCTCCTCTTACAACCCCCCCCCCCCGCCTCACCTTTCGATCTTCCTCCTACAACCCCTCCCCCGCCTCTCCCCTCACCTCCCGATCTCCTCTTACAACCCCCCCCCCCCCCCGCCTCACCTTTCGATCTTCCTCCTACAACCCCTCCCCCGCCTCTCCCCTCACCTCCCGATCTTCTTCCTACAACTCCTCCCCCGCCTCTCCCACTAACCTCCCGATCTTCTTCCTACAACCCCTCCCGCCTCGCCCCCTTCCCTCCCCTGACCCCCCTGAGCAATGACACGGGAATCTGGAGGCGCGGCAAACATTACCCACGGAATAGGACCCGCACAATGGGGGTCCGCTCCTTGTCTGTTCTTGGGTCTCTGGTGGCGGCACGGGAGGGGGGTAACGGGCACGCGATCTAGGTGTGTGTGTGTGTGTCGGTGTGTATATGTGTCGGTGTGTATGTGTGTGTGGTTAGGTTTGTGTGTGTGATTAGGTTTGTGTGTGTAGTTGTGTGTGTGTGTTTTTGTTTGTGTGTGTGTGTGTTTGTGTTTGTGTGTGTGTTTAGGTTAGTGTGTGTGTGCTTAGGTTTGTGTGTGTACTGTATTTGCATTTTTTTATGTGTGTGTTTATGTGCATAAAGGAGACAAAAGGCAAAACTGCCTGTAACAAGTATCCCCCCCTTCCCCCAGGTTGAACATTATATCGAGCCAAAATCAAGGTACGTTAGAGGTAATTTAGGTGTGTTGGAAATATGTGTAGTGTGTTTGTTAAGTGTAGTGAAATTATTAGTGGGAGGAGGGGATTGTGAGTCAGCTGGATTACTCTCTATGTAGGATTGTAGGTGAGGCACAAATATAAACAGTGAGGGAAGCCAGACAAATGAAACAGGAATTCCAGCAACTTATATAAATATATAGCCTCCCCTGGGTGCTGCTCTGCTTGATTGGTGCGGTTGGGGTGTCAGTATACGTAGGTGTGTGTGGGTGTAGGCATAAGAGAGAGAGAGATAGAGTGTGTGTGTGTGTGTGTGTGTGTGTGTGTGTGTGTGTTTGAAGGATGATCCAGTGTGTGTGTGTGTTTGAAAGATGATCCAGTGTGTGTGATTTAATGCTTACAAATAATTGTTCACTTAAATATGCATATCTGTCTCTACCATCTTTGCCCTCTCTATATCTCTACCTCTCTCTCTCTCTCTCTCTCTCTCTCTCTCTCTCTCTCTCTCTCTCTCTCTCTCTCTCTCTCTCTCTCTCTCACTCATCCACACACACATACACACACACACCAACAACCCCTCCCCATACCCAAATACACCCCCCCCCCTCCCCCCCAGCGCTAACCTAACCCCCCTAAAAGTGTAACCCAGGCCCTCCCATTACAGTTTCCGGTGCCCCAGAAAGCAAAGCACACTTAGCCACGCACCACAGCCGCCACCACAACAAACACTGCACCATAACACAACACCACCACAACCTACACACATATACACACATACATAAATTACTCGCTCATTCCTGCTCACCGCAAAAAAATAGCAAAGAAAACGGAGAGCGGAACTCACCCAGTTTAGTGGTGGATTTTGCCGATACTTCATTATATTGTTTCCCAGTGCAGGTTTGGAAAATTATGTTAAAATACACAATCACAAAGTTGAGTTCTTCATTTACATACGAGTTGATGTATGTATGTACTGTATGTATGTATGTATGTATGTATGTTGTATGTATGTATGTATGTTGTATGTATGTATGTATGTATGTATGTATGTATGTTGTATGTATGTATGTATGTATGTATTAACTCAGGCCCATTTCCCACTTTTCCTATTTTTTAATTATTTCATATATTTGTTTTTAAGGGGAGGTATTTAGTTTGTTCCCTACTTTTCCATCAAGCTCAAAATTACCCCCCCCCCCCCCTTTCAAGATAAATTTGTACATTTTTCGGTAGAAAAATGTCCCGGCCGGAGGCCGGTTGCTCGTAAATTACAGGCTCGCTATCGCTCGCCAGGAAAAAATCGACACCTTAACGGCACGAAAGGTCTTAAAATTGACAGAAATGGGGCAAACTGTCTTAAAATATCCAAACTACTAGGGCGAAGGTCTTTAAATCTCAAAAGCAATGGGGCTAAACATGAGGGAGAAAGGGGGTCCAGAAAAAAATCCCTCAAGTGGCAATCTCCCCTTAATCACCCCGCTGTCCAGCACAGATAAGACTAACCGAGGGGAAACTAAAGCCGATTGTAACCACTGTCTTGTAGGCAATACATTTCTACGTCTAAGGCACTCCAACTCCTTGTGCTGAAGGGACAGCTTCATGTCGGCAAGTGTGGAAAGTGATGACAGACTTAAGGGGAGGATTTTAGTTGATTCCCTAGACTTCCATCAAGCTTGAAATTACTCCCCCTAGACCCCCTTTCAAGATAAATTTGTACATTTTTCGGTAGAAAAATGTCCCGGCTGAAAGCCGGTTCCTCTTATATTACAGGCTCGCTATCGCTCGCCAGGATAAAATCGACACCTACATGGCACGAAAGTTTTTAAAATTGACAGAAATGGGTCGAAAGTTCTTACAATCGTCAAAATAATGGGGCGAACGTCTTAAAATTAGAAAAGCAATGGGGCTAAACATGAGAGAGAAAGGGGTCCAGAAAAAAGTCCCTCAAGTGGAAATCTCCCCTTAATCCTTTGAGTACTAGCGACGTGTACTATATTTTAATGATAACTATATGTAGACGCTATTATTGCAGCTTAAGGGGAGGTATTTAGTTTGTTCCCTAGACCTCCATCAAGCTTAAAATTACACCCCCTTGAGTCCCTTTCAAGATCAATTTGTAAATTTTTCGGTAGAAAAATGTCCCGGCCAAAGGCCGGTTCCTCTTAAATTACAGGCTCGCTATCGCTCGCCAGGATAAAATTGACACCTGAATGGCACGAAAGGTCTTAATATGGGGTGAAAGTTCTTAAAATCGCTAAACTAATGGGGCAAACGTTTTATAATATCAAAAGCAATGGGGCTAAACATGAGGGAGAAATGGGTCAAGAAAAAAATCCCTCAAGTGGAGATCTCCCCTTAAGAAGGATCTGTGGTAGTTAAAAGGGTTGGTTTGAATATTGTGAAGCCTTATTATTGCTAAAGGTCCTTCCTAAGCTGCATACAATCGTCTGATCATTGCCGGAATCTAATGAAAAGGATGCCGCCGGTACTGAACGGGTTAAAATCAGAAATCTAGCATCTCGAACTTCTCAGAAATCTATCTTATCTATCTATATGCTCAGGGCCCAATCCCCATTAGGGGGGTAGCCGACTCAAGACAGAGCAAGAACAGGGAAAAACACAAAAACAACATAAAACAACGAATAAACACAGATCAAAGACACAAATTCACACACATCTCAGAAATGTCATTGCTAAAATTCGATTTACAGACCGATTATATTAAGAGTAATTTTGCACTTTAGCCATCATTGCTATGTATAAACGATACAAAGTTGTATTCTAACGAAGCATAGTTGATGATAGTCAATAATATGTTTTAAGTATGGGACGAATGAACTGAAGTTGAAAAATTATTCTTTGGAATTATGTAGGCTTACCTGAGCAATATTAGCAACAGTTAACGTAAAGAAGAACCCTGCTAAATATTAAGAAAGATAAGCCCGAATTATTGCCATTGATGTATTGTTAATTTGTCGTCAATGTGTTTGTATATTGGTGATCAAATGTCTCCATGCACACACATACACAGATAGATACATTAGTCGCGTCTCCTTTTCTCTCTTTCCCTGGCTTGTATCCATTTGGCCCTATTCAGCCAACTGTTTTAAGACGTTTATCCCCATCCAGGTGTCGATTTCTTGCTGGCGAGCGATAGCGAGCCAGCATTTTATGGAGAAATCCGGCTTCGCCGGAGACATTTTTCTATCGAAAAATGTACAAATTTAGCTTGCTGTCAAAACAAAAATATATATATGATGGCTCGCTACCACTCGCCAGGAAAAAGTTGACACCGGGATGGGGGTAAACGACTTCAAACAGTAGGCTGAATGGGGCCGAATGGATACAAGCCAAAGAGAGAGGGAGAGAAAGAGAACAAAAGCGAAAGAGAACCGTAAGAAACGAAACCCGTATGGGACGTGAACTGTGTTATAAGTTCTTGCAATCAGGATGTCACAACTGTACTTTTGTGTCTCAATTACTGTACTTTCTCGTGATTGGCCGAGAGGTGTATAGATGTCGCCTAATCAATGTTCTCATTGGTGTATGTGCTTTAGGGTCGTGCATACTCGTTTCTGATTGGCCGAATCGCTTGATACTACGATTATTACTGAATGCTTGGGCTCGGCTTTGGCTAAAATTGTGTAAGTGTTGTATTTGTGAAAGATAAAATACTACACACACACACTCACTCTCTCTCTCTCTCGTTCTTGCTACCTCTCTCTCTCTCTCTCTCTCTCTCCCTCTCTCTCTCTCTCACACACACACACACACACACACACACACAGGGCCGCAAGAACCAATAAATAAAGCCAGTAACTATGACGCATGCTTTAATAATGAAGAGATAAAAAATACGCCCAACACACACATAGGCAAGCATACACAGCGAGGACAAACACCCCCCCCCCCCCTCCCCCCCAAGCATAGCAAGCATAAGGGGGGGGGAGATGGGGGGAGTAGGAGAGGAGAGAAACAGAGAAAGTGAAAAATAATGGAGGCACAGAGAGGCGAGGAAGGATAGAAAGCAAGCATAGGGGAGAGGGGGGGTGGATGGGGAAGAGAAGGAGAGGAGAGGAAAGGAGAAAGACAAAAATAATGGAGGAACAGAGAGGAGAGGAAGGATAGAAGGAAATCTAAGAAAAGGAGAGAGGCAAACAGAATGGAGAAACAGAGAGGAGAGGAAGGATAGAAGGAAAGGTATGAAAAGGAGAGAGGTCAAAATAATGGAGGAACAGAGAGGAGAGGAAGGATAGAAGGAAAGACAAGAAAAGATAAGCATAGTGAAGCACAAATCTCTCCGTCACTCTTTCAACTTTGCACACTTGTTACAGTCATATTTGCCTTTTGTCTCCTTCACCCACACATCAATAAATAGGACATAAGAAGAGAGGAGAGGACATAAATAAAGTGAGCTGAGAAGAAACGAGATAAATGAAGAGGTGGATGAGAAAGGAAGAGAAGAAATGAAAATAAAAAATGAGAATGAAATTACATACAGTAGAGGCGGTAAACAGAGCGGAGAAAAAGAAAAAAGAACACAGGAAAGAAACCGATAAACACGTAGAGTAAATAATAAAGAGCAGAGGTCGGGTAAAAGAAGAGCTGGGGGAAAAACACGAGAGAAGAAGGTATGAAAGAGAAAGAGAGGGAGAGTAAAGAAAGAAGTGAGAGAGAGAGAGAGAGTGTTGAAGTAAGAAAAGAGCCAAGGTGAGATGAGATGAGTTATATAAAAGAGAACAGGAGAGAGAGGAGAAGTAAATAAATAAGAGAGAATCATAATAAAGGAGAGGAGAGTTGAGCAGGATAGAAGGGCAGAGTGCGGGTAGAGGGTGGTAGCTAGAAGGGTGACTGCAGAAAGTGCTTTAGTAGGCAGTTTATGATGGGAAGGCTTCGTCTCCCCCCCCCCCCCTCCCTCTCTCTCTCTCTCTCTCTCTCTCTCTCTGCTTTAACATATATGCATATTTACATAAAAAGTTAATTCTCCTGCATGTGTGTACGAATAAACGGTATATACGGTACCGATATACAGTATATATATATATATAAACGTATTCTGATCTAAGCTTGGGATAATAAAAGGGGTAGCAGATTACCCAGTCTGAACTGTCGTTCATACACACACACACTAGGACCAATTCTCTTCGGTACTAGGACCAATTATCTTTCTAATTTACATCAACGACATAGATGAGGGTCTCACCTGTACAATCTCAAAATTTGCTGACGATACAAACATTGCAAATAGCGTACTCTCAAAAGAACAAGTTGACGATATGCAACATAATCTAGATAAATTGTCATGTTGGGCCCAAATTTGGCAAATGAGTTTCAATGCGGATAAATGTAAAGTACTACATATCGGATACCTAAATGAGAAAGCAAACTATTCGATGAATGGCACTCAGCTTAAGAATGTAAACAAAGAAACCGATCTGGGAGTAACAATATCGAGTAACCTAAAACCGAGTCAACAATGTTCAGAAGTTGTTAAGAAGGCAAACAAAATAATTGGCTTTATAGGCAGGTCATTTGAGCATAAATCCAAAGAAGTTATCCTAACCCTTTACAATTCCTTAGTCCGCCCTCTTCTGGAATACTGCGTTCAATCCTGGTGCCCTTATTACCAAAAAGATATAAACAAGCTAGAACGAGTTCAACGTAGAGTTACCAAAATGATACCTAGCCTAAAGAACAAACCATACGAAGAGCGTCTTAGAGAATTAAATCTATTTCCTTTAACCCAGCGCAGATTAAGAGGTGACTTAATTCAAGTGTTCAAAATCATCAAAGGCATCGACAATATGAACTGTAGTAAGTACTTCACTATCGACCAATCTAATTACACGCGGGGAAACGGTTGCAAAATTATTGGTAAATCTTTTAACTCACACGAATCTAAGAATTTCTTCTTCAATCGAGTTGTCAACTTGTGGAATGGGCTTCCCCGAGACGTTATAGACTGCAGCACCGTTGATTCATTTAAACTCCGCTTAGACAAATATCTCGCATCAAACCCGCGACTGACTGCGTTTGTAAATGAATAACTTTATTTTATCCCCCCCTCAGTTACTAACCCATCTGTCCCCTATTAACTTCCTAATCCTGCCACGGACATTAGTTCTAGGGCAGTAGTTCCCTTTCCAATGTTCCCTTACCCACTCTAAATCACTGTTTGGACACTTGATCCTCAGTGTTTTGGAGGACAAGCAGCCTAGAAGGGTCACTAGACCTGTTGTTGCTTGATTTCCTTTGTACTCCTTTGTACACACACACTACACATTCCATTTTTTTAAGGGGAAGTTTTTGGTTATTCTGGGCCCCTTCTCCCTCAGGTTCAGCCCCATTAGTTTTGAGATTATAAGACGTTCACATTAGTTTGGCGTTTTAAGACCTTTCACCCCATTTCTTTGTTAATTTGAAAACCTTACGTGCACTTTATGTGTCGATGTTTTCCTGGCAAGTGATAAAGAGCCTGCAATTTTAGAGGAACCGGCCTTCGGACTGGATTTTATTTTTTTCCTATAAATTAGCAAATTTATCTCGAAGGGTGGTTTTGGGGGTATTATTTATTAAGCTTGATGAAGGTCAAACTAGAAAAATCCCCTTAAACCATCCCTTCAAACTCGAGACCCCTTCAGCATACAGGAACCTAACCACTTCAGTATTACGACGTGTTCCTCCATTATATCTAGATATAGTAAAAATGTACCAGTCTAGGAATTCTAAAATATTATCTCGAGAGCTTTTTAACCCTCCGCCACCCCCTCCTGATCCCTGCCTCCAGCATTCCTTTCACTCACAGGGATCCCTCTTGCTTCCTTTCCCATGCAGCTACCCCCCCCCCCCCTCTCTCTCTCTCTGTCGCTCCCCCCCCCCCCACCCTCTCTCTCTCTCTCTCTCTCTCTCTCTCTCTCTCTCTCTCTCTCTCTCTCTCTCTCTCTCGCTCTCTTTCATTTTTCACCCCTTCTGTACCGGGGCGTCTTTTTCACTTGATACTGGCTACTATTATACGATGTTATGCAGCTTAAAAAGGGACCCCAGCAATAAACAGGCTTCAAAATATCTCACTTAACCATTTTTAGTACCACACATCCCAAAATCGTCTGTATATAGCTAGAATAAACCTAAAAAGACGTCACCGGTATAGAAGGGGTTAACTCATTGAGTCCCATCCGTAATAAAGTAACTTATGTAACACCTAGTCCCAGGCATTATGCATATCATTCATATTCCTTGTTTTGTTTTGTGTGTGTGTGTGTGTGTGTGTGTGTGTGTGTGTGTGTGTGTGTGTGTGTGTGTGAACTCTCTCCGACATATGACGCGATTTTGAGCCTATTAGGGATACTTTAAAGCCTTTGTTACCATCAGGGGTATTTAGAAACCTTTAGTTTACTTACTTCAACCTCTGCAGTTGTCTTTGAGTTAGCTGTGGGCAGAAAACTAATTTTGGAGAGGTAATTATAAGAGTGAGAGAACTCTATTTCTTATTGCTAATCTGGCAACCTCTGTGTCATATGAGCGTGAAAGGGTTAAACAAAATGAGGTGGCCCAGGGTGGTCTTTGTGGGCTGCCAACTCTTCCCCACATCCTAAGCTACCATATGTGCACAAATTCGAGACTCCTACGAGCCTTTTGGGAAGCACTACATTATTTATATAAGGCCAGAATAGCCGACGTACAATGGCCGACACGGGCTGGATGGGTTAACCCTATGACTGTTAGACTATATTATTATAATATTAGGATGACACACACATCCTCAGCCATTCCAATAATACAACATTCCACAATTATTTGACACACTGTACACAACAATGGGTGGTTGGGTTAGAAATTGAATACATTTACTCAATGGAGGCGATTCATTCGAGACCACCCCTTCGGGAATTAAGATGTCTGACAATGTATAGATAAGTAGATAGGCTGTTAGAATGTATGCCTAACCTTCATAACATTTTCTGATATTTGAAGCAGAGGAGAAGTAGTATAATGGAGAAGAATATAGACCAAGAAAAGGGATGATCAAACAATAAGACGATGATGATGATGAACTAAGTAATACAGAATTACGATGTCGTTAATGATGCTGGCTATGATCATGATAAACAATTGGAAGATAATGACGATGAAAATAACGACAATGATGATAACAATGACAAACACGGTCTCAAAGAAGAATCTAAACAATAAGAAAAAACAAAACACGAAACAAAATTTAACACGATGTCGGGTTAGGTCTGGTATTTCAATCATCTACATTATGTTTTCCTTCCTTCTCCCCATCGCGTTATCATAAGTATCCAATGCTTCTCTCCGGTTCATGTTGCTTGGTTTGCTAACAAGGCATTTCGTTACAGTCATTTTGCCCACATTCACAATCGCTTCGTCCCCGCCTGGCCTAATCGATAACCTAGTGTAACCTAGCTTGGCCGAACGTATCCTAACCTAGCCTTGTCTAACTCTGCCTAACCTGACCTAGCCTAATCGATAACCTAGTGTAACCTAGCTTGGCCGAACGTATCCTAACCTAGCCTTGTCTAACTCTGCCTAACCTGACCTAGCCAAATCAATAACCTAGATTGACAGAACGTATTCTAACCTAGCCTTGTCTAACTCTACCTAATCTGACCTAACCTAATCAATCACCGAATGTAACCTAGCTTGGCCGAACGTATCCTAACCTAGCCTTGTCTAACTCTGCCTAACCAGATCTAGCCAAATCAATAACCGAGTGTAACCTAGCTTGATCGAACGTATCCTCACCTAGCCTTGTCTAACTGTACCTAACCTGACCTAACCTAATTAATAACCGAATGTAACGTAGCTTGGTCGAACGTATCCTAACCTAGCCTTGTCTAACTGTACCTAACCTAACCTAACCTAATTAATAACCGAATGTAACGTAGCTTGATCGAACGTATCCTAACCTAGCCTTGTCTAACTGTACCTAACCTAACCTAACCTAATTAATAACCGAATGTAACCTAGCTTGGTCGAACGTATCCTAACCTAGCCTTAATTGTCTAACTTAAGGTGACTTACTTATACTTGATACTTTTGATGTGTTCGCCACTCTTCTAGCGGCACCGAGGAGCGCGACGCCCCTCGTTATGGGTGGTGATTTGGTTATATATCCATATCTAGTCCGTTCTTCAACGTTCTTATCTAAGTTAATCATCTGGAGCGATTATACCGGTAGTTCTTTGTTGTGTAAATGTTTGGTGCAGCAAGGAGTATATAATGTAAACAGTATTATACATATATGATTCCATGTTTTTCACCTCCATCTTCACGGAAGTGGGAGTCCTAAAGCTCAAAATCTTTAACAGTCAAAATAAAACAAGAATATTAAGCACAAGATCACTTAAATTAAAATTGTTTAAAAACTCGTAGCAATTGCCTAACATTAACGGGGTAGTGCTTTTGTGTTGGTCTATATATTATATTTATTTATTGATATATTTTTGAGTTTCCTCGCTAGACCTGCATCAAGCTTAGAAAAACACCCTCTACACCCCCTTTCAAGATAAATTTGTAAATTTTTCGGTAGAAAAATTTCCCGGCCGAAGGCCGGTTCCCTTCTAAAATAACAGACTCGCTATTGGTCGCCAGGAAAAAAACGACACCTAAATGGCACTAAAGGTCTTAATATTGACAAAGAAATGAGGCGAAAGATCTAAAACTCGCCAAACTAACGGAAACAACGTCTTAAAATCTCAATCTAATATGCTAAACATGAGGGAGAAGGGGGTCCATAAAAAGCAATTAACTACCTTCCCCTAAATATACTCTTTCGGTAAAACAACTCGTGTGACTCCGGTACGAGCGTCCTAATTCGAGAAAGGTAAAAGTGCAAAGAAAACACCGAGTATCATCCACATAGGAAAATAAACAAAACAAAATCTCGGCGCAGTCATGAGGTAAAAGTTGCAAATTCGTGCCATTCTGCAGTTTGTTGAGCACTGAATCAGCACGTTGTAGATTAACCTATCGCAAGCAGTTCGCGGGAGAGTTATAAAATAGTACAAGGAGTTGGCTGGTCGTGTAAGCAAATACTTTATACTTTTATAATGCATTGGGAATAGCTATACCTCTTATTATTTTCACATTATGGCTTGCAAGATAATATAATGCATTGCTACTTGATATACCTATATTTATTTTCACATTATTGCTTGCAAGATGTAGATATAATGCATTGCGGATAGCTATACCTATTATTATTTTAACATTATGGTTTGCAAGATATAGATATAATGCATTGCGACTAGTTATATATTATTATTTTAACATTATGGCTTGCAAGATATAGATATAATGCATTGCAACTAGTTATACCTATTATAATTTTCACATTATGGCTTGAAAGATAATATAATGCATTTCGACTATCTATCTATCTATTGCCCGACGCCGTGATCTCCGAAGGGGTGGCCACGAATGAACCGCCCCCATGCACCTCTGTCCCCAGTCAGTCGACGCCTCTCCCCCCAACCAGCACCGCCTTCGTTCATATACTTCCTCACTCCATCCTTCCACCTCTCTTTCGGTCTACCTCTCCCTCTCTGTCCCTCCACCTCGCTCTCCTACACCCTCTTAGTCAATCTCTCGCTTTCCATACGTTCCATATGGCCGAACCATCTCAAGTTGTTCCTTTTCACACTTTCCAGCACATCTACCTCCACACCGCACCTCCTTCTTACTTCCTCATTAGTCTGTCTATCCCTCCATGTAACTCCGCACGCACTTCTTAAGTAATTCATTTCCACTGCTCTCACTCTTGGTCTGAGTCTCTCAACCAACGTCCATGCTTCGCTTCCGTAAGTCAGTGTCGGGATTACCACACTGTCATGCGACTAGCTATACCTTTTTAAATGTTTACATTATGACTTGTAATATAAAGAATTAAAGGTAAATTATATGAGTATGTTTGATACTAAATTAACATACCATCTGTTTTGTTATATTACAGATAATATAGATATAATGAATTGCGACTATCAACCTACTTACATTTTCACATTATGACTTGTAAGATATAGAATTAAGGAATAAATTATATGGATATGGATATTTGATGATAAATTAACATACTGGGCCTTGCTGTTATATATAGCGGTATTTTCTAAGGCCATATTTTAACTGATCATGTTAAAGGGGGGGGGGGGGTGACCTGTTTTTGTTCTGTCCTTTTCTATCTTTCTCTGGCTTGTATCCACTTGGCCCCATTCAGCCTACTGTTTTAAGACGTTTATCCCCATCCAGGTGTCAATTTTTTACTGGTGAGCGGTAGCGAGCCAGCATATTTTTTTATTTTTGTTTGACAGCAGGCTAAATTTGTACATTTTTCGATCGAAAAATTTCTCCGGCGAAGCCGGATTTCTTCATATAATGCTGGCTCGCTATCGCTCGCCAGGAAGAAATCGACACCTACTGTAGATGGGGATAAACGTCTTAAAATAGTTGGCTGAATGGGGCCGAATGGATACAAGCCAGAGAAAGAGAGACAAGGACAGAAATAACAAAACGCAGGTCACCCCCCTTAACCTATCTGTTATATTTGAGGTTCCTTATTTCTTTTTACTGTTCATGACTATCACGTTTATCTTTCACTTCTTGCATTTCTCTCTCCCTTTCATGTATAAGGAATTGGGTTGAAAAAACGAAAAAAACGCGTAAATATATTCATCGTACAAGGGGAGTGTGTGTGTGTGTGTGTGTGTGTGTGTGTGTGTGTGTGTGTGTGTGTGTGTGTGTGTGTGTGTGTGTGTGTGTGTGTGTGTGTGTGTTCTTGGCTATGTTTAACCTATATATCCACGTAAAGGAAATGCTTAGGAAGAAGGTTAAAAGTGACGTTTGATGGAGCAAGGCATTCACACTTCTAAAAAATATCAAAGAGTCCGCCGCCGTGGGTTTCCTCATCTCCCCGTGTCATTGAGATGCATATGGATTTTAGTTATAGATTTATCTGTATTTGTATTAATTTGTATTACTTATATATTTATCTTTATTTGTATAAATGTGTTCAATATTTAACTCAACGCGATGGGAACATGAAGAAAGCTACAGGGGAGCTCTTGGAGTCGTTTTAAGGGGAGATTTCCACTTGAGGGATTTTTTTCTTTGCCCCTTTCTCCCTCATGTTTAACCCCATTGCTTTTGAAATTTTAAGACGTTCGCCCCATTAGTTTGGCGATTTTAAGAAGTTTCACCCCAGTTATGTCACTTTTAAGACCTTTCGTCCCATTTAGGTGTCGATTTTTTCCTGGCGAGCGATAGCGAGCCTGTAATTTAAGAGGAACCGGCTTCGGCCGGGACATTTTTCTACCGAAATATGTACAAATTTATCTTGAAAGTGGGTCAAGGGGGTGTAATTTCAAGCTTGATGGAAGTCTAGGAAACACACTAAAAACCTCCCCTTAAAGTACTGATAGCATGCTTCATCATAAACTACTTTATTTATTTATCTCTTGTTTTCCTTAAGAGGAAAATAGGATCAGAAATAACGTGTGCAAAATATGGACACAAACGCATATTTCTATAGAATTTGTTTAATTGCTGGAAAAAAAAACTCGTGTCAAGCAGTAGTCAATGAGGTAGTCTGGGTAGTATTCAACCTTCTGACTATAAGTTACCTTTCCTAAGCCTCAGCATTCCTTCTCCCTAGCTTATAATTAAACCACCATAAAACCCCTCATACAGCATTCCTTCACCCTAGCTTATAATTAAACCACCATAAAACCCCTCATACAGCATTCCTTCTCCCTAGCTTATAATTAAACCACCATAAAACCCCTCATACAGCATTCCTTCACCCTAGCTTATAATTAAACCACCATAAAACCCCTCATACAGCATTCCTTCTCCCTAGCTTATATTAAACCCCCATAAAACCCCTCATACAGCATTCCTTCTCCTTAGCTTATTATTAAACCCCCCATAAAACCCCTCATACAGCATTCCTTCTTCCTTAGCTTATTATTAAACCCCCCATAAAACCCCTCATACAGCATTCCTTCTCCCTAGCTTATTATTAAACCCCCCATAAAACCCCTCATACAGCATTCCTTCTTCCTTAGCTTATTATTAAACCCCCCATAAAACCCCTCATACAGCATTCCTTCTCCTTAGCTTATTATTAAACCCCCATAAAACCCCTCATACAGCATTCCTTCTTCCTTAGCTTATTATTAAACCCCCCATAAAACCCCTCATACAGCATTCCTTCTCCTTAGCTTATTATTAAACCCCCATAAAACCCCTCATACAGCATTCCTTCTTCCTTAGCTTATTATTAAACCACCATAAAACCCCTCATACAGCATTCCTTCTCCTTAGCTTATTATTAAACCACCATAAAACCCCTCATACAGCATTCCTTCTTCCTTAGCTTATTATTAAACCACCATAAAACCCCTCATACAGCATTCCTTCTTCCTTAGCTTATTATTAAACCACCATAAAACCCCTCATACAGCATTCCTTCTCCTTAGCTTATTATTAAACCACCATAAAACCCCTCATACAGCATTCCTTCTTCCTTAGCTTATTATTAAACCACCATAAAACCCCTCATACAGCATTCCTTCTCCTTAGCTTATAATTAAACCACCATAAAACCCCTCATACAGCATTCCTTCTTCCTTAGCTTATTATTAAACCACCATAAAACCCCTCATACAGCATTCCTTCACCCTAGCTTATTATTAAACCACCATAAAACCCCTCATACAGCATTCCTTCTCCCTAGCTTATATTAAACCCCCATAAAACCCCTCATACAGCATTCCTTCTCCTTAGCTTATTATTAAACCCTCATAAAACCCCTCATACAGCATTCCTTCTCCCTAGCTTATATTAAACCCCCCATAAAACCCCTCATACAGCATTCCTTCTCCCTAGCTTATTATTAAACCCTCATAAAACCCCTCATACAGCATTCCTTCTCCCTAGCTTATATTAAACCCTTATAAAACCCCTCATACAGCATTCCTTCTCCCTAGCTTATATTAAACCCCCATAAAACCCCTCATACAGCATTCCTTCTCCCTAGCTTATTATTAAACCCTCATAAAACCCCTCATACAGCATTCCTTCTCCTTAGCTTATATTAAAGCCCCCATAAAACCCCTCATACAGCATTCCTTCTCCCTAGCTTATTATTAAACCCCCATAAAACCCCTCATACAGCATTCCTTCTCCCTAGCTTATTATTAAACCCCCATAAAACCCCTCATACAGCATTCCTTCTCCCTAGCTTATATTAAACCCCCATAAAACCCCTCATACAGCATTCCTTCTCCTTAGCTTATATTAAAGCCCCCATAAAACCCCTCATACAGCATTCCTTCTCCCTAGCTTATATTAAACCCCCATAAAACCCCTCATACAGCATTCCTTCTCCCTATCTTATTATTAAACCCCCATAAAACCCCTCATACAGCATTCCTTCTCCCTATCTTATATTAAACCCCCATAAAACCCCTCATACAGCATTCCTTCTCCCTAGCTTATATTAAACCCCCATAAAACCCCTCATACAGCATTCCTTCTCCCTAGCTTATATTAAACCACCATAAAACCCCTCATACAGCATTCCTTCTCCCTAGCTTATTATTAAACCCTCATAAAACCCCTCATACAGCATTCCTTCTCCCTAGCTTATTATTAAACCCCCCATAAAACCCCTCATACAGCATTCCTTCTCCTTAGCTTATATTAAACCCCCATAAAACCCCTCATACAGCATTCCTTCTCCCTAGCTTATATTAAACCCCCATAAAACCCCTCATACAGCATTCCTTCTCCCTAGCTTATTATTAAACCCCCCATAAAACCCCTCATATAGCATTCCTTCTCCTTAGCTTATATTAAACCCCCCATAAAACCCCTCATACAGCATTCCTTCTCCCTAGCTTATATTAAACCCTCATAAAACCCCTCATACAGCATTCCTTCTCCTTAGCTTATTATTAAACCCCCCATAAAACCCCTCATACAGCATTCCTTCTCCCTAGCTTATATTAAACCCTTATAAAACCCCTCATACAGCATTCCTTCTCCCTAGCTTATATTAAACCCCCATAAAACCCCTCATACAGCATTCCTTCTCCCTAGCTTATTATTAAACCCTCATAAAACCCCTCATACAGCATTCCTTCTCCTTAGCTTATATTAAAGCCCCCATAAAACCCCTCATACAGCATTCCTTCTCCCTAGCTTATATTAAACCCCCATAAAACCCCTCATACAGCATTCCTTCTCCTTAGCTTATATTAAAGCCCCCATAAAACCCCTCATACAGCATTCCTTCTCCCTAGCTTATTATTAAACCCTCATAAAACTCCTCATACAGCATTCCTTCTCCTTAGCTTATATTAAAGCCCCCATAAAACCCCTCATACAGCATTCCTTCTCCCTAGCTTATTATTAAACCCCCATAAAACCCCTCATACAGCATTCCTTCTCCCTAGCTTATATTAAACCCCCATAAAACCCCTCATACAGCATTCCTTCTCCCTAGCTTATATTAAACCCCCATAAAACCCCTCATACAGCATTCCTTCTCCTTAGCTTATATTAAAGCCCCCATAAAACCCCTCATACAGCATTCCTTCTCCCTAGCTTATATTAAACCCTCATAAAACCCCTCATACAGCATTCCTTCTCCCTAGCTTATATTAAACCCTCATAAAACCCCTCATACATCATTCTTTCTCCCTATCTTATTATTAAACCCCCATAAAACCCCTCATACAGCATTTCTTCTCCCTATCTTATATTAAACCCCCATAAAACCCCTCATACAGCATTCCTTCTCCCTATCTTATATTAAACCCCCATAAAACCCCTCATACAGCATTCCTTCTCCTTAGCTTATTATTAAACCCCCATAAAACCCCTCATACAGCATTCCTTCTCCTTAGCTTATATTAAACCCTCATAAAACCCCTCATACAGCATTCCTTCTCCTTAGCTTATATTAAACCCTCATAAAACCCCTCATACAGCATTCCTTCTCCCTAGCTTCCGACCGTCATTAAACCACCATAAAACCCCTCATACACTTCCACATCCTCCCTCCCCCCTGCTTATATTAAAACCCCCATAAACCACTCATACAGCATTCCTTCTCCCTAGCTTCCGACCGTCATTAAACCCCCATAAACCCCTCATACAGCATTCCTTCTCCCTAGCTTCCGACCGTCATTAAACCACCATAAAACCCCTCAAACACGTCCACATCCTCCCTCCTCCCCCTGCTGGAGGAAGCGGTGTTTAAGGGGGGGTCACCGACTTATTTTATCTTGCTCTGCTTTTCTCTCTTTCTCTGACTTGTATCCATTTGGCCCCATTCAGCGAACCTTAAGACCTTTATCACTATCCAGGTGTCAATTTTTTTCCTGGCGAGCGATAGCGAGCCAGCATTGTATGGAGAAATCCGGCTTCGCCGGAGAAATTTTTCTATCGAAAAATTTACAAATTTAGCTTGCTGTAAAAAATATATATATATGCTGGCTCGCTACCGCTCGCCAGGAAAATGTTGACACCTGGATGGAGGTAAACGTCTTAAAACAGTAGGCTGAATGGGGCCGAATAGATACAAGCCAAAGAGAGAGGGAGAGAAAGAGAAAACAAGCGAGGTGGGCTCCCTTAAGGTACTGTATACTAACGGGCTACCGGAGAATCGCTCACCGTGGCAGTTCTTGACGTCTATATAGCAAACAAAGGGTTGTTACTCTGTGTTTACGTTATCGTGGAGGGAGAGAGAGAGAGAATGGGGGGGGGGATCGGAGGTGAGATCCCGTATGATGAGTCATGGATATACGCTTGCATCGAGGAAATTGTGTGTGCGTGTTTTTAGATAAAGTTACGCGTTAGCATGTGTATATGATTGCATATACGCGCGCGTGTGCGTATTTGTGTGTGTATGTGTGTGTGCACGCTCGTGAAGAAGCAAAGATTAACATTGGCAAAGGGGAGCAAAGAGCTATTAAGCAACTGGGTAAAAATATGCGAAATTTCCTTGAGCCCTAACTGGAGCAGTTACCCTCTATAAACTTGCCGAGATTGACGTCACGGATTTGGTGCTGGTTTTAGTACGAAATAGCTAGATCTTGGTAACGCCTTTCCATTCACACTATTTTTGATTAAACTTAACCCTTTCAAGCTCCAAGATGCATTTCTGTTCTTCTTTCTGGTAATTATTAAACGATTTTATTCAAATTAGGAAGGGTATATGTAAGTCAGAGGGTTGATTGAGATAGCCTTTACCCTTTTCATACCCACAGATCCTTCCTAAGCTGCATAAAATCGTCTAATGATAGCCAAAACAAACTGCTAAAACGCGTCAGAACTTCAAAGGACGTCCATGAATCATACATGTATAAAACAAAAAATATACAGTATATATTATGTGTGCTACCTCGTACTCTCTCAAGCTAAAAAAAAAAAAAAAAAAAAAAAAAAAAACGTTCGAGACCCATGTACATTTTACGGTAGAATAATGCCCAGGTCAAAGGCCAGTTCCTCCTAAATTACAGACTTGCGATCGCTCGCCAGGAATAAAACGATACCTTAATGGCGCGCAAGGTCTTCATATTGACAAAGAAATAGGGCGAAAGGTCTTAAAACTGCAAAACTAATGGGGTGAAAGTCGTAAAAATCTCAAACTAATGGAGTTAAACATGAGGAATAAGGGGCTCCGGAAACAAACCTCCCCTTAATCGGCTAGTGTGCTGAAAACAAATAAGCGATATATGTAACCAAATTAAAACCCATGGTTATATGAATATTTTTGGATTGCAGTCCAACCCATAACGTTAACCTCAGTAGTTGCAACCAATTAACGTTATGGGGAGGTATTCTGGACCCCCTTCTCCCTCCTGCTAAGCCCCATTATTATTATAAAAAAAAAAAAAATTGACGAGATTAAAATGTCATGCCATTTAGTTTTTTTTTTTGTTTTTTTTTTGTTTTGTTTTTTTTTTCCTGCCGAGCGATAGTGGGCGGCCTGCAATTTTGGATGAACCGGCCTTCGGCCTGGGCAATTTTCTACCGAATTATGCACAAATGAATGTCGAAGGGGGTCTTGGATGTAGTTTTCTAAGCTTGATGGGGGCCTAGGGAGGAAACTATAAAGATAATACATAAATAGACAAATAGACAAACAAATGCAAATTCTCCCTATAAACAATATGTGACGTAGATAAAAAACAAAAATAAAAAATAAAAAAACACACACACACACACACACACACACTAGTAAGTATACTCAAAAGGTGATATAAGAAACAAAGTAGTAAAACCAGTCGTAAGCAGGAAAGGAAAGCAGGTAATAGCAGCGAGGAGAAATAATCACAAACAGTTAGCCTAAATTCACACGGAGGGTAAACACAAATATAGGTTAAATGCAACAGTAGCACCTCCCTTAAGGGGGGTCACTGGCTTTTTTGTTATCTTTCTCTCATTTTTTTCTCTTTCCCTGGCTTGTATCCATTCGGCCCCATTCAGCCAACTGTTTTAAGACTTGTATCCCCATTTAGGTGTCGATTTCTTCTTGGCGAGCGATAGCGAACCAGCATTACATGAAGAAATCCGGCTTCGCCGGAGACATTTTTCTATCGAAAAATTTACAAATTTAGCCTGCTGTCAAACAAAAATAAAAAATATGCTGGCTCGCTACCGCTCACCAGTAAGAAATTGACACCTGGATGGGGATAAACGTCTTAAAACAGTAGGCTGAATGGGGCCAAATGGATACAAGCCAGAGAAAGATAGAAAAGGACAGAACCAAAACAGGTCACCCCCCTTAAGGTGCAGTCAGTCTAATTTAAGAAGCAGAATAGTAAAAACACAACGAAAGCAGTACAAACAAAAAACATAAAATATAAAACAAAACATAAAACATAAAACATAAAACAAAAAACATGAAACAAAAAACATAAAACATAAAACATAAAACATAAAACAAAAAACATGAAACAAAAAACATAAAACAAAACATAAAACATAAAACATAAAACATAAAACAAAACATAAAACAAAAAACATAAAACATAAAACATAAAACAAAACATACAACATAAAACATAAAACAAAACAAAAAACATAAAACATAAAACATAAAACAAAACAAAAAACAAAACATAAAACATAAAACAAAACAAAAAACATAAAACATAAAACAAAACATACAACATAAAACATAAAACATAAAACAAAACAAAAAACATAAAACATAAAACAAAACAAAACAAAAAACAAAACATAAAACATAAAACAAAACAAAAAACATAAAACATAAAACAAAACAAAACAAAAAACAAAACATAAAACATAAAACAAAACAAAAAACATGAAACAAAAAACATAAAACATAAAACATAAAACAAAACAAAAAACATAAAACATAAAACAAAACAAAAAACATGAAACAAAAAACAAAACATAAAACATAAAACATAAAACAAAACAAAAACCATGAAACAAAAAACATAAAACATAAAACATAAAACATAAAACATAAAACATATCCCAGCACTCAGTCTAATTTAAGAAGCATACACAACATCCAAGCAATCAGTCTAATTTAAGAAGCATACACAACATCCAAGCAGTCAGTCTAATTTAAGAAGCATACACAACATCCAAGCAATCAGTCTAATTTAAGAAGCATACACAACATCCAAGCAATCAGTCTAATTTAAGAAGCATACACAACATCCAAGCAATCAGTCTAATTTAAGAAGCATACACAACATCCAAGCAGTCAGTCTAATTTAAGAAGCATACACAACATCCAAGCAATCAGTCTAATTTAAGAAGCATACACAACATCCAAGCAATCAGTCTAATTTAAGAAGCATACACAACATCCAAGCAATCAGTTTAATTTAAGAAGAATACACAACATCCAAGCAATCAGTCTAATTTAAGAAGCATACACAACATCCAAGCAATCAGTCTAATTTAAGAAGCATACACAACATCCAAGCAATCAGTCTAATTTAAGAAGCATACACAACATCCAAGCAATCAGTTTAATTTAAGAAGAATACACAACATCCAAGCAATCAGTCTAATTAATAAAGAAGCATACACAACATCCAAGCAATCAGTCTAATTTAATAAAGAAGCATACACAACATCCAAGCAGTCAGTCTAATTTAATAAAGAAGCATACACAACATCCAAGCAGTCAGTCTAATTTAATAAAGAAGCATACACAACATCCAAGCAATCAGTCTAATTTAAGAAGCATACACAACATCCAAGCAATCAGTCTAATTTAATAAAGAAGCATACACAACATCCAAGCAATCAGTCTAATTTAATAAAGAAGCATACACAACATCCAAGCAATCAGTCTAATTTAATAAAGAAGCATACACAACATCCAAGCAATCAGTCTAATTTAATAAAGAAGCATACACAACATCCAAGCAGTCAGTCTAATTTAATAAAGAAGCATACACAACATCCAAGCAATCAGTCTAATTTAATAAAGAAGCATACACAACATCCAAGCAATCAGTCTAATTTAATAAAGAAGCATACACAACATCCAAGCAATCAGTCTAATTTAATAAAGAAGCATACACAACATCCAAGCAGACAGTCTAATTTAATAAAGAAGCATACACAACATCCAAGCAATCAGTCTAATTTAATAAAGAAGCATACACAACATCCAAGCAATCAGTCTAATTTAATAAAGAAGCATACACAACATCCAAGCAATCAGTCTAATTTAATAAAGAAGCATACACAACATCCAAGCAGACAGTCTAATTTAATAAAGAAGCATACACAACATCCAAGCAATCAGTCTAATTTAATAAAGAAGCATACAACATCCAAGCAATCAGTCTAATTTAATAAAGAAGCATACACAACATCCAAGCAATCAGTCTAATTTAATAAAGAAGCATACACAACATCCAAGCAGTCAGTCTAATTTAATAAAGAAGCATTCACAACATCCAAGCAATCAGTCTAATTTAATAAAGAAGCATTCACAACATCCAAGCAATCAGTCTAATTTAAGAAGCATACACAACATCCAAGAAATCAGTCTAATTTAAGAAGTAGGGTAGGTAAAACGCCTCGCAAGCAGTGACAAAACAAATATATATATATATATATATATATATACATAACAAAAAATATCCCAACATTTAGTCTCATTTCAGAAGCGGGCTACTAAAAACACCCAAGAGAGCCGTTACCCTAATTTCGGAAGCCGCTTAGCAGGCAAAAGAGAAATCGTCAAAAGCAGGATAGAGCAATTTCATGCACCTCAAACCTTCTGTACGAGCCGTTAGTCGGAATTAAGGGGGAGGTACTCGTTTTTTTCTGGACCCCCTTCTCCCTCATGTTTAGCATATTAGTTTTGAGATTTTAAGACGTTTGGCCCATTAGTTTGGTGATTTTAACACCTTTAGGTCCGTTTCGTTGTAAATTTTAAGACTTATCGTGCCATTAAGGTGTCGATTATATCCTGGCGAGCTAGAGCGAGCCTGTAATTATAAGAGGAACCGGCCTGCGGCCGGGAAACTTTTCTTCCGAAAAATGTACAAATTTGTCTTGGGGGGGGGGGGTCTAGGGGATGTTTTTCTAAGTTTGAGGGAGGTCTAGGAAGGAAAATAAATATATATATAACTAAATGAATTAATAGACCCCAAAAAAGAGCCAACAGCCCCTTAAGAGGCCAGTCTTGCGGTGGAGTGGAGTAGTGGAGTGGCGACAGCTGCATTGAAGTAGTGGAGTGGCGACAGCTGCATTGGCACTGGCTTCTGAGGCACCTGGATTTGGCACCGCAATATTTGGGGTCACCGTCATTCTATATTGGGGTCTTTAATTATATTTTTTTATTATTTTGTTATATTTTTTATATATTATATTTTACAGCAATTCTGTTTTGTGGTCATAGTTTTCGATGTGCATGCAATACTCACGTGCTTGCTCGCTCTCTCTGTCTCTCTCTCTCTCTCTCTCTTTACTGTCCTATTCTTCCTCTATTAACTGTCCCTGTCTAGTAGTATTAAGGCCGGACCACCTAGTTGGGCCCGCAATGTCTGTGTGGTTTGAATATCTGTGTAACTGTAACTCTCTGGCCAACTCATTGGAATATCGAAAATACTACAAGGGTTTATCAATATATGTAGCAAAGCAATATGTGTAGTATCTATGTAGTATCTATGTAGTATCTATGTAGTATTTATGTATCTATGTAGTATCTATGTAGTATCTATGTATCTATGTAGTATTTATGTATCTATGTAGTATCTATGTATCTATGTAAATATATCACACGTTCATGGTTGAGATTTAATTGCTGAAAATGCTAACCACTATAGTCCGTTCATTCTAGGTTGGGCAGAAATCGTAACCTCTGTAACTCAAAAAAAGGGCTAGAGAAAATGAGCTGTCAATTTCCACACCAATTCCCTAGCCAAGTCTTCTCAAATGGTAGAAATATTAGCTCGATTACTCTAGTCCTTTGTGAGTTATGAGAGGTTAGAGGTCATGATTTCTGCCCAACCTACAATGAACGGACTATAGTATATGTGGATACTTCTCTTGGAAGCTGTAAACAGGTCTTCAGTAAAGCAGGAGAAGAATAGACTAGATCGTATTTTACACAGACAAGGAGTGCAGAGAGAGAGAGAGAGAGAGAGAGAGAGAGAGAGAGAGAGAGAGAGAGAGAGAGAGAGAGAGAGAGAGAGAGAGAGAGAGAGAGAGAGAGAGAGAGAGAGAGAGAGAGAGAGAGAGAGAGAGAGAGAGAGAGAGAGATATTAAGGCATGGATGTGTTGCATTGGGAACATTGAACACAACAAATGATATACTTAAGATATAAGGCACGAGAGAGAGAGTGAGAGTGTTTTTGTTGTTGTTTTTTTCGGGGGGCCCCCGGGGGGTCTATTAATTAATGTATTTATTTATTTATGTATTCTTTCAGTTTCCTCGCTAGACCTCCATCAAACTTAGAAAAACGCCCCTTAGACCCCCCCCCCCCCCACCCCCTCAAGATAAATTTGTACATTTTTCGGTAGACAAATGTCCCGGCCGAAGGCTGCTTCCTCTTATAATTACAGGCTCGCTATCGTTCGCCAGAAAGAAATCGACACATAAATGGCACGATAGGTCTTAAAATTGACAACGAAATGGAGCTAAAGGTCTTGAAATCGCCAAACTAATGGATCGAATATCTTAACATTTCAAAACTATTGGGGCTAAACACGAGAGAGAAGGGGGTCCAGAAAAACGTCCTATCTCACCTTAATATGGTCAAATGAAAGCTGTAAGTAATAGTTTCCTGTGTCATTATACTGCATATCCTTTATGTTTAACCCTATCTGGTCCGAGGGAAGTCTTTTGGGACTTCCCCTCTTAAGCTCCATTAGTTTTGAGATTTTAAGACTTTTCACCCCTTTAGTTTGGCGATAATATGACACTTCACCCCATTCAGGTGTCGATGTTTTTTTCTGGGCGAAAGATAGCGAGTCTGTAACTTAGAAGAAATCGGTCTTTGGCCGGGAAATTTAGCTTGAAAGTGGTCTAGCTGGGCATTTTCAAGTTTGTAGAAAATCTGGGAAGGCGTTTTTTTTTGGTTAGCCCAGGGGACAAACTAAAATACGTTGCTTGAAAACAGCCAAATCCTCAATTATAATGAACAAAAAATATCCCACTAACACCCCCCAGACGGCGGAACAGATAGCGTTGATCCTCCCTAATCCTCCGCGCTCTCTACTAGGATCTCTGCCAAATCTCTGCTTGCCACATTTAACACCTCCCGGGAGACACTTTCTTCTCTAAACACTTTCTATTTTAATTATTACCATGACAGGAACTCTCTCTCTTTTTTTTTTTCTTTTTTTTTTAAAGGGGGGTAGGGTTTATTTTTTGGCTTATTTTTTTGCTAACGACAATGCACAATTATTTATCTCGAAGGGGGGGGGGGGGTCTTGGTCGTATTTTTAAAAGTTTGATGGAGGTCTTGGGAGGAGGAAACTAAGCCCAATATAATACACGAATAAATACATAATCACAAATCTCCCTTTAAGGGGGGTGACCTGCGTTTTGTTATTTCTGTCCTTTTCTCTCTTTCTCTGGCTTGTATCCATTCGGCCCCACTCAGCCAACTATTTTAAGACGTTTATCCCCATCTAGGTGTCGATTTCTTCCTGGCGAGCGATAGCGAGCCAGCATTATATGAAGAAATCCTGCTTCGGGAGACATATTTCCATCGAAAAATGTACAAATTTAGCCTGCTGTCAAACAAAAATAAAATTAAATGCTGGCTCGTTACCGCTCACCAGTAAAAAATTGACACCTGGATGGGGATAAACGTCTTAAAACAGTAGGCTGAATGGAGCCAAATGGATACAAGCCAGAGAAAGATAGAAAAGGACAGAAAAAAAACAGGTGACCCCCCTTAAGAGACCACAGCTTCTACACGCTGCATAATTACCATGTGTAATATAAAGAGGACATAAACTGTAAGCAAGCCTACATATTAGCAGTGTGTGATCATCGTTTTGCATAATAATTACAAAATATATACACATTGATGTTATTCAGGTTCTTGTAATGGGTGTGGGGTGTCCTGAGTTCGAATCCCGGGAGGACCATATATGCTTTTCAATAGTTTATTCAAGTATATTGGGGTTTGTAATGGATGATGCATGTTAAGGGGAGGTTTCCACTTGAGAGGGATTTTTTTCTTTACCCCTTTCTCCCTCATGTTTAGCCCCATTGCTTTTGAGATTTTAAGACGTTCGCCCCCTTAGTTTGGCGATTTTGAGAACTTTTACCCAATTTATGTCACTTTTAAGACCTTTCGTCCCATTTAGGTGTCGATTTTTTCCTGGCGAGCGATAGCGAGCCTGGAATTTTAAGAGGAACCGGCCTTCGGCTGGGACATTTTTCTACCGAAAAATGTACAAATTTATCTTAAATGAGGGTCTGGGGGGTGTTTTCTAAGCTTGATGGAGGTCTAGGGAGGAAACTAAACAAAATATATGATTAAATAAATTAATAGACCAAACAAACGGTCAGTCTCCCCTTCACTTCTAAACTCAATTAATGAAATCCACAAATACATGTGGCACTCCAAGGACTCGAACCTAGGACACTCACACCGAAATTCCGTGCACTTATTACAGAGCTACCCTTGTTGCAGCTCCCCTGACACCCAATGAAGCTATGTACACGCAATTACGGCCTAACATACACGATATTCTGACGTAAAGTACATGTTGTTATGAAGTCTTTGTGTGGTGATGTTCCTTTAAGGGGGCCCACCTCGCTTTTTTTTCTCTTTCTCTTCCCCTCTCTCTCTCTTCGGCTTGTATCCATTCGGCCCCATACAGCCTATTGTTTTAAGACGTTTACCCCCATCCAGGTGTCAATATTTTCCTGGCGAGTGGTAGCGAGCCAGCATATATATATATTTGTTTTGACAGCAAGCTAAATTTGTAAATTTTTCGATAAAAAAATTCTCCGGCGAAGCCAGATTTCTCCATACAATGCTGGCTCGCTATCGCTCGCCAGGAAGAAATCGACACCTGGATGGGGATAAACATCTTAAAACAGTTGGCTAAATGGGGCCGAATGGATACAAGCCAGGGAAAGAGAGAAAAGGAGAGAAAGATAAAAAAAAAAAAAAAACGGTGACCACCCTTAATGCCTCTACTAGTGTTACAAACTTTCTTTGGGTGTTGGGGTGAATGACTTTCTTTGGGTGTTGGGGTGAATGACTTTCTTTGGGTGTTGGAGTGAATGACTTGTCAAGTTAATTGAAATGGTCTTGGTCATTTGTTGCTGTATATGAATCGAGAGAAAACGGACAGCAAGAAAAGTTGATTAGAAAAGCCACGAGACAGGTCCTTAAGGGGAGGTTTTTAGTTAGTTCGCTAGACCTCCATCAAGCTTAACATTACAGCCCCTAGACCCCCTTTCAAGATAAATTTGTACATTTTTCGGTAGAAAAATGTCCCGGCCGAAGGCTGGTTCCTCTTAAATTACAGGCTCGCTATCGCTCGCCGGGAAAAAATCGACACCTAAATGGCACGAAGTCTTAAAATTGACAGAAATGGGGCGAAAGTTCTTAAAATCGCCAAACTAATGGGGCGAACGTCTTATAATATCTAAAGCAATGTGGCTAACCATGAGGGAGAAAGGGGATCAAGAAAAAAAATCCTCAAGTAGAAATCTCCCCTTAACCCCTGCTGTACCAGGGACGCTCTTTTAATCATATTCTGGCAACTATTAGACGATTTTATTCAGCTTAGGATGGACCTCTAGCAATAATAAGGCTTCAGACTATCTCAACCAACCCTTATAACTACCACAGATCCTTCCTAAGCTGCATAATATCGTCTAATTATTATAGCTAGAATACAATATAACCCACGTCGCTGGTACACTCAAAGGGTTAACTTCCCCCTCCGACGCCAGGGAAATCATGACAATATAATAACTAATTAATCTGTCTCCATCTGGGAAAACAAAACACACACACACACACCCTTATCCTTGTACTCTTGCTAAATAACTCTGCAGTATTATAGTCGGGCATCCCAGTTCGATTTAAGGGGAGGTTTCTAGTGTGTTGCTTAGACCTCCATCAAACTTAAAATTTCACCCCCTAGACCACCTTTCAAGATAAATATGTACATTTTTCGGTAGAAAAATGTCCCGGCCGAAGGCCGATTCCTCTTAAATTACAGGCTCGCTCTCGCTCGCCAGGCAAAAATCGACACCTAAATAGCACGAAAGGTCTTAAAATTGACAGAAATGGGGCGAAAGTTCTTAAAATCGCCAAACTAATGGGGCGAACGTCTTAAAATGTCAAAAGCAATGAGGCTAAACATGAGGGACAAAGGGGTCCAGAAAAAAATCCCTCAAGTGGAAGTCTCCCCTTAATATAGAAAATGACATAGCGAGATTTAATTTACTATCACTCCAACACCCGTTCGCACATACTTGTATATTTAGTGATTGTCCCAGAAAAATCTATATATTCTTCTAAAGTAAAACTAGAAGAAGAAAATGTCGTCAAGAGAGCTATAAGAAACCCAGAAAACTCGTGAGCCACAGTAACTCCGACTCTATGATATTACTAGCCTAGACAGCCGATTTTACCATTTTCCAAGATTTCTTGATTTAATTTTATAGTTCACTGAACCTAATAATTCACATATTCACATACTTACATAATCACCACTGACCACGTGTTCCTCCTAAGCTATTGTATAAGTGAATTAAGTTTATAATAAAAGTAAAGTTTCATAAGTACCATAATATCAGATATACTTTACCTTATTCAAAAGTAAAGTGAAGGTGAAGGTGTACTTTTGAAGGTGACTGTAGTGTTGTGGGATCCATGTGTGGGTTGCCTGCGTGTTTGTTGGGTTGTTAAAGCCTCTTGTGTTGTGTAAACATTGACGTATTCTAGTGTTGTGTTTGTAGGTGTTTATATGTGTGTGTGTGTGTGTGTGTGTGTGTATGTGTACAGACGTGTGTATATGGGGGTGGGGTAAATGTGTACTAAATGTGTACTAAATGTGTACATCTTTTTCCATATATTCCTGGCTCGCTTTCGCTCACCAGGCAGAAATCCACACCTGGATGGGGGATAAACGTCTTAAAACAGTAGGCTGAATGGGGCCGAATGGATACAAGCCAGAGAAAGAAAGCAGGTGACCCTCTTTAAGAAATACATGTCAAACGTTCACAACCTTGATTCTCGCAACTTGGATTTTGACACAATACCTAAACAAGTGAAGTGTATTTTGAAGTGTATTTTGAAGTGTATTTTGAAGTGTATTTTGATTAGTGTGAAATATTATATAGATATGTTGGTATAAAATAAATCTTAGCTGAGTTGAAATTAAGGGGAGGTCTCCACTTGAGGGATTTTTTTCTTGACCCCTTTCTCCCTCATGGTTAGCCCCATTGTTTTTGAGATTTTAAAACGTTTGCCCCTTTAGTTTGGTGATTTTAAGAATTTCCGCCCCATTCTGTCAAATTTAAGACCTTTCGTGCAATTTAGGTGTCGATTTAATCCTGGCGAGCAATAGCGAGCCTGTAATTTAAGAGTAACTGGCCTTCGGCCGGGACATTTTTCTATAAAATTTACAAATTTATCTTGAAAGGGGGTCAAGGGGGTGACATTTTAAGATTGCTGGAGGAGTAGGAAACAAACTAGAAACCTCCCCTTAAGAGCTGAATGACCTAGATTAGCCCTAAAGCCGGTATCACACGAGCGCTTTTTCCCTCAACATTTATCCTCAACACTGGTCTGGCAGCTTATGAGGTCAACATTTAATATATTTCGGTCACGTAAATTCGTCTACCATCAGTCTAGTTTCCGATACCAGTGCAAAATATTCCAGAAATGTTGCCAGAAAAATGTTGATCATCGAATGTTGACTATAAAAGCTCTCGTGTGATACCGGCTTAATGTATAAGATAATTTTGAAAAACCTTCATTATGTATAGGCTCAAAATCGACTGGGGCAATCGAGCTAATAGTTCTACCCAATTAGGAAGAGTCGGTCAGGGAATAGGTGTGAAAATGTACAGCCCATTATTGTGCTAGCCCTTTCTGAGTTACAGAGGATAGAAGTTAAGTAAGATTATAATGAATGGACTATAGTTTTGTTTGTTTTGACTCGACATTCAAAAACACTCTCTCCCACCACCTCTCTACACTTACAGTATATTATTCAAAATTATCTAGTATGTTTATTCAAATATACACACGAATTAGCGTCCTCAACTATATATATATACGCCCATATAAGGGGGGTGACCTGCTTTTTGGTATTTTTGTCCTTTTCTCTCTTTCTCTGGCTTGTATCCATTCGGCCCCATTCAGCCAACTATTTTAAGACGTTTATACCCATCTAGGTGTCGATTTCTTCCTGGCGAGCGATAGCGAGCCAGCATTATATGAAGAAATCCGGCTTCGCCGGAGACATTTTTCTATCGAAAAATGTAAAAATTTAGCTTGCTGTCAAACAAAAATAAAAAATATGCTGGCTCGCTACCACTCACCAGTAAAAAATTGACACCTGGATGGGGATAAACGTCTTAAAACAGTAGGCTGAATGGGGCCAAATGGATACAAGCCAGAGAAAGATAGAAAAGGACAGAACCAAAACAGGTCACCCCCTTAATAAGTTGCTATTAGGTATGTTGTTTCTTACTGCACTACTTATTATCTGTTGTTGTTGTTGTTGTCGCGTTTGTTGTTGTTTCGGTTATTGTTTGTTGTTGGTCTTATTGTTGTCGCTTTTGTTGTTGTTTTAGTTGCTGTTTGTAGTACCTCTTCTTGTTTGTTGTTGCTTCGGTTATTGTTAGTTGTTGATCTTATTGTTGTCGCTTTTGTTGTTGTTTTGGTTGCTGTTTTTGTGTTTGTTTCTTCTTCTTTGTTGTTGTTTTTATTGCTGTCGCTTTTGTTGTTGTTTGTGTGTTTGTTGCTGTTTTCTTCTTGTTTGTTGTTGTTTTTTATTGCAAAGCACTCCGACCCTCATTTGCTCGTGCCTGGCGAAATATTTTGACCGTGTGGGGAATGTAACGCGTGAATATTTGTAAACAACCTCACAACAAGCCTCTCTCTCTCTCTCTCTCTCTCTCTCTCTCGCCCTCTCTCTCTCTCGCCCTCTCTCTCTCTCTCTCTCTCTCTCTCTCTCTCTCTCTCTCTCTCTCTCTCTCTCTCTCTCTCTCTCTGAGGGTGGAGAGAGATCCTTCTAATTTGCTGTCCTATTTTTTAACTATATACTGTCCCTGTCTAGCAGTATTAAGGCCGACCCACCTAGTAGGGATCGCAAGGTCTGTGTGGTCTGAGTATCTGTGTATCTCTGTGTAACTCTCTCTCCCTCTCTGTCTCTCTCTGCAACACATACAAGTGCATAAGGTTGTATGTAGTCATCACAGGAATTTACAAGTGAAATTTTGTAATAACTAGTAAGTAAACAAAATTAGAAGGTGAGGGCTGGTCCTATCCAGAGTGAGGTTTGGCATCCTCTACCCAACCTTAGCCGTTTCTGTCTTTACTGTCCTACGTTTTCTTCAGGGGGCAGCAGTATATCTTGGTACAGTATATATCTTGGTACAGTATATATCTTGGTACAGTATATATCTTGGTACAATATATCTCGGTACAGTATATCTTGGTACAGTATATATCTTGGTACAGTATATCTTGGTACAATATATCTTGGTACAGTATATCTTGGTACAGTATATCTTGGTACAATATATCTTGGTACAGTATACCTTGGTACAGTATATCTTGGTACAATATATATCTTGGTACAGTATATCTTGGTACAGTATATATCTTGGTACAATATATATCTTGGTACAGTATATCTTGGTACAATATATCTTGGTACAGTATATCTAGGTACAATATATCTTGGTACAGTATATCTTGGTACAATATATATCTTGGTACAGTATATCTTGGTACAATATATATCTTGGTACAGTATATCTTGGTACAGTATATCTTGGTACAGTATATCTTGGTACAGTATATCTTGGTACAGTATATCTTGGTACAGTATATCTTGGTACAGTATATCTTGGTACAGTATATATCTTGGTACAGTATATCTTGGTACAATATATCTTGGTACAGTATATCTTGGTACAGTATATCTTGGTACAATATATATCTTGGTACAGTATATCTTGGTACAATATATATTGGTACAATATATCTTGGTACAGTATATCTTGGTACAGTATATCTTGGTACAGTATATATCTTGGTACAGTATATCTTGGTACAGTATATCTTGGTACAGTATATCTTGGTACAATATATCTTGGTACAATATATCTTGGTACAGTATATATCTTGGTACAGTATATCTTGGTACGACATATCTTGGTACAGTATATCTTGGTACAGTATATCTTGGTACAATATATATCTTGGTACAGTATATCTTGGTACAATATATCTTGGTACAGTATAATTATCTTGGTACAGTATATATCTTGGTACAGTATATCTTGGTACAATATATCTTGGTACAATATATCTTGGTACAGTATATCTTGGTACAATATATATCTTGGTACAGTATATCTTGGTACAATATATCTTGGTACAATGTATCTTGGTACAGTATATCTTGGTACAATATATATCTTGGTACAGTATATCTTGGTACAATGTATCTTGGTACAGTATATCTTGGTACAATATATCTTGGTAGAGTATATCTTGGTACAATATATATCTTGGTACAATATATCTTGGTACAATATATATCTTGGTACAGTATATCTTGGTACAGTATATATCTTGGTACAGTATATCTTGGTACAATGTATCTTGGTACAATATATCTTGGTACAGTATATCTTGGTACAGTATATCTTGGTACAGTATATCTTGGTACAATATATATCTTGGTACAGTATATCTTGGTACAATGTATCTTGGTACAGTATATCTTGGTACAGTATATCTTGGTACAGTATATTTTGGTACAGTATATCTTGGTACAGTATATCTTGGTACAATATATCTTGGTACAGTATATCTTGGTACAATATATATCTTGGTACAGTATATATCTTGGTACAATATATATCTTGGTACAGTATATCTTGGTACAATATATCTTGGTACAATGTATCTTGGTACAGTATATCTTGGTACAATATATATCTTGGTACAGTATATCTTGGTACAATGTATCTTGGTACAGTATATCTTGGTACAATATATATCTTGGTACAGTATATCTTGGTACAATATATATCTTGGTACAGTATATCTTGGTACAATGTATCTTGGTACAGTATATCTTGGTACAGTATATCTTGGTACAATATATATCTTGGTACAGTATATCTTGGTACAGTATATATCTTGGTACAGTATATCTTGGTACAGTATATCTTGGTACAGTATATCTTGGTACAATATATCTTGGTACAATATATCTTGGTACAGTATATATCTTGGTACAGTATATCTTGGTACGACATATCTTGGTACAGTATATCTTGGTACAGTATATCTTGGTACAATATATATCTTGGTACAGTATATCTTGGTACAATATATCTTGGTACAGTATAATTATCTTGGTACAGTATATATCTTGGTACAGTATATCTTGGTACAATATATCTTGTTACAATATATCTTGGTACAGTATATCTTGGTACAATATATATCTTGGTACAGTATATCTTGGTACAATATATCTTGGTACAATGTATCTTGGTACAGTATATCTTGGTACAATATATATCTTGGTACAGTATATCTTGGTACAATGTATCTTGGTACAGTATATCTTGGTACAATATATATCTTGGTAGAGTATATCTTGGTACAATATATATCTTGGTACAATATATCTTGGTACAATATATATCTTGGTACAGTATATCTTGGTACAATATATATCTTGGTACAGTATATCTTGGTACAATGTATCTTGGTACAATATATCTTGGTACAGTATATCTTGGTACAGTATATATTGGTACAGTATATCTTGGTACAATATATATCTTGGTACAGTATATCTTGGTACAATGTATCTTGGTACAGTATATCTTGGTACAGTATATCTTGGTACAGTATATCTTGGTACAATATATCTTGGTACAGTATATCTTGGTACAATATATATCTTGGTACAGTATATATCTTGGTACAATATATATCTTGGTACAGTATATCTTGGTACAATATATCTTGGTACAATGTATCTTGGTACAGTATATCTTGGTACAATATATATCTTTGTACAGTATATCTTGGTACAATATATATCTTGGTACAGTATATCTTGGTACAATGTATCTTGGTACAGTATATCTTGGTACAGTATATCTTGGTACAATATATATCTTGGTACAGTATATCTTGGTACAGTATATATCTTGGTACAGTATATCTTGGTACAGTATATCTTGGTACAGTATATCTGGGTACAATATATCTTGGTACAATATATCTTGGTACAGTATATATCTTGGTACAGTATATCTTGGTACGACATATCTTGGTACAGTATATCTTGGTACAGTATATCTTGGTACAATATATATCTTGGTACAGTATATCTTGGTACAATATATCTTGGTACAGTATAATTATCTTGGTACAGTATATATCTTGGTACAGTATATCTTGGTACAATATATCTTGGTACAATATATCTTGGTACAGTATATCTTGGTACAATATATATCTTGGTACAGTATATCTTGGTACAATATATCTTGGTACAATGTATCTTGGTACAGTATATCTTGGTACAATATATATCTTGGTACAGTATATCTTGGTACAATGTATCTTGGTACAGTATATCTTGGTACAATATATATCTTGGTAGAGTATATCTTGGTACAATATATATCTTGGTACAACATATCTTGGTACAATATATATCTTGGTACAGTATATCTTGGTACAATATATATCTTGGTACAGTATATCTTGGTACAATGTATCTTGGTACAATATATCTTGGTACAGTATATCTTGGTACAGTATATCTTGGTACAGTATATCTTGGTACAATATATATCTTGGTACAGTATATCTTGGTACAATGTATCTTGGTACAGTATATCTTGGTACAGTATATCTTGGTACAGTATATCTTGGTACAATATATCTTGGTACAGTATATCTTGGTACAATATATATCTTGGTACAGTATATATCTTGGTACAATATATATCTTGGTACAGTATATCTTGGTACAATATATCTTGGTACAATGTATCTTGGTACAGTATATCTTGGTACAATATATATCTTGGTACAGTATATCTTGGTACAATGTATCTTGGTACAGTATATCTTGGTACAATATATATCTTGGTACAGTATATCTTGGTACAATATATATCTTGGTACAGTATATCTTGGTACAATGTATCTTGGTACAGTATATCTTGGTACAGTATATCTTGGTACAATATATATCTTGGTACAGTATATCTTGGTACAGTATATCTTGGTACAGTATATCTTGGTACAATATATATCTTGGTACAGTATATCTTGGTACAATGTATCTTGGTACAATATATCTTGGTACAGTATATTTTGGTACAGTATATCTTGGTACAGTATATCTTGGTACAATATATATCTTGGTACAGTATATCTTGGTACAGTATATCTTGGTACAGTATATCTTGGTACAGTATATCTTGGTACAATATATCTTGGTACAGTATATCTTGGTACAATATATATCTTGGTACAGTATATATCTTGGTACAATATATATCTTGGTACAGTATATATCTTGGTACAGTATATATCTTGGTACAGTATATATCTTGGTACAATATATCTTGGTACAGTATATCTTGGTACAATATATATCTTGGTACAGTATATATCTTGGTACAGTATATATCTTGGTACAGTATATCTTGGTACAATATATATCTTGGTACAGTATATATCTTGGTACAGTATATCTTGGTACAATATATCTTGGTACAGTATATCTTGGTACAGTATATATCTTGGTACAATATATCTTGGTACAGTATATATCTTGGTACAATATATCTTGGTACAGTATATCTTGGTACAATATATATATATTGGTACAGTATATATCTTGGTACAATATATATCTTGGTACAGTATATCTTGGTACAATGTATTTGGTACAGTATATCTCGGTACAGTATATATATATATATATATATATATATATATATATATATATATATATAGTATATATATTGTTAGTAGTGTGCAAGATGGCCCAGGTGTGAAAATAGTTTTGGTACAGTATATCTTGTTGGCAGATTTGGGGGATCACCTAATGGATTTTGCTCTAACTGGTGTTTTTTTATTGGTTGTTTTTCCTAACTCACTTTCACTCTCACTCTCTCTCTCTCTCTCTCTCTTTCCCACTCTCTCACACACACACACACATTCTCTCTCTCTCTCTCTCTCTCTCTCTCTCTCTCTCTCTCTCTCTCTCTCTCTCTCTCCAGTGCCGTGCGTGCCTGGTTGCTTGACAAATGATCTTTAAATGAATCACTAGAAAGTAGAGAGGCCCCTGCAAGACTGGGAGTTTGCTTGCCAGTGTGACCCCATATATTAAGGAAGGGGATCATGAACATCTTGAGTATAAACTATCTACTTAAGGGGGGTGACCTGCTTTTTGTTATTTCTGTCCTTTTCTCTCTTTCTCTGGCTTGTATCCATTCGGCCCCATTCAGCCAACTCTTTTAAGACGTTTATCCCCATCTAGGTGTTGATTTCTTCCTGGCGAGCGATAGCGAGCCAGCATTATATGAAGAAATCCGGCTTCGCCGGAGAAATTTTTCTATCGAAAAATGTACAAATTTAGTCTGCTGTCAAACAAAACTAAAAAATATGCTGGCTCGTTACCGCTCACCAGTAAACAATTGACACCTGGATGAGGATAAGCGTTTTAAAACAGTAGGCTGAATGGGGCCAAATGGATACAAGCCAGAGAAAGATAGAAAAGGACAGAACAAAAACAGGTCACCCCCCTTAAACTGAAAGGCTTTGCATTTTCTTCTTCTGTTGTTGACACGTATAGGCTACAAGGCTAACCACTTGAATTATTTAGAATTAAGTAACACCCCGTTCTTAACATTAATCATCAATTACAAACCCCAATGCACTCGAATAAACTAATGAAAGCATATGGTCCTCCCAGGATTCGAACTCGGGACACAACACCCAGAACATAAAGCATCTAAACCATTACACCACCAACACAGTTAATACCTAAAATAATCAACGTGAATTATATAAATGTACGAATGCAGCACGCAACCATATTTAGACCTTAGAGTTGAAGAGGTTAAACAGTAATATATGTGGAAACGTTTGTCACACAAGCATCTGTTCTACCTTTAACAAACTACACTATCTTTCTCTTTCGAACTATAATATCTCCTCAAAATGATCCTCAGGGTCTTTGAGACACTAACTGTTCCTTGTATCTCCCTTTCTCTATCTCTATCTCTCTCATTCTCTTTTCACTCACTCACTCGCTCACTCTCTCTCCCTCCCTCTCCCTCTCACATTCTCTCTCCCACACTCACACTCTCTCTCTCATTCACTCACTCACTCACACTCTCTCTCTCTCTCTCTCTCTCATTCACTCACTCTCTCTCACACTCTAGCTCTCGCTCTCTCTCTCTCTCTCTCTCTCTCTCTCTCTCTCTCTCTCTCTCTCACTATCAGCCACATATCTGCCGGAGAGAGTGACGATATATACAGTATACTGTATATCCCGGCATTTCTCAGACCTCGTAAAGTGGCATTACTAATTCAACTTGGGATTTAGATCTGAGTGTACTGCTACTATCTTTAACTCTCTCTCGGGTGGCGGGTGCCCAACTCCGAAAGGAGTTGAAGTAGGGGAGCTATCCCCCCGCCAAAGGTGGCTTTCTAGGGCCTTTCCTAGCTGATGCTGAGAGGATTGGGTTCTAGTCATGTGGTGATGGGCTGGTCTATCAGAGTGAGAGCTGAGCGATCTCTGCCATACCCATAGCTTACTCTGACTGTTCCTTTTACTTATATATCTTCTAGATCTCAAGTGACGGCGTCTTTTCCGTGGATCGACCTCCTACTGCCAACCTAAAAGTTGGCAGATTGGGAGCCAAAGCGTCACATTTTTCCCTTGCCCCTCAACTTTCCCTTCATAATTGCTGAGGGGCACAGGGCCTTGGGTGGGGCTTTGGTTTCTCGGGCGTTTCCGCGCCCTCCTCAGCTCCCTGCCTTAGAGTGGCTTCGGTCACCTGGGTTTTGTTAGTGGTAAGCAGGGAGGGTTTTGTGGGGGCGCTCTATGGCCTTGGCCTTGCTCGGGACCTTGGGGCTGTTCGGCCAGGCAGCCTGGGGAACAACAACAACAACAACAACTCTCTCTCTCTCTTTTTACTCAATTGCTCTCTCTAGTTCTTGGTCTCTCGCTCTTGCTATCTTGTTTGCTTGCTCGCTCTCACTCTCTCTCTCTCTCTCTCTCTCTCTCTCTCTCTCTCTCTCTCTCTCTCTCTCTCTCTCTCTCTCTCTCTCTACACATACTGACATACTGTATATATAAAATGCATGTAATAATGTATGGACCCCTTTTTCCCGCAGGCTTAGCCCCATTTGTATGAGATTTTAAGACATTGACCCCATTACTATAGCAATTTTAAGACCTCTCGCCCCATATCTTTGTAAATATTAAGACATTTCGTGCCATTTTGGAGTCGACTTTTTTCCTGGCGAGAAATAGCGAGCCTGTATCTTAGTAGGGAAATTTTCTATTGGTGGATTAGGGGGGGGGGGGTAAGCCTGGTAAGAGGTCTAGGGAGCAAACTACACCAATTAACGTAATAATAGAAATAGTTAGTAAATAAATATAGATAGATATAATAACTCTCCTTAATTAATGGAGCATAGCCTAACATGGAATATCGCACCATAACACACCATAATAGAAACAGAAGACAAAAAGGTCACTCATTGCGAAAACTTGGATTAAATCGTGTGTTTGCAAGACTCGCATATTAGTTCACAAGCCATTATAATTGTCCCCATTAGATCACCCTACATGATTAATTTGTACATTTTTCGGTACAAAAATGTTCCGGCCGAAGGCCGATTCTTCCAAAATTGAAGGCTCACTATCGTTCGCCAGGAAAAAAGTCGACACCAAACTAGAACGAAAGGTCTTAATATTGACAAGGAAATTGGGCGGAAGGTTTTAAAATCGACAAACTAATGGGGCAAACGTCTTGAAATCTGAACACTAATGGGGCTAAACATGAGGAAGAAGGGGGACCAGATAAACTACCCATCTCCCCTTAACCATCCAAATATAATATAACGCCACTCTAACAGTAGCTCATCCAACGTCTTGTGGGTTATTACGATATTTGGTTTCATTATTTTTGAGGATATGCTTGCTTTTGTCATTTTCGAGCAATGCATTTGAGTTTGTTTCCTCTCCTAACAAACAAGCAGTAACAGATGTGGTAATAGTAGTGTGGTGGAGTGGTAGTAGTAGTAGTAGTAGTAGTAGTAGTAGTAGTAGTAGTAGTAGTAGTAGTGGTGGTGGTAACAAGGGGTAGAACATTGTAGAAAAGTTCAGTAGTGGTAGAGGAGCGTGATAGCGAATGTGGTAGGGTGGTGGTAGTAAAGTAGTGTGGTAGATAGCCTGTGGTAGCAGTGTGGTAGAAGAGTGTGGTAATAGTTATGGTAGCGGAGGTGGTAAATGGTTTAAGTGATGTGGTGGTAGTAGTAGTAGTAGTAGTAGTAGTAGTAGTAGTAGTAGTAGTAACAGAGGTGGTTGAGTGGTGGTAGAAGAGTGTGGTGGTGGTGGTGGTGGTAATATCGGTGGTAGGGTGGGCTAAAGTTACACCAGTTCGTGCTTCCAGCCTCTCCACGCTCTATATCCCTCTCAAATGTAAATACCAGAACCTACTTTATTAAACAGCTGGTCTAAGAGGTTTTAAGGTAGTTTCGTTCACTAGCTTTTTCGCCCTTACATGGGAGTCATTGTCCTCATTTTTAAGAGTTTATAATGTTAGGAAAAAGAGGGTTTGGTTAAGGTTAGTTAGCTTGGGTCATGTTAGGTTATGCTAAGTTAAGTTATAGTTAGTTTTTTTTTTTTTTTTTTTTTTAAATATTCCAACTACTCCCTCTCGGGCATAGGCTAATTAGAGCCTGTACATTCAACGGTGAAACCCGTGAGGTCTCGTTCCAGTCTAGGCAGTGAGACATGTGAAGCACATTGAGATGCAACCATCCCCGATATCTTGCCTTCGCAGGATGCATGGGGCCCGGTTGCCCACCCACGGCTCAAAGCAGCCACATCTCTGAAGCTTCCTCGCTCCAGTGCTTCACTGTCTCATCCCCTAGACTCAGACTCTCACTCTCAGAATGCCACCTATTGAGAAATTAACTCAATAGGCATTGCCCCCTTGTAGCATATTTTAAATATGGGAATATTCATACAGTGTTATTTAATCAGGGAACAATGAGGGTATATTTTTTGGCGTTTCAGTGGGCTTTGTAGTAATGCACTGATACTAGGTACAGCTCAAATACCATCCCAATAATATCTTCCCATTGATACATCGGGTTAAGCTTGGATAAATTAGGTTAGGTATGGTTAGGTTGCAATAAATTGGGTTAAGTTAAGTTATAATTGATTAGTTTGTTAAAGCTAAGTTAAGTTAGATAGGTAGGGTAGGTAAAGTTAGCTTAGGGTTGCTCAAGTAAAATAGGTCACGCTAGGGATTAGGTGTGGACGAGTCGAATTGTTTAGAAATGTGATTGGACGAAAATACTTGTGGACGAAGATACTTAACCCTCTCCGACATATGACGCGATGTTGAGCCTATTGGGGATACTTTAAAGCCTGTGTTACCATCAGGGGTATTTAGAAACCTTTAGTTTAGTTACTTCAACCTCTGCAGTTGTCTTTGAGTTAGCTGTGGGCAGAAAACTAATTTTGGAGAGGTAATTATAAGAGTGAGGGAACTCTATTTCATATTGCTAATCTGGCAACCTCTGCGTCATAAATGCGTGAAAGGGTTAAGCTATTGCTTTTAAGGTCGCATTATATATTGTATAATTATACAATATATTATATATACGGAATTTAAAGTCACTTAGTTAATACCTGCACGTCTATGAGCTTTTTTGATTAGCTTTTGATTAATACCAGATAATTACCCGGCCCGTAAGCTCTCGTTAAGCCGCTGTCACACGAGCGATATTTCCGTCAATTTTCCATGAGCAAGTTTTTTCTCGTTATATTTCGGGACTATTTCGCACTGATATCGATAACTGGACTGAAGGTAGATTATGTTAGGCGGTTGAATTCTGATAAAGTGTAATTTTTGAAGCTGCCAGACCATAATTGCCCGTAAAAATTGCTCGAAAAACGGCTCGTGTGACTCCGGCTTTACGGTCTTCCACGAGCTTCTCAACGCTGTTATGCTTGCATTATGAAAGTAGCGTCTCTATTCACCAAATTTGCTTAACACTCACTCACTCAGTGAGTGTTATTCACTCACGAAATATTGTCACACTCTCAGTGCCATTACCTCACTCACTGACTCATTAATCAACTCACTGTCACTCTCATTCATACTTATACAAATTATCTCTCACTCTCACTCACTCACTCACTCACTCACTCACTCACTCACACACACACTCTCTCTCTCCTCTCTCTCTCTCTCTCTCTCTCTCTCTCTCTCTATCTATGTGTGTGTGTGTGTGTGTGTGTGTGTGTGTGTGTGTGTGTGTGTGTGTGTGTGTGGATAAATATATACACAATCAGTATGCATGTAATAAGTGTAAATTCCCTTACAGACTAACTTGTTTCTATACTATATATAAACTTTGCATGTGGGTATATTCCTGACCCATAAAGTTCCTCTTATTTTCTGGTATGGCATTTTAGTCGGAGGGACGCAGGGTAGGGAGAGAGCCTTCTACTTTGTAGTCCTATCGTATAATATATCGTAGGCTTGTCCATAATCCTTTAACTGTCTTGATAGCTTAGTGCTTAGTGTGCGGAATTTCGGTGTGAGTATCCTAGGTTCCAGTCCTTGGAGAGCCACATTTATTCATTACGTTCATTGATTTCACTTAACTTCTCATAACTCAAAAGGGCCTATAGTAAACTGGCTGTAAATATCCATATCTATTTCCTGGTGGGCTCTTCCCAAATGATAGAAATGTCAGCTTGATTGCTTTCATTCATTATGAGTTATGATAAGTTACGGAGTCAAGATTAGTGTCAAGTTCGTTTGGCGCTACCTATAGTAGGGACAGCAAGGTCTGTGTGATCTAAGTATCTATGTAACTCTGTGTAACTCTGCATGACTCACCTCCTAGGACCGTAACTACCCCCCCCCCCCTCCCCCCTTGTAGTGTTTATGCCCCTCCCCCCCCCCCCCCCCCCCTGAGTATGCCGGGGGTCACTAGGGGCACATGACTTTTACTTCATGTCAGTCACTCACTCACTCACTCACATATCCACACACTCACACTCACTCTCACACACTCTCTTTCTTTCTTACTCTCTCTCTCTCTCTCTCTCGCTCTCTCAACTTTATTCTGGCTACTTTTACACTATTTTATGAAGTTTAGAATAGGCCTCCAACAATTAACAGGCTTCGAGCTATCTCCCTTAACCCATTGTACTACCACATATCCTCCTTAAACTGCACAGAATCGCTTAAATATAGCTAGAATAAAATTAACAAGAATTCGCCAGTACAGTAGGGATGAAGGGGGAGGTACTCGTTTTTTCTGGACTCCCTTCTCCCTCATGTTTAGACCCATTAGTTTTGCGATTTTGAGACTTTTCGCCCCATTAATTTGTCAATATTAAGACCTTTCGTGCCGTTTAGGTGTCGATTTTTTACTGGCGAGCGATTTTTTTAAGGAACCGGCCTTCGGCCGGCAATTTTTCTACCGAAAAATGTACAAATATATCTTGAAAGGGGGTATAGGGGGTATTTTTTTTGTGTGTTAAGCTTAATGGAGGCTTAACGAGGAAACGAAATCGAATAAATAAATGAATAAGTAGCCCAAAAAAACAAGCAGTATATATTTCACAGTGTACTTGATGACATTTACCTCCCCAATCTTCCCAATCTTCTCAATCCCAGGGGCGGCCAATCACCATACCGCGGCCCTAGAGACTCGCCCCGTCATCATCATTACCCCCGTGGTCACTATGGTCCCGAGTCCTGACCTCTGACCTCAACAAGCACAGGCACTATGACCTAAACGCCTAAACGACCCCCCCACTACTACCACCTCCACCCCCCTTCCTTCCCCTTCACCACTACCACCTCCCCCCCCCCCCTCTTCACCACTACCCCCTTCCCCCACTTTATTCTCCCCTTACCCTTCCCTAATTTCCTTACAACCCCCCCCCCCCCCCCCCGACTCCTCCCCCTGCAACTGGTAATACTCCATACCCTTCAACTCCCATCTAAACTCCCCCCACCCCACCCCCCCCCCTGCACCCCCTACTACCATCTCCACTCCCCCCCCCCCCCTCCCCCCCTTGCACCCCCACCTAAAGTGCTGAACTTGCACAATGGTCTCTATGTTACTCTGCAGCTGCCTTGCACGGTGCACTGCAGGCTGCAAGTGCAGTTTAAGAAGGATCTGCGGTAATACAATGGGTTAAGTGAGATAGTTAGAAGCCTGTTAATTGCTGGAGGCCCTTTTTAAACTGAATGAAATAGTCTAATAGTAGCCAGAATACAATTTAAAAGACGTCACCGGTATAGAAGGGGTTAAGGGAGGATGGGCATATGTGACCTATAGTGTGGAGTATAATGACCTATAGTGTGGAGTATAATGACCTATAGTGTGGAGTATAATGACCTATAGTGTGGAGTATAATGACCTATTGTGTGGAATATAATTACCTATAGTGTGGAGTATAATGACCTATAGTGTGGAGTATAATGACCTGTAGTGTGGAGTATAATGACCTATAGTGTGGAGTATAATGACCTGTAGTGTGGAGTATAATGACCTGTAGTGTGGAGTATAATGACCGATAGTGTGGAGTATAATGACCTGTAGTGTGGAGTATAATTACCTATAGTGTGGAGTATAATTACCTGTAGTGTGGAGTATAATGACCTATAGTGTGGAGTATAATGACCTATTGTGTGGAGTATAATGACCTATAGTGTGGAGTATAATGACCTATAGTGTGGAGTATAATGACCTATAGTGTGGAGTATAATGACCTGTAGTGTGGAGTATAATGACCTATAGTGTGGAGTATAATGACCTGTAGTGTGGAGTATAATGATCGAGTGTGGAGTATAATGACCTATAGTGTGGAGTATAATGACCTATAATGTGGAGTATGTGACCTATAGTGTGGAGTATAATGACCTATAGTGTGGAGTATATTACGTATAGTGTGGAGTATAATGACCTATAGTGTGGAGTATAATGACCTATAGTGTGGAGTATAATGGCCTGTAATGTGGAGTATAATTACCTATAGTGTGGAGTATAATGACCTGTAGTGTGGAGTATAATGATCGAGTGTGGAGTATAATGACCTATAGTGTGGAGTATAATGACCTATAATGTGGAGTATGTGACCTATAGTGTGGAGTATAATTACCTATAGTGTGGAGTATATGACCTATAGTGTGGAGTATAATGACCTATAGTGTGGAGTATAATGACCTATAGTGTGGAGTATAATGACCTATAATGTGGAGTATGTGACCTATAGTGTGGAGTATATTACGTATAGTGTGGATTATAATGACCTATAGTGTGGAGTATAATGACCTATAGTGTGGAGTGAGGTGGAGTTATGATAGAGTTCTCATACTGGACTTGACAGATGTTTACATAATATGATGATTTAAGGCCTGAGTGGAGAGAGAGAGAGAGAGAGAGAGAGATTTGCATAAAGAGTCTCAAAGGAATGTTAGATAAATTATTGGCCGTTTTGTCCATTCCTGGGTGATCTGGTAGGTGAACACAACTATGAATACTGCATTTCACTCATTGCAAAGCGTGGACATTACTATTAGGTATTTGCAAAGCATGAGGGAAGTGTTTTCCATCTAGAACGAATCTCATACTTATATGAACAGTGTTAACAAGTATATAGTAATAGTGCTACATTTCCAAAAGGGTTGCGTGTTGTATTCATATTCAGGCCTAACATATTGTTATAATTTTTAACTAAGATTTCAGAGGCTTGCCCTAGAGTTTGCCTATGAGTTTCCAACAAAAACATATCGTGATTTATTAACTATTTTCATAGTGCAATCTATTAACTAATGAAAAAATAACATGGGCTCTTTGAATCGCTTCATATCTTTATTGAATACTGGATACAACAACTGCATTTCACATTATAGAGCTAAAAACTATCTCCTTAATCATTAAATGTTATAGTCTCTTATAACCAATTATTGTATGGTATTTTTTCTTCACTTCAATGCATTGCTTGGAAAACTTTAGGGCACTGCTAATCAGAGCACCCTACTTCCTGTAGGGTTAACCACATTTACTCCATGCACCATGTTATCTAAAGCTAAAAAATACCAGTCAGCAGACCAACATCGATGTCATGAACAACAAAGGTCCAAGGACAGGTCCCTATAGATTTCCAAAAGTCCCAGAAATCCATTTGAAAGAAACGCCACTGATCACAAATCGTTGGTGTAGGAATATAGGTTAACTATTAGCTAGTCTATTATCTGTAAGTAGGCGAGAAATCATGACCTCTATTCTCTGTAACTTAAAAGCGATTAGAGTAATCGAGCTAAGATTTCTACCATTTGGGAAGAGTCAGTCAAGGAATAGATGTGGAAATTTACAGCCAATTTTCTCTAGCCCTTTTTGAGTAACAGAGGATAGAGGTCATGATTTCTCGCCTACTTACAGCGAATAGACTATAATACTCTATACACTTAGTTACTTTTGCACTGAAGAAGAAGACGGAAGAGTGAAGAAGAATATATGATTTTTAAATTTGACAAACCATATATGCAAGAACTCTTTCCTATAATGGTAATCTACTTAATTGTAAATGCTCTCTCTCTCTCTCTCTCTCTCTCTCTCTCTCTCTCTCTCTCTCTCTGATGTAATTACGATACCTGTGTAACATTTGTACTTCTCTCAATAAAACAATCAAATCAAATCTCTCTTTCGCGCTCGCTCGCTCTCTCTCTCTCTCTCTCTCTCTCTCTCTCTCTCTCTCTCTCTCTCTCTCTCTCTCTCTCTCTCTCTCTCTCTCTAATAGTTTGTAAGGCCAGACTGCCTAGTAAGGACCCCGAGGTTTGTGTGGTCTGTGTATCTATGTAGCTCTAAGTAACTCTCTCTCTCTCTCTCAGTAACCAGACACCCTCCCAGGCAGTGATTTCCTCCCCCAGCTTGACCTATCGCACCAACAACAAACACCACCACCACCATTGATACCCAGTTTAACAGTTCAATAGAGATGAAGATCGAGAGGATACATATTTTTTTGGAACTGGCAGAGATAGCAACTCGAGTGGGGATCATGAGGGAAGGTCTTCATCGAGGAGTTTAGGAGTGCTCTTTAAGGGGGTCACCGGCGTTTTTGTATCTTTCTGTCCTTTTCTCTCTTTCTCTGGCTTGTATCCATTTGGCCCCATTCAACCAACTGATTTAAGACGTTTATCCCCATCCAGGTGTCAATTTCCTCCTGGTGAGCGATAGCGAGCCAGCATTGTATAGAGAAATCCGGCTTCGCCGGAGAAATTTTTCTATCGAAAAATGTACAAAGTTAACATGCTGTAAAAAAAAATACATATATGCTGGCTCGCTACCGCTCGCCAGGAAAATATTGACACCTGGATGGGGGTAAAAGTCTTAAAACAGTAGGCTGAATGGGGCCGAATGGATACAAGCCAAAGAGAGAGGGAGAGAAAGAGGTTTTCATCGAGTTTATGAGTGCTCTTTAACACCTTATTGGCGGGCTAGGCAGTCTATTTGACCGTACCGCACAGCGGTACGCCCTGAAAGGGCGTAAACAGAGCTTTCCAATGACACCCGAACCATCCTTGTACGACCACTGGTTCTCTTGCAACGATCGTGCAACACGAGTGCAAAAACCCTGAAATAAGGTAATTTCCTTACATAATTCCCTGTGTAGCGAGTGAGAAAGGGGAAAGGAAAGTAGAATACAGTTCAGTATGTCCACGGTGGTCGTGGGGAGCGGTCATAAGGTTACTACGCTCGTCCCACCACTCAGCTCTCTCTCTCAGCAACATTACGTGCTGAAAATGGCGCTCGACAGCTGTCGTGCACCGCCACTTAGTCCAAATTTATTTCACTCGACATATGTTGCGCGCCGCCAGTTAAGGGTTAACGCCCACTTGCTCCAAATTTCATGCCTTAGTTTCTTTGCATAAATCAATTTGGTGTAATGTGATTGTCCTTACTGTACTTAAAAGTGGGCCGTCATATATTGAATTCCTTCAGTGCATCATGAGCCTCTATGAGATAATCAGCTGTGATTAAAAATCTGATGTCTGGACTATACTAATAAGTAATACCCCGTTCTTAACATTAATAATCCATTACAAACCCCAATGTACTTGAATAAACTAATGAAAGCTATTATGGTCCTCCCGGGATTCGAAACAGAAGATGTTGGTAAATGTGGTGGGGTATGGAGTAATTCAGGAGTATGACAGAGATGTCTTCAAGCACCATCAATTTTCAAACCTTTCAATTACCGGCTACTTGTCAAGACAGTCAAACAAATATTATGGGAACCATTAGCCATAATTTTCAAGATTATTGATAAAAATTGTGTAGATAATATTTTAATCTGAGTTACTTATGATTATTTTTGTTTAACCAGCATTTGAAGAAGTGTTGCATGAAGAGTAGAAGCACATAGTAATTAAAGATTATCTTGGATTACAACAATAGTCCAAGTATTTGTTCACAGCAATATGCTATGTTCATATAATTATATTAGTGAAATCATCGAGGTATTAGATACATTGAATTAGTTTGGTAGTGAGGTCCATGACAGTCGTGGGTCGGGCCATAATGTTAACCCTTTCAAGCTCCAATACGCATTTCTTTTTTCTGGTAATTATTAGACGATTTTATTCAGATTAGGAAGGGTATGTGGAAGTCAGAGGGTCGATTGAGAGAGTCTTGACCCTTTTGATACCCACAGATCCTTCCTAAGCTGCATAAAATCGTCTAATGATAGGCAAAAGATACTGCCAAAACGCGTCGGAGCTTCAAGGGGTTAATTGTAGCCTCAGTTTAACAAGAAAAATAAGGTATTGTCGAAACCATTTCAGAAGGACGATGTTATGCACCTTCAAGACTGCATTTTTTGTTCTTCTTATATGAAAGCAAGATAGTGACTTGTGAACACATACCAACTCGTTTGGTACTAAATAGTCTACCGAAAAATGTACACATTTATCTCGAAAGGGGGTCTAGGGAGTGTAATTTTAAGTTTGATGGAGGTCTAGGGAACAAGCTAAGACTATCCTTATTCTAGCTTTATCCCTAAATGGCTCTCGCTCGCTACCCTGTTGTCTTAGCTGGGTTCAGGAATGTATATGAGGCTCTTCTAATCTGTAGGGGAAACAGTTAGTCTAAGGATCCTTACGTTAATGGGTGCTGCTGGGAGGTTTTGGTTGCGCCCGGGGATTTGGGAAGTGTGTGTGTGTAAAAGAGAGAGAGAGAGTGAGAGAGAGAGAGAGAGAGAGAGAGAGAGAGAGAGAGAGAGAGAGAGAGAGAGAAGGGGAGGGGTAGAGAGAGAATGTGTGTGTGTGTGTGTGTGTGTGTGAGTGTAAGAGAGAGAGAGGGGAGAGGGGGGGAGGGTAGAGAGAGAGAATGAATGTGTGTGTGTGTGTGTGTGTATTCTAGGCTATCCATAACCCTTCTGTTAAGCCTTACGTTATTTTGATATTACCTAGAAGTTGATTTATTATGCATAAAAGTTCTTATCTTAAAACGTATCTAGAGCATTATATACTATGAGTTAGAACTCGTATTACTTACTAGGTCTTGTAGTTATCCTATAAGCTATTTCTGGTAAGGAGGGTATATCGCCAGAAAAGGATTTATTTATATATGTAAGAGAAGGAGGAGGAGGAGGGGGAGGAGGAGAGAGAAGTGGCGGATATATTGGGAGAATGCAGGTATGTTATTTAACCCTTTCGCGCATTTATGACGCAGAGGTTGCCAGATTAGCAAAAAGAAATAGAGTTCTCTCACTCTTATAATTACCTCTCCAAAATTAGTTTTCTGCCCACAGCTAACTCAAAGACAACTGCAGAGGTTGAAGTAACTAAACTAAAGGTTTCTAAATACCCCTGATGGTAACAAAGGCTTCAAAGTATCCCCAATAGGCTCAACATCGCGTCATATGTGGTGGAGAGAGAGTGAAAGTGTATGTGTGTGTGTGAGAGAGGGATAAAGTGTGTGTGTGTGTGGGTGGAGAGAGAGAGTGAGAGTGTGTGTGTGTGGGAGAGAGGGATAAAGTGTGTGTGTGTGGGTGGAGAGAGAGAGTGAGAGTGTGTGTGTGTGAGAGAGGGATAAAGTGTGTGTGTGTGGGTGGAGAGAGAGTGAAAGTGTGTGTGTGTGAGAGAGTGATAAAGTGTGTGTGTGTGGGTGGAGAGAGAGTGAAAGTGTGTGTGTGTGAGAGAGAGGGATAAAGTGTGTGTGTGTGGGTGGAGAGAGAGAGTGAAAGTGTGTGTGTGTGTGTGAGAGAGGGATAAAGTGTGTGTGTGTGTGGAGAGAGAGTGAAAGTGTGTGTGTGTGTGAGAGAGGGATAAAGTGTGTGTGTGTGGGTGGAAAGAGAATGGAAGTGTGTGTGTGTGAGAGAGGGATAGTGTGTGTGTGTGGGTGGAGAGAGAGAGTGAGAGTGTGTGTGTGTGAGAGAGGGATAAAGTGTGTGTGTGTGGGTGGAGAGAGAGAGTGAGAGTGTGTGTGTGTGTGAGAGAGTAAGTGATACACAAATCACACAAAACAGTTTGCCAAAATGAGCTGAACCACACTTAAGATTATTGGGGTAAAACAATTCATTCCCAGTGGAAGATAAGGACAGCAAAATAAAGGAGAGAGAGAGAGAGAGAGAGAGAGAGAGAGATAGAGAGAGAGAGAGAAATAAATAGAGAACTAAACAGAAATAAAGAAAGAAAGAGAGAAAGAAAGAAAGAAAGAAAGCAAGAGAGAGAGAGAGAAATAAATAAATAAAAATAAATACAGAAATAAACAGAAATAAAGAAAGAAAGAAAGAAAGAAAGCAAGAGAGAGAGAGAGAGAGAGAAAAATAAATAAATACAGAAATAAACAGAAAGAAAGAACGAAAGAAAGAAAGAGAGAGAGAGAGAGAGAGAGAGAGAGAGAGAGAGAGAGAGAGAGAGAGAGAGAGAGAGAGAGAGATACTAAACATAAGACCTAACAAGCTGTTGACCACCACCACCACCATTATCAGAATGAACACCGTGTCACTTACACTACATAAAGAATGTTGGTGTTTATTGACCAAACTCCAGCTGTGTGTGTGTGTGTGTGTGTGTGTGTGTGTGTGTGTGTGTGTGTGTGTGTGTGTGTGTGTGTGTGTGTGTGTGTGTGTGTTTGCTTGTATGTGTGTATGAATAGTATATATGTTAGTGGTTGTGTGCGGGGTTTTTTTTTCGTGTGTATGTTTAATTGCATGTGTGTGTGTTTGTGCAAGTATGATTATTTTGCATGTGTGTATAAATGAAAATTGTGTATGTGTTTGTGTTTTAAGTGTGCATGTTTGATATGTGTGTGTGTATACAAGTGTGTGTGTGCTTCTGTGTGTGTGTGTGTGTGTGTGTGTGTCTGTGTGTGTGTGTGTGTATAATTAAGACTTCCGACTGGGTTATTTGATGATTTAAGAAGAAAGAGTTTGTTTGAGTTAGCCCCGGGACGTCCAGTTTAAGGGGGAGGTGGTTGCTATTTATCCCTCATGTTTAGTCCCAATAGCTTTGAAATTGTCAGACACTCGTTAGTTTGGCGATCTTAAGACCATTCGCCCCATTTCTTTGTCAATATTAAGGCCATTCGTGCCATTTAGGTGGTGTTAATTTGTTCTTGGTGAATATTTTTTTCCTGGTGAGCGATAGCGAGCCTGTGATTTTAGGAGGAACCGGCCTTCGGCCGTAACATTGTTCTACCGAAAAAAATTCACATTTATCTTGAAGGGGGGTCGAAAGGGTGTATTTTTTTAAGGGGAGATATCCACTTGAGGGATGATTTTCTTGACTCCTTTCTCCCTCATGTTTAGCCCCATTGTGTTTTTAATTTTAAGACGTTTGCCCCATTATTTTGGCGATTTTAAGAACTTTCAACCCATTTCTGTCAATTTTAAGACCTTTCGTGCAATTTAGGTGTCGATTTTATCCTGGCGAGCGATAGCGAGCCTGTAATTTAAGAGGAACCGGCTTTCAGCCGGGACATTTTTCTACCGAAAAATGTAAACATTTATCTTGAAAGGGGCTCAAGGGGGTGTAATCTTAACTTTGAAGGATATCTAGGGACCAAACTAAAAACCTCCCCTTAAGCTTGATGGAGGTCTAGCGAGGTAAATATATATGAATACATATATAACTACACCAAAAAATACCCACTACCCCCTTAAGCCAGCTGAGTGTCTCGTTGGCTTTAATGGTTTTATCAGGCCCCAAGGAAAACATTACAAAGGCACACAATATACCCCAGAATTTCTCAATGGCCGAGTGTGTTAGCGCGCCGCCTTCACTATACTCGGTTTCTTTTCATTAGAGATCCCATAGTTATTAATGACTATAGGATCTCTACTTTTCATCTGACGGTAAATTGAATCCCTTAGCAGCTAATTGAATCCCTTAGCAGCTAATTTCTCGATACTTAATGGAGAAATATGAAACCTCTGTCTCTCTGCATCATATTAGGACCACGTTTCTATAATTAGCACCATATTTCACTACAAAATCTTCAAAATAACTATAAAATCTTGATGAGAACCTTGCAATTTACCGTCATTTGGAAAGAAATCGGGTATAGTCTGGGAGATACCGGGCTGTTACATATAGTAGGGGTTCGAATCCCTATCATGGCTGGTTGGGTTTGTGAGGTAGACTATTAGCTGCTGACACCTTGTTTGTAATAGCTGTCAACTAAAAAAAAAAAAAAAAAAAAAAAAATGTATTTTGTTTGTTTTCATTCTGGATCTATTCCTAACTAATCTGTGCATCGGGTTTTCCTATCTTTTATCGAGGAACAAAATACATACACACCCCCACACACAAACACAAACACATTCACAAGCACACACGAGAGACGAGTGGAAGCGGACGTCGTTGGCTGGCGCTCCTCAAACTACCATCTGACTTGCCTAAAGTGGGGTATACAGGAGATTATTGTGTATTGTCCCGCTAATAATATTCTAACAGGAAAGTGTTCAGTGAAAGTTATTTAAAAATATGAATGTATAAACGAAACTTAGAGAGTTTGTTTTGAGAAATCAGCTGGTAAGGCTGGTGACGTCACATGACAACAACAATGGCTGACATCGAAGCCACGGGTATGAGTGGGGAATGTTTTTATGACGAGGAAGGGGATTATTCAGGCTTTCCTGAAGGTAAGGAGGACCAGATCACCTTCCTGAACAGGAATCTGATGGGGATGATAAAGTGGAGAAAGGAAATGGAGGGGTGGAGGAAGACCATTGGGACTGTAGTGGAAGAGAGCTGTGTCCCGGGGGAGGGTTTAAATTATTTAACTGCTAGGGTCAACGAATTGGTATCTGAGAATGTGGCTTTAAAAGAACAGATTAAGGAATACAAAGAACATTTAAATAAGAGAGTGAAAGAGATAGATGATGGGTATAGGGAGAGGGCTGAGAGAGAGATTAGTGAATTGAGGGAGGAGAATGCTAGGCTAAAACAAGGAGTGGAAACAAATCAGGACAGGACACAACAAATGGAGGAAGAGGTATCTCAAATGAAAAATGTCTGGGGTGATCGAGTGGGTGAAGTAGAGGTACAACTAAAAGCAATTATTGAGGCGCAAAAGGGACAGCAGGAGGAGAACCTGAACAAGAGGGTAGTTAATGCCATCAGACAAAATGAGAAACAGGTCAGTGATATTATTGATAAGAAGAGATGTGTAATTATGTTTGGAGATGTAGAAGGGGAAATATTAGGTAGAAATACGAGAAAGGGTGTGGAGATGAAGAAAGTTGAGAAGATGATTGATGTGATAGATAGACAAGATAAGGAGGGATGGAAGAGAGAGGTAGAGGATTGCTGGAGACTAGGGAAATACAAGAAAGGAGAAATGAGGTCAATGAAGATTAGATTTAAGTCAACCGAAGTAGCAGAGGAGGTACTCAGATCCAGCTGGAAGTTAAGTCAGGAGGGGGAATACAGAAATGTTAAACTAAGGAAAGATCTAAATGCGGAAGAGAGGGAAAAATTTAGAGAAATAAATAGAGAAGTCAAAGAAAAGAACGATAATAGATCAGAAGTGGAGAAGGGGGATTTTTTCTACAGAAACATGGATGGGAAAGTAAGGAAGTGGTACCTGAAGAAGGGGGAGAAGATAGGGGCGGATGGGGGGGGGAGAAAAGAAGTGGTGGTACAGGAAGAAGGATTGGAGGGAGAGGTGCAACATGAAGGGGAAATAGTAGGATAAAGACAGGGAATATCAATCATAATGGCAAAAGCAACAGGTGCAAGATGGTCTATAGCAATGTGGATGGGCTGCTATCAAAGAAATTAGAAATAAATGATTACATCAGACAGGAAGAGCCCTTAATATTGTGTCTATGTGAAACTAAACTAAATAAAGGGATAAGTTGGAGGGAATGGGATGGAACAACTATAATATCTGGAGAAGGGATAGAGAAGACAAGATGGGGGGAGGGGTGCTAATTCTTACACATAATAAATTGAAAACAAGAATGATTGATCTGAATAATAGTAAAGCGGAAATATTAGCAGTAGAATTGACAGATGATGACAATCAAAAGGCGGATATTGTAGTGGCCTACATGCCGCCCTACACAGGGGCTTGGGAAGAGGAGGAATACAAATTTATCAAAGATGAGATGATTATTTGTATTGAAAAATTAACTCGTAGAACCAATGAATTAATTATAGTAGGGGACTTCAACTGTAAAGAGGTGGATTGGGAGCAGAGAGAAGCTGGTAGCAACGTGAACTCGTGGGGGTATAGGCTACTGGATATGGTAACAGAAAATGTATTGGTGCAAAATATAAAGGAAAATACAAGAAGAAGGGGAAATGATGAAGCATCCAGATTGGACCTAATGTTTACTAGAGACCCAGATGTAATTTCTGATATAAAATATTTACCACCTTTAGGCAAGAGCGATCACGTTGTAATGGACATAGAAATCCTATTGGGTTATTCCAATATGGAGGAGAGGGAGGAGCACAAGGAAACTAGGTTTGACTATGCAAAAGGAGACTACCAATCACTGAGACAATACTTTAGAGATGTTGACTGGAGTGAAATACATCAGAGAAATAGTGTAGACGAGAAGTATGGAGTATTTAAAACAATATATGAAGAAGGAGTTAATAAATATGTCCCTAAACAAGGTAATAGGTCAGCGAAGGAAAAGGATTGGTTTAATGAAAAATGTAGGAAAGCCAAGGAAAAGAGAGACCAAGCGTGGAAGGCAGCTAGAAAAAGGTGTAATAGAGAAACTTGGAACAGATACAAGAGATTAAGAAATGTATATGCTACAATCAGGAGACAAGAAGTCAGAGAATATGAGAAGAACATTGTGAAAAAATGTGAGAGTGATCCTAAGCTGTTCTATAGGTTTATAAATAGTAAAATGAAGGTAAGGGATAGAATAGTGAGGTTGAAGGTTGAAGGGACCACTTATGATGACGACCAGAATATGTGTGAAATTATGAACAATACACTACACTCAGTATATACTAAAAATGATAACTTTGAAGAAGCACCGGTAGGTGAAATTGGTGATAAACTGGGAGAGATTAATTTTCTCCCAGAAGAGCTAGTAGAAATAATGAAAGGACTAGATGTGAAAAAAAGCAGTGGGACCTGACAATGTAGCGGGATGGATTTTGAAAGAATGTGCTGACGAACTAGTGAAACCCTTATATGAGATAATGAAATACTCTCTGGAAGTGGGAAAATTACCAATGGACTGGAAGAGAGCCAACATTGTACCGATTTATAAAGGTGGGAACAGGGAACATCCATTAAATTATCGACCTGTGTCACTTACTAGCATAGTGTGCAAAATCTGTGAGAAAATAATTAAGAAAAGATGGATGATTTACTTGGAAAAGAATAATCTACTATCTAACAGGCAATTTGGATTCAGGGAGGGTACCTCATGTGTTACAAATCTACTCAGTTTTTATGACAGAGTGGTTGACATATTACAAGAGAGGGATGGATGGGTGGATTGCGTATATATTGACATGAAGAAAGCTTTTGACAGAGTATCGCATAGCAGGCTGAAGTGGAAATTAAAGGAGTATGGAGGGATTCAGGGTAGTTTGTTAAATTGGATGGAGGACTATCTTTCAGGGAGACAGATGAGGACTACTATCAGAGATACATTTTCTACGTGGAAAGATGTCACAAGTGGAGTTCCGCAGGGAGCGGTGCTGGCTCCCATAATGTTTCTAATATACATTAACGACATGCCAAAGGATATAAATGCATATATGAATATGTTTGCAGATGATGCCAATATCATGAAGCGTATAGAAGATGAAAACATTGGTAGGGAATTACAGAGGGATTTGGATAGGATAGAGCAAGAAGTGGAAAATGGAATTCAACACAAATAAATGTCATGTAGTGGAAATGGGAGTAAGTAAAAGAAGGCCTCATATGGAATATAAGTTAGGAGAAAACACTATTAACCCATCAGAGAAAGAAAAGGACTTAGGGATAACTGTTAGGGGTGATCTTTCACCTGAGAATAATATTAATAAGATAGTGGGAGAAACATATGGACTGCTAAACAGAATAAAAATAGCCTTTAACTATATAAACGAGGAGATGCTGGAGGAAATAATAAAAACATTGGTGAGACCAAGACTGGAGTATGCGGCAGTGGTGTGGGCACCACATCTAAAAAAGCATATAAAGAAGCTGGAGAAGGTTCAGAGAGCTGCAACTAGGATGATACCAGAACTGAGAGAATTACCATATGAGGAGAGATTAAAGAAATTAGATTTACCATTTCTAATGAATAGGAGGGAGAGAGGCGATATGATTATGATGTACAAATGTGTGAGAGGACTCGAAAAGGTGGACAAGAAGGGTTATATTGTGAAAGATAATGGTAGAACTAGGAGGCATATATATAAGCTAATGAAAGGAAGATGTAAAGGATATGTGAGAAAGTATAGTTTCCCTTACAGAAGTATAAGTAAATGGAATCAGTTGGAAGAGGAAGTGGTGTGTGCCAAAAACATTCATATTTTTAAGGCAAAGTTAGATAATTGTAACTCAGGAAGCGGGACAATACGAGCCTAAAAAGCTCAACTCCTGTATACTACAAATAGGTAAATACAAATAGGTAAATACACACAAAAAAACACACACACACACACAAACACACACACAGAGAGTCCCGGTATATCCTTGTTTACGAAAGTTACGAAGGTTACGAAAGGTTAGTCCCTGAACACACGTCAAGCTCAAAACAAACAAGACAAACAACGATGCAGGTAATGAAGTAGAAGACAGAATGGAACAGATATTATATCAAACTGAATAAACCTAGGTATTAAGGGGACATGGGCTGCTTTTTGTACACCCCCTTCTGCCTCATGTTTAGCTCAATTAGTTTTCAGATTTTAAGATTTTTGCCCCATTAGTTAGTCGATTTTAAGACCTTTCGCCCCATTTCTTCGTCAATATTTAGCCCTTCGTGCTATTTAGGTGTCGATGTTTTCCCTGGCGAACGATAGTGAGCCTGTAATGTTGGAAGAACCGGCCTTCGGCCTAGAAATTTTTCTACCGAAAAATGTACAAATTAATCTAGAAGGGGGATCTAACGGATGTTTTTTTTTTTTTTTTTTTTTTTTATGGAGGTCTAGGGAGGAAACTAGAAAAATAATGAATACATCCAAAAATCGCCCAAAACGTGAACCATCTCCCATTAAGGAACTGGGGATAAAAGACCAGAGTAAATTATGGATATTATTATGGATATTATTATTATTATTATTATTATTATTATTATTAGAGCAAAGGGTTCCAAAGACATGAACTTCTGGACTCTCTACTCCCTCATGCTTAGCCCCATTTGTTTTGAGATTTTAAGACATTCGCGCCCCATTAGTTGGCTATATTAAGAACATTCGTGTCTTTTAGGTGTCTATTTTTCTCGGCGAGCAATAGCGAGCCTGCAATTTAGGAGGATTAGGCTTTCGGCCAGGCCATTTTTCTACCAAACAATGCAAACAAATTCCTTGAAGGGACGTCTTGGGGGTATTTGTTAAGCATGATGGAGGTCTAGGGAGGAAACTTTAAAAAAAATAATAAATAAACAAATAAATAAATAATAATAATAATAATAATAATAATAATAATAATAATTAAAGTTGCAAGCAACGTTGTCAGGGCTTCGAGCGGTTTTGCACGCAGGGTATTATGTTGGATACAAGAGCTGTGTCACAGATATCAAAAGATCATTTAACTTATCAGGCATGGAGAAACTACAGAAGGAACAGATTGTAGCCATTTTGGCTGTGGACATTTAGGAGTGTAGCTCTTTTGGTTGTGGCCGTTGATGAGTGTGGCTGTTTTATGTTGTGGCCATGTATAAGTGTGGCCATGAATGTTGTGATTATTTTATAATTCTGACTTTTGTTTTAGCCTTTGTGACATTGTCCTTATATAATTAGGTTATTACCTCAGCATTACTAAATACAACAATGTACTGTACTTTACTATATGTTTTGAGCACTTTTTACCTAAAGTAACCTAGATATTGTTTGATTATCCAGAAGTCTTAGAAATAAGCTGACATGGAGGTGATGCACTCATGTAGATATATTATTGGGCTAGGAATAGCTATATTATGGCCTAGATATAAAAATATGATCATGTATATAGAAAAGTTGTATAATTTGATCATTACTACATATTGAAAAGCACTTAAATTTAAGTAAAGTACATAACGTAAATAATGTATAATTATATGGAGGTGACACATTCGTGTATATATTTTATGGCGTAAGTGTAGATAGTTAGGGAAAGTTAACGATTAACCCCTTTTTTACCGCACATCCAAAACTTGTACTACCGTACTCGCAAATATTTTTTGGCTGAAGAACCTTAACTGGTCCCGCGTACTCTTAGTACACGGGACCATAATACATTCCTATAAGGCTTCATATTTTGCGGTTTGGGTGCTATTATGATTCCCATGTGTTAGCAGATGGCAACTATGCCAATGATGTCACACACCACTGTCATTTATTAACACATTTATTACCAGTGCCATGGCGTCCTATGCGAGTGAATCCGACCCGGAAATGAAGCTGGATAGTGATTTAGATGTGTCAGATGACAATGAGGCACTCTCAGACACTTCTATAAGTGACGAGGACGATGATTACATACCTGAGAATGACGATAGTGTCAGCTCTAGCGAGGAAAGTGAAACAAATGATGAAATCTCCCCTTCCCCGCCATTATATCCCACTCCCACTGTTCCTCCCGCATTTCACCTCGTGGCATATCCCTTTGCCGACCTTTGCCAACTTTGGAACTACCTGTATATACCTCATTGTCGATGGATCTCATCCACACTTACAAGGTAAGTAATACAATCAATATTTTCTTCACTGTATATTTTGTTATGTCTCCAGCCATGATATCTATCTGTTTAGTGAAGGTTTGGTAAATCAATTTGTTACGCATGTAATATTATATGTAAATTATTTTAACATATGATACACAACTCTCATGGTCAATATCTACCTGACAATATAAAATAAATTAATATAAAGCAAAAAATAGAGATGTAATGATAAAAAAAATACTACCCCACGAACGAGGAAGCGCGGGAAAATTCGGTTTGGAGAGGGAGGGGTGGGACTCGCGCGGGGATGGGTCGGCGGTAAAGAAGGGGCTAAGAGTGAATATAAAATATGTGGCCATTTTAATTGTGGCTGATTATATAAGTGTGGCCATTTTGGTAATTAAGGAAGGTGGCCACTTTAGTTGTCGTCGTTAAAGAGTGTGACTGTTTTAGAGTGTGGACGGTAAGGAGTGTAGCCGTTTTGATTGTGACCGATAAGGTGTATGGCCTTTTAAGAGTGGCAATTCTGGTTGTGACCGTTAAGGAGTGTAGGCATTTTAGAGTGTGGCCGGTTTGGATTTGGCCATGGATGTTTAAGAGACTGACCATTAAGGAGTGTATCCATTTTGTTTGTGAATTTTAAAGAGTGTGGCCATTTAGGAGTTTGGCCTTTTTGGTTGTGACCATTAAGGAGTGTAAGGTTTTAAGAGTGTGGCCATCCTGGTAGTCCTTAAGCTAGCCTAGTTTTAAAGAAATGGGCTCTTAGGATATGACAGGGAATGAAAAAGCTGTTCATTCATGGGTGTTTTATGACTTTCCCATTCACAGAAACTAAAGCCATTCAGTACCGGTGACGTCCTTCAGTACCGGTGACGTCATTCAGTACCGGTGACGTCATTCAGTACCGGTGACGTCCTTTTCATTATATTCCAGCAATTATTCATATGATTATATAAAGTTTAGGAAGGGCGGCTACCAATTATAAGGTGACAGACTATCTGAATTTATCCTTTTAGCTACTATATATCCCTCCCAAGCTTCATAACCCTGCTATGGATGTTTGATGGAATTCCACATACTTGTCAACTACTGAGCATGGAAGTGGTAGTTTGACATGTGTGGTGTAAGGCATGGCATTTTCCTGCCTTAACACCTTGGAACATTGGGTTGGGGTTAGAAGGGGAGACTAGGGAAACTACCCATCACTGCCAACAAAACCCCTATACCGATGATACTTCTGATCCTGTATTACCCACAATGCTGAGATAAGTTTACACGCCACGTAACATAATTCTATCTATCTATCTATCTACTTACTCAGGCCAATCCCCACTTTTCCTATATAATATTTTTCTTTCTTTTTTATTTTTGGGGGGGCCGACTCAAGACAGAGCAAGAACAAGGACGACACAAAACACAACAGAAAACAACGAACACATAAAAACAAAACACAAAATCACACACATCTAGGTCATCCAGGAGAAGACCCAGAGACCAGGGTCACCAAGGTCCCTCCAGCACTCCCCCGGCCCCCGACCACCCAGAGAGGTTCCAATCTCGGCAGGCAGACGTGCAGCTAAGCCCTACCACCACAAGCCCGCCCACCACACTTCCAGGCGCACCCTTCATAATAATCGTCTCCCCGGGCCAGGTGCCAGGTGGATTATTATCTAGTCCAACTTGCGCCCAACCCCTTCCCTCAAATGACCATGTGTTCACTCATCTATTCACAAGCATTCTCAATTCATTCCTGTTTGCTACTACCTCCCTTGCCTGATCTATAGTAATTCCTCTATCATCCTCTATCCTCTATATCCTCTATATCCTCTATATCCTCTATCCTCTCCCAAGCTTGTCTTACACAGTCTCTCCATCTCAATGGGGGTCTTCCTGCCCTTCTATTTCCCCTTGTATCTGACTCACATATTCTCTTTGTAAGCCTTTCATCTTCCATTCGTTCAACATGACCATATAATACCAGCTCAGCACCCTTCTGTCCACTCTGGCTGACAAATGTTCTTTTACGATTACAGTTTTAAACCAATTTAAGAATAGACAGTTTTCAATGCTGCAGCCAAACTATTCCACCAATTTCTATTTTCTTGATACCAAAACGTTCTGAATTGCGAGCCTCACCCAACTACGCAATAATGGCTTTGATCATCCACTTAGTTTTCAAGATATGGATTTTTAAGTGTATTTTGAGTTTTTTTCAAGACCCACGTGCAAAGCAAAACCTTTTCCATAACATTTGTGGAGCATTAGTGGTGGAGTCCATATACCAAAGCCCAATAATTTCCTATGAGTGGGAGAGACGGTATTTACGTTTTAAATTTTTCGAGAAAACGGCTGCCACGGTTGTTTCGCGGCCATTTTTTATGTTTAGCATCTCAGAAGTTGCCCAATACAAAAACGCACCTTGTGTGAAAGTTTGGTCCCGATCCGAAAAGCGGTTTGGGAGTTATTGCGTAAAAACCTAAAAACCGGAGTGGAAAAATAATTTGGAAGAATAAGAAGATTTAATGATTACAATAGGGGTTCCCCGCTAGGGCTCGAACCCCTAATAATAATAATAATAATAATAATAATAATAATAATAATAATAATACATGAATAAACAAATAAATCAAACTTAATCATCAATAATATACTCACAGAGGATGAGGTAAACTGCAGAAATTTGCTTCGTCCTTCATTATTCTGGGGAGGGAAAATAGACAAGCTTAGATAGATAACATATATACAATATAAGACATTTAGCTCATGTACATTTAAACAAAGACACAAGGCTATTATTTCGAACATTGATTATATGGGTGGAGTGCCTACATAATAAATTCGGCTGTCATATAATTAATACTTTCCCTTATGTATTTATTTATTGTGAATGATCAACTAAATTTAATCTCTCTTGTTTGTACCGGTATGGAAGAAAGAATAGCAGTACTATAAATGTCTTAGTTTTCTTTTCTGTTTTAGTAAGAAATAGAGTGTGGATCATATGAAACACCTAATACTTAACAAACTACACATCACTTTAGTAGCCTACAGTGAAAACTTTAGTACAGTGATGAAATTATTAGTGGTGACATGAATACAGTGATGGCATAAATAGTGATGATATTAATACATTGATGACGTTAATACAATGATAACAAAATACAGATATATATGTGGTATTAGTACAATAGCGACTTTTGTATTGCTTACGTTAGCTCATTTATACTGCCTTAACATTTAGACATTTTTACTTTTCATTTAGAGCAAAGAGATATCCTACTTACATTCCTAGCCACTCAGGCTTAAGATAATTCTAGACTCTAGATAGGAAAATAATTGAAGTTCATAGTACAGTATACATTACAAAACATCTTGACAAGTCAGACAAAGACGACATTTTATGTCGAAATTTGTAGTTACGAATTTAGACTTGAATGGCGAACCTGAAACTTAAAAGAAATCAGCCTTTGGCCAAGACAAATTTATCTTGAGGAGGGTCTGGATGTTTGTTTTTTTTAGTTTGAAAGAAGTCTTCGATGGCGGATTTTATTTTATTTTTTTCCCCTAGGGGACAAATTAAGACGCATTACTCTAAAATGTAAAAAAACTAGCCAAATTGTCAATCATAATTAAACAAACTATCAAAACCCGCAAGATATCGGACCAGATACCGTTAACCCCTTCGCCACCATTAGATGATTCTCTGAAATTTGTAATCTACCTATACGACTCAAAGGGGTAAATGCGTTCTCAATAAACCCTCTTAGTAACATAAGTCCTTCTTAAACAACTGCATAAAATCATCTAATTTTAACCAGAATCAATGGTAAAAAGGCGTCACGGTGCTGAAGGGGTGAGAATATAATATACACCCCTAAAGGGTAACATAATTTTTTGTTTTTGTATTTGTATGGAGGAGACAAAAGGCAGGCTGTCTGTAACGAGTGTCTCCTCCCACATTAGTAGGATATAATCGGTTTATGTGCTTAAGCTAGCTTATGTAACCTAATTAACCATTCTTATGATCAGTATATTTGTCTTCAGTTGAACGTACTACACATAATGGACCACTGAAGGCATAATCACCTCGTCCAAGATGCTTATTTGTGTTCTTGTGTTTGTTTTTCTTTTACTAGAAGCGATATGGTTTAGAGGACTATCAATTAATAAGTTTATCTTTACAAAAGTGAAAACAATGACATCCGGTCGTGTTGTCGACGCAGGTGGTGCGTATGCAGTACGCTCTTAATTTACGGCTTTTAAACAAACAGACAGGGGATGGAAACTTAATCTATAAACCCTGTTAGCAGAGAGAGCTAGTCTAAGGAGATAAACAAAATGACAGTATAGAAGAAGGGTGCCTCTCAGAGAGTTCCTGACAGTACGGCCGTTCCTGACAGTACGGCCGTTCCTGACAGTACGGCCGTTCCTGACAGTACGGCCGTTCCTGACAGTACGGCCGTTCCTGACAGTATGGCCGTTCCTGACAGTACGGCCGTTCCTGACAGTACGGCCGGACTCTAAATAAATCTACAACTTTGGACGAATTCATATAATCACGCTACTTAAATTTTACCAGGACTATAGTCTATTCGCTGTAAGCAGGCGAGAAATCATGACCTCTATCCTCTGTAACTCAAAAAGGGCTAGAGCAAATTGTCTGTAAATTTCCACATCTATTCCTTGACTGACTCTTCCCAACTGGTAGATATATTAGCTCGATTACTCTAGTCGTATGTGAGTTACAGAGAGGTTAGAGGTCATGCTTTTTCGCCTACTTACAGTGAATAGACATTAGCATGGTAACGTATCCTTACCAATCATGAACTAACCTCGCCTATCCTAGCCTAGATTATCGGTTATATGTTAGGTGAGACGAGATGAGATGAGGTTAAGTTAGATTAAATTAGATTAGGTGAGGTTAGGTGAGGCGAGATTAGATTAGGGTCTTTTAAGTTAGGTCGGGTCAAGATTGACTAGGACAGTCAATCGTACTGGGATCGTACTGGTAAACAGAATGAAAACAGCGCAAGCGTATGAACCTTTCCAAACTTCGGGACTATGCTAATCAGCCCATGAGCTCTTCACACACCTAAATCATATCTCTATCTATCTCTCTCTCTCTCTCTCTCTCTCTCTCTCTCTCTCTCTCTCTCTCTCTCTCTCTCTCTCTCTCTCTCTCTCTCTCTCTTCATGCACCTAAATCATGTATGTCTTCAGCCTCTCACTCTCTCACTCTCTCTCGGCGTAAAATTCTCGGATCTGTCAGCGGCCCTCGAGTTTAACTACTTCATATCCTTGGGCGTGTCTCGTGGTGATGCCGCTAGAGGGGGTATAAATCACACCAGGGTAAACAAGAGAGGATAACTTCAATCTTGCTGCGATGGTCTTGTGGAGGGGTGGGTGGTGCGGGGGAGAGGGAGGGTTGGCTTTTAGTTAGTGCTATAAACAAGAGGTAGATTGATATATAGATAGAATAGATGGATAGATAGATGAAATATAGATAGATCAATAGATATAATTATGATAGAAAGCTACATGGATGGATAGTGGGCGGGAGATAGATTAGTGTATACCACCTCCTCTACGTAGGGTACGTAGTACCCGTCTTGCAACACAATCCCACCCCTACTCTGTGCAACTCTCCAACCCACGAGTGATACGTTATTCTCAGTGTTTCTTCTATTCAACTGCTAAGCTCTGGAACTCTCTCCCAGAATCAGTCTCTCCCTCTTCCTATGACTTAAATTTCTTCAAACTCAGTGTGTCCAGGCATTTTGGCTCGAACGTCCCTTGATTTTGGCCTTGTCACTCTTTTGACTCTGGGGGAGGCACTCGATACAGGCAGTTCTGCCTTGTGTCTCCCTCACTCACATAGAAAACAAATTGATAGATAGATGAAATATAGATAGAGCAATAGATATAATTATGATAGACAACTACATGGATATATAGATACATTTCAAGATAGCAAAAGGGGTAGAAAGCAAGATAACTTCAATCTTACTCTCAGTGTTGCCAATTTAGCTACTTTCCCGCTAGATCTAGAGGTATATAATTCGATCTAGAGGCAAATTTTCGCATCTAGCGACATGAATTCTAGCGATATTCTGGAGATTTGAGCCATTTTAGAGATTGTGTTGACATTCTAGCGATTTTCGGCATTTATTTACGATCTAGCGGATTTGATTTGGTAACCCTGCAAGTTACTCAGGTCAAGTGAAGGTATTGAGGGATAAGCCTTTACAACGGCACCTCGTATCTACATTCTACTTTTCCTATTTGTCTGAAGAGTGTAGAGAGGGGAGATCAAGGGGTGTTGGAGAGAGAGGAAGCTGTTGGAGTGGCTTTGTTATGTGTGTTATTAGTCTGTTACTATGGTGGTCTTGCAATGGGAGAGGCAGAGGGAGAGACAGATGAGGCTTTTAGTAAGAGATACAAACAATGGTGGGAGGTAGATTGATAGCTTAATTAAGGGGAGATGGGCCGTTTTTCTGGTCCCCTTTCTTCCTCATGCTTATCCCCATTAGTTTCGAGATTTTAAGACGTTTGCCCCATTAGTTTGTCGATTTTAAGACCTTTCGCCCCATTTCTTTGTCAATATCAAGAACTTTCGTACCATTTAAGTGTCTAGGGTTTTTATGTTCTAAGTTTGATGGAGGTCTAGCGAGGAAATTAAGATATACAGGAATATAAGAATTAATAAACAGAAGAAAAAAAAACGGACAAATTTAAACTATTTCCGAATGTGTAGCAGTCTCTGAAAAATAGGTGTTTTAGTATATACAAACGTTCAATGTCATAACACTGTAGCATTAGATGATCTGCATATGTGTATTTATATCATTATTTCGTATAATATATATAAACTGCACTTGCATAAAATCTGAATCTTCTATTGCTGTGTATTATAAGGATTCTTCCATAGCCGTTTACGTGATGTGTTTTGGAGTGAATATAAAGGACTATACTTTATATATACAACACAAAAACGAGACATTCTCCTCCCACCGGCCCCTCTGTTTCACCCGGAAGTATATTGGAACATGGCGTTAACCCTTACAGTACCGGCGAGATTTTTTGTTTATATTTCAGCTGCATTTAGACGATTTTATGAAGCTCAGGAAGGATATATGGCAGCTAAACGTATTTATTGAAATATTTTGTATTTTTTTAGTGGGTATGGAAGTCAGAGGGTTAAGTGTATGTGTGTGTGTGTGTGTGTGTGTGTGTGTGTGTGTGACTGTGTTTGTATTCATTCACTCACTCACTCACTCACTTGCTTGTTCGTCAAGGGGAATCCACGCAATGCGAGCTAAGCTCATTATTATCGCGCCTCCTTAACTGGGAATGTATTGCGTGAAATGCATGTTAAGTGTTTATGTATCGTTGGAATGGCTGTGGATATGTGTGTAGTCTGTATTTTAGCCAATTGGCGACATCTGGAAACGAAGGCTTAGGGTTAATCTGTACGGTACCATTCTCACTACCGTACCAGTCTCACCCGAAGGCTAAGGTTGACCAGTAGCTTAGGTTGACCAGTACGATACCCATCTCACCTTGTAACCGATCACCAACCCCAGATAGGACATCACAACTTCGTCCACTTATACCAGGTTCCTATTTATACTGCTAGGTTAACAGAGGCTACACCGTTAGGAGAATTGCCCAAATGTCTCTGTGTATGTGTATGTGTCAAATGTATGTGTGTGTGTGTGTGTGTGTGTGTGTGCTTGAGTAACTATTACATTCCCTCCTTGTTTAAGCTCCTCATACTTTTTCTTCTGCTTCACTTGTTTCATATTCATCATTCAATATCTTTCCTATTTTGCAATATTGATATGCTGTGTTCTCGCCTGGTAAACGTATTTTGATCAGCATTCTCCACTCTTCCCTTCAACCCGGTGACGTACATTAAACAAATTTATAAACACGCTGTCATAAGGTGAACTTATTAACACTACGTCATCCATATTTCTGAAGGGTTATAGTTTTATTTATTATTAGTATCAAATATTTGTTATATATATATATATATATATTATATTTTTTAGCATTTGCATTCATTGGTAGATGTAAATATCTAATGATAATATAATACACAATTGAATTAATTATGTGCTTAGCATTACGGTAGTTGATATGTATAATTCATTGTATTTTATCGTATCTTTAATAGTAATATAGTTTTACGGAGGTATGTAATATATTGGACATAATTTAAACTTCCTAAAAAATTATAACTGCATATATAAATGTTACTGTATAGGTATATAAACATACAGTATACTATTGACTTCCATATATATATATATACAAAAAAAAAAAAAAAAATAATAATAATAATAATAATAATAATAATAATAATAATTAAAATAATAATAATAATAATAATAATAATAATAATAAAAATACGTGTTTCAACCTTTCTTATATACTATGTAATCCATTATAAAATGATGATGTTAGCGGCTGCATAAACTAGATTAAAACAACCAAGATTAAATTAGGCAAACACGATTTTCTTGTTCAAGCACAAAAAGTCTATAAAGTAACCCTGGGACACACACACACACACACACACACACACACACACACACACACACACACACACACACACACACACACACACAAACACACACACACACACACGACAACGGCTGGCTGTCCCATGGTGGTATACAAGTGGGGGTATACAGGGGTAGGAGGGGGAGGGGGGTATGATAAGGTCTTGCCTGATCAGCTGTGTGGCGCTAGACTGGTCATTAACTGTGTGTGTACGTACGTGTGTGTGTGTGTGTGTGTGTGATTTTGTCTATGTGTGCGTGTGAGTGGATGGATGAGTTAGTGAGGGAGAGAGTTTGTGTGCTCTTTAGTGTGTGTTGTGTTGTGTTGGGTAGGGAGTGGGGGGGAGGGGGGATTGTTTGTTGACATAGGGAATAACACCTGCGACCCCCACATAGTGCTTGTCTCTCCCCCCCCCCCCCTACCCCTCCTCCCCTCAACCCCCAAACTGTCACCCATGCTGTTAGTCTTGGTAAGTTCATATCTAACTTGCTTGTCCTCTATATTTTGTACTGTCTGTAGCGTCGTTTGTCTCTCCTTTCAGTATATTTTTCAGTATATCTTTCAGTATATCTTTCAGTATATCTTTTGTATCTATTTCCTTAGATTTGTCTGTTTTCACTCTGTTGAACAGAGTATTCATATTTTTTTCACCAACCAACTTTACTTCTAAACTCAATTAATGAAATCAACAAATACCTGTGGCACTCCAAGGACTCGAACCTAGGATACTCACACCGAAATTCCGCGCATTTATGCATTACGCTATCAAGACAGTATAACAGAGTATAGTTCTTTGCTCATATTCTACTGATGCCAAGTCGAGGGTCACCTGCTACAAGGCGAGTGACATGACAAATAAGATTCACACCCAGGAATTTTACAACTGACCAGATTCTGACATTCCGGGCCGGTGTCAGTCGATAATTTGAGATTCAATTGGGACTACTTGTTGTTCATTAAAACAATATTAAAAGTACACACACACACACACACACACACACACACACACACACACACACACACACACACACACACCCAAACACACACACACACACACACACACACAAAGTACAACGATTTTTTTTTTTTTTTTTTTTTTTTTTTTTTTTTTTTTAGCAACCAAACTGATCCCAGAACTAAAGGACCTACAATACCCTGAAAGACTAGAAAGATTAGGGCTTCCCACGCTAGAGGAGAGAAGTGTTTGAGGAGTCCTGATAGTAATGTATAGATGCATGAACAGTTTCAAGAGACTCGACAAGGAGGATTTTATCAGGCTGGACGATGGAAGAACCAGAGGGCATAATTATGTACAAAATAAGGAAAGATCGGTGCAAATCCAATGTGAACAAATTTAGCTTTCCGTAGAGAACGATAGATAGGTGGAATAACTTAAGTGCGGAGGTAGTAGAAGCAAGACTTATCCACGACTTTAAAAGTAAACTGGATAGTCAATAGAAAGTGAGACAGGACAACACGAGCGCAGCTCAATTCCTCTAAACTACAAATAGGTGAACACACATACACACATACACACACACACACACACACACACACACACACACACACACACACACAGCCCGTAGCCTAGTGGAAGAGCGGGGGTTCAATCCCCGGCCGGGCGGAGACAAATTGGGCTTGTCTCCTTTCATGTGTTAGCCTCAGTTCACCTAGCTGTAAATAGGTACCTGGAATAAGTGGACGACGTTGTGACATCTGGGGTTGGCAAAAATGGTACAAGGCGAGATGGGTATCATATGGTTCACCTAAGCTGATGGCTACCTAAGCCTTCGGGCGAGACGGTACCGTCTATAGTGAGAATGGTACCATACAGACCCACCCTAAGCCTTCGTTTCCGATGTCGCCAATTGGCTAAAAAATACAGACTACACACTCATCCACAGCCATTCCAACGATACATATAACACCTACACATATAGGAGGCGGGAAATAACGAGCATCCTCACTCCCGCAATACAACTAGAGTAAGTACAACTAGAGTAAGTACACACACACACACACACACACACACACACACACACACACACACACACACACACACACACACACACACAAACCGTATGATTCAGCTTATCCCGAGACACTATGAACATTACTGTACACTTCTAGACTCTACATAGTAACAGTGAATATTGAAAAGTGTAGTAACTTGTAAGACCTACCAGCAGACTTGGGTATAAATTCACCACTTGGTGTGACGGCGGGTTAATGAAGGTATAAATGAAGACAAGGTTTTGCACTTAAGGGGGGACACCGTTTTGTTTTATCTTTCTCTCCTTTTCTCTCTTTCCCTGGCTTGTATCCATTCGGCCCCAATCAGCCAACTGTTTTAGGACGTTTATCCCCATCCAGGTGTCGATTTCTCCCTGGCGAGCGATGGCGAGCCAACATTGTATGGAGAAATCCGGCTTCGCCGGAGAAATTTTTCTATCGAAAAATGTACAAATTTAGCTTGCTGTCAAAACAAAAATATATATGCTGACTCGCTACCGCTCGCCAGAAAAATATTGACACCTGGATGGGGGTAAACGTCTTAAAACAGTAGGCTGAATGGGGCCGAATGTATACAAGCCAAAGAGAGAGGGAGAGAAAGAGAAAAAAAAACGAGGTGGGCTCCCTTAATACATCCACCTTGTCATTCCTCCCCACCCAAGCCACTTACCACTGTCACCACTTTGTTGACACGGGCTGGATCAAGTGTCTTAAGCCGGTATCACACGAGAGAGTTTATAGTCAACATTCGATGATCAACATTTTTCTGGCAACATTTCTGGAATATGTTGTACTGGTATCGGAAACTAGACTGATGATAGATGAATTTAGTCAACCGAAATAATATATATGTTGACCACATAAGCTGCCAGACCAGTGTTGAGGATAAATGCTGAGTGAAAAAGCGCTCGTGTGATACCGGCTTTAGGTGGTGCAGACGATACGAGATGCACACGGGTCTTTTGTACGCACAGTAACGCACGTACAGTCGCGCTAATAAGTGATGAATCAGCACCAGGTATGTTTTGATCAATAATTGGTATCAGCAATATCTACGCTTCATTTCTTCATATCGAGTGAAATATACAAATATGTTCCTACACTTACCCTATTCAACATCTGATAGGCATTAATACAGTACAGAGCAAGCCAAACGTAATGACAGCTGGGCCATGACTTATTATCGCGACCGTATGTACACATATAAGCCTTTACAACGGCACATCATAGCTACTTTCTACTTTTCCGAGTTTTCTGAAGAGTGTAGAGAAGGGAGAAGGGGTGTTGGAGAGAGAGGAAGCTGTTGGAGTGGCTTTGTTATGTGTGATTGTGTTATTAGTTTGTATACGTCGTCGATGTGTCCCCCGACTGGGTGCTAGCATACGCTAGGACGTACTACCACACTCACTAAATGTCCGCCTTGGCTGGGATCGAACAAGGTCAAGCAGATTCACACGTGATAGTGCTCTCCACTCGACCGCCGCGGCTCTGACATGGAAACAGTTAACACAAATTACCAATCCCAATTACACACACACACACACACATGCACAAACATTCATGTGCAGCACTCACTAAGAAACATACTGTGCATGCAGACATAACCTCGTACATGCACATACGATAAAGTGCACATACACAATAAAACGTACACATTGCACACACACACACACAACATACACACACTGTAACACCTACATTGACATAATTAGAATAAATTAAAGGGTTAAACGAGAACACAGTACAATAAAGTTCTTCACAATCACTAACAACCTCATTATATATTGCACAAACAACACCGCTTCTCTGGGCTGGTGGTGGTCGGGATGTACCACGAAGAAAATTATAGTGATGAAGGTTAGGTGGAACATTTTTAGGAGTTACAGTAGATAGAGGCAAGGTAGAGAGAGTTAAACAAAAGATAGTTGTAGTAGCGGGTAATGGTATGGTTTAGGTAATTTTCAGGAATCGGATAGGGACAGGGTAGAGAGATAGAGAGATTGAAGCAAAAACCAGGTTGTAGTAGTGGGCTATGGTATGGTTTAGATCATTTTCAGGAGGTAGATAGGGACAGGGTAAAGAGAGAGAGAGTGAAACAAAAGATAGTTGTAGTAGTGGGCAAAAAATATCCACAAACCACCCCGAAGGATCTGAAAAGCAACAATACCATCCAAACAACTACAAGATCAAAAGCAAGCAGGCAAATCAACAACAAACCACCACTGAGGATCTGACAAGCAAGAACACCACCATCCAAACAACTACACTACCCCAAGCAAGCAAACAAATCAACAACAAACCAACTCTAAGGATCTGAAAAGCAACAACAATACCATCCAAGCAACTAAAAAATCAAAAGCAAGCAAATAAATCAACAACAAACCACCACTAAGGATCTGACAAGCAACACCAAGCCCATCCAAGCAACTACAAGATCAAAAGCAAGCAAGCAAATTAACAAAAACCCGCTATAGATTAGAACACAAACAAACTCCAGACGCTGTGGCCAAAAAATACAAGGATGTAAAATAGAACGCGCTTAAAAAATATATTGATTAAAAATTGATTGATGATCCGATCCCGAGGGTGGTATAATAAAAATGAAATGGGTTTATATCAGACCAACGAAGGACTAATTTAGGGGAGATGGGCCGTTTTTCTGGGCCCCTTTCTTCCTCATGCTTATCCCCATTAGTTTGCGATTTTAAGCGTTTGCCCCATTAGTTTGTCGATTTTAAGACCTTTTACCCCATTTTTTGTCATGCTCTTTAGGTGTCGATTTTTTCCTGGCGAGCGAAAGCGAGCCTGTAATTGTAGAGCAACCGGCCTTCGGCCTTGACATTTTTCTACCGAAAAATGTACAAATTAATCTCCAAGGTGGATTTAATAGATGTTTTTTAAACTATGATGGAAGTCTAGGGAGGAAACTGAAAACATTAATGAATATATAAATAAATAGACCCCAAAAAATAACCACCGCCCCCTTAAGTCAGTATCGAGGAGTAATTATTGCTCTTATCAGTCTGTTAATGGGGATATGAGAGAGAGAGAGAGAGAGAGAGAGAGAGATAGATTTTGTTTTCTATGTGAATGAGGGAGACATTAGGCATAACTGCCTGCAGCGAGTGCCTCCCCCAGATTTCAAAGAGTGACAGGGCCGAAATCAAGGGACGTTCGAGCTAAAATGCCTGGACACACGGAGTTTGAATATTGAATATATATATATATATATATATATATATATATATATATATATATATATATTAAAACTCGCTAGGAAAATTGAAACAGTGGAACACCAAGCTATCGTCAATTCTCTCAAGACATCTTCAGGGTAATACGAGAGATGAAGATGTCTTGAGAGAATAGACGAAAGCTTGGTGTTCCATTGTTTCGATTTTCCTAGCGAGTTTTACTACATAATTTGATCACACGTATTTGTGATTTTACCTCCATATATACAGTATATACACATATAATATATATTATATATATATATATATATATATATATATATACTGGCCACAGTAAAAACATATTGATATTATCACCAACCCACCAATCAACTAACAAATCAACCTAATGATGGAATCAATTAAGGGGACAGTGGTTAGTTTGTGTTTATATATTTCGTATATATTCATTTACTATTTAGTTTCCTCACCAGACCCTCATCCAGATTAAAAAAAACACTCCCTAGACCCCCCTTCAAGATAAATGTGTACATTTTTTATAAAAACAAATTCCCGGGTCGGTTTCCCTTAAAATTACAAGTTCGCTATCGCTCGCCAGGAAAATGCGAACGTCTTGAAATATGAACAATAATAGGGCTAAACATGAGGAAGAAGGGGGACTAGAAAAACGACCCATCTCCCCTTAAACTAATGAATACATGATTGTGGTACTCCAAGGAGGATTCGAACCCAGGACACTCACACCGAAATTCAAGCTTACGGTAAACTGTCATTTCACCATCTTAAGGGGAGATGGGGCGTTTTTCTGGTTCCCTTTCTCCATCGTGTTAAGCCCCATTTATTTTGAAATTATAAGACGTTCGGTCCATTAGTTTGGCGATTTTAACACATTTCGCCCCATTTCGTTGTCAATTTTAAGACTTTTCGTGCAATTTAGGTGTCGATTTTTTTACTGACCAGCGATAGCGAGCCTGACATCTTAAGAGGAACCGGCCTTCGGCCGGGAAATTTTTCTACCGAAAAATGTACAATTTTATCTTGGTTTTCTAAGCTTGATGGAGTTTTGAAATATACGTTTGTTATGATATTGATGATTATTATAATGATGGTGACAAAGTTACTAATGCTGATGATGTTGGTGGTGGTGACAATAGTGGTGATGAAGATGCTGCTGTTGGTGGTGATAATGATGGTGATGATGATAATTATGATGATGGTGGTAATGATAATGACGGTGATGGATATAATAGTGATGATAATGATGATGAGGATAGTAGTGATGATAATGATGATGAGGATAGTAGTGATGATAATGATGATGAGGATTGTAGTGCTGCTAATAGTGATGTTGATGCTGGTGGGTCTTATAGCAGTACATACGTTAATACGTTGTGTGTGTGTTTACAGCGATAAGAGCAATATCGTGCTAGTTATTTATAGCGTTAATATTTTACGATTACGCGCTGCTATAATATAATACATCCACTCAACGCTGTGAATTTATAGCAGATGCTTGGGTTTTTTCTGGCCTCCCTTCTCCCTCATGTTTATCCCCATACTTTTGTTTACCTCATAAGACATTTGCCCTATTAGTTTAGCGATTTTAAGACCTTTCGTGGCAATTAGGTGTCGAATATATCCTGGCGAGAGATAGCAAGCCCAAAAAAAACATATTTTGATGGGGAGTCGTGGGGGTATTATTTAAAGCTTGATGGCGGTGGCGGTATAAGTTTAAAACAATGCAAATCATAATAAATAAATAAATAAATAGCTATATAAATAAATACATCAATAAACAAACAAATATGTGAAAATCTCCTCTCAATAAAGTCAAACAAAATCGTCATCTGATTGAAGGGGGTGAAGTATGCCTGTAAAATATGACACGAAAGACATGGTACATCAAAATTACAGGAAGGGAGAAGGAGATGTTAGGCGTCGGGGCATAACCCACAATGCGCACTCAAAACTAATCTCTCTGTATATAAACAGTAGTACTATTATCAACATTGTTAAATTGTCCTACTCAACGAGATAGAGAAATGGGCGAGGGAACGCAAAAGTGGTCCCGGACACTAGGAATTGGAACTTTAAATGTTGTTTCTGTTCGGGCTCTGTCTCGAGTCGACCACCCTCAGCTAAGGGGTATGTGCCTAAGTATATACATACATACATACATACATACTATTATCAAAGCAATTTAACTATATATTTTTCTTTTCTTCCCCCAGCACAATGAAGAATGAACATGTACCAGCGCCGGAACATATCCACAGTGAGTATGCGGAAACTAGGCTAGTTTTCAATTTCAATTTTCCATTTCTTTTTTCATAACATCTACAGTATATATTAAACATGTATATATTTTACACATCTTGCAGTAATACAATAGTAATAGATAAAATGTTCCTGCAATATACATGCAGAAAATAAGATTGGTAAAAAAAAAATAATATATATATATATATATATATATATAATTATATATAAATATATATATATATATATATATATATATATATATATATATATATATATATATATATATATATATATATATAATATATATATATATATATATATATATATATATATATATATATATATATATATATATATATAGAGAGAGAGAGAGAGAGAGAGAGAGAGAGAGAGAGAGGGGCTTACGCCGCGACAGTGCTAAATTGTCAGAGAGACAAGCCAAGTACTGATAAAAAAGAAGATGCTTCCCATAAATTAACCACCAATATTGTCTCGAGATAATTTCAGAGAGTAGACGCTGGTTTAAGACGTGGTCATATCAGCGATATCCCATGAAACTACAAAGAAATATGGTACCAAAGGAGGTGAGGCGTCTCTTTAACAAACATTGAGTGCCCAACTGCCCATGTCTTGTGTCCATCTATTCTAGAAAGAGAGCACAATTATCTTGAGTAACCAGGAGCACTCGGTACTTTTTAGCCTTGTTTTGTCAATTTAATAGGACTACGTATTATTTTCAGATTTGCCTGATGATGGAGTTAGTCACCTCCGAAACATTCGCAAAATAACATGTGTTTACACAGAGTGCTTCTGGTTCTTCTTAGATAGATATAGATAGATAGAGATATATATAGATAGATAGATATATAGATACTAAGTTTATCTCGTAAATACACATGAGTTACTATATGATTTTATACTTTCAGCGGAGCTCGAACCACCTATAATCAGGACGGTTTTCCATGCTTTACCACGCCGTGGTAGCGTTGGTTAAGGCATAGACAATCGTCCTAACTGTCGGTGGTTCGAGCCCCACTGAGAGTATACAAATATAATTGGCCTGATGAAGCTATATGCGAAACGTTGTCGATAAAGTGCTCTTCCTCACATGGTGTTTATTTTAATTCCGTCTATTTTTCAAAGTATATTTGTATCAATCTACATATACATTACTCATTAACATTTCTGACTATCCCCTGTTTCCCCTTAACTGGTATAGGTTACTGTGGGACTGAGGGTATAAAGAGAGAGGAGGACCCCTTCCACTACGTCGCTCCACACCCGGCACACCACTACAGGTATTGTCTACCATTATAGTGTTATGCGGGATTCATTTAGTCCATAGTATTAAGCTCGTTACTTATTCATCCATTTAAATATAGTTATTTAATTAATCATGTATTTATGAAGGCTAACACTTATTTATATCCATACATTTATAAACTTACTTTTATCATGTTTGCCCATTCCGGCCTCCCATAATTTGATTGGATTATAGATTTTCTACATAGAGGAAAATGGATCTGATAGCCTAGATAGGCCGTAGTATATTTTATATTTGCATACATATTATGGTACGCACAATGGGTTTATGCGGATTTCTGCGTTTCTTGTTAATATTCTTATCCTGTGGCTGGCTTCGACCACTATCCAATACATCTTCCCAAGCATGCATCAAAACTAATTCTAATGGTTTCTTGGTCTCATACCCATTCTTTAGTAAATTATATGCATGATTCTAGGGTACCTGTAAGGCCAGGTAAGATATGACAATTGACCCACGATAGGCCATACTCTTTGATAGCTATAAGCATCAGGAAAGTATATTTGGGGATATTTTGTATGACCGCAATCGACCCAGAGGTTTTGTCTTAGGTATTTGTGGTATGCTGTGGTACGGTTTATGTAGTTTTATGGTATGCTATGCTATGGTATATTATAGTATGTCTTGTGTTATGTTATGTTATGTTGTGTTAAGTATTACCATCTCTTTCTCAACAGAACGGAAATGTATGGGAAGGCCTTACTCATGCCGCCTTTAGATTCGGACCCCCACCATCACCATCACCATCACCACCACCTCCACCACAACTCCACCACAACTACCACCAGCACCAAACTGTACGACCACATAGACTCTACCAGCACCGCCTACGACCCATCCAAAATGTACGACTCAACAGCCTCCAAGCCCTACGACAAGCCCTATGACAAGCCCTATGACAAGCCCTACGACAAGCCCTACGAAAAGCTGTATACCGTCGGGAAGGAGTACGACAAGACGAGCATGGAACAGATGGACACCGCGCCAGCCTACAGCGACCCCGGCGATATCAAGCCCTACGACAAGATATACTCCTCCAAGGGACACATGGAGACGCAGATCGACGAGGACGCCTACGAGAAATGCTACGGGAAGACCTATAAAACTCTTGAAACCTTGGACTCCACTTCTTACGACCGGACTTACGATGCGCCGAAGATGGTCGAGTCGGTGGATTCGACGACTTACGACAAGGCTGCCCCGACCCTTGACACTGCTAGTACCACAGTGCCTTCCTCGGAGACTTCTTCAGATAAACTCACCACTATCACCCCGAGTAGTGTCAAAAAGGTGAGTTTTTTCTCTTAATTTGATTGATGGTATATTTTTAGACTATAGGAGAAGGCAAAAAATGATGTGTCGACAGGTATGGTTATTTGTTCGCGTTATATGACGACAATGCGTAAAATAATCAGTGACAATATATAAAATAGCGTCCTCCATCCATGAGACATTTATAAGTTTTGGGCTGGTATGAATTAATACTAGATGGAAAGTTACTTGGAATTATTTGTATCAGATACTAAATATTTCAGCTAAAAGTGTGCATATTAAGTGTGGTATCCGGACAACTGCCTTTTGGACAATTACCCTCCTAGAAAAATTACCCTCCTAGAAGATTTAACCCCCAGAAAATTGCCCCCATCATATTCTGATCAAAACTAATTTGAGGTTTATTTGTGGTTAGGTTAGGTTAGGCTGGGATAAATCAGCACATGACATATTAGGTTAGGGTAGGAATATGATTAGTTAGCAATGACAGAGCTAGATTAGGTGAGGCCAAGAAGGATAGGATGGACAGATAGGTTAGAAAGCAAGGTTGGTTTAACTTAGGCTTAACCCCTTCAGCACGATGACGTATTTTACACCTTATTCTGGTTACCATTAAACTATATTCTTTAGCTTATACGCTACCTCTGGGCCTCAAAGGGGTAAATACGATCTCGGTAAACCCTCTAAGTAACATAGGTCCTTCGTAAATTGCATAGAATCATTAAATTGTAGTTAGAATAAAAGAGTTGAAAAGGCGTCATCATGCTGAAGGGGTTAAATTAGCATAAGTTTCCATCTATTCGTTATTCCACTCATGACGTCCTTTATTTTCACGACGTCCTTTATTTTCACGACGTCCTTTATTTTCACGATGTCCTTTATTTTCACGACCTCCTTTATTTTCACGACGTCCTTTATTATCACGACGTCCTTTATTTTCACGACGACCTTTATTTTCACGACATCCTATATTATCACGACGTCTTTTCTATTCACGATGGCCTTTATTTTCACGATGTCCTTTATTTTCACGACACCTTTATTATCACGACGTCCTTTATTTTCACGACGTCCTTTATTTTCACGACATCCTATATTATCACGACGTCTTTTCTATTCACGATGACCTTTATTTTCACGATGTCCTTTATTTTCACGATGTCCTTTATTTTCACGATGTCCTTTATTTTCACGACATCCTTTATTATCACGACGACCTTTATTTTCACGACGTCCTTTATTTTCACGACATCCTATATTATCATGACGTCTTTTCTATTCACGATATCCTTTATTTTCACGACGTCCTTTATTTTCACGACGTCCTTTATTTTCACGACGTCCTTTATTTTCACGACGTCCTCTATTTTCACGACGTCCTCTATTTTCACGACGTCCTTTATTTTGACGACGTCCTTTATTTTGTCCGTACCAGGAGGACACCAGTAAGGACGCCAGCGACACGGACCCCAACAAGAAGCCCCCCTACTCGTACGTGGCCCTGATTACCATGGCCATCAAGGAGAGCCCGGAGAGGAGACTACAGGTGAGAGCTGGCCATAGTGGTGGTGGGAAGGGGGGGGGGGGGGGATTGGTGTGGAGAGAGTATTGGAGGTGCTTTGATGGTGATGGTGGTGGTGATGAATTATAGATCCTTCTTAGACTGCACAAAATCGTCTAATTATAGCTAGAAAAAAATAGAAAAGACGTCACCGGTACAGAAAGGGTTAACTATAAACAGCAGAACAAGATCAGAGCCTCTGGAAGTGGTGGGAGGAAGAGAGAGAAGTTAAGGTTTGGGTTACGGGTTTTTCGCCCACTGTCACTTCGCTAATATGCAGAATAGATTCGCTCATGCCTAACCTAAGATAAGTGTATTTTTTGCGAATACATTAATTTATATTTGTATTATTTTGTTTTAGTTTCCTCCCTGGACCTCCTTCAAACTTTAAAGAAACACCCCTAAGACCCCCTTCAAGATAAATGTGTACATTTTACCGATAGGAAAATATCCTGCCCGGAGGCCGGTTACTAATATAACACAGGCTCGCTATTTCTCGCCAGGAATAAAATCGACACCTAAATTGTACGAAACGTCTTAATATTGCCAAAGACATGGGCTGAAAGTTCTTAAAATAGCCAAACTAATGAGGCGAACGTCTTAAAATCTGAAAACTAATGGAGCTAAACATGAGGGAGAAGATTGGGCCACAAAAACCAACCATCTCTCCTTAACATGACATCAATCAAAACGGGCTTAGCTGCGAGGGTGCGAAGCTGCACACACTTCATTCCCTCACAGTTATTCACCAATACCACCGTGTTACCAGTGTCAACTACAGAGGGAGTAGACAAGTGCTGATATACAAGAAGTTGCCTTCCATAACTATACTATCAATACTGTCTCAAGTCAATTTCAGAGAGTAGAAGCTGGTTTATGATGTGGTTTATCAGTGATATCTCCGAATAAATGTGGTATCAAAGGCGTTGATGCATCTCTTCAAGACACATTGAGTGTCCATATCTTGTGCCCATCTAGACTGAGAGGACAAGCATCTTGAATGTTCACAGCTTCATCCTTTTGCAGAGATATTGATAGCGACATTTAGTTTTATTGATCGAGTCCATAACCCAATATGCTTGGGAGAAGCAACAATTTATATTGTGGCCTGACCCAGCACTGTCATACATTAACAGACTGCACTGCTACATTCAACAGCTGGCCAAAATCTTTAACTTTACTCTCAGTCCAAAAGATCTGTAGACCCAGTCAGTGGCTTTGAATCCATGTTCCAAACTTCAAAAGACAGTACGAGAGAGTCCAGCATCTCAGAGAGGATCACGGCATCACCTGCAGTGTGATGGCCAGTGTTCCTGACACTCCCAGAAGATGCTCCACAACGATTTTGTCTGACTGTTCTCTCTAAAAGCCAGTCCATAAGGGTGCTGAAAAGTGAAAGTGCCAGAACACCCCCCTGTCTAACTCCTGAATTTACAAGGAAGGCTGAATATGTCCTCCCATCACACTTGACGCCACTGACTCAGTTTTAGTTATTTAATCTTAACCAAACATAGCCCCAAACTAGAATATCATACATACGTTAAGCCAATCTAACTACTGTACCTTAAGGGGAGATTTCCACTTGAGGGATTTTTTTCTGGACCCCTTTCTCTCTCATGTTTAGCCCCATTGCTTTTTAGATTTTAAGACGCTCGCCCCCTTTAGTTTGGCGATTTTAAGAACTTTCGCCCCATTTCTGTCAATTTTAAGAACTTTCGTGCCATTTAGGTGTCGATGTTTTCCTGGCGAGCGATAGCGAGCCTGTAATTTGAGAGGAACCGGCCTTTGGCCGGGATATTTTTTTACCGAAAAATGTAAAAATTTATCTTGAAAGGGGGTCTAGGGGGTGTAATTTTAAGCTTGATGGAGTTCTATGGAAGAAACTAAATACCTCCCCTTAACCATAGGTAGCTTAAGGGGAGATTTCCACCTGGAGGATTTTTTTCTGAACCTCTTTCTCCCTCATGTTTAGCCCCATTGCTTGTGAGATTTAAAGACGCTTGCCCCATTAGTTTGGCGATTTTAAGAACCCTCGCCCCATTTCTGTCAATTTTAAGACCATTCGTGCCATTTAGGTGTCGATTTTTTCCTGGCGAGCGATAGCGAGCCTGTAATTTAAGGGGAACCGGCCTTCGGCCGGGAAATTTTTCTACCGAAAAATGTAGAAATTTATCTTGAAAGGGGGTCAAGGGGGAGTAATTTTAAGTTTGATGGAAGTCTAGGGAATCAACTAAAAACCTCCCCTTAACCGATCTCAGAGTGGGGGTGGAAAGACTTGTAGACGAAATAACTTGTAGGCGAGAGTACCTTAGTGAGAGGAGGCGTGAAGAAACAAACAGACGAGGATAAGGACTATGGTGATGAGTGGAGCCATTAGAGGGCAGGGTAGAGTGGTGCTGACAGAGACTTTGGGTCGGCTTACATTATTATTATCGCACTCCTTCTACACCTCAATCAGGGAGTTCGGACCTTAACCCTTTCAGTATACGAGCACACTAGTTTGGCAATCATTAGAGGAGTATGTGTGTAGCTTGTTAAATACCTAGGTGAGTGAAATGGTTGATTGGCATAGTATTTATCTCTTTCTATTTCCTGTTCATTCCAGTACACTAAATAACCACATCACTCTGCTTTCCAATATTGTATATCAACAATATTAATAATAATAATAATAATAATAATAATAATAATAATGTTTAATTTAGTTCTCTCACTCTTTCAACTTTAGGGGAGACACTTGTTACAAGCAGCTTTGCCTTTTGTCTCCTTCATACACATGGAATGTAAACACGTTTGCACACATGCTAGTGATGAACTTCTTCAATTATAACTTCCAGCCAAGATTGTATGCTTATTCCTATGGAGGGTAAGCATTTTGTTATCATTCACAATGTCAAACCCATTAAGGGGACATTTCCACTTGAGGGATTTTTTTGTGGACTCTTTTCTCACTCATGTTCAGCCCCATTGTTTTTCTAATTTTAAGACGTTTGCCCCATTATTTTGACGATTTTAAGAACTTTCAACCCATTTCTGTCAATTTTAAGACCTTTCGTGCCATTTAGGTGTCGATTTTATCCTGGCGAGTGATAGCGAGCCTGTAATTTAAGAGGAACCGGCTTTCAGCCGGGAAATTTTTCTACCGAAAATTTTTCAAATTTATCTTGAAAGGGGCTCAAGGGGGTGTAATCTTAAGCTTGAAGGATATCTAGGGACCAAACTAAAAACCTCCCCTTAAGTATGTTAAAGACTTCAATGAGTTAACCCCGTAGTCTACTTGTTTTCCAACTAACAGAGAGCCAGACTTCCCAACCAATCATCATAGCCCAGTCTACTTCTTGATGGTATAAGCCTTGTAGCCGTAGCTCAGACTCTTTATAGTCGATCTACAGGCCTATCTTTCTTGAGTGCTGGAAGCCAGAATTGAACAGCATATTCTAAGAGGCGCACTAACTATCTCTTGATTTCTATATTGAAACTATATCTTAATATGAGAGAGAGAGAGAGAGAGAGAGAGAGAGAGAGAGAGAGAGAGAGAGAGAGAGAGAGAGAGAGAGAGAGAGAACTACTAACCTTATATTATCACGATACTGGTACACAATAGGCTAGCATGTTGATCCATATTAGGATTTTTTTATCATGTGAGATGGAGTCAATGGGTTTATGAATAGCGACTGATTGTAATGCGGTCAGCAATTGGTACCGTATGCGTGGGTGGGTGGGTGTGTGTGTGTGTGTGTGTGTGTGTGTGTGTGTGTGTGTGTGTGTGTGTGTGTGTGTGTGTGTGTTACTTAAGTGTTGTTGCTAAGCAATAACTACAGGTGGATATCGACCAACTGTTTGTTTATTTTCAGTTCCCATTTTTCTTTTATACTGAAAGCTAAAACATAAGTCTTACACATTGATTAAATTGTCCGTATTTATTTTATACTGAGCTAAAAATATATGTCTTACACATTGATTAATCACATTGCACATTGATTAATCCTTCATATAATGATTTCCGTGTTTTGTGTTCCCAGCTGAGCGAGATTTACCAGTGGATATCGACCAAGTTCCCATTCTACGCCCAACAGAACGCCAAAGAGAAGCAGGGCTGGAAGAACTCCATACGGCACAACCTGAGCCTCAACGAGTGCTTCGTCAAGATACCGAGAGAGGGCGGGGGCGGCGGGGGCAAGGGCAACTATTGGACGCTAGGTAATATGTGTGGGATTTATAGTACTTTGGCCCAGTATGTATGGACACCTTCATATATTGATAGTTATAGTAATGTATACTCTCTCCAACACCCCTTCTCCCTTCTCTACACTCTTCAGAAAATAGAAAAAGTAGAATGTAGATACGAGGTGCCGTTGTAAAGGCTTATCGCTCAATACCTTCACCTACCATATACACACATACAGTACATACATACATCCATATTGTGAGTACATACAGTAGAAATGTACACAATTAAGCACACATTATATACTGTAAATAGAATCTTAATAATAGAAAACTATAAAATAATTATAATATAGATAAATATTATTAGAGAAGCATAACCATGCTCAAATATACAAACGAATGAACAAACGGAATGCACGAACACATGCAAATGCAAACGCACCACCCACACACACACACACACGCACGCACAGGCTGGCATAGATAACCTCCATTAACCTCTCTAGCCTCAGACCTGGAGCATGTGTGTGTGTGTGTGTGTGTGTGTGTGTGTGTGTGTGTGTGTGTGGTAGGGGGGGGGGGAGGTCAATATATCGTCAGGCTGATTTATATAGGTCAGTCAGGCATACCAGATTAAATATGTACTGAAGTATACTAATAAGTGGGTCTTTCTAACACTGAATGAGCTAACATATAGCTAATTTAATTAATTTTCTTGGTGGTTGCGTTTTGGTTTGAACCCTCCTGGCTATCCAAAATAGTCAATATACTTAATAGTTTAGACTAACATATATTTTATTTTCCCTGTACTCATTGGGTTTTTTGCGTGCATCAAGGGATTACCAATACATAACAAAAAAAACGCAAGCAACCAGAGATATTGTAATCTTAACAACGCAACGTGTGGTAGCCAAGACACTCACTCACTCTCACTCTCTCTCTCTCTCGGGGTTGTTATATCTCTACTAGGATTAAGTCCTGCCCCCCTCGCAGGAATCATAAGATCTGTGTGGCCAGTGTATCTATCTCAATGGAGTAGATCTGTGTGGCCAGTGTATCTATCTCAATGGAGTAGATCTGTGTGGCCAGTGTATCTATCTCAATGGAGTAGATCTGTGTGGCCAGTGTATCTATCTCAATGGAGTAGATCTGTGTGGCCAGTGTATCTATCTCAATGGAGTAGATCTGTGTGGCCAGTGTATCTATCTCAATGGAGTAGATCTGTGTGGCCAGTGTATCTATCTCAATGGAGTAGATCTGTGTGGCCAGTGTATCTATCTCAATGGAGTAGATCTGTGTGGCCAGTGTATCTATCTCAATGGAGTAGATCTGTGTGGCCAGTGTATCTATCTCAATGGAGTAGATCTGTGTGGCCAGTGTATCTATCTCAATGGAGTAGATCAGTGTGGCCAGTGTATCTATCTCAATGGAGTAGATCAGTGTGGCCAGTGTATCTATCTCAATGGAGTAGATCTGTGTGGCCAGTGTATCTATCTCAATGGAGTAGATCTGTGTGGCCAGTGTATCTATCTCAATGGAGTAGATCAGTGTGGCCAGTGTATCTATCTCAATGGAGTAGATCTGTGTGGCCAGTGTATCTATCTCAATGGAGTAGATCAGTGTGGCCAGTGTATCTATCTCAATGGAGTAGATCTGTGTGGCCAGTGTATCTATCTCAATGGAGTAGATCTGTGTGGCCAGTGTATCTATCTCAATGGAGTAGATCTGTGTGGCCAGTGTATCTATCTCAATGGAGTAGATCTGTGTGGCCAGTGTATCTATCTCAATGGAGTAGATCTGTGTGGCCAGTGTATCTATCTCAATGGAGTAGATAATGATTAATGAGAGAACCTGGTAGAAAATAACCCTGTTTTCAGTTGAAGAGAGCAGATGGGGGAATTGAGTGAAGGTATGCATGATATTTCCTTTCCATTTCTAACTATTCTGTAAATTCCTTTGGGTGATTTCCAAGCCGTGCAAGGTTACTCACTTTTAACTGTTGTCATATACGGCAAACTGCCGGAGTTTGGAGGGTGGGGAGAAGGCCTTTATATTTGGTATCTTTTCCTTCCACTTTCCCTTATTCTTAGGGTTGCTATCTCTATTAGGATAAAGTCCTGGCCACCTTGCAGGGATTGGTAGATCTGTGTGGCCAGTATATATATATGTCAATCTATGTAAATGTATACAAATGAAATTATGTAAAATCTATATAAATATATGTAAATCTATGTTAATCACTCTTTCTCCCAGCACGTAACTCTCTCCCTCTCTCTCTCCCCGCCGTACAGACCCCGGGCACGAGGACATGTTCGAGCACGGTAACTTCAAGAGGCGGCGCCGTATGAAGCGGCCCCCTATCTATCGCACGGCGGGTTATATCTATCCCAGCAACTGTCTCGCTCTGGGGCCAGGTTCAACGGCCTTTTTCCCTCCTACACCGTGAGTACCAACTTATTTGCTTATCTATCTTTATATTAATCTATATATATCTATCAATCTATCCCACTGTTCATCTATCTTCAGCTCTGTTTATCTATCTGTTTATCGATCAATCAATCAATCAATCAGTCTATCTCTTACTCTATCTCTCGATCTATAATATATCCCTCTATCTCTCCCATGGGAGATTATATCCACCCTTGATTATATCCACCCTTGATTATATCCACCCTTGATTATATCCACCCTTGATTATATCCACCCTTGATTATATCCACCCTTGATTATATCTTACACTGGGACCTGGCCAATGATGTCTCTGTATAAAACTATATGACTGTAGTACTTAGTAGATACCCATAGATATCACAGACTCATCATATGGTGGCGTATTTCTTATTAAATTCGGGCAAGTATTTGGCGATTTACTCCTCTTAAAATGAACCTCGAAGAATCAAAGAAGTAAATACTACATCAACTTACCAAATGATAAAGATTGAATGGCGTCAACGTACTGAAATTATTCATTCCTATTCCACATCTATTCTTAATTACCATCCATAGATCTCCAATGTTCAAACACCCCACTCTACCCCAGCCCTGACTAGCCAAGCACGTATACCCTGATATGCCAGCCCAATCAACTCTCAAAACAATTCAAGGGTCTGAATCTATGAGGCTTTGTGTCAGGAGTGATAGGTTAGTCAGAGGTTAGGAGCTTGGTGGTGTGTGGTGGTGATGATAATTTGGTGTGTGATGGTGATAATGTGGTGTGTGGTGGTGCTGGTGATTGCGATGGTGTACAAAGGAGTACAAAGGAGTACAAAGTAAATCAAGCAACAACAGGTCTAGTGACCCTTCTAGGCTTCTTGTCCTCCAAAACACTGAGGATCAAGTGTCCAAACAGTAGTTTAGAGTGGGTAAGGGAACATTGGAAAGGGAACTACTGCCCTGGAACTAATGTCCGTGGCAGGATTAGGAAGTTAGTAGAGGACAGATGGGTTAGTAACTGAGGGAAGGATAAAATAAAGTTATTCATTTACAAACGCAGCCAGTCGCGGGTTTGATGCGAGATATTTGTCTAGGCGGAGTTTAAATGAATCAACGGTGCTGCAGTCTATAACGTCTCGGGAAGCCCATTCCACAAGTTGACAACTCGATTGAAGAAGAAATTCTTAGATTCGTGTGAGTTAAAAGATTTACCAATAATTTTGCAACCGTTTCCCCCGTGTAATTAGATTGGTCGATAGTGAAGTACTTACTACAGTTCATATTGTCGATGCCTTTGATGATTTTGAACACTTGAATTAAGTCACCTCTTAATCTGCGCTGGGTTAAAGGAAATAGATTTAATTCTCTAAGACGCTCTTCGTATGGTTTGTTCTTTAGGCTAGGTATCATTTTGGTAACTCTACGTTGAACTCGTTCTAGCTTGTTTATATCTTTTTGGTAATAAGGGCACCAGGATTGAACGCAGTATTCCAGAAGAGGGCGGACTAAGGAATTGTAAAGGGTTAGGATAACGTCTTTGGATTTATGCTCAAATGACCTGCCTATAAAGCCAATTATTTTGTTTGCCTTCTTAACAACTTCTGAACATTGTTGACTCGGTTTTAGGTTACTCGATATTGTTACTCCCAGATCGGTTGGTTTCTCTGTTTACATTCTTAAGCTGAGTGCCATTCATCGAATAGTTTGCTTCTCATTTAGGTATCCGATATGTAGTACTTTACATTTATCCGCATTGAAACTCATTTGCCAAATTTGGGCCCAACATGACAATTTATCTAGATTGTGTTGCATATCGTCAACTTGTTCTTTTGAGAGTACGCTATTTGCAATTTTTGTATCGTCAGCAAATTTTGAGATTGTACAGGTGAGACCCTCATCTATGTCGTTGATGTAAATTAGAAAGAGAATTGGTCCTAGTACCGATCCCTGGGGTACCCCGCTACTTACATTGGTCCATTTAGATGCCTTACCGTTTATGACTACTCTTTGTTTTCTGTCGCTGAGCCAATTTTCTATCCATTTCAACACACCGTCTTGTATTCCATGCGCTTTTAGTTTTAGCAGTAAACGTTTGCGGGGAACTTTGTCAAAGGCCTTTTGAAAATCAAGGTATATATAATATCTACAGCTTTACTCTCATCGTAGAGGTTGAGGATATCGTGGAAGAAGTCTAAGAGGTTTGTTAAACAGGAACGTTTTTTACGAAAGCCGTGTTGAGTATTTTTAAGTAAGTTATTTGCCTCTAAGTGATTTACGAGTCTGTCTCTTATGACCGTTTCTAGCATTTTACATACAATTGAGGTTAAGCTAATTGGACGATAGTTACGGGGTAGGGATTTGCTGCCTTTTTTTAATATCGGTGTGGTGGTGGTTGTGATGTGGGGGTGCTGATAATGTGGTGTGTTGGTGGTTGTGATGGTGTGGTGGTGGTTGTGATGTGGGGGTACTGATAATGTAGTGTGTTGGTGGTTTTGGTGGTTGTGATGGTGTGGTGGTGGTTGTGATGTGGGGGTGCTGATAATGTGGTGTGTTGGTGGTTGTGATGGTGTGGTGGTGGTTGTGATGTGGGGGTGCTGATAATGTGGTGTATTGGTGGTTGTGATGGTGTGGTGGTGGTTATGATGTGGGGGTGCTGATAATGTAGTGTGTTGGTGGTTTTGGTGGTTGTGATGGTGTGGTGGTGGTTGTGATGTGGGGGTGCTGATAATGTAGTGTGTTGGTGGTTGTGATGGTGTGGTGTTGGTTGTGATGTGGTTCGTGGTGTTGGTGGTTTTGGTGGTTGTGATGGTGTGGTGGTGGTTGTGATGGTGTGGTGGTGGTTGTGGTGTGTTGGTGGTGCCGATGGTTGTGGTGTGTGGTGCCTTGGAGATAATAATAGAGCCTTGGAGATAAAAATAGAGCCTTGGAGAGAACTTTGGAGTGTTGCAGAGGTGGGAAGTGCAAGGTGTGTGTATATTGTGGCACGAGACTCTCAATGTTTGGTAAACTTTGCAACACAGCGCAACGTACAGCCTCCTTCACCTCCAGTACATTGTGTATGGGTCTCTCTCGCTCGCTCTTGCTCTCGCTCTCGCTTTCTCTCTCTCTCTCTCTAGCTATCTAGCTAACTATCTATCTAACTATCTATCTCTCTTTCTCTCTCTTTTCTCTCTATTTTCTCTCTCTCTCTCTCTCTCTCTCTCTCTCTCTCTCTCTCTCTCTCTCTCTCTCTCTCTCTCTCACACACACACACACTGATCTTCGAACACCATTAAGTCATAAATCCTCTTCAAAATGCCAAAGTAGATAAAAATTCATATTTTGTATCAAATTATGTTCTTTAATTATATTTAGCAATCTTTCATTTTATCCACCTACTACTCCTGTCTTTACATCTTACTGTGAAATTAATTATATATCTGAACACTGCACTAACTATTAACCCTTTGAGTACCAGCGGCGTGTGTTAGCTTTTAGTTAGCTATATTGTGACGAAAGTATACAGCTTTTTAAGGAGGAAGGATTTGCGGTAGTTAAAAAGGGTTGGTGGTTGAAATAGTTTGAAGCCTTATTATTGCTAGAGGTCCTTCCTAATCTGAATACAATCGTCCAATAGTTGGCACAATATAAAGCAAAGGGAGTCACCGGTACTGTAGGGGTTAACAAGCAGCAGTACCGGTGACGTCCTTTTAATTGTAGCCAGGCAATGATTAGACGATTGTATTGAGGCAATGATTAGACGATTGTATTCAGGCAATGATTATACGTTTGTATTCAGCTTAGGAAGGACCTCTAGCAAATATTAAGGCTTCAAACTATCTCAACCACCAACCTGTTTTAACTACCACACATCCTTCCTAAGCTGCACAATATCGTCTAAATATTGCTAGAATAAAACATAAACACACGTCGCCCGGTACTGTTAACAAGTAGCAACCCGTCAGCATAATGATTCGAACCCACGTCAGAATATCTCCCTCTCTATACCAACATAGCAGCTAGCCCTCGACACGCTCGTATATCCTGCCCCCATCCCCCCCTCCCCCCCCCCCCCCCACTCCCCTCATGCCACCACCTGTCTAGGGCCATCAGGGAGGGGGGAGGGAGGGAGACGCAGACAGTTATGGACAGAGAGAGAGTTACACAGAGTTACACATATACTCAGACCACACAGACCTTGCGGTCCCAACTAGGTGGTCTGTCCTAAATACTACTAGACAGGGACAGTTTATAGTGGAAGAATAGGACAGTAGAGAGATAGAGAGAAGAGAAGAAGAAGAAGAAGAGAGGGAGAGAGAGAGAGAGAGGTACAAAACACCGCCAGCCTTTAAGTACAATGTCCTGCAGTGAAAGGTGGTACGAATTAAGACAAGCTGGTGGAATATTTTGAAACGTTCCCTTTAAACGAACAAGTTCTGTGTAGGACAACAGCATCCTTATGCTATTAAGCGTGGATACACCGAAATCATATATACTAGTTTACTGCATATAATCTGTATATATATCATTACGCATATATGATTATAATATTATGTTCGAACTTGTAGGAGTTAGAAGGATAAATGAGATAGTTTATACCACTTTGATCCCTAGAGTTCCCATAGAATATCTTATGGTAAATCAGAGTTAAATGTGAAACAGTGTCATTGCGCGGAATTTCGGTGTGAGCATCCTAGGTTGAGTCCTTTGAGTGCCACATGTATTTGTTGATTTAATAAATTGAGTTTAGAATTAAAGTTGGTTGGTGAAAAAAATATGAATTAATTCTGGTTCAGGAGCAATTTATAGCGAGGCCTTCCCTAGGGTTAAGTGCCCCATCAATTACTCCTTCCATTCGTGTATACATTAGGCTACCATAGCACAGTTGGAATGTATGTACACTCGGTCCAAGAAGTATCTGTACCCCTACGCTGATCATCTGGTGTGTACAGCTTGATAGGGTTGGCACCTCTGCCTGCAACTATATCCATGTGTCAGAGACGATTGTCTCTTGACAAATGGATATAGTTGCAGGCAGAGGTGCCAACCCTACCGAGCTGTACACACCAGATGATCAGCATAGGGGTGCAGATACTTCTTGGAGCGAGTGTACATGCTCAGATTAATATGCAGGATTAGAAACTGCATAATAAAGCGTAATCTTGTGCACCATTCTTTAACTGTGTTAATAGCGTAATGCATAAATGCACGGAATTTCGGTGTGAGTATCCTAGGTTCGAGTCCTTGGAGTGCCACATGTATTTGTTGATTTCATTAATTGAGTTTTGAAGTGAAGTTGGTTGGTGAAAACAAAATATATACCGGTATACAGTATATATAAAATATATAATATATACGGTGTATATAAAATATGAAATGATTCAAGAGGATAACCCATGCAGTACAGGTGACATATTTTTCAACATATTCTGGCAATTATTAGACGATTATATTCAGGTTAGGAAAGACGTCTACTAATTAAAAGACAACCGACTATCTCAATTTATTCTTTTAGCCACCATACATCCTTCCTAAGCTGCATAAAATCGTCTAAATGTAGCTGAAGTGTATAAACAAGACGTAACGGGTACCGGAAGGGTCAAGGGGAGATGGGTCGTTTTTCTGGTCCCCTTTCTCCCGCGTGCTAAGCCCCATTTGTTTTGAGATTATAAGACGTTCGGCCCATTAGTTTGGCGATATTAACACCTTTCGCCCCATTTCGTTGTCAATTTAATGACCTTTCGTGTTATTTATGTGTCGATTTTTTCCTGACGAGCGATAGCGAGCCTGAAATTTTAAGAGGAAACGGCCTTCGGCCGTGATATTTTTCTGCCGAAAAATGTACAAATTGATTTTGAAAGGGGGTCTAGGGGGTGATTTTCTAAGGTTGATGGAGGTCTAGCGAGGAACTAATAGATAAAGGAAGACATTAATTTATAGACCCAAAAACCGGCCCATCTCCCCTTAAAGTCCAGTAGTATAACCACTGGGCCACACTTTTACAGTTGTCATAACACACGGATGATGCTCCCTAAAGATGACTTAGTGTTGGGCCATTTTGTTTCGGCAACCATTAATTATCCCCCCTACATAGCTCTCTCTCGCTCTCTCTAACCCCATCTCTCTCGCTCACTCTCTCTCTCTCTCGCTCTCTCTCTGGCTCTCTCTCTCTCTCTCCTTCTCTTCTCTTCTCTCTCTCTCTCTCTCTCTCTCTCTCTCTCTCTCTCTCTCTCTCTCTCTCTCTCGCTTTCAGTGTAAGTAATGAATTGTATTAGAATGTAAAGTTTGCCCACGTCTACTTTGTGGCGCGATAGATAAATGTTATTAAATCAAATTATAACTTTAATCCTCTAACTCTAACTCTCTCTCTTTCACTCACTCACACACTCACTCTCTCTCTCTCTCTCTCTATCTATCTATTTATCTGAAAGCAACGAGTTTCATATGTTGTGATTGGCTACATATTTAGAACCAAATTTGTGTTGACTGCTCGCAGAGTGCTGGGTATCGGGGGCTCTGTACAGCTTATAGTCAATATGTTTATAGGAATATATATTTATATATATATAGTTTAAGTTAACTGGGTAGTCAGGATACAGGGACGCCTCTCCATTTATTCTAGCTATAATTAGATAAATATATTTAGTATTGGAATGGCCTGTGGTACTTAGAAGGTTGTTGCTGTTGTTGTTGTTGTTGTTGTTCCCTAAGCTGCCTGGCCGAACAGCCCCGAGTCCCTGAGAAAGGCCATAGCCACGATCGGGCTTTCCCACAGAGCTCTCATTGAGTGTAGATTGTGTTGTTGGCGTAAGTGGTTGTGTGAAATGCAGTCTTCTATGAAGTGTTTAATGGTATGGGGTGCTGTGTTACATCCCGGGAATTTCCACTTAGAAGGTTAATATATATAGTTTGTAACGCTCTGATTCCTGGAGATCCTTCCTAAACTTAATAGAATAGTCTAGTAATAAGCAGAATAGTATTAATATCGGTGTTTTCGAGTATTGAAAGGATTAAGATCATTGTGGGTGGAGAGGTGATGGGTTGAAAGTATCGGTTTTAATTTGTTTTCTATAATGCACACATTAAGGGGGGTGACCTGTTTTTGTTCTGTCCTTTTTTCCTATCTTTCTCTGGCTTGTATCCATTTGGCCCCATTCAGCCTACTGTTTTAAGACGTTTATCCCCATCCAGGTGTCAATTTTTTACTGGTGAGCGGTAGCGAGCCAGCATATTTTTTATTTTTGTTTGACAGCAGGCTAAATTTGTAAATTTTTCGATAGAAAAATGTCTCCGGCGAAGCCGGATTTCTTCATATAATGTTGGCTCGCTATCGCTCGCCAGGAAGAAATCGACACCTAGATGGGGATAAACGTCTTAAAATAGTTGGCTGAATGGGACCGAATGGATACAAGGCAGAGAAAGAGAGAAAAGGACAGAAATAACAAAAAGCAGGTCACCCCCCTTAATCAACTTCGCGCCCAGCTGCCTCGTGTGGATCAACCAATTCTTTGTTGCTTTGTTTTACTTTTGTTATTCATTTGATGATGTATATTTTGTTGTCGTTCTCCCCTCCACCATCAATGTCACCACCAGCAAAACCTTCTCTTTCTTCTCCTTCTTTTCTCCTCCTTCTCTTTCTTCTCTTCTTCTCCTTCTATTCTCGTCTTCTTATTTTCCTTCCATTCTTCTCCTCCTTCTTTTCTTCTCCTTCTTTTTTCCTCCTTCTCTTCTCCTCCTCTCTCCTTCTATTCTCTTCTCTTATTTTCCTTCTCTTCTCCTCCTATTCTTCTCCTCGTCTCCCCCACCACCAGCTAAAAGATAATCAACAAACACCTCACCAAAATACATAACAAACAACAACAATAACAACAACAACATCAACAGAATAAACTCACTGTCCTCCTTTACCACCAAATCCATCTTGGATAAAAACTATGTCCTCCTAAACAACAACAAAATCAACAACTGCTACAACAATAACAACAACTGCTACTACACACCATCCCCACCACCACCACCATAACCATCTCCACCACCACAACCATCCCCACCACCACAACCATCTCCACCACCACCACCACCACCACAATCATCCCCACCACAACTATATCCCTACAACCACCACAACCATCCCCACCACCACCATAACCATCTCCCCACCACCACCACAACCATCCCCATCACCAACACCACCACCACTACCACCATCACCATAGCCATCCCCCAACCACCCCCACCAACATAACCATCTCCACCACCACCACCACCCTCACCACAACCATCCCCCCCACCACCACCACCACCACCACCACATCACCGTCAACTTTCCCTCCTTCTGCACTAATTCCTCGGCTTAAGCGAAACTGTCCACAAGAATGCGCCTTGACTCAGACCCTCCCAGCGGCTCCCCCTCGCGTTTGTTTCTTCATGTTTGTGTTGGGCTTGCTCGCTGTTTGTGAGTTTGGGGAAGAAGAGAAGGGGAGGATGACGAAAAAGGGGAGAGGAGGGGGCATGGAGGAGGGAGAATGAAGAGGAAGGGGAGAGGAGGGGGCATGGAGGAGGGGGGATGCAGAAGAAGGAGGAGGGGGCGAGGATGGAGCATGGAGGAGGGGGGATGAAGAAGAAGAAAGAAGAGAGGGGGGTTTGGAGGAGGGGGAGATGAAGAAGAAAAAGGAGGAGGAGGAAGGGGAGAGGATGGGGGCATGGAGGAGGGTGGATGCAGAAGAAGGAGGAGGGAATAGGACGAGGAAGGGGAGAGGAGGGGGCATTGAGGAGGAGGGGGGGATGAAGAAGAAGGAGGAGGACGAGGAAGGGGAGAGGAGGGGGCATTGAGGAGGAGGGGTGAAGAAGAAGAGTAGGGGCCAAGAGGAAAAGATTTGTGTGGAAGTAACTGATTCGTGAAATAGTGTGTCGTTTAGTCATCATAGTCTGGTTAATGTTGCATATATATATATATATATATATATATATATATATATATATATATATATATATATATATATATATATATATATATATATATATAAATACATAGATGGACAGATACATAAATAGGTAGACGGAGAGATAGACAGACAATGATGGAAAATAGACAGAAAGAGACGGTCACACTCGAGATATAAGTTATTAGGGGTTACAAAGAGAGAGAGAGAGAGAGAGAAAGGGGACAAAATAGATACTGCGGTGGAGGTATAGAGGCGAACATGAAAAGCATACCACAGGATATCTATAAAAGAGGCTTAAGCTAGCTCTCACACGTACACGCTCTCTCTCTCTCTCTCTCTCTCTTTCTCTCTCTCTCTCTCTCTCTCTCTCTCTCTCTTCACTTCTGTTTATACATCTTCTTCTCTTTCATATAATCTAATCATCTCTCTCTCTCTCTCACTTTTTGTTACAGTTTACATTAAGTTGTTCTCATGTTACACCGACAAAAGCTTTCATCTGGCGTGTTTATTACCCTGTTTGACTCTTCCACAGACCACCACTACACTATCAACAAACAAATAAACAAACAAAATAGTCAAACAACGTCATATATACAAAGTGGACTATTGACCGCTGTTATCACAATATGCAAATGTGGCCCAAACATTGCATGTTCAATTCTAACTTATTTCTGACATTGAAGTATAACATAAAATAATTATTCGTGACATTTATTGACGTCAGTAATATTCGTTCAACATTTAATTAATTTATTTATTTTTTATTATTTTTTTGGAAAGCAGTAAATCTAGAAATATCACTCTTCAGTTAACTCTTTCAGTATTTTAGGACCCGTTTTTATACTTTATTTGTGTGCGTGTGTGTGTGTGTGTGTGTGTGTATGTGTGTTTGTGTGTGTGTATGTTTGTGTGTGTGTGTGTGTGTGTGTGTTCCCCATCAAATATGGTGGGGGCATGGAGTGCATGATGGGTGCGGCATTGCTGGGAGCCCACCTCGCTTTTTTTTCTCTTTTTCTCACTCTCTCTTTGGCTTGTATCCATTCGGCCCCATTCAGCCTACTGTTTTAAGACGTTTACCCCCATCCAGGTGTCAATATTTTCCTGGCGAGCGGTAGCGAGCCAGCACATATATATTTTTGTTTTGACAGCAAGCTAAATTTGTACATTTTTCGATAGAAAAATTTCTCCGGCGATGCCGGATTTCTCCATACAATGCTGGCTCGCTTTCGCTCGCCAGGAAGAAATCAACACCGGGATGGGGATAAACGCCTTAAAACAGTTGGCTGAATCGGGCCGATTGGATACAAGCCAGGGAAAGAGAGAAAAGGAGAGAAAGATAAAAAGAAAGGCCGGTGACCCCCCTTAAATGAGAACATCTCCTACTCGAGCGCACCATTGGAGTCATTTAGCATCTCGTAGTGAGCATATTTTAGTTCATGGCAATATTCGAAACACACCATTTCCTGCTATCGCCCTACTTTACTCACTCACTCTCACTCTCTCTCTCTCTCTCATGCAGACCTTTTTGAGAGCGCCAATAAATTAGCCCTGCTTAATCCAACACGTATTTAGACAAGACCAGACCAAGTGGTTTCTCCCTACCCCACCTCTTTCCTCACACACACACACACACACACACACACACACACACACACACACACACACACACACACACACCAGTAGCAGCAGCACCAAATACACATACCGTACATGCAAACCCCGTACACATAAAGCACACTCACTCACACACATACATTCAGACACACACACACACACTCTCTCTCTCTCTCTCTCACACACACACACACACACACACACACACACATCTCCACCGCGGTTTGTTTACATCTTCCGGACGGGTTGAAAACGTTGCTCCTAATATCTGCAAATGTTTGTTAGTACAGTCCCTCCCCAAACGTTTATCCCAGCGTGTTTGTTGACGATGTGGATTGACTGCGGCAGCTTCCGAAAGTCCTTAGAATATCGGCTTAATTTACGGTTGTACAGTCATCTCGCTCAAAGGTTTATTCATCAGCCCGTCTTTTCGTCAGCAAGTCTTTTCGTGAACTAAGCTCTTCGACCATAGATCTTTTTTATTTATATGTGGTTTGGCATACATTTTGTATTCGTGTGGTTTTTTTATGGGTTAACTCTAGTTAGCTCAGCTTAGCTTTGATTAGTTTACCTTAGCCTACCTTAGATTACCTAAGCTTAAGGGGGTGTTTTTTGCCGCCCTCCACCCCCACTCCTCCCTCATGCTTGGCCCCATTAGTTTGGCGATTTTAAACACGTTCGTGCCATTTAGGTGCCGATATTTTCCCACCTCTCTCTCTCTCTCTCTCTCTCTCTCTCTATCTCTCTCTCTCTCTCTCTCTCTCATTGGTGTTAAAGGTGGTGACAGCACCACTCAACACTGCCACAGCAATCACCAACTTTGAGACCCTGTTTGACGCTTCTCATATACCCAAACTCTTCAATGACAACACTACTTACACGTACACACACACACATACACATACACACACACACACACACACACATACACACACACACACATTCACACACACACACACACACTCACCACTGCCACATCTATCACCAACTTTGAGACCGTTTGATGGTTTCAGTGACTACACTTCTTACACATACACACTCTAGGACACACATTAACACACACGCTCACTCTAACACACACTGATATATATACACATACACACTATCGTTTTACACACACACACACAGCAATCACCAACTTTGAGACCCTGTTTCATATCTCTCTCTCTCTCTCTCTCTCTCTCTCTCTCTCTCTCTCTCTCTCTCTCTCTCTCTCTCTCTCTCTCTCTCTCTCTCTTTCACACACACACATAACATATATCTATAGGAATCCCCCGGCACCCAGCAAGTCAGCCACGTCCAGTTCGTTTAAACCCACAGCTCTTGAAGTTATGTTAGGTATTATGACAATGTTCTTCGTTGTATTTTAGAGTTTTCGCTAACTGTACACGCAGGGGAAAATAATAATAAATATAACCTATCCAGACTTATGCATGCCAAGTATGGGCTCTTCATCTTGAACATTGAGGGAGTTGGGGGGGGGGGAGGGGGTCGGTGACGGGACAAAAAAAAGGTATCGCTTAAATCCATTCCCCCCTTTGGGAGTTAAGGGGGGCTCCGACTCACCCCCCCCCCCACCCCCACCCCGGGGTGTGATGGGCTTAAGACCTATTCTGGCACCCCCTTAGTATGCATGCCAAGTATGGGCTCTCCATCTTGAAAACTGAGGGAGTAGTTTGTGATAAACAGACAGACAGAAAGTGCCCTTTATATAGTAAATATACTGTATATATTTATATAATTAATTATGTACCTATCTATTTATCTGTCTAGCTATCTATAAATCTAATTAAGCTATCACATATATATCTGTCGATCTGTTTATCAGCCTCTCTATTTGTCTTCTGACCACCCAAGTCGCCACTAATTAATAAGATGCTAAACGTTTCGCGCCTTTTTTTTTTCCCGCGCCAGCTGGTTTACATTCCCGCGAAAACCCTCGTTTGTAAATACCTTTTGAGGCGGGTTTACAAACATTTTGGGGCGGGAACAACAACACCATGATCTGTTGTTGATAAACTCGGACACCGACACTCGCTGAAACAAAGTCGGCGAGAGAGAGAGAGAGAGAGAGAGAGAGAGAGAGAGAGAGAGAGAGAGAGAGAGAGAGAGAGAGAGAGAGAGAGAGAGAGACCAAGAGCGCGAGAAAGAGGAAGAGAGTTACACAGACACTGAGAACACACAGACCTTCGGGTCCCTACTAGGTGGTCCGGCCTTAATACTACTAGAGACAAGGACAGTTTATAGTAGAACAGGACAGCAAAGTGAGAGTGAAAGTGAGTGAGAGTGAAAGTAGGAGTGAGGGAGAGAGATGGTTATAATGAGAAGGGAGAGGGAGAGACAGCCAAAACAGAGTGAAATGTGGGATACACTGACAAAACATCTACATTTCTTTATATTATATAACTGTTTATTCTGTCTTCAACCATGCCGAAAACTCCGATGGCAGTATTCATTTACTTATACTATGGCTAACCTAATCATATTTGATTCACCTCAGGAAGGACTTCTTAGATAAATTCTATAAACAACTCGTTCGGTACAGTGATACTTTATTTTCTTGCTTTATGGTTTAGCATTATGCTACCGAAAGGAAAAGCATTCATTGGCAATTTTTAAAACTACCACAATAAAGTCAGTCGTTTAGAAAAATCATTAAATATATGCTCGTTCTGCAAACACAAAATTATTTTAAGATTAGGAAATTAATGTTATAATGAAAGAGGTATTAAATAACACCTCGAGCAACTCCTTCAGTATAAAGTTGTCTAGTTTTATTGCATTCTAGTTAACTTTAAACGATTCTATTTAGCACTGTCAAGGGAGTACAATTACCAACACTCAATAATGTCACGAATAGTATTACCGATTTAGAGGATTAAAAGAAAAATAAGATTACATTCGCTAGAATAAGAAAAGTAAGCAAACCTTTAGGAGATAACGGTTGACACTACGTAACAGAGTGTTTCCCAGTCATTGAGTGAGGGGTACAGGCCTGCTTTACCCGTATTATTTACTATCTCTCTCTCTCTCTCTCTCTCTCTCTATATATATATAATTATATATATATATATATATATATATATATATATATATATATATATATATATATATATATACAGCTATATATATATATATAATATATATATATATATATATTATATATATATATATATCTATATATATATATATATATATATATATATATATATATATATATATATATATATATCCATCTTGTCATAATTTCCTTTCACTTACTTTAATTGTGGGTAATCAGTCTAGTAGGTCAGACCACATCGCAGTAACGCAATATTTAAGTAGTCATTGTATCCAACTAAAGTTCGCCCTTCTCCAAGCTCAACCTCTAATACAATTTCTCCGAAATTCATCACACTACGACGAGGACACAAGCCAGAAGGTCAGGGAGGGATGGCACTGTTATAAAGGGCGGGGAAGGTGGTTAGGTTACTACACACCCTCGGTCAGTCTTGTGGCATAACACTTATAAGAAAAGACCTCCGTCTACGTATTGTGAAAAACCTGCTATCCTCCGGTGAATTACGGGGGTGAGTGAGTGAAGTGAGAGCCAGTGAATTGTATGATGGATACATGTTTTTCATAATACGTGTTGCTAGCCCCAAACGCGCGAGCAACTGTGGCTTTCAACCATCCGACACATCTACTTTGATTGCTTAACACTATAGGTTCGGTAAGGTTTTATTATATTTCTGTGTTTTTATTTATTATTGTTAAGGGGTGAAGAGACCTATGGCGCTGTGTCCCTCTCCTTGCTTGTTTTGAACCTCTCTCTCTCTCTCTCTCTATCTTTCTCTCTCTCTCTCTCTATCTTTCTCTCTCTCTCTCTCTCTCTCTCTCTCTCTCTCTCTCTCTCTCTCTCTCTCTCTCTCTCTCTGAGTTTAAACCACAAGACTACCTTTGGTTTTCTTGGCTCCCTTCTTGTACTCTCTCTAGATCTCGCTCTCGCTCTCTCTCTCTCTCTCTCTGTTTAAACCACAAGACTACCTGTGGTTTTCTTGGCTCCCTGTGTGTACTCTCTCTCTCTCTCTCTCTCTCTCTCTCTCTCTCTCTCTCTCTCTCTCTCTGAGTTTAAACCACAAGACTACCTTTGGTTTTCTTGGCTCCCTTCTTGTACTCTCTCTAGATCTCGCTCTCGCTCTCTCTCTCTCTCTCTCTCTGTTTAAACCACAAGACTACCTGTGGTTTTCTTGGCTCCCTGTGTGTACTCTCTCTCTCTCTCTCTCTCTCTCTCTCTCTCTCTCTCTCTCTCTCTCAACCATTTCGTTCTAAGTATCAATTATATTAGGCATTAATGGTTACAGTAAACCTTAAATTCTTAGACTCTGAGAGAGAAAAAAATATAGTTATATATATTTTGCACCTTTCGAAAATACCGGACAATATAATTATTATACAACGGAATATATACCAATTAAAATATTTAGTTCATTAATTGCACTAAGCACAATCATTTTTACTACGATTATTATTGGGTTATGGGGAGGTTTTTATTCACCTATTTTTCTTTGTGTTCATTTTTTTTTATTTAACACACACTCATATATATATATATATATACTAGGAGGGGTACCCGGCGTTGCCCGGGTTTAAATTCTACTACCATAATCACCATCATCAATCACTACTACCACAATCATGACAATACTACTACTACCATAATCACCGGCCTCGACCTCCCTGTGCCTCATTAAACGGCGACCTCGATTTCGGCCGCTAAATGACCTCCGATTTTGGATCTGACCTCATCCGTACCCATATTTTGGGGAGCTGCGAACAACTTTCGTTCCATACACCTTTTCGATCGGAGGCCTCCTGCCCCAAACGGCAATTTTGCAATTTTGTTCGCATTTTTTTCGCTCCCGTATACTACATAAGTTCTGCCAAAAAAATTATTAAACAAAAGTGTCTCTGATTTCCACTAAACTCGCCTAAAACTATTTCCAAAGCCTGGGTTTTCCAACAGTGCCCCACACTCCCACCTAGCACCAAAACTGTGGGAGGAGTTTAGTAACAAAGGTACAATGGTCGGGTAACTGACAGACAAACATTGACCTTTATTTATTAAGATACATATACAGTATATACACACACGCAACACACACATACAGAGAGAGAGAGAGAGAGAGAGAGAGAGAGAGAGAGAGAGAGAGAGAGAGAGAGAGAGAGAGAGAGAGAGAGAGAGAGAGAGAGAGAGAGAGAGAAATAGAAAATACGTTTTATCCGCACTTGAATCAGATGGGAACCGCGGAAATAGAGAGTATAAATGCCCGTGTGGCACTCAGTTGTGGCACCCGAATGGTGGAGGGCTGCCAGGCTGGATTACCTGTTGTAGCCTCACCACTAATACCCTAAGCTCACACATTAATTAACCCCTTGATCTGTACACCAATTGCCAGGTTAACTACTTATCCACGTACTTAGGCAATCGATCTTTAATTTAAAATACATGCATTATACAGTATACAGTATATATACTGTATATATATATATATATATATATATATATATATATATATATATATATACCAACTAATGGATATGCTTGTGTTGATCAAAACGAGTGATTAATTATTAATCATAAATGAATCTGTCAACCTAAAGCCAGTGTCACTCAAGCCATCTAAAGTCTGTGTCAAGCGTGCAGTAGAATCGGCAGATGTATTTAAGTTACGTGAATCATTATACAAAATATGTTGTTGTAAAGTTTACTATAGACAATTTTCGCTTATTCGTAATTCTTTATCTTGTAAAGTCAAATTATATTAACCCCTTCTGTACCAAGGATGTATTTTGTGTTATTCTAGCTATATTTAGACGATTTTATGCAGCTTAGGAGGAAACCGTGGTAGTTAAAATGGATAATCGGGGTAGTTTGAAGCCTTTCAATTGCTACACGTCCTCTCAAAGTTGGATACCTACCTATGTCACCTAGAGTATGTGGAGTTCGCCACTCTTGCTAGTGGCACCGAGGAGCGCACCGCCTTCGTTGTTGTTTGAGAATTGGTGGAGCAGACTATCCGAAGAGGCGGAGCGTTCTCTTGCGAAGATGGGCTCGTCTGGCACTTTTTGTAGTTCGACATCGAGAGCTCTCTTGAAGCTGTCTACCTCTCATGTCTCTTACTCGCCCCGGGAGTTTGTTGAAGAGACGTGCTCCTCTATGTGATAACCAGCCCTCTCGCAGAGAGCCCATAGCACCCCGATTTTTCATCTTGGGGATATCGCATTCCCAGCCTCTCCTATCACTGAACTTCATTGCTATTGGGGTATGTAGATTTGGTACAAAACCCTCTGCGATTTTCCACAAATATATTATTAAGTATCGTTCCCTTCTACGTTCCAACGAATACAGCTGTAGTGATTTTAAACGTTCCCAATAGTGCAACTGTTTTATTGAGTTTATATGTGAGGTGAAGTTCCTTTGTACACTTTCTAAGTCATTAATTTCACCTGCTTTGTATGGGGATGTCAATACGTTACAGTATTCTAGCCGCGGTAGCACCAGGGATTTGAAGAGTGTTATCATAGGCAATTCACCGCGAGTTTTAAATGTACGTAGAATCCAGCCTGTTAGCCGTTTCTTAGCTACAACTTTTACCTGGTTATGTTCTTTGAATCCCATATTTTCAGGCATTATCACCCCAAGGTCTTTCACATTGTCTTTACGTTCTATTATGTGGTTGGATTCTGTTATGTAACTTGTGTTCTCTTTCACGAAATCCTCATCTCCGTATCGTATTAATTGGAATTTGTCTTCATTAAACTGCATGTTATTTTCCCTGGTCCACTGGAACACCTTATTCATGTCCTCTTGCAGCCGGCCCGTGTCTTCCTGTGTCTTTTTACTATCATACTTAGTTTCGTGTCATCCACAAAGGAGGATACTGTACTGTGTCTTGTGTTGGCATCTATGTCACTTATTAGAATGAGGAAAAGAAGGGGCGCTAGTACTGTTCCTTGGGGAACTGAGCTTTTGACGTCTGAAGGCTCAGATGTTCCTTGGCTTACTGCTACTGATTGTTTTCGGTTCACGAGAAAGTTGTATATCCACCATCCGATTTTACCTGTTATCTTTAAGTTTATGCTTTAAGTTTGTGTGCAATAATAGCGTGATCACATTTATCAAATGCCTTAGAAAAATCGGTGTAAATGACGTCCACGTTTTTCTTTTCTTCTAGGGATTTAAGAATTCTGTCGTAATGTTCCAATAGTTGCGAGAGACATGATCTTCCTGCTCTGAACCCATGTTGACCAGTGTTGTGTAGTTAATTTTTTACCATAAATGTTGAGATTTTGCCTCGCAGGACTCGCTCGAAAATGTTAATGATGTGGGAAGTCAGAGTTACTGGGCGATAGTTTTTTGGTAGTGCTTCACTCCCTCCTTTATGCAAAGGGGCAATTTTTGCGTTTTTCAAACTATCCGGTATTTCTCCAGTGTCTAGACACCTCCACATTATAGCCAGGGGTTTTGAGAGGTTTTCCTTACATTTCTTTATTAGGATCGAACTCCAAGAGTCCGGGCCTGGTGCCGAGTGGGATGGCATGTTGGCGATGGCTTCTGCTATGTCTTTTGGTCCAAAATTAATATCCAGAATCTGGGGGGTTTCCGTGGGAGGATTATTCATGAAAAATTCATTTTGGTCTCTGATTGCTTTTGTTTCGTCAGGCTTACTGAAGGCTGTTTCATACTGTAGGCGTAATAGTTCACTCATTTCCTTTTTGTCCCCTGTGAATGACCCATCATCTTTACTTAGTGGGCCGATGTTTGATGTGGTTTTAGTCTTATGTTTAGCGTATGAAAAGAAGTACTTGGAGTTTTCCTTTATGCTTGCAATAGCTTTGCTCTCCTCTTCCATTTGTTGTAGTTGATAGGAGATTCTTAGTCGTTGTTCAATTTCCACAATTTCTCTATCTATTTTGACCTTTTGTCTTTCCTGTAGATTTTGTTGTGTGTGTCTTTGTGTTAGTAATTTTCTTCTTCTGTACAGCTTCCTTCTTTCCCGTTCTTGTTTGCTTCTTCGTCTTGTTTGTCTTTCTGGGGTATGTGGTGGCTACAGATTTGGGTCATGGTTTCCGTTAATAGGACTAGGCATTCTGATGGTGTCCGGTTGTTCATTAAATCTTCCCAGTCTATTTCCTCCATTTCTTGGTTTACCTCTTCCCACCTAATATTTTTGCTATTGAAGTTTAATTTGCTGAATGGACCAGTTTTTGGTCTAGTGTCTGAGGTGTTCTGTACACATGCTAGGGTCGTTTTGATCTCAATTAATTTATGATCTGAATATGTTGTCTAATAATATCCAGATTATATTGATAAGGACAACTCGGTACTAAAGGGGTTAAGAATATAGCACAGCTAAATCAAAGCTTGGTGGTAAATTGTAGCCAGACTTTGATTCAAATTATCTTCTAAAATTGGATATGGTATATAAAACAGTCATCGGCTTGAATTGGTTAAGTCAGTATCACACCAGATTCTACTTGGACAGATTATAAATTAAGCTTGTAAACGAATTCATCTACCTAAATTACTCTCCCTCCAGCATAAGTTCCGATAGCAAAAACAAAACAAAAACTAAATACAAATACTACTACTACTACTACTACTAATAATAATAATAATAATAATAATAATAATAATAATAATAATAATAATAATAGTTTAAAACAAAAATCTCGAAACATTTTTGGCCTTCGAAATAAGACGATAAAAGGGCTCGTGTGATACTCCTTCTCACTCCTTAGGCCTGACATTCAGAAGACCAATAGGGCCATTTAGAGGCAAAACCTAAGAAGGGTAGTCGAGCACCTTGGGAAGATTTGTGGGAATTCTTTTTAGGAAGGAATGTTGACGATTGAAACGGGATATTACCTCTGGATGGGAAGGAATGGAAAACTGTCAACACATATAGGTATGAAAAAGGTATCTATAGTGTCCATAACGAAATACCCTTTAAACGGATATTGTTAGTGATAAACTCGATTAACATTAGGATACAAAGTTATATGGATAATCAAAGGTAAATCACCATAATTACTGCCAATTTGATTTTCTCTACCTGTATTATTGTACACTCGACCAAAAAACAATCTTTACACTAACGCTCTAAACATTCTGGAAGTGGGTCGAAATCTTATGATAATACCTCACAGACGTGTGTTTCACCCGATTCATTCCGTTCACACTAGATTATTTACAGCTCACCAGTGTATAGATTGTGTTTTGGTCAAGTGTACCTCTGTTATTTGTATGGTGACCAGGGAGGGGGGGAATGGCATCAATTAAGAAAGACAGAAAGAAAGACAGACAGACAGACAGAAAGAAACGAAAAAGAAATAAGAAAAATAAGATATAAGAATAAATCAAAAATAAGAAGAAGACGGAAGAAGAAATACGAAGACGATGACGAAAAAGACAAAGAAAAGGAAGAAGAAGAACAACTTTTGTAGTAGAGTGATGCCTCAATATTGTTTTCAACTTCAAGAGGCTTCAAAAAGTCAAGAGTACAGTCCATGTCCTTTATCCTTTTAACTCCGACAGACGTTTCCTAAAATCCTAAATCCTTCTACTACACTAGTCTATTTATTAAATTTAGGCCAAAATCTTGACCAATAACCTCTATACAGTATGTGAGTGTACTTATGATATATATATATATATATATATATATATATATATATATATATATATATACTGTATATGTATTTTTTCCATTTATGTATTTTTCTATTTTCTTTCTTGCTTAATTTATATTTATTTGTTTACGTATTATTATTATGATTTTTGTTTGTTAAAGAAGACAACCTCTGATAAACGGAGGGAATATGGAACTCAGGGGAGAGTGAGATGTGTACACCCAGAAAACAACAAATAAACCAAATATGCACTTAAATTAGACATAAATGCTTTAATTTTGGCTAGGGTTGATTTTGAATGGTCAGATATGCTAAGTCCAATTTTCAGATAATTTGGCTTATGGCTAGTAATTAGGGTAAGCTTTACTTATTTAAATGTTGGCAATACCCACAAAATGATCCAGCTTAAATAATGTTAGAGAAGAATTAGTCTAGAATGTGCGTTTATTAAAATCAGTCAGCAATGTGAATGGCTTTCATTAATATAATAGTTTGTAGTTCTTTCATTAATATAATAGTTTGTAGTTCTTTCATTACTATAATAGTTTGTAGTTCTTTCATTACTATAATAGTTTGTAGTTCTTTCATTACTATAATAGTTTGTAGTTCTTTCATTAATATAATAGTTTGTAGTTCTTTCATTACTATAATAGTTTGTAGTTCTTTCATTACTATAATAGTTTGTAGTTCTTTCATTACTATAATAGTTTGTAGTTCTTTCATTAATATAATAGTTTGTAGTTCTTTCATTACTATAATAGTTTGTAGTTCTTTCATTAATATAATAGTTTGTAGTTCTTTCATTAATATAATAGTTTGTAGTTCTTTCATTACTATAATAGTTTGTAGTTCTTTCATTACTATAATAGTTTGTAGTTCTTTCATTACTATAATAGTTTGTAGTTCTTTCATTACTATAATAGTTTGTAGTTCTTTCATTACTATAATAGTTTGTAGTTCTTTCATTAATATAATAGTTTGTAGTTCTTTCATTACTATAATAGTTTGTAGTTCTTTCATTAATATAATAGTTTGTAGTTCTTTGCGCATGTCTTTAGTTCAAATTTAATATCCTTTAATCTGTTTGGCACAAAGAAACAAGTCTTTACATTTAACTTCACTTGGGAAATAGCAACGGACTGTTTTTGTACAGAATAATGCTGCTCCAACATGGCTAAAATAACTCTTAACAATACAGCACCTGCTGCAATAGGACTTAAGGGGAGGTTTTTAGTTGATTACCTAGACTTCCATCAAGCTTAAAATTACTCCCCATAGACCCCCTTTCAAAAATAAATTTGTACATTTTTCGGTAGAAAAATTTCCCGGCCGAAGGCCGGTTCCCTTTAAATTACAGGCTCGCTATCGTTCGCCAGGAAAAAATCGACACCTATATGGCACGAAAGGTCTTAAAAGTGGCATAAATGGGGCGAAAGTTCTTAAAATCGTCAAACTAATGGGGCGAACGTCTTAAAATATAAAAAACAATGGGGCTAAACATGAGGAAGAAAGGGGTAAATAAAAAAATCCCTCAAGTGGAAATCTCCCCTTAATCGGCACAACGCATACGTAGACATACATCTACAACTATAGTCTATTTTGTTCCAGCTGAGGGTAAATTGCCACGTTACTCTCTTTGTTACTCAGCTATAAGGTTGATTTTGTAGCGAAATATGTTGCAAATTATGAAAACATGGCATAAATACGACACCCAGCCATAGTAGTTTGATATTGTTCCATTAAGCATCGAAATATCAGCAACTAAAGGATTCAATTTATCATCAGCTGGGAAAAAAAATAAACTATACCCATAATTTTCACAAATGATCTAGGGGACAAGATCTATACGTTCACTAGGGTTCCGTGACACTGAAACCTAAACAATTACAAAACTAAAGTAATACAATAATACAAAAACTAAAAATGCTTAAGGTGAGTGTGGGGAAGCGTGACTTGGTGGAAGCTGGGTATGGTGGGAGGCCGCAAGGTTAGAACATCGGGAAATCGGTGGCTGACTGGCAAAATGTGAAAGTGAAAAATATATATATGATGATGATGATGATGATAGGGTAATTTGTATGTAATCATTAAGGTTAGACAGCGAAATATATTATGAATTACCTTTGTTGTTAAAAATGTTTTACAAGTAGATGGAATATATATACAACTAGGTGACTGCTGAGAGAGGAGAGAGAAGGGGGGGAGACAGAGGGGAGGGGGATGGAGAGAGAGAGAGAGAGTGAGAGTGAGAGAGAGAGTGAGGGGGGGGGGAAGAGGGGAAGTGGGGCAAGAGAAGGGAAGGGAGAGGGACGGGCCACTCATCGTGTGGAGATGTTTCAAACAAGGCGGCGTGTGACGAACAGCGGCAGGTGGGGCTCAGGGGGGCACGGAGAGAGAGAGAGAGAGAGAGAGAGAGAGAGAGAGAGATAATTACAAGGAGTTACAAGGAATATTTAGTATCTCAGCCCTTGCGGCCCATTCTGAGGAGATACTCGAAATGGAAGGAGAGAGACTGTTTAGTGCACTACACTCTTTACAGAGTGTGCAAAATACTGTCTACTCTCTTCTTGAACTGCTCTACTGAAGAACTGTTTACAACTTCGGAGGTAAGTTTGTTCCAGAGAGAGAGAGAGAGAGAGAGAGAGGGGGGGGGGGGGGGGGACAAGGAAGATATAGTCTCGGAGATCTGCTGGTCAAACCAAGCTGATACTCTAGGTAGGAAAAAGAGGATGAGAGCAGCCCACCCATTGCAAATTGTGACAAATACTAACGACGGTCTTCATAAAAGTGATCTGAAAACTGTTAGTTTTCGAAGGAAGTGTGTTCTAGAAAGAACATATGTTCACACAAAATATAAATTAAATATCTGCAGTTTTGACTTGTTGCCATAATTCCCTGTGATCTTAAATATTAGCATAATTTTATGATGCGGATTATTGAATTCATTCAGTATTTAAATGTGTTAGTGAGTAATGTCTACCGTCTACGAATTTCCAACGAAAAGATGTTTTGAATTAAATGATATCCATAGTTTCATTTTTACAGATAAAGAGACTGTCTGTGTGTGTGTGTGTGTGTGTGTGTGTCCACGCACCTATGTACGAGTGTACCTAATTGGGTGTGCCTGTGAGTTTTATGCGTGTGTGTGTGTGTGTGTTGTGTTTGAATATATCTGTGTATGTGTTTATTTCTGCATCTAATGACCTCCCACCACCACTAGCAGCAGCATAACCCCCTCACTCCCGAGCACTCACTCTCACACCTATATGTACGCAGTCGATGAGATATATATTTCCCGTCAACCTGCAGAAAATACGCGCGACAGTTGCAGCCTGGGTGGGAAGGAGGAAGAAAGGGGGGCAGGGGAGGGGGGAGAGGGGGAAGGGGAGAGCGGTGGAGGATGAGGTGATGGGTGGGGGGGGGGGAGAAGGGGAAGGTGAGGGGGGGAGAGGGGGGGGGGGAGGTGATGGGTGGGGGGGGGAGAAGGGGAAGGTGATGGGTGGGGGAGCTGAGTGTTGGAGGTGGGGTAAGGGGATGATGGAGGGGAAGGCAGTTTGTGGAGAAGCAAGCAAGATCATAAACCAGAACTTCCTTTAATACTGCGGAGCCTGAAAGTTAGAAGTATTAAAGTCTGGCTAAAAATGCAGACATAATTTGAGGCTTAACATATATTCAAAGGAGTACCTAGATATACAAAGGGAAGCTAACACAAAATATGTCTTCTGAATGCTTACTAGGCTGTTTGTAGCTAATTTATTGAACACAGGTGAAAGAGATAAAGGTTAGTTCAGCATGAAGGCTCTCACCCACCGGTTGCATTTCATTTGGGCGAATCGACATTTCTTTCGGGCTGAAATATATATCCATATTTGTGGGCCAACAGATGGGCAAGTTTCTTTACACCGTATGCCTCTGTTCACCTAGCAGTCAATAGAAACCTGGAGTTAGTGGACCTTTCTGACGTCCCATTCGGGCAAGTAAACGGTGGTAATCCACAAAAATACAGTAGCACCTGTTATGGGTAAATAACCAAAGGCTCTAAAGTCTAAAGGACAATGAGACGGAGATGAGCACCGCGGCTACGTGCCGTTTCATATATATATATATATATATATTCGTCGCCCAAATGATATGCAACTCCCACCCCATTCCCTCACACCAAAATCAGCTGTCGAGCAATGGGTTAATTATCTATTAGTTTCCTCTCCTATAGTCTATTAATTACATGTAGGTCAGAAATCGTGACCTATACCCTCTTGTAACTCAAAAAAGGGCTAGAACAATTGAGTTGACATTTTTATACGATTCGGGAAGAAGCCAGGAAATAGGTGTGGACATTTAAAGCCCATATTCTAGAGCCCTTTTTGAGATATAGTAGGTTAGCAATTATGATTATGACCTAATAATAGTGAATAAACTTTAGTTTATCCTGAAAGTCGCACAATTGTCATTACTTTTGGATTTGCGGTATATTGTAAAGCATTGACATCTTGTTCCATGCAAGAATATTCCAAAATAATAATATATATAATATTTTGTATTCATAGTTCTTTTTCCTAACAATTCCATGTTAAACTTTCAATTTAGTATTAAAAAATCCTTCATATATTTTAAGCAAGGTTTTAACTGAAGAATATCTCCATTTTAAATATAACATGGGAATGTATGAAAAATATGCAAAGGCGCCCAGAAATGTAACCAGAAGAAAATGCAATAAAAATATGAATATAAATATCCACAGAAGACCTACGTGCGACTCTACATTAACACCCAGAAAGGAGACAGGTTTACGATTAAGACCAAAGATGTGTGGATATATATAATATATACAGTATATATATATATATATATATATATATATATATATATATATATATAGTAGTTTTATTGATCTGGTGTTGTTATGTTGTGGTGTGTTGGTATGTGCTCTGATATGCTTGTGTGCGGGTTGGTGTCAGTGTTTGTGCATGTATATTGCATTCAGAGTGTGTGTGTGTGTGTGTGATTGTACAGTGTGTGTGTGTGTGTGTGTATGTGGGTGGGTGTACCTACGAGAGAGAGATATTTACGTAGATTTACATAGATACACTGGCCACACATCCCTTACGATCCAAACGAGGTGGTCAGGACTTAATTCTAGTAGAGATGTCATATCCGATAGAAAAGGAAAGTTGAAGGAAAGGATAGAAAAGAAGAAGGCTCTCTCCCCACCCTCCGGTCCCATCGGCAATGGCCGTACATGAAAAAGTTTGAAGTGATTAACCTGAGAGAGAGAGAGAGAGAGAGCTTGGCACTGTGTTGGCCGGGTGCCACACTAAGTGAGTGTAGCGAAGTGGAACCACCAATTACCACGTCTTATTTTATTCTTTCTCATACACCAGGGGGGGGGGGGGGGGGAGGAGGAGGAGGAGGAGGAGGAGGAGGAGGAGGAGGAGGGAGGGAGGGAGGGAGGGAAGGAGGAGGAGGAGGAGTAGAATGAAGAGAAAGAGGAGAAAGAATAGAAAGAGGAGGAGGGAGGTTTGGGAGAGCTTGTTCAGTGTCTAGTGTGCTTTATCAACATGTATATGATCTATATTTCTTATTATTCATCCATCTTTGTAATTTAATGTCTGTAAATCGTCTTCTTATGTATTTATTGTATATGTCTCTTAGTCTGGCTGTTTCTATATTTACCTGTCTTTCTAACCTTGTATTTATCTATTCATCTATCTATCTCTAGCTATCTATCTTTGCATCTATCTATCTCTAGCTATCTATCTATGCATCTATCTATCTCTAGCTATCTATCTTTGCATCTATCTATCTCTAGCTATCTATCTATGCATATATCTATCTCTAGCTATCTATCTATGCATCTATCTATCTCTAGCTATCTATCTTTGCATCTATCTATATCTAGCTATCTATCTATGCATCTATCTGTCTATCTATATATCTTAGTCTTCCCTCCTACACTAGGGCTGTCCATCTCTGTCAGGCCTTTACTGGTGTTGTGTTCTTCTGTCTCTCTCTCTCTCTCTCTCTCTCTCTCTCTCTCTCTCTCTCTCTCTCTCTCTCTCTCTCTCTCTCTCTCTCTCTCTCTCATAACTGTTCCATTGCTTTACCTTTTAATATTTAATTACTACCATCGCCCACATATCCTGCTCCTCTTTCCATTTCGTTCTATATTAACCCCTTGAAGCTCTGACGCGTTTTAGCAGATTATTTTGGCTATCATTAGACGATTTTGTGATCTATGGGTATAACATAAAGGTGAAGACCACCTCAATCAACCCTCTGACTTTCATATACCCTTCCTAATCTGAATAAAATCGTCTAATAATTACCAGAACACAGAACAGAAATGCGTATTGGAGCTTGAAAGGGTTAAGTCAGTAAATTATATCTCGCTCTCTCCAAAATGGGTGCAGTAAAATGTTGCTAATTAAGACATTTATGAGCCAAATTATTTCAAAATAGAACCGGACCGAAACGGCGAAATTATACATTAACCCCTTCAGGATACGATAAAGCGTTTTTCATTATATTCTGGCTATTATTACTCGATTTTCTGCAGAATTGGAAGGATTTATAGGAATGAAATGGGTAAAAACTATCCCAATTAAACCTCTGACTCCCAAAATTCTTCGCCAAAATATAATAAATCGTTTAATGATTCCGAAATAAATGAAACAATGGCGGCCTTGAATACTGAAGGGGTTACGCTAAATAACGCAAATCAAGTACAAATATCAACTTTCTGTTTGTATATCATCGCGTTTCCTCAAGTTGCTTTTCAGCTGTTTGTTTCTGTTAGCAGCCGTCAAACTCTTTAGGTAGCTCGCTCTCACACTCTCACTCTCAGTCTCTCTCTCTCTCTCTCTCTCTCTCTCTCTCTCTCTCTCTCTCTCTCACTTGTCAGGCTCTTATTTATTTTACCTATGACTTTCAGTTAGATCATCTAATTCATACCCTAAAATATTTACTCATTTAACTTACTGTACAGGGTAATAATATATATATATATATATATATATATACCGGTATATATTTCCATCTCTTCTTACAAATCTCCTGACTACCTTCCCCTCCTCTGTTATACTTTTAACATCCTGAAAAATCTCTCTCTCTCTCGCTCTCTCTCTCAACTTAAGGCCATTACTTGATCTTAGATAGGTTAAATATATTATAATTGCTCAGTACAAATTATACTCGACATAGTAAACGCTTTTATTCATGAAGGATGCTTCATCTTTTAAAACAAATTTCTAATTTTACCCAGACTATTGTGTGAAAAATACAAAATTATATATTTGTTTATATTTCATAACAAACTACCGGTAGTATAATCAAGTCCGAGATTAATAATTTGAACCATACTTTCTATTATATTTTAACTATATTTCAGGTTGAATCCACGATTGTTCGCTGATCATGTATCAAATATTATAGTAACGTATAAGAAGACAAATTATATTATGGTAACACATTGGGAAATATGAGCTTAACCCTCCAAAAATTACAATCGCGAAACAGTGAAACGGCGAAGAAAGAGTATGTACTATAGGTAGCGACAGCGAACGTGACAATAATCTTGACCCCTTAACTTCTTATAACTCGAAATGAATTAAAGCAATCGGACTGACGTTTCTATCATTTGGGAAGAGTCCACCAGGAAATAGGTGTGAATATTTACAGCCAGTTTGCTCTAGGTTCTTTCGAGTTAAAAGGAGGTCAGGGATCAAGATTATTGTCAAGTACGTTGGCGCTACCTTTTTTATAAATCATGCATACCCAAATGTTTTAAAAGACATATCACAGATACTTTGTGTAGTATTAAGAAACAAGTCAAACAAATGAGAACTGAAGGATCTTAGAATAAAAAAATACACCTAAGTCTATCTTTGGCAGCTTAATTTGAAATGTATGGTGGACTGAACCTGCCAGGGAGAGTAATCCCTGGCAGGTTTATGGGGGAGGGATTCTGGGAGAGAGAGATTGAGAGAGAGAGAGAGAGAGAGAGAGAGACAGAGACAGAGAGAGAGGACGGACAGACAGAACAATACCCACAAATACAGAACACCGATTCATTGGAATGTGTGTGTGTGTTTGCTGGTCAGTTCTATAATTAACATTACACTTTTTATTCAGCCTGTTGTTGAAAAGAAACTATGAAAACAAATTCACCTACATTTCCGATATCATCCTCTCTAACTAACTAACTAACTAACTATCTATCAATCTATATATACTGTATATATATATTGATTGATTGATTTATGTATTGATTTACATTGTGCATGTGGTTTCAGGAGTAGCAGCTGGGGTCTGAGCCAAATGCAAAGCAGCAACCTGGGAGGGTACAGCCAGAACCACCGGGCCCACACACCCCACTCATACACCTACCCGCAGATAAACCAGGTAACTTACGTACGTATAAAACAATACACTAGGACTCAGGCAACAATAATGATAATGGTTCTTGTAAGGTGTTCCATCTGACCTGTGAATTAAAAGGATTTCGTAAATAGAACGCTCCCCCCCCCCCCCTCTCTCTCTCTCTCTCTCTCTCTCTCTCTCGAAACAGAAATAATAGCACTGACTAAAGTTAAAATCTGAAGTAATATTATAATTATTCTATTCTATACGTAATTAGAAAAAAAAATGCAAAGCTGCCTGTATCGACTGCCCCCCCCCCCCATTCCTCCAAATTGAATGGGGGGCAGAGAGGCACATTTATGGTTCGTTATATTAAAAATATCTGTACACCAGAGTTTACTTGAGTGGAAGAAACGAAAATCGGTTTACTCTTGGGTTAGAGAGTTGGACAGAACATTAGTGCAATGTGGTGAAAGGCGAGTGCCGTAAGGAAGGATTAATACACCGTTCAGTTTAATTTATTTACCAAGGAATTTATAGGAAAGATACATATGTAATACCGATGCTACATGACTTTATTGTACCATAGGATACAATGTACAGCATATACTGTACAATTGTCAGAATCCTCTGCAGACCTCATCAGAAATGTTGTACACTCTACACATGTTAAGGGGGATCACCGTTTTTTTTTTATCTTTCTCTCCTTTTCTCTCTTTCCCTGGCTTGTATCCAGTCGGCCCCATTCAGCCAACTGTTTTAAGACGTTTATCCTCATCCAGGTGTCGAAACATTTTTCTATAGAAAAATGTACAAATTTAGCTTGCTGTCAAAACAAAAATATATATATGCTGGCTTGCTACCGCTCACCAGGAAAATATTGACACCTGGATGGGGGTAAACGTCTCAAAACAGTAGGCTGAATGGAGCCGAATGGATACAAGGCAAAGAGAGAGGGAGAGAAAGAGAAACAGAAGAGAGGTGGGCTCCCTTAAGGTAGGACAGAATTGGGAACGAAGTCGATGGCTAACTAACTCCTTATTTGCTTGTTAATCCTTTCATGAAATATCCTTTGTATGCTGGTAATTTCAAGACTATATTACGGAGAAAAGATGTTCATTTATATACGCAGTGTTCAGTTGGGAATTGATATAACATTTATTTATGAGATTTCTTAAAATTTGGACAATGCAACCGTCAGTTATTTCTTACTGATCTGTTCGACAATGGTATTACCTGGTTGGAAAACATAAAAACACTTCTTTCAGTCATAATATTGATAGGACTTACTAAAGATCTTACAATCGTTATCTCCAAGGTATTTTTGAGTAATTGTTTGTGAAGCACATGTTGAATATTGCCATGACCTTTTATACTTATAAATGCTTGCCTTAAGTTCCTTCTTAAACTTTTCAGTATAAGATGGCGCACTTTCAATTTATTTTGGCTAACATTGCACGATTTTACTCACGTAAATTATATACCTCATAAAAATAATGAAAATGAACAAAACAAGCAATCTTCAAATACGTAATCAATGTCTAAAGTCTCCCTCCTTCCCCATCCAGCTTACTCAACAAGGTCTACAGAGCCAGATGCAGCTGGGTCCCGGGTACCAGCAGTTGGGGAGCTCCCTGGGTACCACTGCCCTAGGATCATCACCGCTCACTTCAGGTCAGTTAACCCCTACTGTACCAGAGGGTATTACCATAAATGTACCCTCCAGTACCATGCAATGTGGCCAAAATGGCTTCAGAGTCGAGAGAGAACACCCTTCCACCTCAAAAGATGGAGGAATACTGACCCTCCTAGCCTGTGGGAGATTGGCTATAAGCTGAGAAGTGTTGCCAAGGTCTCAGAGAAGTGCGTATAAATCATGGTACAGATCGATACGGGAAGTTACATGGACCGTATATTATGGACGAACGTCGTCCATCGCTTGTACTGACAAATGGCCTTTTTACTGTTGGCCAAAGTACGTCGCTAGGACAGTAGGTGTTAAGGGGGCATGGGCTGTTTTTTTCTGGTCCCCTTCTCCCTCGTGCTAAGCCCCATTGGTTTTTAGATTTTAAGACGTTCGGCCCATTAGTTAGGCGATCTTAATACCTTTTGCCCCATTTCGTTGTCAATTTTAAGACCTTTCGTGCCATTTAGGTGTCGATTTTTTTCATAGCGAGCGACAGCAAGCCTGAAATTTTAAGAGTAACCGGCCTTCAAGGCCGGATTTTTTGTTTTACCGAAAAATTTAAAAATTTATCTTGAAAGGGGGTCTAGGGGGTCTTTTTCTAAGCTTGATGGAGGTCTAGCAAAGAAACAAAACTATGAATTAATACATGAATTAATAGACCAAAAAACCGGCCATTTACATGAGGCACTAGTTTGCACTTTATTAGCCTGCGTGTCACAGTACAGTAGTTGTGAAACGCAAGGTATTGTGTTCACTCCTGTGTGTGTGTGTGTGTGTGTGTGTGTGTGTGTGTGTGTGTGTGTGTGTGTGTTCATATCTCGATAACGAATGAATGGATTTCGACGAGACTTGGTTAGTTCCTTTCATTTGGTACCTGAAAGGATCCCATTAACTTAGTTTAACATTGGATGAAACACCCACCCCCTAGTCCCTTCTTCTTGGATCCCCCTCCCTAAATACCACCGAAGAACTTTTTGTTCGATAATCGCAATACTCGAAGTACTATTCTTGGTGATTCACTTGGTGATTCACTGACTTCACACCGGACTTTTGTTGTAAGCGTTGATAAATATTAACGAACATTCTCTCCCCATAGGTCCACTCGGGTCCAGTTTCCCCAGCCACCTAAGCGGAGGGCTCCTGGGGGGCTCAACCACAGCTTCTATTTCCTCCCCCGGCACCACCCCCGTATCTCTGGGATCGGCGCCCCCTCTCTGGACCTCGGGGGGCACCACCTCATCGCTGTCGTCGGGGCTGGGGGCGGCAGGAGGTTTCTTAGGGTCTGGGACCAGCTTGGGGGCCCCCTCCACACCGCCCTTCCAGCCGTCCTTTGGTAGGTGGTCAAATACTGGTACGCGCGCACACACACACACACACACACACACACACACACACACACACACACACACACACACACACACACAGAGACACACACACACACACACACACACACACACACACTTATCACAGTAAGGTAAAAAAAATCCAGTAGAAAATAAAAATCCCAAGTGTTTGTACTGTAAGGTGTTGCAAGGCGGCAGGTGCAGGGCTAAATTGATTAGTGTACCGGTCTACGGGGTGAAAAGCTTGTCTGGCGGCGAGAGAGTAGGTTCAGATGAGAATTAAGATAATCCATTTAGTGGGTATCATTAATGCACTACAATTGCTCAAGTTATGGTGGTGATTGATATAATCTAAGGAGTTTGGGCTTTCAATCCACCTCACCCACCCATCCCACCCCTCTCTGCTATGTTTAATGAAACCTTTAAAACAAAGTGAGCTATTTTAAGTGATTAAACCACAGCTTAATTTCGTACTTGTACAGTACCTTCAACTTTTGGTCAGAATTTAAGTTTGTGTAGATTAAGTGTGGAATGTACAGTCAGTTTGAATAATCTAACGTGTTCAGCTGACGGTAAATTGATACAGTATGTCCCCGACTTCTGAACTCGGCTATTACGAAGATGTGGTATGGAGATATGTTGTACATTATATAAACTTGGCAATATTATAATACAGACACATAGTACTTTCAATTTTGTCCATTAACCCATACTGTCTTATTAACTCTATTCTTGCTATATTTACACGATTCTGTGCAGTTTAAGAAGGATCTTTGGTATTCAAAAGGGTTATAAGAGATACTTCAAAGCCTGTTAATTGTTGGAGGCCATTTTAAACAGAATAAAATCGTCTAACAGTGTCCCGAATATGATGCAAAGGACGTCACCGGTACTGAATGGGTTAAATATCGAGAAATCAGCTAGCTACTAAGAGGCTAAAATTTCCGCCAGGTGAAAAAATACAGACTATAGTGTACTGTATTAATAGTGTGTGTATTGTGTGTTTGCAGGAAGCAGTGGGTCGAGCTACGGAGGCGGGTTGAGTGCATGTAGGAGGCAGGGGGAGACAGCCACACCCACACCACTCTCTTATTACCCATGCTGGTCGGACACCAAACTATAGATGGTCAGTAGTGGTTATATTTATTAATTTATCTATTTATTAATTTATCTATCTATAACAATTAACAATGGAGTATTCTGGTAGACCCCAGAAATCTTTCTTGCTCTTACTTTATTTCCGTTTCTATCTTTACTTACATCTAGAAACCAATCCCAAGAGCCCCCCCCCCCCATAATCTTCCAATCCCAAGAGCCCCCCACATAATCTTCCAATCTCAAGAGCCCCCCCCCCATAATCTTCCAATCCCTCCCCCACACCTCCTCCCAACATTGGACAATATACTTTTCTTACTTTCCTTTAGCCATCCATCCATCCAAAAATTAACAGCCCTCCATCTTTTACTCTTCTACTTTGCTCTTTCTTTTCTCCTTTACTTCTCTCTCCTTCTTAGAGACGTCTCACCTCCCCAACCTGTCTCTCCCCCCTCAACTTTAACTTATGTGTGTCTCTTTATGAGTGTCCCTTTATATCTGCGTCTTTCTATCGCTCTGAATTGCTTGCTTGTGTTTTGTGTTCCTAAATATGTCTCTCTCTCAATCTATCTTTCCTTCAACCAATCAATTAATCAACCTCTTAAATATGTCTCTCTCCCAATGTATCTTTCCTTCAACCAATCAATTAATCAACCTCTTAAATATGTCTCTTTCCCAATCTATCTTTCCTTCAACCAATCAATTAATCAACCTCTTAAATATGTCTCTCTCCCAATCTATCTTTCCTTCAACCAATCAATTAATCAACCTCTTAAATATGTCTCTCTCCCAATCTATCTTTCCTTCAACCAATCAATTAATCAACCTCTTAAATATGTCTCTCTCCCAATCTATCTTTCCTTCAACCAATCAATTAATCAACCTCTTAAATATGTCTCTCTCCCAATCTATCTTTCCTTCAACCAATCAATTAATCAACCTCTTAAATATTTCTCTCTCTCAATCTATCTTTCCTTCAACCAATCAATTAATCAACCTCTTAAATATGTCTCTCTCCCAATCTATCTTTCCTTCAACCAATCAATTAATCAACCTATGGGTGTGGGTTGAGTGCTTGTAGGAGGCAGGGAGAGACAAACTAAAGATGGTCAGTAATGGTTGTTTTTATCTATGTATTTACCTGCGTGTGTGTCTGTCAATTACTCTTCTACTTCCTGTATCCTGTCTACTACTCTTTTCTACACTCTACCCTCTGAAACCATTATTTCTCATCTGTCTATCCACCCCCTACCTACCTACCTCATCTGTCTATCCACCCCCTAACTACCTACCTAATCTGTCTATCCACCCCCTAACTACCTACCTCATCTGTCTATCCACCCCCCTACCTACCTCATCTGTCTATCCACCCCCTACCTACCTAATCTGTCTATCCACCCCCTACCTACCTAAATCTGTCTATCCACCCTACCTACCTCATCTGTCTATCCACCCCCTACCTACCTCATCTGTCTATCCACCCCCTACTACCTCATCTGTCTATCCACCCTACCTACCTCATCTGTCTATCCACTACCTACCTCATCTGTCTATCCACCCCCCTACCTACCTCATCTGTCTATCCACACCCTACCTACCTCATCTGTCTATACCCCCTACCTACCTCATCTGTCTATCCACCCCCTACCTACCTACCTCATCTGTCCTATCCACCCTACTACTACCTACCTCATCTGTCTATCCATCCCCTACCTACCTACCTCATCTGTCTATCCACCCCCCTACCTACCTCATCTCTATCCACCTACCTACCTCATCTGTCTATCCACCCCTACCTACCTCATCTGTCTATCCACCCCCTACCCTCATCTGTCTATCCACCTCATCTGTCTATCCACCCCCTACCTACCTCATCTGTCTATCCACCCCTACCTACCTCATCTGTCTATCCACCCCTACCTACCTCATCTGTCTATCCACCCCTACCTACCTCATCTGTCTATCCACCCCCCTACCTACCTACCTACCTCATCTGTCTATCCATCCCTCTACCTACCTCATCTGTCTATCCACCCCCTCTACCTAACTACCTCGCTTCTGTCTATCCACCCCTACCTAACTACCTACCTCGCTTCTGTCTATCCACCCCTACCTACCTAACTACCTCGCTTCTGTCTATCCACCCCCTACCTACCTACCTACCTCATCTGTCTACCCACCCCCTATCTACCTACCTCATCTGTCTATCCACCTCCTACCTACCTACCTACCTCATCTGTCTATCCACCCCCTACCTACCTACCTACCTCATCTGTCTATCCACCCCCTCTACCTAACTACCTCGCTTCTGTCTATCCACCCCCTACCTACCTACCTACCTCATCTGTCTATCCACCCCCTACCTACCTACCTACCTCATCTGTCTATCCACCCCCCTACCTACCTACCTACCTCATCTGTCTATCCACCCCCTACCTACCTACCTCATCTGTCTATCCACCCCCCTACCTACCTCATCTGTCTATCCACCCCCTACCTACCTTATCTGTCTATCCACCCTACCTACCTACCTCATCTGTCTATCCACCTACCTACCTACCTCATCTGTCTATCCACCCCTACCTACCTCATCTGTCTATACACCCTCCGTACCTACCTCATCTGTCTATCCACCTACCTACCACAACCTACCTCATCTGTCTATCCACCCTACCTACCCCATCTGTCTATCCACCCTACTACTCATCTGTCTATCCATCCCCTACCTACCTCATCTGTCTATCCACCCCTACTACCTACCTCATCTGTCTATCCACCCCCTACCTACCTACCTCATCTGTCTATCCATCCCTCTACCTACCTCATCTGTCTATCCACCCCCCTACCTACCTCATCTGTCTATCCACCCCCTACCTACCTACCTCATCTGTCTATCCACCCCCTACCTACCTCATCTGTCTATCCACCCCCCTACCTACCTCATCTGTCTATCCACCCCCCTACCTACCTCATCTGTCTATCCACCCCCCTACCTACCTACCTCATCTGTCTATCCACCCCCCTACCTACCTACCTCATCTGTCTATCCACCCCCTACCTACCTCATCTGTCTATCCACCCCCTACCTACCTCATCTGTCTATCCACCCCCTACCTACCTACCTTATCTGTCTATCCATCCCCTACCTACCTACCTCATCTGTCTATCCACCCCCCTACCTACCTACCTCATCTGTCTATCCACCCCCCTACCTACCTCATCTGTCTATCCACCCCCTACCTACCTACCTCATCTGTCTATCCACCCCCCTACCTACCTACCTCATCTGTCTATCCACCCCCTACCTACCTACACTATTTGTTATGTCTATCCACCCCCTACCTACCTACCGCATCTGTCTATCCACCCCTACCTACCTACCTCATCTGTCTATCCACCCCTACCTACCTCATCTGTCTATCCACCCCTACCTACCTCATCTGTCTATCCATCCCCTACCTACCTACCTCATCTGTCTATCCACCCCCTACCTACCTACCATCTGTCTATCCACCCTACCTACCTACCTACCTACCATCTGTCTGTCTGTCTACCTACCTACCTACCATCTGTCTATCCACCCCTACCTACCTACCTACCTACCATCTGTCTATCAACTCCTACCTACCTACCATCTGTCTATCCCCCCTACCTACCTACCTCATCTGTCTATCCACCCCCCTACCTACCTACCTCATCTGTCTATCCACCCCCTACCTACCTACCTCATCTGTCTATCCACCCCCTACCTACCTCATCTGTCTATCCATCCCCCTACCTACCTCATCTGTCTATCCACCCCCTACCTACCCTTATCTGTCTATCCATCCCCTACCTACCTACCTCATCTGTCTATCCACCCCCTACCTACCTACCTCATCTGTCTATCCACCCCTACCTACCTACCTTATCTGTCTATCCACCCCCTACCTACCTACCTTATCTGTCTATCCACCCCCTACCTACCTACCTTATCTGTCTATCCACCCCCTACCTACCTACCTTATCTGTCTATCCACCCCTACCTACCTACCTTATCTGTCTATCCACCCCCTACCTACCTACCTTATCTGTCTATCCACCCCCTACCTACCTACCTTATCTGTCTATCCACCCCCTACCTACCTACCTTATCTGTCTATCCACCCCCTACCTACCTCATCTGTCTATCCACCCCCTACCTACCTCATCTGTCTATCCACCCCCTACCTACCTCATCTGTCTATCCACCCCCTACCTACCTACCTCATCTGTCTATCCACCCCCTACCTACCTCATCTGTCTATCCACCCCTACCTACCTACCTTATCTGTCTATCCACCCCCTACCTACCTCATCTGTCTATCCACCCCCTACCTACCTCATCTGTCTATCCACCCACATACCTACCTCATCTGTCTATCCACCCACGTACCTACCTCATCTGTCTATCCATCCCCCGACCTACCTACCTCATCTGTCTATTCATCCCCTACCTACCTACCTCATCTGTCTATCCACCCCCTACCTACCTACCTCATCTGTCTATCCACCCCCTACCTACCTCATATGTCTATCCACCCCTACCTACCTCATCTGTCTATCCCCCCTACCTACCTACCTCATGTGTCTAGCCAACCCCCTACCTACCTCAGCTGTCTATCCGTCTGTCTATATAATATACAGTATATATCTATCTATCTATCTATCTATCTATATGCTCAGGCCCAATCCCCATTTTGGGGGTAGACGACTCAAGACAGAGCAAGAACAGGGAAAACACAAAAACAACATAAAACAAAAAATAAACACAGATAAAAAACACAAACTCTCACACATCCAGGTCACCCAGGAGAAGACCCAGAGACCAGGGTTACCAAGGTCGCTCCAGCACTCCCCCGGCCCCTGACCACCAGGAGAGGTTCCGATCTCGGCAGGCAGACATGCAGCGGAGCCAAAGCGACAAGCCCTCCCACCACACTTCCAGGCACACCCTTCATATTAATCGTCTCCCCGGGCCAGGCGCCTGATGGACTATTATCTAGTCCAACTTGCGCCCGACCCCTTACTCCAAATGACCACGTGTTCACTCAACTATTCACAAGCATTCTCCATTCACTCCTGTCCACCACCACTTCCCCTGCCTGATCTATAGTAATTCAGTATATATATATATATATATATATATATATATATATACTGTATATACTGTATATACAGTACATATAATGTTTTCATGTATTTTATCTGGAAACTGTATCAAATACGAATGCTTTGTATTAACTGAGGTTTTATGTTCTAGGTACCTGCAATGGTCTAAATAAGGAGACGGAACAGCAGTGAAGCAATGTATCTGCCCACATCCCTCGCTACCATCCTTTGTCCCCTTCATACACCTCCAGTGCTTCTATATTTATATACTGTAATTTACTTTACCAATTGCAATTCTCCCCACCCCCTTCTCTGTGTGTATCGCTTTGCCGAAAAGATTGCCAGGAAAAAGCATAACCCAAATTGCCGGTAGATTAAATAGTCAAATAGCCCCTTAGGAGTCTAATCAGACCCTTGGAAAATTAATCCGCTGCCCAGGAGTCAAGCTGACCTTTCAAGAGTCAAATTAGCACTTCGTGAGTCATATCAGAGTCCTGTGTGTCGGTTCCGCTCATCAATAAACAAATTGGCCCCTCAGCAATCAAATCAGACCGTCAGGAGTCATATCAGTCCTTCTAGTGTCGAATTGACTCACGAGTAGTAGAATCGGGTCACAAATAGTCGAATCGACTCCTGAAGAGTAAAATCGGCCACTGGAAATTCAAATGCGCTCCTGAAGATACAAATCGGCCCCTAAAGATTCAAATTGGCCCGTAAAGTCGGATTGGCCCCTTCAAGAAGTGAATTGCACTCCCAGAAAACGAATGTCCTTAAGATTAGTCGATTTAGCATCTCAAGATAAAATTGAAACCTAAAGAATCGAACCAGTTGCTGGGAGATAAATCGGTCCCTTAACAACTAAATCGGTTCCCTGACCCTTTCAGTAGCGGTGAAGACTTATATATTTGAGTTCAGCTACATTTAGACGATATTAGGAAGGATATATGGTAGCTAGTAGGATTAATTGACATAGTCTGCAGCCTTTAAATGTGTAAACGTCCGTCCTACGATCAATAAAATCATCTAATGGTTGTCAGGTTATAATGAAAAATATGTCATTGGTAATGAAGGAGTTAACGATCAAATAGATTGAACAAGAGTCAAATTGGCATATGAAGTGTCCAATCAAAACCTGCTTGTTGAAAAGGTTCTTGTGGAGTCAAATACAAATATGTGGAGTCGAATAGAACCGGTGAAGTCGATTTACAACGTGTAGAATCGGATCAGAACCTATGGACTCGAATCAGAACCTGTGGAGTCGGATCAGAACCTGTGGACTTGAGTTACAACCTGTGGAGTCGAATTAGAACCTGTGGACTCGAATCAGAGCCTGTGGAGTCGAATCAGAACCTGTCGAGTCGAATCAGAACCTGTGGAGTCGAATTAGAGCCTGTGGACTCGAATCAGATGCTGTGGACTCGAATCAGAACCTGTGGACTCGAATCAGAACCTGTGGTCTCGAATCAGAACCTGTGGTCTCGAATCAGAACCTGTGGACTCGAATCAGAACCTATGGACTCGAATCGGCACTTGCAGAATCAGATCGGCTTCCACGCCTCTGATCTTGATGAGGACAAGAGGAGCTTACGTATTTACTGTCCGTCCATTCAAGTGCTTTGGTAGCCTTATTTAGAAACAATGTATAATTAAGTTCTGGTTGAATTGTAATATCGTCACTATTGTGCGAAATGTGGACGCATAAAATTGTTTCTTGTGAATCGAATGCAAAGAGTGTTTTCATTGGTCGAAGAAATGAAGATGAAACAGTGCAGTGGGTCATATTTTGACTATTCGAAATATTGTAATGCTATTTTAAACTTAAAGGTGGTGGTGCATGGGTTGATGTAAACATGGAATAATAATCGCCAACCTGCACATAATTATCTTGCAAAATGCAACGTCACTGAAATAATTATTAACAATGGTATAAAGGATTATGTGGATCGTCTACACGGGACCTGTGACGTCATAGTGACATCACAGGAGTATCTTCAACCTGGACTGGATGGTGGACTTACACTCCTATGACGTCACAGGTCCAGTATAGACGATTCACAAAATCCTTTATACCATTGTTATTAATTATTTTAGTGCTATTGCATTTTACAAGATAATAATGTGCAGGTTGGCGATTATTATTCCAAGTTTACCTCAACCCATGAATCTCCACCTTTAAGGACTGGACCACTGAGTAGCTATACTTGTCAATCTCTGTAGAAACTGTGAATAAAGTTCTATTTTGGAGATTGTGGATAATTTATGCATTACAAAGATTGAAAGGCACAATTATATTTTAGAGATAATTCAGTAATATGTTATTTTGGTTTCATTTTCTAAGCAATTGTGGAGTGATTTTGTAAATAGTATCCTAGTTAAATTATATTCCTGTCTGCTTCAGCACAATGGCTGTGTTGATTTTATGTATATAAAGCCGGAGTCACACATGCACTTTTAGCGGCAACTTTCGTCGGAGTATCAGAGTTCATAATCAACATAATGGTGTCGCTAAGATAAACACTCGACAAATATCACCTCAACAATGACGAAAATGTTAAACTGGCAGACCAAAATATTGCAGATTTGATTAATAAAGAGGAAACAATCTTTAAAAATATATAAATAATAATACTGAATATTCGCTTTGTATGACTAGATTCCGATACGAACCGATGTTAAACTTTCTGGTGTAACTGGCTTATTTGTTGTCCCATAGGAAAACAAAAAGGTACCGAGTTGGAGACTCGAACAAAAGTGAAAACAATAAATAAGGCAGAGTTAAGAGACGTCGAAAACAGGCATTTAGATTCAACAAAAATTATAAAAAATCTAAATTCTTGATTAAAACGAAAGCGAACATGTTTGTTTTCATTACAACGAAAACAAAACTATTTAAGTTTTAGGTTGAAATGAACATTATATACTTGATGACAATGGAAAAGGATATATGTGTTTATTAAAATAGAAACTACAATTAATATTTCTGATAGTCAAGTGCTTTACCACCTATTATGTAATGAATAATGTTATCTAAAACTATAAATAAATTATCTAAAACTACAACTAACTGAAAATATGACCGTATGTGTAGCACAGCCGTGAACAGGAACTTCTGAACCATTATAAAAGGAAGAATTATAATACGTTGGCTAATTGACCACTTGCGAGTTTTGGTCTATAAAGAAGTTGAAGCTGTGGCCGTCAATAATTAGCAGAATTATCAGCTAAAATACGGTCATTATATACACATAAATACATGAAACTAAATTGATCATACTTTTTTCATCAGATATCCCCATAATTATTGCATTTCTCTTAAATATTGATATTCACGGCTCCAACTTCCTTATAGCCTGAAACTCGCAAGTGGGCAATAGTTCTGGAATACTGATAATAAATGTACAGAGCATCACTGGCCAATAATCACGGTGTCGGTTACATCATCAAGGGGTGTTTACGTATGTATGACCACGACTGTACATTTAAGGGGTGTGGCCTGCTTTGTTTCTCTCTGGGTTGTATCCATCCGGCCCCATTCAGCCTACTGTGTTAAGACGTTCATCCCCATTCAGGTGTCGATTTATACATGCCGAGCGATAGCGAGCCACCATATTTTGGATAATGAGTTAGACAGCTGGCTAAATTTGTACATTTTTCGATAGAAAAATGTCTCCGGCGAAGCCAAATTTCTCCATAAAATGCTGGCTCGCTATCGCTCGCCAGGAAAATGTCGACATCTGGATGGGGATAAATGTCTTAAAACAGTCGACTGAATGGGGCCGAATGGATACAAACTAGAAAGATAAAAAAAAACAGATCACTCCCCTTGAAATGTATCATTTTGTAGGTGGAATGATAATGACAGGGAACGAGCATGTCAAAATATATCTAACGTGCATATAATGGAAAACAACGTGCACAAAAACGTTCCCTCAATTGCTGCAAATGGATATGTTTCTAATATACGGAATATATAATGAAAACGCATGAAAAGTTAACCCCCTGAAGCTCTGATGCGTTTTAGCAGTTTATTTTGGCTATCATTAGACAATTTTAGGCAGCTTAGGAAGGATCTGGGGGTATCATAAGGGTAAATACTATATCAATTAACCCTTTGACTTTCATATAATGTTACTAATCTGAATAAAATCGTCTAATAGTAGCCAGAAAACAAAACAGAAACGCGTATTGGAGCTTGAAAGGGTTAATGCACAAATCACCCGTGTTCATTTTTTTTGTTTTTTTCTGACGTTCACCCAAGAGCTACGAAATTTCTTGGCATTATTTTGGCATAAGTGGTACAATAAGTGGTACATAACATATATTACAGTTTTATATTCAGTGTTTCATCAATAAACTACTACGATAGCTCTTAAGTGTGAAGCAATTTATAGACTCTCTAGTGAAAGAACCAAGTAAAAAAAAACAAAAAACAAAATCTTTGGCAATGTTCGGCCAAAGAGAAAAAAAATATATAATAAAAAAAACACCTTGGAAAACCTTACAAACGGTTCAGCAAGTGTACGACTGGGCGATGTACTGACAAGAAAAATAGCTTGTGTACCTTTTATTTTTTTGTTCCCTCTCTCTCTCTCTCTCTCTCTCTCTCTCTCTCTATCTCTCTCTCTCCCTCCCCCCCCCTCTCTCTCTCTCTCTCTCGCTCTCTCTCTCCCCAATCCCCTTTCTCCCTCTCCCTCTCTCTCTCTCTCTCTCCACACGATCGCATTGCTCGGGTCTATAGTTCTCCCATACCATCAGTCTACTTTACTGATGACAGTGAACAATAGCCTTAACCTCTTCTATACCAGCGACGTCTTGCTAACTTTCTTCTGGCAACTATTAGATGATTTTATTCAGTTTTAAAAGGGCCTCCAGCACTTAACAGGTTTCGAACTATCTCACCTAACCCTTTTGACTACCACAGATCCTTCTTACAAAGCACCCAATCACGTATCTATAGCTAGAATAATATTAAAAAGACGTCGCCGATACAGGCCTTAACCCCTTTACCAAGATGACGTAATTTTCATCGTTTTCTGGTTACCACTAGACAAATTTAATTAGCATATATTCTACCTTCAGGGCTCAAAGTGGTAAATACAAGTCCAATAAAACCTCTGCATACCAAAGGTCTTTCATTTGCTGCATAAAATCGTCTAAGTATAGCCAGAATCAAAGGTAAAAATGTGTCATCGTGCTGAAGGGGTTAAAACATTACCAGTCGAAATTTGCTCATGTGACTCCATCTTTACTACATTATATATATATATATATATATATATATATATATATATATATATATATATATATATATATATATATATATATATATATATATATATATATATATATATATATATATATATATATATATATATATATATATATATATATATATTATGCCCTGCACCGTGTTCTCTAAATTTTCACTTAGTTTTCTAGGGACACCTTTGTATAGCTATTTATAACATTTATTATCTGAGGTGAAGTCATTGATTTCTGGGGCTGATGAGTGATCGGTGCTTCTGAATGCTTGTGTGCTTGCTTTTTGTGGGCGAACTGTTATATTACGTGTTCTTCTCCTGTCACCTCATTTCCTTTATCGTGTCTCTCGCTGATCCTCCCTACCCCTTGTGGGAGTAAGGACTGGCTACTGACTGACTGATTATAACATATATTCGGATATTAGTATAATAATGTCTTCTAGGATGTTAGGAGGGTATCTTGTTGTGAGTACAGTCAGAAGCCAAATTTGTTTTTTTCTCTCTCACCTCTGCTCTGGGTAAAGGGGGGTGACCTACTTTTTGTTATTTCTGTCCTTTTCTCTCTTTCTCTGGCTTGTATCCATTCGGCCCCATTCAGCCAACTATTTTAAGACGTTTATCCCCATCTAGGTGTCGATTTCTTCCTGGCGAGCGACAGCGAGCCAGCATTATATGAAGAAATCCGGCTTCGCCGGAGAAATGTTTCTATCGAAAAATGTACAAATTTAGCCTGCTGTCTAACAAAAATAAAAAATATGCTGGCTCGCTACCGCTCACCAGTAAAAAATTCACACCTGGATGGGAATAAACGTCTTAAAACAGTAGGCTGAATAGGGCCAAATGGATACAAGCCAGAGAAAGATAGAAAAGGACAGAATAAAAACAGGTCACCCCCCTAAAGGCAAACCCCCAAGGCCATTTTGAAAGGTTAACGCTTGTATTCTTAAGGGGACGTTATTGTATTTATGTATTTAGTTTGTATTATTACCAGTATATATAATTATATATATATGTTTGTTTTAGTTCACTCCCTAGACCTCGATCAAGCTTAAAAAATAAGAACTTCGAGATAAATTTGTAACATTTTCGGTAGAATTCAGCCGGTTCCTCCTAAATTAGAGGCTCGCTGTCGGTCGTCAGGAAAACAACATTGACACCTAAATAGGGCGAAAGGTCTAATACATCCCCTTAAAGTCTTAAACAATGCTCTCCCTTCGCCTCGCCCTATACCGAACGAATACTGTTGGGGAATGAGTGAAGCTTACAGAGAGTGTACTGGGGTTAGCAGGCCCATTTCTAGCGATAACGTCATTATTCAGGTTGTTTCGTCCATTAACGGTGATGCAAAGGTAGATAATTGTTTAGGGGGGTAGTGCTCTGACTTACTAAAATCCTTCCTAAGCTTAAAGGTGCACTACTTGCTTTTTCTGGACCCCCTTCTCCCTCATGTTTAGCATATTTGTTTTGAGGTTTTAAGACGTTCGCTCCGTTGGCTTGGCGATTTTGAGACCTTTCGCCTCATTTTTTTTGGTCAATATTAAGACCTTTCGTGCCCTTTAGATGTCGATTTTTTTTTTCCTGGCAAGCGATAGCGAGCCTCTACTTTTAGAAGCCTTTGACCGGGAAATTATTCTAAGGAAACATGTACACATTTATCTTGAAAGGGGGTATTTTTCTAAGCTTGATGGAAGTCTAGCGAGGAAACTAAAAAAATAAATTAATATAAAAATGCATAGACCAAAAAACAAGCCCTACCCCCTAAGGTAAGGATAAGGTAAACTATACTATTGTTTTCCAGCTGATGATAAACTGAATATCTTAGCAGCGAATTTCCCGATACTTAAATGGAAATATATGAAACTAATAATTATATCCAAGTCATATTAATGCCAAGTTTTCACAATTAACAACACATTTCGCTACAAAATCTTCATAATAACTGAATAAAGAAGATGAGAACATGGCAATTTACCCTCAGCTTAAAATACACAGACTATACATACCGTAAACAAAATCTATAGCATAAAATAGATGACTGAATCAAGTTGGGTATACAGTATAATGAGAGTCATTTGCCTTTGGTTATCTGACACACTATGCTATCCTTACATTAGAAGGGTGTATCACCACCAATACACCTTCTATGGGTACTTTAATATGGACACTTTAATTACTCTGTATATACCTTCTTTATAGGGAGTATTAAATATTTTAGTTTATTTGGTTTTCTAGTGTCCTCCCTAGACGTCCATCAAACTTAATAAAAGATACCCCCAAGACCCCCTTCGAGGTAAATTTTACATTTTCCTGTACAAATATGCCTTGGCTCAAGGCCTGTTCCTCGCAAAATGCAGGCTTGCTCTCGCTCGCCAGGAAAAAAACGACACCCAAATGGCGCGAAAGGTCTGAAAATTGACATAGTAATGAAGCGAAAGGTCTGAAAATTGACATAGTAATGAAGCGAAAGGTCATAAAATAGCCAAAGTAATGGGGCAAATGTCTTCAAATCAAAACAAATGGGGCTAAACATGAGGGAGAAGGGGGTCCAGACAAAAATCAGCCCTATAAACCCACACAACTATATTTGACAGTGTTTGATGTATGTACTTCTCGTCTGCCCGAGGAAGTGTATCGCTATATATTTTATATATTATGCTGTAAATAATTCTGTCCTGATGATAAAATAAATAAACTGCTTGAATGAAGAAGAGTGCTTAATTTTCATTGATCATCTGTGTATTAATATGTTTTATTGGGTGACTTTATTTGACTAATGATTTGAATATATGTTTATAAAGTGTTATTGTTGTTATTATTGCTGTAATTTATATTATCGTTATTATCGTTATTATTATTGTTATTGTTATCATTATTATTATTATTATTATTATTATTGATATTATTTATATTATTATTTTTATTATTATGATTATGATGGTTATTATTATTATTATTATTATTATTATTATTATTATTAGTAGTAGTAGTAGTAGTAGTATCTTATTATTTAGAAGAACTATAAGAATATGAATAGTGGTAGTGGCAGTAGTAGTAGTAGTAAATATACTGTAATTATTTGTTATTATAACCATGAATGTGTAATAGTTTATTAATCAGAAGTGTTAATGGTATTTTACTATTTATATTACTATTACTTAAGAAAGACATGGTAGTTATTTAATTAACTCTTTCAGTTTGATGGAGGTCTGGGGAGCAAACCTTGAAAATAAAAAATAAATATATAATACATACAAAATAAAGTTAGGGGAGATGGGTCGTTTTTCTGGTCCCCTTTCTTCCCCATTAGTTTTCAGATTATAAGACGTTCGACCCACTAGTTTGGCGATTTTAAGACCTTTCGCGCCATTTCTTAGTCAATATTAAGACTTTTCGTGTCATTTAGGTGTCGATTTTTTCCTGGCGAGCGAAAGCGAGCCTGTAATTTAAGAGGAACCGGCCTTTGATCGGGACATTTTTCTATCAACAAATGTACAAATTTATCTTGAAGAGGGGTGTTTTTCTAAGCTTGATGGAGGGCTATGGAGGGAACTAAAATAAATAATAAAAGAAATATATAAATGACCAAACAAATACGCCCATCTCGCACAGCCCCCCACCCACCTCCTCCTCCTCCTCCTCTTTCCTCCTTCTCTTTCTTTTCCTTCTCCATATTCATTTTCTTCCCTTGCTTTATTCTTCATCTTTCCCTCCGTCCTTTCCTCCTCCTTTCTCTCCCTCCTCCTCCTTTCTCTCCCTCCTCCTCCTTTCTCCTCCTTTCTCTCTCCCTCCTCTCCTCCTCCTTCTCTCCTCCCTTTCTCCTCCTTTCTCTCCTCCTCCTTCTTCTCTCCCTCCCCTCCCTCCTTCTCTCCCTCCTCCTTTTCTCTCCCTCCTCCTCCTTTCTCTCCCTCCTCCTTTCTCTCCCTCCTCCTCCTCCTCCTCCTCCTCTTCCTCTTTCATATTCTGCCTCTCTTCCTTTTTCCTCATCCGTTTTCTTCCCCTCCTTTATCTCCTCTTCTCCCACTTCCTCCACCTCCTCCTACTCCTCTTCTCCCTCCTCCTCCCCACCCCAGATCTCCCCCCAAATCCCCCTCACACCCAGTTGACGTCTATATATCTTAGAAAGAGAGAGAGAGAGAGCGCGAGTTGTTACTGTGTGTATGTACTGTATATGTATGAATATACTCATGCACATACCCCATAGTTGAGGTTGTCAAAGTTTCTGACCTATAGCTTGACAAAGAAAGGGGGCGAAAAATCTTAAACTAATGGAAGAAACGTCTTAAAATCTCAAAACTAATAGTTCTTAAAGCTAGCGCATTGTAAGCCAGCTAAGGATAAGGCCGATTAGGCGTACAGTATTTCCATTGGGGTCCTGTACTACTATCCCATCCCCTTGCTCATGAGGGACGGTAACTACTCAGTGTTTGTGAAAAATCTTTAATGCGCCGAGCGTGGGCGCGATCCTGGGACCTTCTGGGTGGAAGTCCAAGACGCTAGTCACTACACCAGAGAGCCGCTAACTAATATGCTAAACACGAGGGAGAAGGAGGTCCAGAAAAAGCGAGTAGACCCCCTTAAGTATTATAATGTTAGCCAAAACAACATGAAGACAGGCGTCGTAATATATATACTGAAAGGGTTAAATGCTCTCATAAACGAAGCACAAGGGTATTGAAAAGGTGTATTATGAAACGTTTTATGTCTAGTTCAAGAGTCCGTCATTATATGGAAAGTTTGATGCAATAATATAAGTTCACACACACGCACACACATATACTACGTACATATTCAACACACACAGTAACATAACGTACACGAATGCAACCCACATACCAGATCTCACTCACTCTCTCTCTCTCACTCACACACACACACACACCTCGACTAACAAATATGAATAAATAGAATAACCCACCGATTCATATAAAACAACATAAACAATTAGCTTAAAACATAAATATATTCCAAACCACATAAACCGCAAACCACCTCGCTGTCAAAGCAACATATAAACATACTTCAAACAACAATCAATCCAACTTCATTTGCTGTACCACATTTCTCTCCCTCTCTACTTATCTATATTTATTTGTTTACATGTTTATGCTTAATTCTCTCTCTCTCTCTCTCTCTCTCTCTCTCTCTCTCTCTCTCTCTCTCTCTCTCTCTCTCTCTCTCTCTCTCTCTCTCATATATATATATATATATATATATATATATATATATATATATATATATATATATAGAGAGAGAGAGAGAGAGAGAGAAAGAGAGGGGGGGTGTACAATGACAACTTTCCTCCTTGTATTCCTAATCTGACTAGACGATATTGTTCAGCTTAAGAAAAATCTGTGGCACAGTAAGGGTTAATTAAGAATGTTTTTTTCGGTCTTGAGTGGTCCTTCTTGAATTAAATAAAAATGCTTCGTGGTAATCAGAATGTATTGAACCATATATCTCCAATAATCCTTAACATCTAAAACCTTTTCCTAAAGTGAATGAAATTGTCTAATATCAGCAAAGTAAAATCAAGAATGGCGTCACCATATACAGGTGCTCAATCCCAACCCCTGTCAAGACTAAATATAATCGTCTAATAAGAACAATATATAAAATGAAGAATAGTGTCCCACTGCGTACTGAAAGGGTTAATTGGCCAACTACACATACAATGGAAAATAACAAGGGTGCATTTAAAAAAAGCATTGTAATTTATTTTGGCGAGGGGGGAGGGGGGGTCGAGATGAACGCGAAATTAAACTGCCGGGAAAGGTTTTGGTGGGGGAGGGAGGAGGTGGTTGTCTTGGGAACAGCTGTAGCCTCTCTGTCAATCTCTCTCTCTCTCTCTCTCTCTCTTCCTATAGGCATTTTATAAGGAGTTACTGGAACTCCCGTGTCATTTGTCTGGCTTCCCTTACTGTTTCTGTGTGTGCCTCACCTACACAGAGTCATCCAGCTAGCTCTCACAAACACTTCCTCCTGCTATTGATTTCACTACACTAAACAAGTACACCACATTTCTTTCTGTCACAAACAAAACAAAATACAAATAAAATCTCTCTCTTTCAACTCTGGGAGAGGCACTTGTCACAGGCAGCTTTGTCTTTTGTCGCCCTCATTCACATAGAACAAAAAATCCGGGTACCGTCTTGTTGCGAGAGTGAATTAATTGGTCTGTGTGAAGCATTTCGGTCACTGCTCACTTAAAATTACAGGTTGGTGTGGCTGAGTGGTCATATTACTGAGTTTGTAAGACTAGGGTTCGATTCCCGTTATATCCAAGGGAGATACTATTGGGAGTAAATTTTTGCTGTTTCAGTATTTCATCAAAAGCCCACCGATATACCATAAACACACCTATACTGTTGCTAATAGAATGCAATGTATGAACGTATGAGTAACAGTATGAGCTAGGCCTGTGGTATGACTGCATGAATGGAAATAGAATAGCACCGTGTAAAGCCGGTATGCAGCTTAGGAAGGATCCGAGGTAGTTAAAAGGGTTGGTTCAACTTGGTTGAGGTAGTTTGAAGCCTTATTATTGCTACAAGTCCTTCCTAAGCTGAATAAAACCACCTAAAAGTTTCCAGATTATGATGAAAAAGACGTCCCTGGTACTGAACGGGTTAAGTGACCAGCTTGCCACCTGTCGAAGTGCTTACCTAATCGTGCTTACCTAATCGTATTTAGTGGGGGAGTAAAAAGAAGTCTTCTTGTGTGGACCCCCACCTCTATTTATGTATTTGGCTGCCTGCTAGACGTTGAATCCACATGCATAGATTGATAGATAGATAGATAGAGAGAGAGAGAGAGAGATAAAGAGGGATGCACTAGGGGAGGCTGACCTTTTTTGATTTTTTTGTTTTTTTTTCTAAAATGGTCAAAAATTATTCTCTAAACATAGCATAGGAGGGTATAAAACCCCATAGGACATCCCTACCCCCCCCCCCTCCCTAACCCCATTTCGATATATTTATATTTAATTATAATTGATAGCCTTTCAACTTTACTTCTGGAAAAATATTTATTTTAGTCTACCATCAAATATCAGCGAAAGCTTCGTTTTATATTTCACTACCTAGAGAAAATGTAATTTTAAGGGTAACTATGGAAGATTTCGTAGGTAACCTTGATTTGCAAATTATTGTGTAAATGTAATTTCCCACAGTACTACTTCAAAGTGTATCTACTATCTAGTAATTTATATATGGCTCTGCTTCGTTCCCCTTGCATACACTATATGTGGGAGTATACTGGAGTATACTAGAGTGCTCAAAATGGTTGATACTCTGATATTTCGGCCGTCTTGAAATATTTGATCTCAAATATTGCTCCAAAACTTATATATATATATATATATATATATATTTGATTTATGTTTTTCAGCACTTTGTATTATTCAATATGGGAAAGCGAGCACGATAAGTTGTAGGTGATGATTGTAGGATACGCCATAAAAAAATAGCTAAATTTGAATGTTTATGACTCCATCCTGAACAAACATCGGGACATCTAACAAATGCAGGCTACAAAAATTACCCGAAGTGCCTCATTAACATACAGTATGGCCGCGACTGTTCACTTGCTATCTATTTAGTATAGTGAAAGGAAGTTGAAATATCTACAAAGATGCAAGTTCAAAATTATGCCATAAAAATATCGAACAATGTAGGCCTAGAATTACAAAGCAATATTAAGTAAATAGTTTTCAACTTACATTCCGTCCCCGTTTGCGTCGCATTCTTCTTTTTCTTCTTCTTCTTCTTCTTATCTCCTTCTGGTCTTGGCATTATAACTGAAAAAGAAAGAATCATACTGTTATTATGCTGTAGGTGTTATGATTTGTCTATTTGTATTAAGGTACCTACCACACTAGAATCCGAACTGCAACACGATGGCGTCATCTAACTTATATTCTGATTAACATAAGACGATGTTACTCAGTTTATGAAGACGTTATTTCGGTAGGATACCCTTGCCCATTGAGCTCCCATATAATTAAATAGCCGTTTAGTCGAGATTATGCTGAGAAATTGATCCCCTTGGATGGCATGGATACTTGCGGTTTCGGGGTCTGGCTCATCGACTATAAGGGATAAACACTAACTCCATATATGACTCCCACGGGTCTTTCCTATAATGAATATAATCACCTGCTTTCATACACTACACAATGCTACTGCACCCACAGATCACCTACATCAAGAAACCAAAATCCTCAAAGTCAAAGACCATCTGGACATGAGAGGCACTCAATTCCTGGCAGCAGCCTCCACGAACCAAGACCACCCACTAAACTACATGGCAACACACCCACAGACACCAAGAAATATCAAAACAACACCCAGCACACGGTATCACACACAATTATTGTCCTCTCTCCCTCCCTGCCCACCCCGAACCAACTTCCAGAAGCACATCCATACTCATATCTCTCACCGATCCATCCACTCACTCACAGACAACACGCAGCTGCATGCACGACCTCCCGAAATCCATCCTTCCGAATCCTCCCTTCCTCGCGAAGACAGAGTGCACCTGGCCAGGCTGAGATGCGGACACCATCCAGCTCTCCTGAGCTATCAGAAGAGACTGGATGACTCCGTTGTCGACGCCTGCCCGGGATGTAACACAGCACCCCATACCATTAAACACATCATAGAAGACTGCATTTCACACAACCACTTACGCCAACAACACAATCTACATTCAATGAGAGCTCTGTGGGAAAGCCCAATCGTGGCCATGGCCTTTCTCAGGGACTCGGGGCTGTTCGGCCAGGCAGCTTAGGGAACAACAACACAATGCTGACATTATGTTTCATATCCGTCTATGGTATATTATTGAACAAGGGGTCACAATAACCTTAACCTCCATTCACTCACTCACTCTCTCTCTCTCTCATATATATATATACATCTGTCTATCTCTGTCTACCTATACAGTATATCAGCCTATTTGACTATAATAGGTATCTCCCTCTCTCTTTCTTTGTAGTCCTGTATCTTTCCCTCTCTCTCTCTCTCGTTTTATCTATCGCTATATCTATCTATCTCACTCTTACTCTCACTCACTCTCACTCTCACTCTCTCTCTCTCTCTCCCCGTAACCGGAGCCCAAGGAGTGGTGGGGCAGACATAAAGCTAAGTGACGGAGCGTGTGATCACTGGCTCCGGTTATGACTCTTTACGGATGGGGAGGGGTGGGAGGGGAGGTGGAGGGGAGGTGAGGGAAGGGGAGAGGGAGAGAGAGAGAGAGAGAGAGAGAGAGAGAGAGAGAGAGAGAGAGAGAGAGAGAGAGATAATTAAATAGATACTGTAGATGGAAATGAATGACAGCAGAATCCCTATGCAAAACATCCTCGGAAATAGTTGTAATAGTTTGAATACTATTTATTCATTAACCCTATCCGTACCAGTGACATCCTTTTCATTGTGCATTATTCTGGAGAGAGAGAGAGAGAGAGAGAGAGAGAGAGAGAGAGAGAGAGAGAGAGAGCTATATAAACATCCGTAAGTGTGAAATTCATGAAGGAGGAACCAGTTACGGGAGTGTTATTTTTTTATTCTTTAGTTTGCTATCTAAACCTCTATCAAGCATAACTTCAAGCATAAACTTCCAGATAAGTTTGTATATTTTTCGGTAGGAAAATTTCCTGGCTGAAGGCTGGTTCTTACTAAATAGCATATTTCTCGATACTAACTGATGATATAAGAAACTACTTTGTCTCTGCGTCACATTAATGCCAAGCTTTCATTATCAACAACATATTTTGCTACAAAATCATCGCAATAACTGAACAATTAAGTAATAACAATTGATAGCAAAATTAGAGTGAGTATAACAGAAACATGATAAATTATACAAATGATTCCGTAACATAACAAGAAATAGGGATAAATGCTAGGAAAACACATAACAATAACATACAAAATACAATATAAATAAGAGCGACATAAACTTCTATAGAACAGAAACAAGGAGAGCAGGAGATTGGAGAGATGACATGGTATATAAATCTGCGAACACATAAGGGAGAACTGCAGTATCTTGCAAGGTGATATATAGACACTGACAGTGGGACACCCAGGCTTAACAAAATAAGAGGGAAGAAAGATAGGATATGTAAAAATACACATACACGGTAAATAGTTAGCAATTCGAGTATTGTAGGATGAGAAATAAAAAAGTAGTTATAAAGTTAATAATAAGAATTATATGACGACCCCCGGGGACTAAAAGGAGTGATAGAGGGGCAGTATTTAATGTAGTTATGTAGAGTGCAAGAGTCTGGAACATAACAAAGCCTGCAATATGTGGAGTACGAATCAATGCGGATTATTTTCTGCCAAAGGTGATTGTATCCTAGCCTGATGCGAACAATAACCACATCACAGTTCGGCGAGTGAGGGTGGGTTTTTTACCATAGGCATGAGATACATATTCAATAAATGTATTTCTTAGTTACCCCCCGGAATCCACAACAAAGAAAATGGTCGCAAAAGTGGACACAGACCCTTCAGTAAACAGACCCTAGATAATCTCTCTCCCTCTCTCTCGCTAGATTGGAAGTCTGTTGACATTTTGTTATTATAATTACAAACACTATTACAATAAAAACGCACAACCACTCGTTAGGAATTGGTGCTTAACCGTGTCTATGGGTTCTTGAGCCCAACACAGCTACTTGCTCTGTACAGTGGCGCTATATGTGCCCATATATCGAGTATTGTTTGTATATTTATTTATACTGTATATATATATTTATGTTTAACGGTTGTATTGCAGTTGGGAATTTCCTTCTTAGTCCACTAATATTGTAACAAGCAAGGTTTATATATTGTACACTGTACCTTGGTAACATCTGGGTGACCAAGGCTTACACGTGCTACGCATGCATAGCCTACATGTCTCTCAAAAGTGCATGTATCTAAACCTTTTAGCATGTTTTACTTACAGTATAGTGTTGTGGAATTTAATGCAAATCCACAGCTAACATGCATTGTGTTCCTCGACAAGAAGCGTCAGAGTATCATAAGAGGATTACATTTATGGTTGGGATTCCATTAAAATTATCAAAGAGTTGTCGATTTACTGTATTACAGGCTATGTAATATATGTATGTATGTATGTGTGTATGTATCTATGTATGTATGAGGTTGGGTCAACAATCAAGCTAGGCTAGCCAACCTAGGTAGGTGTATTTACGTGCAGTACGTCTTCACAGCTCTCATTATCTTTAAAATTGAGAATGGGTCTTGGTTATAATCATATTAACTCTTTGAGAATCAGGACACATTTTGACATTTGTTCTGGTTATTATTAGACGATTTTATGCAGCTGAGGAAGAATCTGTGAGAGTTATAAGTGTAAAGACAGTCTCAATCAACCCTTTGACATCCATATAATCTTCCTAATCTGAATATAATCTTCTAATGATAGCTAGAAAACAGAAAAGTGCGTCATAGATATTTAGACGTTAACCAGGATTGTGGCATTGCTTTACAGTAGATCTGGAAACCGCGAAAACATCAAATTTTCACGGTTTCGAGGTTTGAACTCAGGGGTTCGTTCTTCGATGTTGGGTCCCTTACATCAAAGTTCCATTTTCGTGTCAAGTCCAGATCTACTGTAGTCTATGCTTTAATATATATATATATATATATATATATATATTATCTCAAAACGCATCGCAGCACTATCGAAATCCTCGGAAAATATATAGTCAAACTGAAGAGCAAATGAATGCAATGTAGTGAAGAGTAATGAGGTAAGGAGAGAGAGAGAGAGAGAGAGATCAATGTAGACGAAAATGAGATGAATACGATCGGGCACAAGGTGGTGAAGGGTAATTAATCAGACTACAAGGTAACTAAGGCTGGGAAAATGTTTGTGGGAAGCAGACAAATAGGAATGTGTGAGATAGAGAGAGAGAGTGTGAGAGAGAGAGAGAGAGAGAGAGAGAGATAATCAATATAGACGAACATGAGAAATACGAGCGTGCACAAGGTGGTGAAGGGTAATGACTCAGACTCTACAAGGTAAATAAGGCTGGGAAAACGTTTGTGTGAAGCAGGCAAATAGGAATGTGTGAGAGAGAGAGAGAATACTCAAGAAGTATACGTTATCATATTTCGTTTCATTATGGAATCTGTATACAGTATATATATATATATATATATATATATATATAGAGAGAGAGAGAGAGAGAGAGAGAGAGAGTTGCATAGTATGTTTGTTTGCCTGGTTGTGTCCCGTTGGCCCACAAACCCTTGGGACTACGGAGATAAGACTTGGCCAGTGGGGCCCAGAATTAATCCTTATCAATTTATTTAGTTAAGTTCATTGGGGTGACCCGTAGAGTGTTGATCTCGTCCAGAATGAAGTGTTCAGGGAGAGGATTACTATCAGGAGTTAGAGTTATTATACAATTATCCTTCACATCTTATAGGTACCGGTAAACGTCTAATAATACCATCCATAGCCAAATTAAGATACATTATGTGTTCTTATTTGACAGTCAGGTCTGTTTGAAATCACTCGTTACCTAAATTAAACTAACTCCTCTAACCATGCCTAATGTTCCTATCCTTATAGTAACCTTTATCCATCATCATAGCCTAACCGGTGAATAATGACACTCCCATTGGTAATTTGGGATAGTCAAGGGGATACAAGGCCAAAAAATATGGCCATGAAAAGAGTAATAAATATGTTCCTGGTTATCTGTTCTTTTATACGAAGGTAATAACTATCAATATACCTAATTATTGGGAGATACCTTTTTCACACCCATTTTATACCCTTGATATTTACAGGTGGATGGGACTCATTAGCCTTGGTCGGCAACCCATCTAGGAGAGACATTATAAAAATCTGGGTGGATGGGACTCGTCAGCCTTGGTCGGCAACCTGTCTAGGGGAGTAAATCTGATACAAATCCGGGTAACATTCAAGACAGCTAGAGCCGCCTTATTTACCAAGTTTTCATTATATTTTGTTTCAAGGAATATAGTGTTTTATTGTTGTTTTTCATGGTTTGAGTGGAGGATTTGCATTAACTTACCCATTATTCATTAATGTGAAGATACGGAGCCAAATGGCGCCATTTATTGGGTGAATAGCGCTTTTACAGTAGGTAAGGGAAATTGTGGGGTACATTGAACACGATGGGTGTCCCACCTCACCCCACCTTGATTTATTGTCATCCTCATATATGTAGATCTGTAAGGGGGAAAAAACAGGTTGCCAGCATTTCGTTTTTGTGAGTAACGCTCACGCCATTTATTGGGTGAATCGCACTCACCGCATCTTTCAAAACAAGAAGAGGAGTCAAGTCGAAGGATTTATTGGGCGCAATGCTTTGTTTACGGTCAGGACATTATTTTCGTGTTATTTTTCGGTGTAATCGGGTTTTTTCAAGGGTCTATAACGAAATTCTTCCATGCGGACTATAATGAGAAAAATATGGCGAGTCTATTGGTCCCTATTTTCCCTAATAAATTATTTCTAATAGGCCTAGGGCGGCGAAAGAGGTCTTGAATATTATTATAAAAAAAAAAAAAAAAAAAAAACGCTAAATTCGCTGTGAAACCATAACTAAAGTTTTACCACCCCACCTCTCCACCCATCGTTCGTCACCTCCACACCCTTACGCCCTAACCTCCCTCCATCCATCCCTTAGTGATTAGTAGGATAGAAACAAAAAGATCGAGCCTGCAGAGGGAGAGGAAGTTGGGTAATTATACAGTAGCCAATATAGCCGCGACTGTACAATCGAGGTTAATAAGTGTTGTCAGATATTTCACAAAGTTTCGGACACTGACTAATACTCTGAGGGATAAGCACTTTTCCCAGTAACTATAAAGATACCAATAACACTTTATGAGCGAAAACCACTGGAATCTATGACAACACTTAATACCCCCGACTGTACCTACAGTATAAGATTTAGTACACGGTACAATATTTTACTTACTTTCACTGAGGTCTCATGTAATTCAAGAGTCCCAGGTGGATTTTTGTCTGAACACAGGAATATAGACACTACTCAATGAAGGCCGGCAGATGACTGACTAGAACTGTTTCATTTAGATGGCTACGAGTGAAGCACCTCGATCCGACGTCTCGAAGCGGCTCGTTAGCATGTATTATTTGTTATTATTTATGTTATTATTATTACTTTACAGCCAAAATACAGCTGTAGTGCCTCTTTAGATACCTAAAACCAAATTTAGCAACCTTTCCATTTGTCAACAAGTTGCATAATTTAAGCATTTCTGCTAAATATTGATGTTTATGGCTCTAACTTCCTTATAGCCCGAAGCTCACAAGTGGTCAATTGCTGATAAATAGGCCCAATGCCAGGAAAAGTGCTCGTTTGACACCGGTTTAATTAGCCTTATTCCAAAAAGCAGGAAAGAAGAAGCGCAGATTGATTTATAAGATTTCGGCAGTCTTAACAGTTCGCATTTGAAGCTCCACAAGAATGTGATTTGCATATTGTATTGCCTTGTATAATGCATATATAAAATTATACATATTATAATGAATATCAATTATTTACTAATGCTCATAAATGAGCTATATATTAGCCGAAATTGTGTGAAGTAGAGAAGAAAGGTCAGGAATTATTGGGCTATATTAGGAGGCAATTTAAGTATAGAAATAAGGAAATAGTCCTCACACTTTACAACGCTCTAATACAGCCTCTCATGGAGTATGCTGTTCAATTCTGGTCTCCAGTACTCAGGAAAGATATAGAGCGATTGGAACAAGTACAAGCTAGGGCTACAAAGCTTATTCTATCGCTTAGAAGACTGAGCTATGAGGACCCGTTGAAAGCTCTTGATCTCTTCCCGTTGGAGACACGCAGACTACGAGGTCAGCTCATTGAAGTTTTTAAAATACTTAATGGGTTTGACAATATAGATTATAGCAAACATTTTAGCCTCAATATGAATACAACACGCAACCATGGCTGGAAATTATAATTGAAAGGTTTAGCACTAGTATTAGTGGAAACTTTTTCATATACAAGATTGGTTCTATCTGGAACAAACTTCCCTCCGAGGTTGTAAACAGTTTTTCAGTAGAGCAGTTCAAGAAGAGAGTAGATAGTATTTTGCACACTCTGTAATAAGAGTGTAGTGCACTAAACAGTCTCTCTCTTTCTACTTCGAGTATCTCCCCGGAATGGACCGCAAGGTCTCTGAGATACTAACTATTCCTTGCTACTCTCTCAAACCTACACTGTGCAAGTTGATGTCACGCTTACCTGTGAACAAGGTTTATTTTGGACTCTTATCTCATTAAGGGGGGTAGGGCTTATTTTGGGGTCTATCTATTTACGTATTAGTTTCCTCGATATAATGTAAAATTATAACATATAATTTGATGTGTAGCTATGCTGTATATAGTAAATTTAGGTAGTGTTAAAATATTTCTTCAATATCCTAAAACAATCAAATCAAATTAAATCTCTCTCTCTCTCTCTCTCTCTCACACACACACACACACTTTCTATTAATATTTTTTTAAATTACTGTTATATATTATTCACCAAAGAGAAAAGATATGAGATTCCGAAACCAGGTATCATTCATGAAAGAATAGCCATGTTAAGCATGACAAATCCTACGATCCAGATGGTTTCCTTCCCACAGATCTGATAAAAAGTGAGCAGCCAAGTGATAACATAACTCTTGTTGTTGTTGGCGATGAGTTGAAGGACGGCTAGAGTTGAAGGACCCGTGTAGAGTAGAAATGGGTAAGAAACAAAAAATCCAAAATAACCAGTTTATCATGGCCCTGCAAGTGGATATTTCGGGGCAGCATAACTTGTTGGACTTGAAACTGGAAGGATCTAATGAAATGTCTATGCTCGGCAGGGAGATATAGTGAGGTCAAGGGCAAGGTGGTCAAGTGGGGAGCCCACCTTTCAGTTAACCTCTGAAGTGCGCATGGGGGGTATGAGACACCACACTCCTGTGCTGACGTATTTGAGCTGTTCCCATCACTAACATATTTATTTTACCATAAATAGCATTAATACTTATCCATATGCGCCTATTATAGGTTGATTATAAAGGTATTAACCTGTTACAACAATAAAATAAAGTAGACGTTCCGTTTTGCCCAAAATCAAAACGACATACCCAACTCTGCGATGGGTTACCATCATCACTACTAATACCATCATCAATCACAATCAACATAATCACTACTACTGCCATCATTACTACAACTGCCATCATCACTACAACTGCCACAATCATCACGAGTACTGTCATTATCACCATTACTATGATCATCATCACTACTACAATTACAATTATCACTACTACTCTCACCATCACACTGTCCATTGTCACTAGCATCTTAATCACTACTATCATCATTGATACTACAACTATCAACCATCATTACTAATATCATCACCACCATCTTACAATCATCATTACTACTGTTAACATCATCACTACTACTATCACCATCATCATTACTACAGTCACAAATATTACCATAATTTATTCTACTGTCACCATCATCACTACTACTGCCATTATCACCATTACTATGATCTTCATCATCACTACAACTTTCACCATCATCACTACTAATCACCATCAGCACTAATACTCACACCATCGTCACTACCATCATCACTACTGTCATCATTATCACTACAACTATAATTAATTACTTGTCACCATCATCACTACTATTATGACCATCATCACTACTACTAGTACTGTCACCATCATATCTACTATTGTCACCATCATATCTACTACTGTCATCATAATCACTACTATCATCATCATCAATACAACTACAACCATCATCACTACTATTATCACCATCATCACTACTATCAACATCAATCCCACTATTACTACCATCACTTCTAATGCCAACTAAACTAACTTAACCTAGCAAATGCGTAGTGAGATGTTTTCGCTCCCAGAACGCCATCATTGCTGGGGGGGGGCAAAACCATATTTTGGACCTAAAATCATAACTATTGCATAAATTCAAAAAAATCTTTTTTGACTGACCTTTGCATTCACGCAACAAATGTTCGTGTGAAATTTGGTGAAAATCCGTCCAACGGTCTAGGAGGAGTTCCGAGACAGATGGACGACGACAGACATTTTTTTCGTGTGGTACCCACTATACGGGGGGTCGATACCAAACTCTGCTTACGCAGAGTTGACAAGTGGAAACAGCGTTTGGATGGTCAAAATCGGCGATACAAGCCGGGAGTTACACAATGTATGGCTGAGGCAACCTCCCAGCCCACCACTTTTCTCCACCTCTGGAGAGAGACTGTCAATCAATACTCTCTCTCTCTCTCTCTCTCTCTCTTGCACTCGCTTGCTAACAGTGATGACAACGCCCTGCTACCAACTCGCTAATGTTAGCACGAAAATAGACCACAGGAAAAGGGAATAACAGGGAAAATAGGTGATAACTGAAGGAGGGAGGAAACTGGGGAAGGAGGGGAGGTGGAGGAGTGATATTTGGCATGGCCCAGGGGCAAAAAAAAATAAAAAATAAAAAAATAAAAAAAATAAAAAAAAATGTTGGTGTTTTAAATTGATTTTTTTCCCCCTGACTCTTAAGAGTCTTCCCGCAGTCCGCCAGGGGAACTCTTAAGAGTCTTCCTGCAGTTCCCGGGTTAAAGGGGGTAGGGTTTATTTATTGGTCGATTTATTTATTCATTTAGTATTCTTTTAGTTTCCTCCCTAGATCTCCATCAAACTTAAAACAAACATCCCCAAGATCCCCTTTTTAGATCAATTTGTACATTTTTCGGTAGAAAAAATGTCCCGGTCGAAGCCAGTTCCTCCTAAATTACAGGCTCGCTATCGCTCGTCAGGAAAAAATCGACACCTAGATGGCACGAAAGGTCTTGATATTGAGAAAGGTCTTACAATTGTCAAACTAATTGGCCGAAAATTTTAAAATCTAAACACGAATGAGGCTAAACATGAGGGAGAAGGGGGGGGGGGGGGGCTCTCTCGTCCTCAGTTTTTCTCTTCACCCCACTAGAGAAGCCCCAAAGTAATACACCAATGGCTTCACAGGGACCGTATGTCTGCGAAAATGTGACCGATGTTTTGTTATTGACGGCAACACATGGGCCATTGACGACAACCCAATAACCTGTCCAGGGCCCATCAAGATCACTAAGGTGGGGTCACCTGCTTTTTATCTCTTTCTCTGACTTGTATCCATTCGGCCCCATTCAGCTAAATGTTTTAAGGCGTTTAACCCCATCCAGGCGTCGATTTCATCCTGGCGACCGATAGCGAGCCAGCATTGTATAGAGAAATCCGGCTTCGCCGGATACTTTTTTCTATCAAAAAATGTACAAATTTAGCTTGCTGTCAAAACAAAAATATATATATGCTGGCTCACTACCGCTCGCCAGGAAAATATTGACACCTGGATGGAAGTAAACGTCTTAAAACAGTAGGCTGAATGGGGCCGAATGGATACAAGCCAAAGAGAGAGGGAGAGAAAGAGAAAATAAGCGAGATGGGCTCCCTTAATATACGCATAACCAAATGTACCAGAAATGCACCAAACCCTCTGAAGTTTCCTCCAGCCTGTCCGTTACCAAGGCGTTGTTATCACGGTGGGAAGGGAGTAATTGTTGGAGGGTACGATGATAATAAACATTTAGTGGGTGTGGTAGTACGTCCTAGCATGTTTCACATGCTCGCACCCAGTCAGGGAACATCCTGACGACGTATACAGACTAAACACACATAACAAAGCCGCTCCAACAGCTACTTCTCTCTCCAACACCCCTTCTCCCCTCCCTACACGCTTCAGAAAAATAGGAAAAGTAGAATGTAAATACGAGGTGCCGTTGTAAAGGCTTATCCCTCAATACTTCATCTGATCTGATTAAGGGGAGGCAGTTGGTTTTTCGAGTCCTCCTCCTCCCTCATGTTTAGCCCTATTAGTTATGAGATTTCAAGACATTTGCCTCATTAGTTTGGCGATGTTCAGACATTTTGCCCCATTCCTTTGCCAATATTAAGACCTTTCGTGCCATGTAGGTGTCGATTTTTTTTCCTGGCGACCGACAGCGAACCTGTATTTGAAGAGGAATCGGCCTTCGGCCGGGACATTTTTCTACCGAAAAAAGAACAAATTTAAATCTAAGGGGGGTCTTGTGGGTGTTTTTTAAAGTTTGATATAAGTTTAGAGAGCAAACTAAACTAAACCCCTTCCTTAAACCATTGAGCCCGAACCAGTAAATTATGCTGCACCACACCGTCTGGGCTCCCCTTATGTAGGCTATTGCTTGTTTGTCACCCCAGCAGCACCGTGTGACATTCTACAACTGTTTGGCTTCTTACATTATACAAGGAAACATTTTACGATATTGCCACCTAAAAACATTCCATCATCATTGTAGCTTCGTATGATTTTACAACTGTTTGGCTTCTTACCCAATGAACTGTTTACAAAAAGACTGATGTGGACTGATGTTCACAAAAATGTGCAAATAATTAACATCTATACATATCAGACTTAATAGTTATATGTGTAATCACTCATACCTCAATTTTAGGCAATTTCTAACGTATATCTATACTCTAATCCATTGGACTATATCAAATCCAACATCCATATTCATCTGACTATATTAGTACTCATTTATAATAATAAAAGAATGCAGAAGGCATAATTATGTCACCGTTATGTGCATCATTTGATATTTATATACATGATGAGAAAAGTATGCCATACATACATGTGACTAACACACTTCCATAAAACCTCTCTTTATCCATGTCACCCGTGTTATATCCATGGTAGCTAAGTAACATATCACAGACCAAAGGACATGATAGGTTAAGGGGGCCCACCTCGTTTTTTGTCTCTTTCCCTCCCTCTCTCTTTGGCTTGTATCCATTCGGCCCCATTCAGCCTACTGTTTTAAGACGTTTATCCCCATCTAGGTGTCAATATTTTCCTGGCGAGCGGTAGCGAGCCAGCATATACAGTATATATTTTCGTTTTGACAGCAAGCTAAATTTGTACATTATTCGATAGAAAAAAAAATCCAGCGAAGCCGGATTTCTCCAAACAACGCTGGCTCGCTATCGCTCGCCAGGAAAAATCGACACCTGGATGGGGATAAAGGTCTTAACCCTTTGGCTGCAGGTATGTTTGGGCTATTTAGGGCATATTCAGACACTCCTGAATGATAAATCAAGCATCTGCATTAAATGAAGTGTATTCTGCCGAAAACTAGGCAAAAATAGCTTCAAAATTACACCAGAACGGACCCTGTATGTGGTCTGGTTCACCCGCAGTGGTGCCAGTGAAACGCGTGAACCCCGCTATTATGTAACACTCGCTCGCTTGACTACACTGTTGAGAGAGACAGAGAGAGACTCGCGCGAGACACAGTCAACCTCAGTGAGCCGCTCGGTGCTCTGAGGGTCGGAGGTGGGCCCCTCACGCTCCCGCCCACTGACACTCGATTTTTACGTTTTTTACAGGCTTTTAAAGCCTGCAAATTGCTGTAACTTGCCAGGACGTTCCGGAACGTCACCCGCAGCGAAAGGGTTAAAACAGTTGGCTAAATGGGGCCGAATGGATACAAGCCAGAGAAAGAGAGAAATGGAGAGAAAGATAAAAAAAAAGCAGGTGACCCCCTTAATATCTGATTAAAAAGTATAAGGAAAATGTGTCTAGGTTTGTAATATGTGTCTCAATTCTGGATCCTACACTCGTGAAAGATATAAAGCAATTAGAGAGAACTCAACCATAAGCTGAACATATTTCAATTGTTTATGACATTGAGCAACCATGTTCATGTTAAGTGTTTGTTCATCATGTCCAAACCAGCAAAAAAAAATAAAAAAAAAAATCCAATTTTGTAAAAAGGCTAGCATTTATTTATATTGTTATTATTTTAATTTTATATTTTTAGTAGTAGTACAAGTCGAGCGGTACAAAAAAAATAAAATAAAATGAAGCTGGCTACACTTCTGCTGATAAGGGAATCCAGTGCAGGTATAAGTAACCCGAGGAGCTGAGAGACGCCAGCATCAGGGCAACAGCTCCAGCACCACCAACCACATTCATTATGGCCTTAGTGTTCCTTGGGCTCCTGGCTCTTCTGAGCCAGGCCTCAGCTGCCAGGCTCTCCGTAAGTTGATCTGATTATTGACAACATAGATCAAAATTGTGATGTGTCTCATTAAATTATTGCCATATAACATATTGTTTCGGGTTGTTTGTTGATTGAGTCTTCAGGTAATAGAGTCATCCTGAGGAAATGGATTTTAATCTCTAGTCAAAAGTTGGACATTGTAGTAGTCGTGTGGCCTGAATGACGTACAATTTGAATCGCCACTCTCGTAAAGCCAAAAAGACGATAAAGAGAGGGATACCAGGCGAAACGCAAAGGAAGTTGAAAACCATGTTTGTTTTTTTCCGAGATGGTCTTCAATCGCATTTACTATCCAGCTCCAGCCCTAGGATGAGTTTTTTTGGCTGCAACTGTCAGTTCCAAATGTCCCCAAACGTAATTCATCAGCTTGCCCAGCCTCTTGGTCTCCTCTACTCAGGTTTGTCACTTACCGAAACCACCAACCACCATACGAAGAGAATTAACTTTAAAAAGGCGAACTGCATGGCAATATAGATTACAGATAACGTTGACACTTATAAAGATTTCTGTTCAAGTAATTGTGAATTGATGATCCACAGTAACTGTAGCTCTCTTTACCATCAGCTAGTGTATGTAAGTAATGATGTGTGAATTCAAAAGGAAGGAGGAGGATGTTTGGCCACAGCATTTTACATCAAATTGTGTTAGTCCAGACACCATATCAACAATAACAAAAGATAATCCATGGAGCTGCAGAAGATGTCTGTTTCTCACTATGCAATGAATCAAACACCTCAGACCCTTTACAAACTTAAGTAGACATTCCACAAGGATGTCGCAAAATAAATTTAGTGGCGCATTTCCATTTAAAATTGGTAATTTGTGATGAGTTAACAGAAGCTTCCAATACATATGTGCTGGTACTTTTTACTTTAATTTCGGGTTCACGATAAAATTATATATACATTTTCAACTCGCATGTTACGACTCAGGAAATCCTTTGACAGCCGCTTATTTTTATTTCCCTTCTTCCCCCACCATCACCCAGGTGTCAGGCACAGATCTGATGTACAATGGCGAGAAGGTGTTCCTGAGCGGGTGCAACATCGCTTGGAACAACTACGGCATGGACTTCGGTAACGGCAACTACGACGGCTCCTTGGAGCCATGGATCACGGAGATCAAGAACTCCGGTGGCAACTCCATTCGTAAGTTTGACAAATACGGTATACTAGATATCCTGTAGCAAGAGAGAGCAACGATTTTGGTGCCTCAGTTACCAAACAACAAGGGTGTATTTTATTTTTGATAATGCAGAATGTATATCCAAAGACCAAACTCCATATATACATATACTGTATGTGTATTCAAACCCCGCGTGGATTCGATCCACTACTATATGTCAGATTAACGTGCCCAACCCGCACAATTACAAGGGTGAACATAATACAGTATAATATATATATAATATCTCTCCTCCAAGGTATCTGGGTTCACGTGGAAGGCTACAGCACCCCGGCCTTCGATAGTGATGGCTACGTGACGGCCTGCGACACCACCGGAGACTTCGAGAACGACGTCAAGAAACTCCTGGACGCCGCTCAGGCCAACGACGTCCTCGTGGTGTTGGCTATGTGGAATGGTGCCTACCTTACCAATGACAACGCTGTTAACCTGGTGTGGGATGACTCTAAGCTTGACTCCTACATAAACAACTGTTTGAACGTAAGTAGGCCTATACCTTATGGCCTGGGATATAAAGAAACTCTAATCTTGATGCAAACTTACTTAATACAAAATATTGTTGAGGAAACATCAGTTCGTACATCAACATTACTCATACCTTGTTGGAACGCCTCAATGCTCCACTAATATATCAATAACTGTTTGGACGTTAGTATAGCTTATTAGCCCTAAGATAAAGGAAACTTAAATTTTGATACAAAATAACAGACAAACTACCATTGAGAATAAATCGATTCATATATGAACAGATGTTTGAATGTCAGAACATATGTTAAGCCCTAATACAAAAGGAAACGCTAATCTTGGTAGAATCTAGCTAAAGACAAACTACTTTTGCGAAGAAATCAAATCATACACCAACAACTGTTTGAATGTTTCTCACGCAGAGTTGACTATCAACAATTGTCTTAATGTCAGTATTATTTTTTTTCTATGTGATTGAGGGAGGCAAAAGGCAGAAATGCCTATAGCGTGTGCCTCCCCCATAGTTGAAAGAGTGACAGGGCCAAAACCAAGGGACATTCGAGCCAAAATGCCTGGACACACAGAGTTTGAAGCAATTTAAGTCATAGGAAGAGGGAAAGACTGATTCTGGGAGAGAGTTCCAGAGCTCAGCTGTTGAGTAGAAGAAAGTTTGAGAGTAACGTTTCACTCATGGGTTGGAGAGTTTCACAGAGTAGGGGTGGGATTGAGTAGCAAGACGGGTACCACGTGCCCTACGTAAAGGAGGTGGTATACACTGGGAAAGCTCTGAGGAACACTGATTATTATAGTAGCGATAGAATAGCGAGAGATGCAACATTGCGGCGGAGAGAGAGAGATTGCAGAGTTGGTGAGTGGACAGGAGTTAATGATACGAAAGGCCTTCCTTTCAACTTTGTTTAGGAGAGCGGTGTGAGAGGAACCTCCCCACACATGTGAACAATACTCAATACAAGGACGCACTATGCCCCTGTACAGAGCAAGAAGCTGTGCAGGGGTAAAGAACCCCCTAAGGTGGTTGAGCACACCCAGCTTCTGGGAGGCTGCCTTAGCAAGACTGGTAATATGGTCCTTCCAAATGAGAGCAGAAGAAAAAGAGACACCAAGAATATTGAGAGAAGATGAAGGATTGATTTTTGTATTGTTGAAGAATAAGGGATAGTCCGCTGGGAGCTCCGGACAGGTAGTTAGATGGAGAAATTGGGTTTTGGAAGCATTAAAGGTAACAAGGTTTTCTCTGCCCCAATTGGAGATAGTATTTAGATCAGAATTTAAGAGTTCTATGGCTTCATTACGTTTGTCGTTGAAGGATTGCTGGCTGGGGCGTTCCTTACCTCTATGATGATGATATTATACAAACATAAACTACCTTGTCATGGATAACTACCTCACAGTGAACCCTATCCTTCTGCCCTACAGAGCCTCATCACCACCATTAAGGGCCATCCTGCTTTGGGGGCCTTCGAGGTGGTGAACGAGCCTGAGGGATCCGTTAAGGTGAGTTACAGTGCCTTTATATACAGTAGGTAACCTAGGGTGAGTTACAGTGTCTGTATTATACAGTAGGTACCCTAGGGTGAGTTACAGTGCCTTTAAGTCTGAGGGTTGATTGGGATATGCTTTCCAAAGCTACATAAAATCGTCTAGCATTAACCTGATCTGAAATTAAATAGCGTCATCATCAGCATAAAGGGTTAAGGGGATAGTGGCCGCTTTTTTAGGCTACTAATTCATGTGTTCATTTATTGTTTTAGTTTCCTCGCTAGACCTCCATCAAGCTTAAAAAAAAAAAAAACCTAGAACCCCCCTTCAAGATAAATTTTTACATTTTTTGACAGAAAAATGTCCCGGCCGATGGTGAGCGATAGCGAGCCTGTAATTATAATTACAGGCTCACTAACGCTCACCAGGAAAAAATAGACACCTACATGGCACGAAAGGTCTTGAAATTGACAAAGAAATGGGGCGAAAGATATTAAAATTGCCAAACTAATGGAAGGAACGTCTTAAAATCTCAAAACTAATATGCTAAACACGAGGGAGGAGGTCCATAAAAAGCGAGTAGTACCCTCTTAATCTGTGGTACGTATTCCCAGGTGGAGAGCAACAGTGAGGCTTGTTACGACACCACCACCATTGGCCAGAACGGTGCTGGGTGGACGGGCAAGGGCATCCCCATGGAGAGGTACGTATGGTCCTAGCATGTACTGTATTATCTGTATATCATGTTCGCACCCAGTCGGGGGACACTTCGACGACGCATACAGACTAATAACACACATACCAAAGCCACTCCAACAGCTTCCTCTATCTACAACACCCCTTCTCTGCTATCTACACTTTCCCAGCCTTATGGTTCCTAGTGTAGCCTACTGCTTAATGGCGTAATGGGATTCCAAATGTAAGAGATGTTGAATAGGGTGTGTAAAGATAGGAACATGTTTGTATATTTCACTCAATATGAAGAAATTAAGCTTAAATATTGCTGATACCAATTATTGATTAAAACATATTTGGTGTCGAGACATCACTTATTTGCGCGATTGTACATAATGGTTGGCCAAATAAGTGATGTCTCGGCACCAATTATGTTTTGATCAATAATTGGTATCAGCAGAATTTACACATGATTTCTTATTTTCGAGTGAGATATACCAACATGTTCCTACACTTACCCACCTTTTTCAACATCTGACAGACATCATTACAGCACAGAGCGAGCCATACGTAAAGACAGCTGTGACATGACTTATTAGCGCCACCGTAGGCTACAACCAAAGTTTGTTCGTACAGCCGCCTGCACGGGATTATACATATTACCTGTACTATGAATATTATAAGACAATACTGTGCATTTAACCCATATATTATTGGGTATATAAATAGTGATTTACCTTTCTCTTCTTATAATAGATGGATTTATTACTACTAATATACCTTTATGATGGTATATTATTATGGGCACTTTCATGCCTTCCGTAATCCCATATATTATTACAATGTCTTGAAGGACTACAGTAAGTGTCTCTCTTTTTCCAGATACTTGAGGTTCATAGGGCGCCAGAATGAAGCAGTCCGAGCCATCGATCCTGAAACACTTATCACACTCGGCTCGTGGGGTTAGTGGAGAGAGACTTGATCTAATAAACCTTAATTTGCTGCCACACAGAGTGGATACAAGCAGAAAATAATAAATTTCGGTACAAAAATAGTTGGCCATACAGTAATTCAGTTAAAATTAGGTACATCATATAATTTGTTTGGGCCAGGTGCAACATGGGCTAAGGGGAGGCTGAACCTTCGCTGAGCCCAGATATCAAAATTTCTAATTTTTGTGTTCTTGTTCTATAATGCTTCTTTCAACATAGGAGAATAGCATGGGAAGGAACAAAAAAACATATCGCATCCATAACCCCCCGGGCCGGGGGTTCGACCTCGACCCCCGAAAAACTAAAACAAAAAAATTCAGCCACCCAAAAGATTTGTTTGTGTCTGTAGTCTAAAGGGCTGCTGTAAGCAATAAAAATGATCATATGAGGGCATAAACACCCATATGACATCCCTAGGGCCCCCTTGGGGGGGCCCCAAAATCATGGATTTTGGTAAAAAAATTGTCTAAAATAATTCTACAAAGATTTCCCCTGATGAAAATTTTGTTTAGTTGGTCATTAATCTCGATCTTCTATGTTGCGCGCTATGGTAGAAAACGGAAGCTAAGGAGGACTAACTATTTTATCTGCCCCAAAAGGGCCAAAAATAGTTCAGACTGATGAAAATCTTTAATATTAGCTTGCCAGAGATCCTATTTTGGCGCTTACGAGATCATCTACTTTTGTGTTTATTGCTCAAATTCATTCCCCTTCTACACACTACATATAGGACTATATAGCAACTGGAAAATGCAGAGATAATGGCATTATCTCACATATTTTTCAAGATTCGACATTGTTTAGGTTGAAATGTTGGCTAAAAAAAACATATATACAGTATATATATATATATATATATATTATATATTTTTTTCAGCCCCTTCTATTATGCAATATGGTCAAACTCGTGCATTTTCTTGTAGGGGGATGCAGGTAGAATACGCCATGCAAAAATTGCGGGAAATTTGAACAATTTTGAGTGAGATGATTTTACAAATATTTCAATGAAATTCTGCACGCGCGCGCACATAGAGAGCTGATTTTTTCAGCGAGTCTTAGTATTTCCATTGGTAATAAGATGGTATACTTGAAGAAAAACACTATCTCTCATACAGGCTGACTTGGGGGTCAAAGCTTCAGCCCCCCCTTTTAAGCCTCCCCATTAATTAAGCCTCCCCAGCCTCCTATTAATTAAATAATTAATTTAAATTAATTAAGAGACTTGACTTGACTTGACTTAATAACCTTTATTAATTGCCCCTCAGAGTAGATGTGGGAGGTCTAGAGGGAAATAGAAATAATGTTTTACCACCCAGCTTAGTGTATGATATAGAAAATAGAAAGTGTCCCTCCTATTTGTTCTGCATAAAATGAAGTTTTCAATTTATAAATAAATGTTCTTGCACTTCTCAGGGTTACAAATTATTATGAAATTGGGCAGCTTCCGAAACACCTCATAACTTCCACATTTCGAAAGTTGGGATTAATAGGATAACAAATTATAGCACCCTGAAGCAAATGTAGCAGAAAGCGGCCCAAGATGATTCCAATAAACCTCAAGAGTAATTGACACTTAAACATTGGTAGGTGGTCCCAAAGACTTAAGTGGTCCTTCACCTGTCTTTTCCCCTAAGTATATGAACACTTAATTGGCAGGAAGCAAAAATTTAGCATAAATGGTATACGATCAGACTGGGGTGTAGTTAAGAGCGGAGTCTCACAATAAGGATATGTTTTAGGCCCTGTGCTGTTCATCATTTATGTTAACGACCATGATGTGGGAATAACTAGCAAAATCAGTAAATTTGCAGATGACACTAAAATAGGAAGTGATAAATTCTGATCATGATATTCAGGCTCTCCAAAGAGATCTAGATACACTACACAAATGGGCAATAAATTGGCAGATGAAGTTCAATGTAGAGAAGTGCAGTGTAGTAAAATTTGGGAAATAGATAGAAAATGCAGGGTATAACTTGGATAACGTGGATATAAGAAACTCAGATAATGAAAAAGATTATAGTTTGACGTGCCAATAAGGACATACAGCTCTGTAGTTGGGAGCAGTGTACGGCTAATATGGTCCCTAAAGGTGACTATGTGGTGCTGGAACCTGGGACTACCACAACTGTTGTTGCAGTTGGAGATTACCTTCTGTTTCCATAGCCGCCTTGGGGTGATCAAGCATGCATATATCTAAGCTTTTTATATACTGTGTATATTATGGATTTGTTTTCTTTCTTAAGATTTTGTACAAACCCTCTACTAAGGTGTGTTCCTCGCCTGGTTAATGTCAAAGGTGGTCTCTTGCCATGAAAGTTGTGAGGATTACATGTCTGAGATTGTATCAAGGCTGCTAAAGAGTTGAGGACATATTTTGATAAACGATATGTATGTATGCATGTATGGAAGTGACAGATCAAGGGATATAACACGAGTCATATTATATTATATTTCCTTCAGGTCAGTTTTCCCAGAACGATGCTTTCGACAACTCTCAAAACCACTACACTGATAGCTGCCTCAACCTGGCCTCTGGGGGAAGCAACGCTCAACTTGACTTCTACCAGATGCACACCTATGACTGGGGAGGCTACTGGAGTCCTGGTGCTCCCTTCACTGTACGTTTCAAATACGGCATCACATGAACACGAGTACCGCATTCTATCAGAGTAAAAACAAATAAGTTGTAACGATATCTAATTAGATCACTTTCATCTTCATTGTCACACTTTCCATAGTAGCCTTTAATTTTGCATAATATAATTATTTAAATTGTTGATCAAGGACAAACTCTATAGAAACCCTGCAACCAGTCATTGCCAACAGCTAATCTCGGAAAAATATATAAATACTCAACATTTTGAAGATTGGTGACAGATGCACCTCTTACAGGTGATGGAAATTGGGGAACTTTGTATCGTACAGTTATCTACATATCAACCTGTTACAAAGATCAAATGTGAAAACCTGGACAATATGCAGTAGCTCCTGTGTACCAGTGAGGGTACCTCACCCACCAAAGGATCCAAAGGGCAATAATAATAATAATAATAAGAATGTTACTTATTTCTCATAAGCGCCAATTTTTCCGAAGAATTCACTAGCGCTCGGAAAGAGAAAGAAACAAGAACAAAATCAATGCATCAAAAGAAAGCTTATATACAACACACATATAACAATCACTATCAGTGGCAAAATAGCCTAAACTCCATAGCCATCTGTCATGACACCTCTCTCAAGATCATAGCTTCTCTCAAAGAGAAAAGTCTTAAGTTGTCTCCTGAAGCATTCAACAGAACTCAGTTGTCTCATGGACAGCGGCAACCTGTTATACAACCTCGGAGCCATGTAGGAGAATGACCTCTCAAAGAAAGAAGACTGCTGGAATGCCCTTGGTTCATCAAGACGAAAAGGGTCATTGTCATGACGCACAACTACACCATGGCGTGCCGGTGGACACCTGAGCAGCTCCGCAAGGTACCTAGGCTCACCAAATTTGAGAACCTTAAAAGTCACCAAACATAGCTTAAATTCTATTCTTGCTCTTACTGGCAGCCATTGCAGTTCAATGTGAAGAGATGAAGTAAGAGTTCTAGGTGGAACACCAAAAATGAGTCTTGCGGCCCTGTTTAGAACAGACTGAACTTTCTTTAAAATATAAATTGGAAGACCCACCAACAGGGCATTGCAATAATCAACACGAGAGAAGACCAATGAGTGAACCAACGTCAGGAGGCAACGTCTGGTTATAAACGGCTTCACCAAATAGAGATTTATGATGTGCAAGTAATAACTTTTAACTATCTGGTTTACATGCTCTTTGAAATCTAATCGGGAGTTCACATATACACCCAGATATCGAACAGAGTTGACCGGTCGCAGCTGGGATCCACCCACATTGATGGAGAGGGCACCTACTATATCATCAGCTCTTCTATTTCCTCGGATGATAAGAATTTCAGTTTTACCATCATTTAGTTTAAGTTTTCTCGCTCTCATCCACTTCTTGATATCAGACATCAACAATTCCATCTTACTCCGTATATCAACTATATTTGTGATTCTCACATAAATCTGGGTGTCATCTGCATAAAAGTGAAAGGTGACATTATGTGCACGAAGCAGAAGAGATAAACTGCTGATATAAATTATGAATAGGATAGGACCTAAAACTGATCCCTGCGGAACTCCATGCTGCAGGGGTGTCGAGTCCGAGACCATTTGATTTACCATCACACTCTGGGATCTACCTGACAAGTACGACCCGAGAAGCAAGAGAGCAGAGTCACGCACACCACAATCATAAAGATCACTCAATAGCAACTCGTGATCCACTGTGTCAAAGGCCGCAGAGAGGTCAAGCAAGACCAATAGTGAGGCCACACCATTGCAAATGTTCTCAACTAGATCATTATGTACTCTAATCAATGCTGTTTCAGTTGAATGATGCTGTCAGTAAGCAGACTGAAAAATTGGGATAGTTTCATTCTGCTGAAGTAGTGGTTGTAATTGGTCAAGTATTGCACGCTCTAATATCTTTGATATGAAGGACAGGTTGGAGACAGGACGATAGTTCAACATGTTCTCAACATCAAGTCCAGGTTTCTTTAGACTAGGTCGGAGTAGTGCATGCTTTTCAGACTGTGGGAAGTTACCTTCAGAGAAGCACTTGTTAATTATTTTGGAAATAAACTCGACTGTGTGATCATAGACTCTTGGTAGCTTGGAAACATTTATGGGATCCAACGGGCAAAATGTTTTATTGAGGTTTCTAATGTAGGACGAGATCATGTCCACCTCTACTGAGTGAAAGGATGAGAGGACATTATTAGGAATGTGTTGGGGTTGGAGTACAACTGAAAGTTCTTCACCAACAGAAGCATCATCCAGTTCCTGTCTTATGCGAGTTATCTTGCCAGCAAAAAATGCCACAAAGTTGGCAGCCAACTCGGCATCAGGTACAGGTCTTAAGCTGACTCTTGTTTTTCCAAGTAAACTGTTTACAATTGAAGCCAACCTCCTCTGGTCATTACCGTATGAGTCAACTTTTCTCTGATAATACACTTTCTTTTCATCTTTGATTGTGTGGACCACGGCTCTTCTGGCTGACAGATATTGCAACCATGTAGAGTCCGTTTTATTTTTCCGCCATTCACGTTCAGCTCTTCTACGCGCTCTTCTAAGAAATTTAACTCGAGTGCTATACCAGGGTGAATCATCTCGTACTATGATTTTCTTTTCTACTTCTGGACAGTGATGGTCGAACACTGATTTAAGTGCATTTCTATGTACCTCCACCAGCTCATCTGAAGTAAGGTTGGAAGTATCACTACTTCCCAAGTACTGTTTTACTTCACTGCTAGCCAAATTTTGGTCTGTACTTTTATAATTTCTAAATCTGATTACTTTTTCATGTGTGTGGCTTAGGGAAATCAAAGCTGAAAGTATTCAAAGCATGATCAGAGGTATTAGGGTCGGCATTCCCAACATCAACATCCAGAACACCACCACAACCCACAGGAGAGAGAACCAAGTCAAGGGTGTGTCCTAAGATATGAGTTGGGTGGGACACATGGTTTACAAAATTGTCCTGATCAGTCAACTCAAGGAACTCAGGGGAGAATGGCTTCAGATGAGGGCTATCAACCCAGTAATTAAAATCTCCACATATCAAGTCTTCCGGTTTTAGCAGAAAATTCCTCGAGAAACTGCCCAAACTCTTCCATAAAACCCCTATCTGTACCACGATGGCCAGGCCTATAGACAACTGCCACTCTTAGAATTTGTTGATGGAGTTTTATTTCCACCTCCAACAGTTCATAATAAAGAGGGGCTGGGTTATGGCTTATTTGCAAGATATTCGCCAGAGATGTGGAGTAGACAACTGCCACTCCACCACCCGGATGATCTCCCTTAGGCCTAGGAACATTTATTATGGAATGGGTTTTAGGCAATGCCGCCTGGATAATAATCAGATCTGACTCGAACAACCAGGTCTCAGTGAGACATAACACATCAAGGCTACGTCCATCCAAGATCTCGCAAATATGATCCATTTTGTTACGCAAGGAACGAACATTCAACAGACCCAGTTTCAACCGGCTCCCTTGTGAATTTTTCAGTTTTTTGAACCTACAAAATTGGTTGTTTCAATAACTTTATTTCTCTGGGCTGTCATTAGAGGACAATTTCTACTTGAGGCATTGAAACGAATCCTGCAGAAAAGCAAAACCTAAATTAAACACTCTAATTTTACCTCTCTTATACAGTATATATGAAAACAAAAAATACCATATTCCTAAGGTAAAAACTGGTGTGGTGGCTGTTGACCTTAAACACTTCACCTTTTTCTAATCTCACTTATGCTTCATTTATTCTTCAACAGCAGTACAAAGGCTTTTCAGTAGCCTGTGCCTCTAACGAGGACCTCTACATTCGTATGCAGACAAACATATGCTACCAGCTGATTTTAGACTGGATACTGTTTTCCCATTGCATTTCTTAAGTATCAAGAATATGTCTGGTCATAAAGTACTAGATAGGCCGAATGTGACAGTTTACTTCACGTACCATCAACCCTTTCTCTTTGAAAGCTAATAATATCAACCAATTCATCTCTTTCTAGCTTTAGTTCAGGTCAGTTTAATTAGTTTATGGACTCACAGAATGATGCCCTTGGTTAGCATGGTGTGTGGGGGTCATGAGAGGATAGAATAAAAAGTAAAGATTATCACACCCTTTATGCTCACATGGCTAACCTAGATCACAAGTTTGTTGGTACACCCATAGCCTGATCTTATAGGTAACCTTATGTGACCTTCCTCAGGTTGATGCCTCTGACTACAACTTGGACAAGCCAAACGTGATAGGAGAGTTTGCTTCCGTCTGCGCCGTAAACACTCCACTGTCTGACCTCTACGAATACGCCTATACGCACGGCTACAGTGTAAGTATTTACAACAATATGTCATGTTCATTGTATAATAACATTGCAATGAACAACCAAAAAACACCTGTAGCCTACATATCTTCACCAATACTCCTAATGACCAACTGCCTCCTTTACTCATATAGACACTGTAGGTTTTCGATTATCCTCACATATACATCTCGCCATTATTCCACGCCACTTTGTTCTACAGTATTAACATCTTCACTTATAACCAGCCATGTTTCTGAAGCCTGTCATTGCACATCTAATACACAAAGCACAGACCTTCCCCTTCAACCCAAATAAGAGTCCTCTCATGGTTAAAAGATGCAGCAACTCTCTAAGCTTCCTCCAGCCACATCTATCTCTGGTAACAAAGCCAGTTTTTGCCCCACCCTTGGCAGAAATAGCATCACTCAAGTAACAGAAGTTGTTCACACACTCAGCATCCACCATACTATCTGCAATAAGGAAGAAGGCAACTGCATGTAATAGCGCCAACCAGAGACCAATTCTAAAATTCCTAAACTCCAGGACCAAAGAGAAATACTGTAGTAGTGGGCTAAACATTGAGCCCTGACGGACTCCAATATTTACTGGAAGTTCCTCTCATTTATACACCTGTCATTCTTATTGCCATTTGTGAACCCTCATATATATTCATTATCAAACAAACCAGCCACTCTTTAACATCAAGTTTTCTCATAGACATAACATATTTTGGCACTCTATCAAAAGCCTTCTCTAAACATGAAACCAATGACATATTCCCATTATGTCCTACTCAATACAAATCTATTTTCAAGCGTCATTTGTGGTAACAGCGAAAATAATAAGTAATAATATAATAGAGCCCCTTTACAACAAGTATTTTGTGTGCTGTAGCCTATAAGAACTGACCACTTGCGAGTATTGGTCTATAAGGAAGTTGGAGCTGTAAACATCAATATGTAGGAGAAATACACAAATTATACCAGTTGATGATGGATAGAAATTGTGCTGAATTTTATTATATGTATTTATAAATGCACTACAACCGTCTTTCAGCTGGTAATTTTGTTATATAACGATGTCTAAAGCTCCAACTTCCTTACAGCCTGAAACTCGCAAGTGGCCAATTGACTGATTATTTTGTCCTGAACAGGGGGCCTGGAGCTGGCACTACGCAGCAACTGGAGAATGTAGCGACTCTCAGAATGACCAGAGGCTGGCACTTGGTCAGCTAGCAGGAAGGACGGAAAACGGCATTGTTGACATCCAGGTTAACTGAGACATCACTCTTTGAACCCTTTCAATCAGTTGATGCCATTATGTTTTTATTTGACTACCTTCAGGTGATTTTATTCACCTTAGGAAGAAGTCAGTTTGGAGGGTTAACTTAGATATTTTGTTTCATTTCGAGCTCTGTCTCAAGTCGGCCACCCCCAGTTATGGGGTATGTGCCTGAGTACTGTATATCCATACATACATATAATTCAAAAAGATTCTTCCTAAGTTAAACAAAATCCTCTGGATGTAGCAATCACATAGAAAAAACAAAAAATTACAACACCATTATTGACGAGGTCGACTAAACACTCTTAACCCTCTCACGTTCTTGACGCAATTTTGAGCCTATTAGGGATACTTTAAAGCCTTTGTTACCATCAGGGGTATTTATAAACCTTTAGTTTAGTTACTTTAACCTCTGCAGTTGTCTTTGAGTTAGCTGTGGGCAGAAATTTTTTGGAGAGGTAATTATAAGAGTGAGAGAACTCTATTTCTTATTGCTAATCTGGCAACCTCTGCTGCGTCATATGGTCGTGAGAGGGTTAACCTGACCCCACATCATTATTAACAGAATAAACAACAACATAAACAACAATATCACACAAGCACTTTGCCTGTAGATTATTTTCTGGGTCACAAGCTAGTCACAATTACTCCAATAATGTAGCTGTTATCTTGTAGTAGGGTACCAGAAACCAAATGACCTACCCAAAAGGCCTCATGTGACACCATTAATTGGAGAGAGGAATTTAACGATTTTCAGTTAAATAAGTAACAAACAAATATTTGATCTTCACATTTACTAAAGTTGACTTAGAATATCATCCACTCCTTCCAGCCCTCCCTAAAATTTCAGAGTTAGTGCTTCATATAATCCTCCTTAATACAGTAATAACTGCAGGTATCTTGATTATATAGTGTTATAATAATTAGATTCACTTTAATGTAATTCATAATATATTTACAGTATATGGATATTTGTCTTATATTTTCATTTACCTATAAAACAAGAGTTTATACTTTACTACATATTACTTTTTATATAATCAGAGAGAAAATAGGAAAGAAGAAAAAGAAACAGAGCGAGGGATAAACGTATTAGACAATTTCCATTAATTGTGATATATGAGGTGTTGAACAAATGGTAACAGAACAGTCATCACAATCATACTGAGTAACCCTGGATATGAGGCCCACGGTTGAAGAAACAAATAGGGAAGTTTCTACCACTATACTCGTTTTCAGCGACTCTTGAGAAAATAACAAACCGCCTATATGTCAATATTTCAAGCTGATAAGATCTTGTGACTGTGTCCAATGTCTTATCTTGTAGTAATTGTATATTCTTAACAAAGGTTTTTCGGATGCAAGGAAGGGGAGGTAGTAATTGTGGGAGGAGGCTTGAATGGACATGTCGGGGCAGGTGCCGACGGATATGAGGGCGCGCACGGAGGACAGGGTTATGGCCGAAGGAACCTGGGAGGCGAATACATACTGGAACACTTTACTGCCACGGGGATGGTGGTGTGTAATACTATGTTTAGGAAGAGGATGAGCCATCTGATAACATATGAATCAGGCGGCTCCAGTAGCCAGATAGACTACAGTACTTCCTTATCAGCAAATCTGACAGGAAATGGGTTAGAGACACTAAGATCATACCAGATGAAGAATGCATCCCCAACACAAGCTCCTAGTGTGTGACATGTTCCTAAGTAGAGGTCCTGTTAGAAAGAAAGTAAATTTGCCCAAAAGGAAAGTATGGTTGTTGGAAAAAGAGGAGTACAGAGACAGATTCCACAACGAAATGATGGAAATCGAAAGGAGAATGGGTGCTAGGCCAGATGATGTTGATAGCAAATGGAACTTTATAGACCGCAGCCTCCTCGATACCACAGACAAATGGCTTGAAATGAGGCACAGATGCTTGTTGAGCTGATTTTAAAGCCTACCAGTATATTTACTAACACCTGTAAGATAAACAGTTAGAAACAGTAAGGATTATAAATTACATTGATGGGCTCTGGCAAGATTTTTGGATTGTCCGCAATGGCCTATATGTAGCCGTTAATCACACTAATCTGACAAAAAGTTGGGCACATACGGTTCCCGTGAAGCCACTATAATCATTACTACTGTGATGTGTGCCCAAACACAGATCCTCACTGCACTTTTTTTTTTTTTTAAATATTAGTTTAACCAGACCACTGAGCTCCACAAAAGAACTCTCATAGGGCTGGCCGGAAGGATTCGATCAAGATATAAAACTAAACAAGTCAAGATAGATAGGGAAGGGCAGGAGGGGAACAAATCGAAGAAGGTGAAGACACGCAGACATTTTTCGCCATTTCACCAGTTCAGCCGGACCAGATGAGCTCCACAGCAGAGCTCTTATAGGGCAGGGCCGAAGGATGAGGCAAGAACTGCTACACCGTAACACCAACCAAGAAGTGATCAAGGGCGAAGAATGAAATATAAGGACTAGAGTAGAAAAAATCACAGCAAGATGCAAAAAATGCATTACCGAAGGGAATCAAGCCAGGTCGGCCACATCAGCAACCGAAGAGACAAAACGGGTCAGGAATCAACTACAGTACCTAGCCAGGCCAGGGAGACACGAGATATAGGCCGCCCGAAGACAGCTGAATGGGACAGAATATGAATAGAAGGGGAAAAACATAGCATGAGGAAAGAAAAACTACTCAAAATTAGTCAAGCTGATGACAAAAGCTCGAGGGGAGACGGAGGGAAATAACCCTAACCCTCTCCCATCAAGCCCCAGCCGCCCAACCGCGACAAGGAGAGTAGTACCAGGGGGCCTCACTGCACTGGCACACCATCATCACTGCTGTGATGTGTCCCCCTTTGAGGCACACACACACAGAAATGCAGCACACACATCAGACAGAGATACACACACACAGACACGGTCATTACAATACTGTACTGTCCTACACCGCCCCTATGGGAGGTTCTGTAAATACAGTATTCTGTCTCATAAACTCAACAAGGAAGGAAGGCCTGAAGTTAAGCACTTTATTATTAACTATGGCGACTGGATAACTCAATCAGTAGCTCCTTAACAGTGCCAATCTAACCAATACTGTTAGCTTATTTTGGGTTATTAACCCCTTCAGACTCATATGATGCAGAGGTTGCCAGATTAGCAATAAGAAATAGAGTTCTCTCACTCTTAAAATTACCTCTCCAAAATTAGTTTTCTGCCCACAGCTAACTCAAAGACAACTGCAGAGGTTGAAGTAACTAAACTAAAGGTTTCTAAATACCCCTGATGGTAACAAAGGTTTCAAAATATCCCTAATAGGCTCAAAATTGCGTCATATGTCGGAGAGGGTTAAGGGTAGAACTTCAATTTGACATTGGTCGAGATATACCGATTGAAATGGTCTACTACTGGAGCTGAAGGAGAATTTAATTTAGCTGGTAAACATCCATAGTAACAATCTAAGATCTTCATTATTTTCCTTATTCATTATGCCTCCCCTAAGTAAGTACAGTATAAGTAAATAAGTATCCAAGGAGAAAATTACTTGATGAAAACCATGGGTAACAATCTACTTTATTGTTTCTTTAACCGCACAATATTACAGAAGCAATGTTGGCTAAGACTAAAACTAGCAGGAAACTACATCTTAAAAGTCTATATCACAAACTTTTTATATGATTCCACAATGAATACATACATTGCAGTACTGTACTGTATTAATAATAATAATCATGTCGCTACCTTCACAACTCTAGACACTGACAAAGATGGAGTACAACCCAGAATCTATCTACAGTATCTATTTATTGCCGGATGCCTTACTCCCCTTAATGAGGGTGGCCATACACAGAATGTCCAAAAGCGGACCTATTCCCTAAAAGAGGGACAAACCGAGCCAGTTTACTGAAGGACTTACAGGATTGACCACTCAATTTAGGATTCGTCCGACTCCGAGCCCCTCTGTGTATCTTTTTAGCACTATTTTTCTACAGTGGTGTTCGGCTAGTCCACCCACTAACCTGCCTTACCCTTAGGTAAGCAGTATGGATTTGTATCAGGTTTACTCCCCTAGACAGGTTGCCGACCAAGGCTGACGAGTCCCATCCACCTGGATTTTTTATAAGATTGTCTCCCCTAGATGGGTTGCCGACCAAGGCTAACGAGTCCTATCCTGGCGAGCCTGTAACATATTAATAACCGGCCAATCGAAAAATTTACAAAATTTATCTTGATGGGGGTCTTGCGGGGTGATTTTTCAAACTTGATGGAGGTCTAGGGAGGAAACTAAAAAAATTATATAAAGATAAACAAATAAGCAAATAAATACTGTACGCCCATCCCCCCTAAGTCATGAAACACCTAAACAGTCTTAACTTAAGGATCATCTCTATATTTATAATCAATCTACAAGAAATCTCACTTAAAACGACTATAAAAGCTTTGATCAGATGTTTCATGGAGTACAAGTGAGGAAACTTATGTTAGAATTGAGAAGGTGCTAAAATGCTAATGAATTATCACCGGACTGTACATTTTTATTTAATTGAAAACAGGCAATAACATGTTCAGTTTTTACATTGCCGTATGACAAGCTCATTCTATTTCCCCAATCTTTACCATCTAAACACATACAAGACCCATTGTTAACCCGTTGAGTACGTACCAGTGACGTCCTTTCATGATATTTAGGCAACTATAAGGTGGTTTTATTCAGCTTAGGAAGGTCCTCTAACAATTGAGAGGTGCAGACTATCTCATTTATTTCTTGAAGCTACCACAGACCCTTCCTAAGCTGAATAAAATAGTCTAATAGCGTCCAGAATAGGATGAAAAGAATGTCGCCAGTACTGGACGGGTTAATTATAGTGTTAGTATTAGATTAAGGTCAGAATACTTTGTCATGGTAAGCTATGGGTTAGTAGAAATGCCAAACTATCAATACCATTGGTAATAAATACAATAAAAAAAATGGTTGACTACTGTATAAAAAGTAAATCATATGAACACCTTACATACCTAATAGTAATGTAACTTCATGTATAGTCGACCAAAAAACAATCTTAACACCAACGCTCTAAACATTCTGGAAGCAGGTTGAAATCTTATGATAATACCTCACAGACATATGTTGCACCTGATTCATTCCTTTCACACTAGATTGTTTACAGCTCACCAGTTTAAAGATTGTTTATTGGTGAAGTGTACAGTAATAATTCTATCCTTTAATTCTTACTTATATTTTTACATAACTCAAATGTCTGGACCCTATTTCACAATGTCAAGAACCTGTTACTTGTCTTGACATGGATGTCTGTATGCTGGAAAATTGGAAGATCAGATGTAAATTGATGAAACAAGATAATATCATCTTATCTTAACCCTTTCACGTTTTTATGACGCAGAGGTTGCCAGATTAGCAATAAGAAATAGAGTTCTCCCACTCTTATAATTACCTCTCCAAAATTAGTTTTCTGCCCACAGCTAACTCAAAGACACCTGCAGAGGTTGAAGTAACTAAACTAAAGGTTTATAAATACCCCTGATGGTAACAAAGGTTTTAAAGTATCCCCAATAGGCTCAAAATCGCGTCATATGCGAGTGTTAATATGTATTATAAGAAATTATCAACTTTCTCACCCTCAATATGGTCCCAGCTATGAATGTAAGTCGAGCAGAGTAAATTTCCATATCAATATTAATTTCCGAAGTCAAGCAGGCAAGGAACTCTTAATTAGCAAAGGACTTGCTTAAAATAAAATAAAATAATAATAATAAAAATAATTACTTTAAAAGACCTCATTCCCATATGGTTGATTAGATTATAGGCATCAATCGAACAGGAAAGTACCCTATTTAGGCATGTGATAAGGAATTGCTGGAATGCCTGTTTCATCTGCCTGGCCTCTCTTGCTGACCTTTTTTCATGCCTCACTAAACAGAATAACCCAGCTAGGTCTCCGAAACAATTCCTCCTCTCAACACTACACACAAGCACAACACTTTTTCTAAATATGGGATAACATAAGGCTGTATGTAAAGTCAGTGAAAATAGGTTATCCTAAACTGAACAAGATGCAGAAATACACTTAGACTACCAGGCTAAGTGAGGTACCTTTATTAGTATCGTGGTAACGTGTCTTCCTTGTAATCCAAGGGTTTCGGGTTCGATTCCCGCCCTAGGTGCAGGTTTTCGGGAGGCTATTTCCACATCAAACGAAGTTTAGGTGTATTGCTAAATTGTCAAGATGGTTGAAAGTAAGATAGGAGCTCCATAACCCTCCTTACGAGCATGGTGTAAAAAACAATTCCTACATATACATTCCTGTATTTGTGGATTGTGTTCTTCTATCTATAAATTATTATTTTGCTTAAGCGTTGTTTCCACATAGCGATTTTGATATTTTTTTTTGTCTTTTTTACTGTGTTCCTCCAAATATTTGTTTATTTATTTTGCAAGTTTTACATTATAATTTGTGCCACTACTCCCACATAGCTCCTAGAGGTAGCAAGGTGGTGCTGGAGCAGGATGTCAAACCAAAGCAGAGTCCATTAATTCTAGTCTTTATTATTGTTGATGCAAAGATAAAATTATGGTTTATAGTTCAATTATGTCTTTGGAAGTGATAAAATGGGCAACACAATGCTATTCCATGTTAATTTTCTTGTATTCCATTAAGTCTTCAAACAAAATTACTCCGGTTTGACACCCTGTGCTGGAGCCAGGGCCTGGGTTCCCCTCTCTATTCCCACTACCAATGCTCACAATACATACATACATACAAGTTTAAAGACCGTTTGTCCACAGAGACTGTGATACAGTCTCACGTCCTAAATGGCAGCTTTCCAGGCGGCCTTGTCTAGGGCTGCCTCTGTTGTCAAGTTCTTTATTTTGAGATCGGACCGGAGTACCCGAGCCCACGTAATTCTAGGTCCACCCCTATGCGCAGCTACATACTGTATTTGTCTATCATGCATGAATGTATCTAAGCCTTTACAATAAATTATTGAGAACATATTATTGGATTTTGAGTAGATCCTCTGCTAACATGTGTGTCCCGCCTGCTTAATTTCGGAGGTAGTCTCTTGACTAGGAAATTATCCATGAACAGATTACATTTATGGCTGTGATTGTACTAAACTTGATAAAAACAGATGATTACTTGCTATAATAACTAATAAGTACAGTAAGTTGATTATCAAACAAAAAGTAAATACTGTACCAATCATACTGAGCTGCCTCAGAGTCCCAGCATAACTTGCAAATTGTTAAAATACAAATAAAAAATAAGGCTGCACTGTATCTGTATAGTGATGTACATTCAATGTGGTGGTTTTGTGTGTGTGTTTTTTCATACAGTAATATTGTTTTGCTAAATCTTCAATGCATTATTTCCACAGTAATTTTTATAAGTTATTTTGTCTTTATATATTGTGCATTCCTGTATTTGGTTTGTTTGTTTTGCAAGTTTTACATTTTAATGTTACCTCTAATTAAATAACCATATCCCATTGAAACAAGAATAACCAAATCCAATGTATTAACATTAACAAAGATCTAAAAAAAAACAAAAAAAAAAACAAAAAAAAACAGAGGTACTTCAAAGCTAACATTCCATAAAATATCTCAAAGTTGTACTGGTCAATAAGTACTTTCTCATATTAACTGGTGCACTAACTTAATGCAAAGAAAAACAAAAGTGTGCTCTGTACTACGCTTCAATACTAATCATACAGTGTCAGATTTAATAGATTAATAGTCTTGGCCCAATACATAATATAGAGACTCTCTCTCTATCTATTGCCCGACGCCTACTTCCCATTGAGGGTGGCCATACACAAAACGCCCCAAGTGAACCTATTCCCCATGAGAACAATCTGTGCCAGTTTATGAAGGACTTACAGGACTGAACACTCAACTTAGGGACCATCCGACTCAGAGGCCTTCTATGTATTTTTAGCACATTTTCTACAGTGGTGGAGACACAAGGGTCTTTTCCAGCAATCCTTCATCAACTTTTTTCTAGAAACATTTTGGAGCTAGTTTATATCGTCATCGGCAACTAGAATGAAAGTTGATTTTAAGGGGATAATTTTGATAAGGCTTTAAATTAGAAGCACTTAGACAAAAATGACAGAAAATAATTGCCAGAAACAGTGCTTACATGACTCTACATCGGAAGTCATCTATTAAAAAATACCATCACTACGAAAAATGTATGACTCCCTAGGTTTTCCATTGTGTAATTATATAGAATGGGTTATATTTATAGAAATAACATACTACAGTAAAGAGATTTTACATGAAAATATGTATATAATATACTGTACAGTATTTAGAATGCTACACAGTATAAAATTACATATATATATTAGTTTCCAAATTTGTTTTCTTTACTAAAAATCATAGTGATATCATGAATTCTTATAAGGGATTGTATTATACTGTAAGTGTAGAATACAGAACATTAATGTTACTGGTGAATTACAATCCAAGCACAAATTAAAGTACAATACAGGTACTTATATTTATGTTTATACCTCATACTAGGACTCCTGGAAAGGAAATCTTGAAGTATTAAGTCGGAGGACACCCTGTATGAATAAAACAAAATTATTAAAATAATAAAATACACATAACATTACACTGCAATACACGAGTATAGAGTATAGTACAGTTGTTGCAATGCTACATGGTCCACATATAGTCACACAGAAAAGTACTGGATGTTTGGGTATAGTGGTATCAATCACATATTATAGTGGGCAAAGTTCTGGATGCCTATATAAACTTTTGAGTATTATTAATTTGAGTTGTATAATTTTATATGGACTCATATTACTCAAATTTCTCTGTCTACTCAATCTTGAGAAAAGCATACGATTCACGACTTGTTAGACCTACCAGGTAAGGTTATGGAAGGCTGGGTAATTCGGCGGACCACCATGACTGTGGTATCTAGACAATACAAAAGTAAATCATGGTAATTTCCACATTAATTAATAGAAAGTAAATTTAAGGGGCTTACTCTTGGCTGTGCATTGCCTAGGTTCTTGGGGGGGAAATACAAACATACCTGTATCTCTCTACTATATTTTTTTGTAATCAACTACTGTATAGATATTCATTACTATTCACATTTTGAAAATCATATCGGACAAAATTCTACTATCTAGATGTCTGGGTATACTTAAATATGAATTTGATATTTTGTGTATGTACAGTATGTAAGTTATACTCAGGCACATACCCCATTGCTGGGGGTGGCCGACTCGAGACAGAGCTCGAACAGAAACCTTTAAAATTCCAATTCTTAGGGTTCGGGACCACTTCCGCGTTCCCTCGTCCTTTTCTGTCTCGTTCAGTAGGAGAATTTTACATTTAAACCATATGGTCCATCTATCTATCTAGTGCCGGACGCCGTGATCCCCAAAGAGACGGCCACCAACAAAACGCCCCCATGCACCTCTGTCCCCAGTCAGTCGACACACATCCTCCCATCCAGCACCGCCTTCATTCATATACTTCTTCACTCCATCCCTCCACCTCTCATTCGGTCTACCTCTCCCTCTCTGTCCTTCCACCTCGCTTTCGTACACTCTCTTAGTCATTCTCTCGCTTCCCATACGTCCATATGGTAACATGACTAAATAAATAAATCGACAGCTCTGCAGGGTTAGAGACCAGTGGTTCCCCTCTTCAAAAGACTCCTGAGCCAGGTATGCTTCCGGCCAAGGCCTCCACAGGGGTAAAGAAAATAGCATAACAGTGGTGGAAGTTTGTCTAGATGAGGGACTACTCTAGGTCTGCTCCGTTCGTGCTAATGGTCTTGTTCCACTTAATGGAAAGAACACCGTGGAGCTGGCGGTGGTGGCATATCTGGGAGCCTAGAGGCGGTTTATGGCATGGCCACTGAGTTAGCCTATGTTAATTAATTAAAAGTTTGTTTAACCAGACCACTGAGTCTCGTTAGCCTATGAACTTACTTTATTACTGGTAACTAAATGTGAAAATATTATATCAGTGTCTGAAACGCTTAACCAGGATCTATCCAGCATTCCTTCTCTGACCGGTCTTTTTCCTATGTGGCTCCTAGGTTGTACAATATAATCAATTGCCACAGTCAATGAGACAGTTGAATTTTGTTGAATCTTTAAAGGGAGAAGCTCAAGACCTTACTCTTCCAGAAAAGTTATGATCTTGAGAGTGGCAGTGACTGATTATAAAGATTGCAATTTTGCTTTATAATATAGGCCTTGACAGATAGTCTAAAGAATGGTAATGAAAAATATTTAACTTTCTTAATATGATGGAGTAATTTTCATTACATTCAGGCTAACATTAGACAATTTTAATCCGTTATGGGAACCTCAGGGAATATAAGGGGTATAAACAATCTCATTTAACCCTTGGACTCTTACAGGTCCTTCCTAAACTAAATAAAACTTTGCTGTGTTAACCAGAGAAAAAAATATATTGGTGCCATCTGTTCTGAAAGGGTTCAAATATACTGAAACAGGTTTATATATGTGTGTCATGATTTATATTATTTTGTAATCAACGATCCATAATCTACTGCTTAATTAGTACTGTACTGCCATTTTAGGACTGGAATCTGAATCTATTGAAGAATTTGCACTTTGACAGGGGTATGCAGAAAAATATCCATAAATTCAAAAGCAGTAAATCAAAATGGAAAAAAAAAAAACGGGAGAAAAAGAAGTAGAAAGGAGACAAACAGTAAGGAATACACTGCACGAGAAATTTAAATTAAGATATCAAGCAGCTTGGTGAAGATCAGTGTATCTGTTGCTGCTTTCTTTCTTTTGTAATCCTATCTCTTCAGAGACTTATCCTCTTCATATACAATTTACTACTATACATTTCACTAAGTCTACTAAAAAACAACCAGGTAAGTTTGTGCAATTCATAAATGCTGTGATAGCTTAAACAAAAGGTAAACTAAATGTAAGCATAATATACACTTATATACTAAACCGATTTCTATAGACAGATACTTCTCTGCTTGGTAAGATTCACCTTTCTCTCTTTAATACTGAGTATAAATTATGTGTATATAATTGGTAACTACAAGGCAATGTATATTACTATTAGTTATTATAATTATATAAACAAATATGTATGTACTGTTAAAATAATGATAGTACTGTACCAAGTCTCTACAGATGATATTTCATTTAATTTTGTAAAAAATAAAAACAAAACTTTCTCAGTAAAATTAAGGCCAGACTATGATGAATGACCTCTGGGCTCTGTGCGGTTTGTGTATCTACCGTAAATATAGGATCTTGGACCAAATTTTACTCCAATTTGACCACAGAATTGGATCATAAAAAACTTGATGTGCAGAACCTAGGCATTCACTGCAAATACTTTATACATAACTGCTAACCTCATTACTGTAATTTAAGTCAAACGGCATCAAATATATTCTCTCTACAAAGCTAAGTCCGCAGGATTAGAAAAATAATGCAGTGAAAATGCAAACTCAGTGATCACTTCCAAGTTTCAGGCTGGAGTCATAAACATCTACAAAAGTATATAGAATAGAAATGCAATAATAATGCAGGTTTCTGATAGATAGAAAGTACAGTACAGTACAGTACAGTACAGTACAGTACAGTGTGATGAACTTGGCTTTATGTATATATAAATGTACTATGACCATATTTTACTTGTTAAGTCTGCTCAATATTGATGTCTATAACTCCAACTTCCTTATAACCTGAAACTCGCAAGTGGTCAATTATGGTAGTTAGTTAGTTAGTTATGTAGAGCAGATTAACCAGACCACTGAGCTCCATACGGAACTCTCATAGGTCGTACATAATTATAGAGTTGAATACAAATAAAAGATAAATATATACCGGTACCAATAACATAAGAAAAAACAAAATAAAAAACTTAGCCTACCTTTTTACAGTATTGCTCTGAGTCTTTAAGTCTCATCAATAGAGGGTAAACAAAGTTAATTGCAAATGTATGTACGATACATTCACATATATTCAATAAATATTTATTGTATCTCAATATGCCTGTACTAGCATACCATCTTCAAACAGACAGCAATCATTTTATTCTAGCAATAGTCAGATAAGATTATTCAGCTTAGGAAGGACTTCTATAAATCAAAATGATAACCAAACCTCAGGGTTCTGTCCGGTCTTCAGTTCTCTTTATATTATTATTTAACGATCTTCTTAACTGTACCTCAAGTACTATCCACTCATATACTAATGACTCTACCTTACACTATTCAACTATACAGTAGTCTGGTTTTTTCCCAGCTGATTGTAAATTGAATCCCTTAGCATCTGATTTTTTTAATATTAATGGAAAAATATGGTACTGCTATCTCTCTACGTCATATTATTGCCAAATATTCTTAATTAGCAACATATTTCGCTAGTAATCAGGAATGTGAGATAGCAATTTGCGGGGGAGACACTGGTTACAGGCAGATTTGCCTTTTGTCTTCTTCATTCACATAGACAAAAATATATATATCAAGAGGTGTTCACAGTTGCAGATATTATGTTTGAGTCACAGCTTAGGAAAGATTTCTTTGAATCAAAAGGATAACAATTATATCAAGAGATGTGTTCACAGTCGCAGATATTATGTTCGAGTCGCACAATATATCGCTGGAAATGAGGCACAGGTGTGCATCAAGGCCATCCAAGATCAATAGGTAGAAACAAAAACTACTTAAATGACATACAGTAGGTGGACCTGGGAAGATTTTGGTTGGACACTATGGCCCTTATCTAACGATCAATTAAACAAATCGGACAAACAATGTAGGACAAGTGGCTGATGTGAGCATACTTTTTTCAGTTCAGGTTAATGCATTGGGAGGTCAGCAGGGGGCTAATGTCAGGTAGCAAGAGGTGCGGGGGTTGTGGAGGAAAATTAGGACAGGATCAATCAAGTTAGTCTTTTACACTTTGGGCATTTTTCAGTTGGATATTTTTAGTCTTGCTCCAACATAACAAATTTGGGTGTCCCTTATATTGCATGATTTGCTAGATTCAAATTATATACGGCTTTACTTGATCTTTTGTGAATAACGAAAAACAACTATAACACTATTCAATCTACGAGAATAATATCTTTGAAATAAGCTAATTACTGTTCTAAAATAAAAATATGTTTGAAAAGAGGCTCTTTATCTGAATTTATAGCTAACTTAGCTATTGTTTACCCATTGATATCTATATCTAGAAAAGTCCTTCCAAAGCATAATCAAATCATTTGTAAGTAGCTAGAATAAAATATATAAGGTGCTAACTGATCCACAGGGTGAAGTGGACTACCATCAACTTGAGGGCATCCACAGGGATTTAAACCCCGAGTCATTTCAGACTTCCCCATGCCAAAGGGCATAAAATTTACCTTAGAATCACCTACACACTTTCTATTAATTAAATATTTGTTTAAAAAATATAATGATATACTGTACTGTATTTATAATCCATACAGGTAAAAACAATACCAGTTCACATCTGAGCATGCCTATAAATTAGATTTACTGTAGAGGAAATACTGCATGAGAGAGAGGGAGAGGATTACTAAACAACAAAAAGATCACTACAGGCACATTTTTACAGAAGGAAATACCGAGTAGTGAGAATACTGTAAAAAAAATCGGTTACTAGATACATATTTTTTACAGAGATAATTATTGACACTCGGGATTCAGCAACAAATTAAAAGTGGCCTGCTTCTTCAACCACCCAACACAAGAGAGAAATATGGGGGTAACTGAAAGGAGAGTGAAAGAGAGAGATAAGTGAGAGGGAGTTACCAGGAGTTAAAGGGAATAACTAGCATTGAGAGGATGAGAGTGAGAGAACAAAAGGTCCCCACTGACATATTTACACAATGAGAAGCATCAAGACTCGGGATTCAAGGTCAACGCAGAGATTGGCTTGCCTTTCCAACCCGGCGACACAGGAGAGAGAGAGAGAGAAGAGACTGCGCCCCCTAGCGGCGTGGCTGTCATGGGTTCCCAAAAGGCACCACCAGGTCCTCCTTATGCTCCACCTTGATGTAGCCCAGCGCCGTCGACACCTTCTGGCACCCACTCACCATCTAGGGGGACAATTGGGGCGTTGTAGATTGGGGGAGAAAGACTGGGATGTTTTTGAGTTGCAAATTGGTAAAGAAGTTTGGGTTACTGTAAATTGGTGCTGAAGTTTGAGTACTGTAATGTAAATCTGTGAACAATTAAGGGATTGTAGATCAGAAGGGGACAATTGTGGTGCTGTAGATCAGGGAGAAAGATTGGGAGACGCTTTTGTGAAAGCTGAAAATTGGTGAAGTTTGGGTAGTTGTAAATTGGAAAATAAATTGTGCAGTTATAAATTGGTAATGAAGTTTGTGTAGTTGCAAATTGGTGATATTTTGTGTAGTTGTAAATTGGTAACATAGTTTGGGTACTTGTAAATTGGTGAACAAGTTTGGGTTCTTGTAAGTGAATGTAGAAGTTTGGGGAAGTTGTTTATTGGTGAAGAAGTTTAGGTAGTTGTAATTTAATCAAGAAGTTTGGGTAGTTGCAAATATGTGAAGAAGCCGGGGTACTAGTTGGTGAAGAAGTTTAGGTAGTTGTAAATCAAATTAGTGAAGTTTGGGTAGTTGTAAATCAGTAAAGAAGTTTAGGTAGTTGTAATTATAATGTAAAACTTGCAAAATAAACAAACCAAAACTAGGACGACACAAGATAAACGCAAAGGAACTAATCAAAATCGCTATGTTGTAAATCAGATTAGTGAAGTTTAGGTAGTTGTAAATCAAATCGGTGAAATTTTTTGGGTAGTTGTAATTAGGCCCTATAATGTAAAACTTGCAAAACAAACAAACCAAAACTGGGACGACACAAGATAAAAGCAAAGGAACTAATAAAAATTGCTACCCATGTGGAAATAATGCTTAACCCTTAATTAGCGGCGAGCAACATAAGTCGAGTTAAATAAAGCTGGACTATGTGGCGGCACTCGACATAGGTCGAGTGGCAATTTCAGCACGTAATGTTGCTGAGAGAGAGAGACAAGTGGTGGCAGGAGAGTAGCGAGCGTATGACTGCTCCAGACCACCGCGGCGAACATACTGACACGAATCCCAGCTCCCTCCTCCCTCTCTCACTCGCTATATAAGGAATTGTATCGGGAAAGTGGCTAATTACATGCTTTTTGCACTCGCGTTGCACGGTTATTGCAAGAAAACTAGCCATCATAAAAGGATCGTTATGGGGTCATTCGAAAGCTCTGTTTATGCCCTTTCAGGGATAGATACTTGTTTTACGTTCTGGGTCTTATTTAGGCATGAAAATGATCACGTAAACAGCCCTATTTTGGCTAAAAACACCCCGCTGGGCGGTACATATAAATAAACCGCATAGGCCGCTCTTAAGGTGTTAATAAATAAAATTTTGAAATAAAGGAACACAATCCACCACATGGGGTGTACATCACTACACGAGCAAGTTAATCTGGTTCTAAATCAGATCAGTGAAGAAGTGTAGGTAGTTGTAAATCAGATCGGTGAAGAAGTGTGGGTAGTTGTAAATCAGATCAGTGAAGAAGTGTGGGTAGTTGTAAATCAGAACAAGTTTGGGTAGTTGTAAATCAGTGAAGAAGTTTGGGTAGGCTAGATGTAAATCAATGAAGAAGTGTGGGTAGTAGATGAAGTTTGGGTAGTTGTAAATCAGTGAACAAGTTTGGGTGGTTGTAAATCAGTGAACAAGTTTGGGTAGTTGTAAATCAGTGAACGAGTTTAGGTAGTTGTAAATCAGTGAAGAACTTTCAGTAGCTGCAAATTGTTGGCCGGGATTCAGCGTCAAAATCAGAAGCCGACCCCGAATCCAACGTCTATTCAGAGAGTGGCTTGTTTTTATCAGACAGGCAAAATAGAAGGAAGAGAGGTTAATGAAAAAAGAGAAGGTACACCACAGACATATTATTATAGCGAGAGGTATATATCGGCACCCGGGAATCAGAGTCATTTCATTCAGAAGCCGACACAGAAACAGGAAAGAGACTGAAGCCCCTAGAACTGTATCGCAGTTATCACGAGTCTCCAAACGGCACCACCACGTCCTCATAATGCTCCACCTCTATGTATTCCAGCGCTTCGGTCACCTTCTCACACCCGCTCACAATCTGGGGAAAAGAGGACATAAGGGGTGTAGCAGACCAAAGGAGGAGAGTTGGGGGGTTGTAGACCAAAGGAAGACATAAGGGAGGTTGTGGTGTAGCAGACCAAAGCAGGACATAAGGGGTGTAGCAGGTCAAAGGAGGACATAAGGGGTGTAGCAGACCAAAGGAGGATATAAGGTGTGTAATAATAATAATAATAATAAGCATGTTACTTATTTCTCATAAGCGCCAATTTTTCCGAAGAATTCACTAGCGCTCGGAAAGAGAAAGAAAAAATAACAAAATCAATGCATCAAAAGAAGGATTATATACAACACACATTTAACAATCACTAGCAGTGGCAAAATAGCCTAAACTCTATAGCCATCTGTCATGACACCTCTCTCAAGATCATAGCTTCTCTCAAAGAGAAAAGTCTTAAGTTGTCTCTTGAAGCATTCAACAGAACTCAGTTGTCTCATGGACAGCGGAAACCTGTTATACAACCTCGGAGCCATGTAGGAGAATGACCTCTCAAAGAGAGAAGACTGCTGGAAAGCCCTTGGTTCATCAAGACGAAAAGGGTCATTGTCATGACGCACAACTACACCATGGTGTGCCGGTGGGCGCCTGAGCAGCTCCGCAAGGTACCTAGGCTCACCAAATTTGAGAACCTTAAAAGTCACCAAACACAACTTAAATTCTCTTCTTGCTCTTACTGGCAGCCAGTGCAGTTCTATGTGAAGAGATGTAGTAGGAGTTCTAGGTGGAACACCAAAAATGAGTCTTGCGGCCCTGTTAAGAACAGACTGAACTTTCTTTAAAATATAAATTGGAAGACCCACCAACAGGGCATTGCAATAATCAACACGAGAGAAGACCAATGAGTGAACCAACGTCAGGAGGCAACGTCTGGTTATAAACGGCTTCACCAAATAGAGATTTCTGATGTGCAAGTAACAACTTTTAACTATCTGGTTTACATGCTCTTTGAAATCTAATCGGGAGTTCACATATACACCCAGATATCGAACAGAGTTGGCCGGTCACAGCTGAGATCCACCCACATTGATGGAGAGGGCACCTACTATATCATCCGCTCTTCTATTTCCTCGGATGATGAGAATATCAGTTTTACCATCATTTAGTTTAAGTTTTCTCGCTCTCATCCACTTCTTGATATCAGACATCAACAATTCCATCTTACTCCGTATATCAACTATATTTGTGATTCTCACATAAATCTGGGTGTCATCTGCATAAAAGTGAAAGGTGACATTATGTGCACGAAGCAGAAGAGACAAACTGCTGATATAAATCATAAATAGGACAGGACCTAAAACTGATCCCTGCGGAACACCATACTGCAGGGGTGTCGAGTCCGAGACCATTTGATTTACCATCACACTCTGGGATCTACCTGACAAGTACGACCCAAGAAGCAAGAGAGCGGAGTCACGCACACCACAATCATAAAGATCACTCAATAACAACTCGTGATCCACTGTGTCAAAGGCCGCAGAGAGATCAAGCAAGACCAATAGTGAGGCCACACCATTGCAAATGTTCTCAACTAGATCATTATGTACTCTAATCAATGCTGTTTCAGTTGAATGATGCTGTCGGGAAGCAGACTGAAAAATTGGGATAGTTTCATTCTGCTGAAGTAGTGGTTGTAATTGGTCAAGTATTGCACGCTCTAATATCTTTGATATGAAGGACAGGTTGGAGACAGGACGATAGTTCAACATGTTCTCAACATCAAGTCCAGGTTTCTTTAGAGTAGGTCGGAGTAGTGCATGCTTTTCAGAATATGGGAAGCTACCTTCAGAGAAGCACTTATTAATTATTTTGGAAATAAACTCAACTGTGTGATCATAGACTCAGTAATTAAAATCTCCACATATCAAGTCTTCCGGTTTTAGCAGAAAATTCCTTGAGAAACTGCCCAAACTCTTCCATAAAACCCCTATCTGTGCCATGATGGCCAGGCCTATAGACAACTGCCATTCTTAGAATTTGTTGATGGAGTTTTATTTCCACTTCCAACAGTTCATAATAAAGAGGGGCTGGGTTATGGCTTATTTGCAAGATATTCACCAGAGATGTGGAGTAGACAACTGCCACTCCACCACCCGGATGATCTCCCCTAGGCCTAGGAACATTTATTATGGAATGGGTTTTAGGCAATGCCACCTGGATAATATTCAGATCTGACTCGAACAACCAGGTCTCAGTGAGACATAATACATCAAGGTTACGTTCATCCAAGATCTCGCAAATGTGATCCATTTTGTTACGCAAGGAACGAACATTCAACAGACCCAGTTTCAACCGGCTCCCGTGTGCATTTTTCAGTTTTTGAACCTACAAATTTGGTGTTTTCAATAACTTTATTTCTCTGAGCTGTCATTAGAGGACAATTTCTACTTGAGGCGAAATGATTTGGCGGCTCCGTAACTGATGTGGAGCTCATACAATTTATACATTTGGGGGAAGTCTTGTTGGTGCAGTCTTTTGAGTTATGAGTACCGGCACAGAAGTTGCATTTTGGATCCTCATTTTTCCGATAACACCTGTCACTGGTATGGCCAAAGCCCTGGCAATGGTAACATTGTGTTACCCAGAAGCGATCGTATGCACGACATCTCACAAGTCCAACATACACAGAATTGCCATCATCCACAATGGAAGAGCGTATTTCAGGTGACATTTTTACTACCGCAGTCTTTGTGTGTGCATCACTCTTTTGCTTGGTGAATAGCAAATTTATAGCTAAGCCATCGTCGACCAGGGACTTTATTCTTGGGTTCTTGTTGAGGATGCTGGGAATGATCTCATTATCCTCAGCGTCATTAGCAATGCCTACCAGAGTCATTTTTGGCATCATCTTCTTTGGTTCGGAGACACTGAAGGCACTGTCCACCCCCAAACACTGATTGATGGCCCTTCCTGCATCTTCTTTGGCTTTCTTGGATGGAAGTCGTACCACCAGTACACCTGAATCAGTTCTAGTTAACTTGTTAACCGGAACTGAAGCCAAAGCAGTCTCAATTGCCTTTGTATCTGGTGGGCTTACTGGCTCGGAGGATCGGTCTTTTGGCTTCACTACCAGGACCTGATGGTCCCAGAAATTTTTTTCTTTCCACCATCTACCACCTCAGTGGTGCGTTTGGTCGGCTCCTTTTTGGTCTCTTCAAATGTTTGCTGAACTATCTTGGCAAACAAGGGAATGTCGGGGGCAGCAACTTTAGTCTCAAGGATATCCATTCTGTTACCAATACTCTCTATCTCCACGGCCACCGCAGCAAGGGCACCCTTCACTTCGTTTACAATGGCAGTCTTCACTTCACCAAAGGAGGACAAATGGGGTGTAGCAGACCAAAGAAGGACATAAGGCGTGTAGCAGACCAAAGGAGGACATAAGGGGTACAGCAGACCAAAGGAGGACATAAGGGGTGTAGCAGACCAAAGGGGTACAGCAGACCAAAGGAAGACATAAGGGGTGTAGCAGACCAAAGGAGGACATAAGGGGTGTAGCAGACCAAAGGAGGATATAAGGCGTGTAGCAGACCAAAGGAGGACATAAGGGGTGTAGCAGACCAAAGGAGGACATAAGGGGTGTAGCAGACCAAAGGAGGACATAAGGGGTGTAGCAGACCAAAGGACATAAGGGGTGTAGCAGACCAAAGGATGACATAAGGGGTGTAGCAGACCAAAGGAGGACATAAGGGGTGTAGCAGACCAAAGGAGGACATAAGGGGTGTAGCAGACCAAAGGAGGATATAAGGTGTGTAGCAGACCAAAGGAGGACATAAGGGGTGTAGCAGACCAAAGGAGGACATAAGGGGTGTAGCAGACCAAAGGAGGACATAAGGGGTGTAGCAGACCAAAGGGGGACATAAGGGGTGTAGCAGACCAAAGGAGGACATAAGGGGTGTAGCAGACCAAAGGAGGACATAAGGGGTGTAGCAGACCAAAGGAGGACATAAAGGGTGTAGCAGACCAAAGGAGGACATAAGGGGTGTAGCAGACCAAAGGAGGACATAAAAGGGTGTAGCAGACCAAAGGAGGACATAAGGGGTGTAGCAGACCAAAAGAGGACATAAAGGGTGTAGCAGACCAAAGGAGGACATAAGGGGTGTAGCATACCAAAGGAGGACATAAGGGGTGTAGCAGACCAAAGGAGGACATAAGGGGTGTAGCAGACCAAAGGAGGACATAAGGGGTGTAGCAGACCAAAGGGGGACATAAGGGGTGTAGCAGACCAAAGGAGGACATAAGGGGTGTAGCAGACCAAAGGAGGACATAAGGGGTGTAGCAGACCAAAGGAGGACATAAAGGGTGTAGCAGACCAAAGGAGGACATAAGGGGTGTAGCAGACCAAAGGAGGACATAAAGGGGTGTAGCAGACCAAAGGAGGACATAAGGGGTGTAGCAGACCAAAAGAGGACATAAAGGGTGTAGCAGACCAAAGGAGGACATAAGGGGTGTAGCAGACCAAAGGAGGACATAAGGGGTGTAGCATACCAAAGGAGGACATAAGGGGTGTAGCAGACCAAAGGAGGACATAAGAGTGTAGCAAACCAAAGGAGGACAAGGGGTGTAGCAGACCAAAGGAGGACATAAAGGGTGTAGCAGACCAAAGGAGGACATAAGGGGTGTAGCAGACCAAAAGAGGACATAAGGGGTGTAGCAGACCAAAGAAGGACATAAGGGGTACAGCAGACCAAAGGAGGACATAAAGGGTACAGCAGACCAAAGGAGGACATAAGGGGTGTAGCAGACCAAAGGAGGACATAAGGGGTGCAGCAGACCAAAGGAGGACATAAGGGGTGTAGCAGACCAAAGGAGGACATAAAGGGTGTAGCAGACCAAAGAAGGACATAAGGGGTACAGCAGACCAAAGGAGGACATAAGGGGTACAGCAGACCAAAGGAGGACATAAGGGGTACAGCAGACCAAAGGAGGACATAAAGGGGTGTAGAAGACCAAAGGAGGACGCGTAATAATCAAAATTACTCAGCCACCACATCCTCCTGAGCGAACCACTTGACATAGTGACTAGAGGTTTTCACTATTCTCCAGAGGAAGGTAAGAGCTTGATTTAGCAATTTAGTGGATGTCTATAACTATGTTCATTTTGAAGAACGATCAAGTGGAAATGACTGGGGCGATATTACCCCGTAGGACGGGGTAATTTCGCCGTGAGGTACGTATACTTGCATACATACAATGCTTTAGCGTCGTTTTCCATTCCATACATTGTAACGGCTCAGACAGGGTTGCCTTTCCGCAGTAGGCTATAAAAAAATCTGTGGTGTGGCCCAATTTTTTTTCTTTTTTTAACAAAAATTGTTTAGGTATCTTTAGCAGAAGACCTGAATGTATATATAAAACAAGAAAAAAAAATATTCCATATCTTCGCCCCCCCCCCCCCCCCCCCCCAAGGGGGTAAGGGGACCTTCATCTTATGGTGGAGGAAAAAACGATATGCCCCATGCACCCTACTACGTGTCGTACAAGTCGACTAATAGGGGGATGGCGGTAGACTTCTTGACCATCAGACATTACTATACAATAAAGTCTTGCTATTGGCACCGTCTTGGTATGGCACTGCCGAGGCTGGTAGGGCGCTGATGGTGCCACGCGAGAGTCGGCCACAATGTTTACATGGTGGGGCAGTGTTGTGGCAGGATTTTGTTGTTCTAATGTCCAAGTTGCCTAATATACAGTAGAGTCTTGGTATGGTACCATTTTGTTGTAGCACTGTTGAGGCTGGTGTGGTTTGCATATACAGTACTGCAGGTGCAGGTGCTGCAGTTGGACTTGGTAAAGTCTTGCTGTGGCACAGTTAGCATTATGCCAACATCAGCCAAAGTGATGACATGATGGGGCATTGTTGTGGCGGGACTTTATTACATTATATTCCAACTGTGGAAAGGCAACCACGTCTGAGCCATTACAATGTATGTAATGGAAAACAACGTTAAACCACTGTATGTATGTATGTATGCATGTGTGGCAGGTTTATTGAGCAAAAAACTCTGTTTGCAGCAAAATTACCCTGTTATACCTTAGCTATAAGAGTGGGCAAAGCATAACAATTATAAAGGCAATACTTTAGGATACCGGTAGCTATATGATTAAGTAAGGTACAATCACGGCGGTAAATTGTGGACCAGGGGATGAACCCCATTTTAGAAACCACGCACGTGTATCGCATCCGAACAGTCTACACTAAGCGAAACTGGGTAGTTTATACTGCCAGGGCCCGCCCACTACTGGGTCACCAGTCAGTTGGCAGAAAATATCAAGTAGAGAAATGGTTTAGACACACACTCACTTTATTATATACTTTTAGAAAGAGTGTGTATATGCTAAAAATACCGGTATATAATATTAAGTTCCGGAGAGAGTGACAATTCGACGTTATATATCGTAGGTATGCCAAGTTATATATTCAATTATATATTTTGTACAGACGGTTTTAGTCAAATATATGTTCACGCACATAACGGGATAGGTATAAAGATGAAAACGAGGGTTACCGGTATGTTAATACCCACATTCCTTGCATAATGCCTACTGTAGTTAGGTTTTAATCCTTTTAGTGCGAGTAACGTGTATTCTAGTTACCATTAGTCGATATTATTCAGCTAAGGTAGGACATCTAGCAATTAAAAGGCTACACATCAACTCAGCTAAACCTTATAGCTACTGCATATCCTTTTACAGCTGCATAAAATCATCTAAATATAGTTACAAATTAATAGAAAAAAAGTATCCCGTACTGAAAGAGATAAACTCCTTACCTGAGAGAGAGAGAGAGAGAGAGAGAGAGAGGGAGAGAGAGAGAGAGAGAGAGAGAGAGAAGAGAGAGAGAGAGAAAAGAGAGAGAGAGAAAAGAGAGATAGAGAGAAGAGAGAGAGAGAGAGAGAGAGAGAGAGAGAGAGAGAGAGAGAGAGAGAGAGAGAGAGAGAGAGAGAGAGAGAGAGAGAGAGAGAGCTAACACAAACCAAGATTCAAGAGACTGGGCTTCTCAAATGAGACTCGAGAGTTTAATGTTCTGATGTGCTGGTTTAAAAAATTGTTAGGGTTCATATTCTCTAAAGTCCTCTTTTAACCAACTACCACCACAATTGCAGCTTTCCAATCTTAAGGTTAATTTCCATATATTACTACCCCATAAAAAATGGCTACCATCTCTGTAAATGAGATTAATGTATTCCTTGAAATCTATAATGATGGTGTGAAATATTCACATTTTTATTTTTAGTTAAAATACTTGATTAAAATAGGGCTTAGTGGCTATCAACCCTGCTGGATTTTTAAGCCAGAATATGTCAGTAAGCGAATCAAGACTGGAGCCTCTGTTCGAGAACTCCAGTCCCTTCTCGTCATTATTTTGTAGTCAGTAAAAGATTTGCATATAAAGTAATACTTATATTGTTGTGCTAATAACTTCCGAATCCCTGGTTATCTCAGTAAAATTGCTAGGTGATACATTGTGTAGCGCTTGTAAAACTGAATTACCTGTTGTCATGTTTAACATTAACAGTAGTTACTTTACTATTATACTTTTAATTTGTTATTGTTATAATAATAATCATCGGCATTATTTAGTCCACTGCAGGAAGAAGGCCTCTCTCAAACATTTCTACTGTAGCTGGTCCGATGTTATCCTGTTCCATCCTACTTTAGAAAACTTTCTGACCTCATCCCTCCCTCTGGTTCTCTGTCAATCCCTCCCTCTAGTTCCATCTCTAGATTCCCATCCTGTTGTTTTAGTTGTCCAATTGTTACCATTTCTTCTAAAGATATGATCTACCCAAGGCCACTTATTTTTTTTTTATAGCAATGCCATTATCTTCTACTTTTGTTTGTTCTCTTATCAAAGAGGCTCTCTTCTTGTCTCTCTAAGTTGTCATTAACAATATCCTCTCCATTACTTCACAGACACTACAAAGTTTGTGTTCAGGAAACTTTGTTATACACCCAAGTTTCTGATCCATAAATTACCGTAGTACAGGAAGGACACATTGTTTTTATACTTTTCTCTTTAATGTAAGAGGTAATTTGCTTTTCATAATAAAATTCTGCTTAACAAATGCGCTCCATTCCATATTAATTTTATCCTTGCTTTGATTTCCCTAGAGTGATCTGAGTTTGTTTTTATAATCTGGCCTAGGTATATATATTCTTCCACTGAATATAGCCCATCATCCTCTAACATAATTTGCTGTGGTTGCACATGATCATTCAATATACTCGAGTATTTTTTTATATTCATTTTCAACACTATTTTAAGGCTTTCTCTGTTTATATCACGCATCATTTGTTGTAACTCTTCCCTCGAGTTGTAGCAAGAACTTTGTCATCAGCGAATCTGAGGTTGTTAGGTGTTCCCCATTAACACATATTGTACTCGTAGATTTTCTCATTCAAGATTCCTAAATATGTCTTCCAAACATGCGTGAACTGATTTGATAGTGTATTATGTAGTCTACCAAATTACTGAAGTTTCAATACACGTTATACAGTACAGTACAGTACTGTAGTTTGATAATGTTTAATACATACAGTAGCATGTCAACTGTAAGGAACCACAATAATAATAATTATCGTTATTATGTATTTGTTGCCTTTACATACACAACTGGGTATCGGTGGAGCTTATTAACTATCAATTGACTTGTTTCACTGGAATCATGCCCGCTGAACCACCAAAGATGGAAATTGTTCAAACCTACTGCCAATGTGTGGCTAGGACTTTGGCATACCCCTGGTCTACGACTTACAGCCGTGACTGTACCATATAACGGCTAACTTATGATTGGTTCTATTCTGGGGTAGCTATAAGATCTGGTAAGGTGGAGTCTAATAAAATATCTAATGATAACCAGAATAAAATTACAATGACACCACAATACCGGTACTAAAAAGATTGAGAAGAACTACGTACCGTATTGTGACATCACTTTGTTAGCATATTAAACACAATAAATGCAAAGGTAACATACCATATTAAGATCGGCTAGAGATATAGGCTGGGCAGAAAGTATCCTCTCGGTGGCAGGGACTTCGGCCAGCAATTGGATCTCCTTTTGCCGACGACTATTCACCTGATAAAATAAAATCAGTCACACAACAAATCTTTCCATGAATTTATGATAGGCATTATAGACAGTTGGGCTTGTGACCCTCTCCCATGAACAGGCAGAAGCTAGATAATCGAATGAATTGCCTCGGCATATGGAAGCATATAAAGGCAATTCATTCTTGGGATCAAAGTGTCTGGCAATGGATAGATTGAAATTTGTTGTAAAAATTTTAGGATTCTCTAGCATGTCTTTCTAGGTTAGCTATAAGGTAAGGTACCAGTATGCTAACTCAAAATTTCCAAATCATATCCCACCAACAACCCTGATGCACACATCATATTGCCCTAGAGTGGCCATATGTTGGTATCAATTATCTGAACTGAATTACGGTCTAGGTTCAAACTCAGGTTGAGATTCATAGGATTCTATTTTATTTGTCTTTATATTACAGTATATGTATTCATTGTCAATAGTATCAATTGCTTACTTTTGCGATTTCCTTAGTTTATTTGTGCTATAAATGTAGGTTATTTGTAGGGTAGTTATTGATAGGGGTCACTTGAGGCATGCTATGCTTACAGGTACCTACCCGATAGCACTATCGTTAGTGAGTGCTGTACTGTATTTTATATATTATTTTGTAATAATAGATATCTTATCAATATTTGTATTTTGTACTATTGTTAATGTCTTGTCATGTTGCAAATTTGATTTTAAATAATATTTTGACATTTAACATGTAGTTTCTTTATTCATGCAGAGTTTAGTCAAATTTGCCAGAACGTCCCGGACTTCCCAAACTTGACTACTTCCTTTAACGTGACGATAGTGCGTTGTTATATGTGCGATTAGTTTGCTTGGGAAACAGATTAACTTGCTCATGTAGTAATGTACACCCTATGTGGTGGATTGTGTTCTTTTATTTAATAATTTTCATTTTAGTAAGCGTTGTTTCCACATAGCGATTTTGATAATTTAATTTGACTTTATATTGTCCTTGTCCCAATTTTGGTTTGTTTAGTTTGCAAGTTTTACATTTTAATCTAATAATCATGACCCTCAGGTCCGACACAGTACCTGTACTGTCAATATAAAGTATTACCATGGTTGGCATTGACCGAAAGCATTCTATTCAATCACTCGATCTAATGTTGATTATTATATACTGTATGTTAGCTATTTCCTGCATCAGTAAGGTTGATCACAGAAGCTTGAAATGCCATGGGACACAAACAAAAGAAATGTTAAAAACAATACAAAAATGACACCCAGAAACCCTGCCTCGCTCATACACTCACCCCTTTGCCACCTTGAAAAAAAGTAACCTAGCACAAGCCACAAAACTACCCCTACAGTAGTTTGATATCATGCACCGGGCCACCACCTCCTCCAAAAGGCAAGAAAGTGAGCATACAAGCGAAAGAGTGGAGAGACATGCATAACGCCCCCCCCCCCCCCCCCCCCCCCAGCGACTCTTGTTTCTGTGGTAAAATGTACTTTGAAAAGTTGACAGAATAAATAAGAACACCATTTGAGGAGGAGCACTTTATTGACAATGTTTAGAAGAGACCTGAAGAAGCTATCTGCAAAATGTTGTCAATAAAGTGCTCCTCATAAAATAGTGTTTTTATTAATCTTGTTTCTGTGTATTAGTGGAAAAGTATTGGTATGAGGTAAGGATATCCAGCCCCCACGCTCCAGAAAAGATAGTATAAAAAACAGAGTATATAACAAGCTATGGAAGGTAGGGGACACTCAACCTCCACTAGTAGAGAACCAGCCAATCACCATTATGTTTTATCAATATTTTATTCTATCAGTATGAATTTGCATGATAAACTATTTATGTTGTTGCTAATTTTATTTCAATTAAGATATCAGATTTATAACCAAAATATACAAATATAATAACGGTGAGCTCTCCCATTATGCATGTTTATATAACACGAATCTCCTATTACACAAAATAGCCCTGAAAATTTTCAAAAATTATTATAACGCGAGAAATATTAATAGAACGCGAAATGGCACCTCAAAGTGGACGACATACTGGTACTTCTCTCTTTGCGCGAAACTCTCTCCCATCGCGCCCCCACGCCAGTGACATGCTGATCCTTCTGGGGCCCAGTAGCCGCCTCATTCTGCCTCGAAACTCTTCTACTGCTATTGAAATATTCAATGTTCTTTAGAGTTTTCTCAGTGTATACCTCCTCCCTTACGTAGAGTAGGGGGCACCCACCTTTCAACACATTCCAACCCCTATTCTGCCCAACTTTCTAACCCAGGAGTGAACCGATTTTCCCAGTCTTTTTTCTACTCAACAAGTAAGCTCTGGAACTCTCTCCCCCAATCAGTCTTTCCCTCATCCTATGACTAAAACTGCGCCAAGCTCCATGTGTCCAGACATTTTGACTCTAACGTACCTTAAATTTGGCTCTTTCACTTTCAACTTTGGGGGGAACACTTGTTACAGACAGCATTGCCATTTGTCTCTTTCATACATATAGGGAAAAAAAAGAGGAAGAGACAAACCGAGAGTGAGGTGGTAAGATGGATTTGAGAGGAATATGAGTGAAAGGGGTCAGAGGTGGGACACCAACTGACAGAGGACAAAGGTGCATGGAGGACATTCATTTGTAGCCACCCCCTTGGGGATTAGGGTGTCTGACAATAGATAGATAGACTCTTTTAATTATTTTTGATGATGAAAAAATCAACAGCCCTGTTCAATACATTCAAGTGAGTGTCATGCAGCGAATTTCCTTTGAGACACACAATCCAACCAAAAGAGAAGACTAGTAACCTCTAATCCTAACAATAATGAAACACACTGTACCTTGTGTGGGGGTAGAGTTTCGAGTTTGTGGTTGTAGGTTCTGACTCGCTCTAGGTAGTCATGTTGCTCCAATGTATGGCACTCTAATGCACCCACATCAATTATGTTGCTGAAAAAGATAAATTTTAAAATATAAGTCTATCTATCTATCTATCTATTGCCTGACGCCGTGATTCCCGAAGGGGTGGCCACGAACGTAACGCCCCCATGCACCTCTGTCCCCAGTCAGTCGGCGCCCCTCCTCCCAACCAGCACCGCCTTCATCCATATACTTCTTCACTCCATCCTTCTACCTCTCTTTCGGTTTACCTCTCCCTCTCTGTCCTTCCACCTCGCTCTCGTACACCCTCTTAGTTATTCTCTCGCTTCTCATACGTTCCATATGGCCAAACCATCTCAAGGTGTTCCTTTTCACACTTTCCAGCACATCTACCTCCACACCACACCTCCCTCTTACTTCCTCATTCGTCTGTCTATCCCTCCATGTAACTCCGCATGCACTTCTCAAGTACGGTAACTCATTTCCACCCCTCTCACTCTGAGTTTCTCCACCAACGTCCATGTTTTGCTTCCGTAAGTCAGTGTCGGGATTACCACACTGTCATACAAGCCTTCTTCACTTCCATGCTGATCACCCTATTTCTTGTTACTGCTTTCAACGTTTCTACAACCCTCTTCCCATATTCCACCCTATCCCGCACTTCTTCATCCATACTCCCATCTTTACTCCACACACTGCCCAGATATTTAAATGAGCTGACAATCTCCATAGCCTGACCGTTCAACTTCACCTCACTCTGTGGCTTCACCCCTTTCGAAGACCATAGCTTTGCTCTTCCCCGCATTTACCTTCAGATTCCGTTTTCCGCACACTGTTCCAAACATATTTTACAGACCCTGCAACTCCCATTCATTATCGCTCATCAGAACTGTATCATCAGCAAACAGCAGTACAGGTAGCTTCCACTCGTTTCCCTCCTTTATCAGCGATACACCAACATCCGCTGCTCTTCCTTGTACAGTATTTCTTTCATGACTCCATCCATACACAGTAGACAACCATAGGGACATCACACCCATTTCAACCCAACATTAAGATAAAAAAACTCGCTCTGCTCATTCTCCACACGTACTGCCGCCTTTGCACCCTCATACATGCTCTTCACTGCTTTCAGCAACTTGCCATCTACTCCGTATATTCTAAGTACTACAGTACTGTACTTTCCCCATACTTCTTTCTCTATCCACTCTGTCATAGACCTTCTCCAAGTCCATAAAGGCAACATACAGATTTTGTTGCTTCTCCAGATATTTCTCCACAACACATTTCAGGGTAAAAATCTGATCTACACATCCTCTTCCCTTCCTACAACCGCTCTGCTCGTCACCTATCCATTTCTCAATAATACCAAAAGGGAGTGATAATACCAAATCGCATGGCTGAGTCGCCAGAAGCAAACATAATGAAAGTATTTTATCAGCTGAATAAAATCATTAGTCAGTAGTTAAACAAAAAAAATACAAAAATAAACATTTGTTATATGAAGGAGTAAGTTAAGAACTATAACTCAATAGGCATTATATATTTATAAGAATGCATGATAAGAACAAGTCAAACACTGTTGAGATTATCAAGAAAAGGAGTAAACAAATGATAAGCTAAGTATCTAATAACTATATGGTAACCATCCCTGTACCTACCTAGCTGTCTGTTGTAGAATTCTATTGAGCGCCGACTGCTCATCTGATTTCTTTGTCGCTGAAGTTGAGTAATGGTTGCCATAGTCGCTGGTACTGGAATGAGAATTATGTTAGGTAGGGTTCTTGGTTAGTTGTAAAGGTTATGTAAGGTATAATAGTTCTGACGTGATACATAGGTTTCTAGGGTAACGGTAATATCAAGTATGATATACTGTACTATAATATTCACCGCAGAACTCGGGTGTCCTCTTATACTCCCGTGCTCTAAAAGTTCACAACGAAACAACCAGACGATATAGCGATGTACGGTCTACGCCAGGATCAAAACAACAGTACCGTAAGTAGTTAAGTTTCCCATTAACCCCTTCTGTACAGCCGACGTCATTTTAACTTTATTCTGGCTACTATTAGACAATATTATTCAGTTTCTAAAGGGCCTCCAGCAATTAACAGGCTTTAAACTCTGACGTCCTTTTAACTTTATTCTGGCTACTATTAGACAATATTATTCAGTTTCTAAAGGGCCTCCAGCAATTAACAGGCTTTAAACTCTGACGTCCTTTTAACTTTATTCTGGCTACTATTAGACAATATTATTCAGTTTCAAAAAGGGCCTCCAGCAATTTACAGGCTTTAAACTATCTCACTTAACCCTTTTTACTACCACCAATCCTTCTTAAACTACACAAAATTGTCTAAATATTGCTAGAATAGAATGAAAAAAAACATCGCCGGTACAAAAGAGGTTAAGCTAATCTTTCTACCTATTACCAGTGCTAAGCTATTAAGGCCAAAATGCCCCGTATGGGCCGATTCTGGGGGTATGAAACGTAATAGGACACCCAAGTTGGAGGGGTTAACTACAGTATCTGGTCCTGACTCGTGGTAGAAAGGGACTATACTAGGTTAAATTTGGATAACCTCAATATGCACCAGTGACTTTAATCAATGTAAATATGGTACATTATCTGTGCAGTAGCGCGTACTAATTAGTAAATTAGAATGGTAGCAGCAGCAGCAGATGGTGCGCAAATTCTATGCTAGCCTTCTGGGCCACTGGCTCTCTTTAGAATAGTAGACCATTAAGATAAACTGAATACCATTTATTGAAAATTACAGTAAAGATCACGTAAGAAAATTCAACTTCAACTCTTCCATTTCAATACCATTCTATCCAATCTATTCACTTATGTAGTGAGGAGGAGGGCGATAATAATGGCAATAAAAGGGGTGGCAGCTAGGGAATGAGTTCGAGGGAAGGCTTGAGCAATAAGGAAGACAGTGATGGGGAGGGGTGTGGGATCAGAGCCTTGTAAACTGAAGAGAGTAGTAGTACTAGTCATTCCCTAGGCTACCTGGTCGAACGGCCCAGAGCTCCTAAGGAGGCCACGGCCGAGACCGGGTTTAACCACAAAGTTTTCAAGGAATGAATATTGTGTTGTTGGAGTAAGTGGTTGTGTGATATGCAGTCTTTCATGATGTGTTTGATAGTGTGCGGTGCTGTGTTACAGCCCGGACAGGTGTCCTGGACGGAGTCATCCAGCCTCTTCTGATAACTCAGAAGGGCTGGATGGTGCCCACATTGCAGCCTAGCATGGTGGACTCTGCCGTCACGGGAAAGGAGGGTTTCTGAGGGATGGACTTCATGGGGCCGTCAATGTAGACGAGTGTTGTCTTTGAGTGACTGGATGGGTCGGTGGGTGATTTGAGTATGGATATGCTTTTGGAGGCTGGCTTGGGATGGGGAAGGGTCTCTCTCAGAGAGAAGACAATATTTGTGTATGATAATGAGTGCTAGGTGTTGTTTTGATGTTTCATGGTGAGTGTGATGTTCTCCCATCCACCCAAATGGGCCTCTGAAACGTGGCCGGTTAAAAAGGCGGATATTAAGTTGTTGTTGATGATGTTTTTATTTTATACTAGCCCACTGGGCCTAGGTGGCGGATATTAAGTGAGGAGTAAGAGAGTGAAAGGCAGTGAGGGGTAGGATAGTGAAAGGTGGTGACTGGTGAGGGGTAAGAGAGTGAAAGATAGTGAGGGGTAGGAGAGTGAAAGATGGTGAGGGGTAGGAGAGTGAAAGGTGGTGAGGGGTAGGAGAGTGAAAGGTGGTAAGAGGTAGGAGAGTGAAAGGTAGTGATGGGTAGGAGAGTGAAAGATGGTGAGGGGTAGGAGAGTGAAAGGTGGTGAGGGGTAGGAGAGTGAAAGGTGGTGAGGGGTAGGAGAGTGAAAGGTGGTGAGAGGTAGGAGAGTGAAAGGTAGTGATGGGTAGGAGAGTGAAAGGTGGTGAGAGGTAGGAGAGTGAAAGGTGGTGAGGGGTAGTAGAGTGAAAGGTGGTGAGGGGTAGTAGAGTGAAAGGTGGTGAGGGGCCGGGTAGGGAGGTGAAAGGTGGTAAGGGGTAGGGGGGGTGAAAGGTAGTGAGGGGTAGGAGAGTGAAAGGTGGTGAGGGGTAGGGGAGTGAAAGGTGGTGAGGGGCCGGGTAGGGGGGTGGTAAGGGGTAGGGGGGTGAAAGGTAGTGAGGGGTAGGATAGTGAAAGGTGGTGAGGGGTAGGGGAGTGAAAGGTGGTGAGGGGTAGAAGAGTGAAAGGTGGTGAGGGGCCGGGTAGGGGGGTGGTAAGGGGTAGGGGGGTGAAAGGTAGTGAGGGGTAGGATAGTGAAAGGTGGTGAGGGGTAGGGGAGTGAAAGGTGGTGAGGGGTAGAAGAGTGAAAGGTGGTGAGGGGCCGGGTAGGGAGGTGAAAGGTGGTAAGGGGTAGGGGGGTGAAAGGTAGTGAGGGGTAGGGGGGTGAAAGGTAGTGAGGGGTAGGGGAGTGAAAGGTGGTGAGGGGCAGGAAGGCAGTGAGGGGGAGGAGTAGGGAAGGGGTCAGGAAATAAGTGAGGGGCAAAGTTGGGGAATGCAGTGACAGGGAAGGGTGGGGAAGACATTGAGGGGGAGGGATGGGGAAGACAGCGAGGGGGAGGGTTGGAGAAGGCAGTAAGGGAGAGGGATGGGGAAGGCAGTGAGGGGGAGGGATGGGGAAGCCTGGGAAGGCAGTGAGGGGAAGGGATAGGGAAGGCAGTAAGGAGGAGGAGGGCTGGAAGAGTTGTGAGAGGAAGGCGTGAGAACAGTTATGAGGGAGAGGATTGGGAGGGGTGAGGGCCTAAAGAGAGAAGTAAATATGTTAGCAGGTTTAGTCTTCACCATTTCAAGTTGTTTTACCTTGAATTAACTTGATATGAATTGCTGACAGGATCACTAAGTAATCGTGCTCTTTCATTGACGTCACCATCCTGTAAAAATAATAAAGAAGAGTATTAGTTTATAGACATTACATACATGAAAAGTACCTACCAGTAATGTACGCAATTTATTATTAGTTTACATTTAAGCAAACATAGGCCTACTGGATTGGTAAAATTGTCAAGATGGTTGAAAGTAAGATCGGAGCTTCCTAAGACCCTAATCCTCCTTTTGGGCAATGGGCATGGTGTAAAAACCAAATCCTACAAGGCTAACCCTTACCTATCACCTAGTACATTGGATACAAGACAAACCTTATAATGGATTTGCAACAGTACTGACATAGGCTACAGTATATACTATAGGCCTATAGCCTATACGGTAGCAAAGAATTTAGAAAGAAGTATGGTATAGCCTATCTTAACCCTTGTCTAGGGGGGGGGGGGGAATGTTATTTTAATACCACAAATTTTCCGAGTGTTTTTTTATAAAAGAAATTGTTCATTTGCATCAATATATAGTGTTTGTAATTAATTAGAAATCTCGGGAAAACCTATTTTCCCCATTAGGCCTATTGATCGATGTTGAGACGCCCCCGATAGTGATTTGAAAAGACATTAGCCTAACCTAACAACCTTACCTAACCTAACCTAGTATTATGGGTGGGGGCTACTGCCCCCACACCCCCGCTGGTTGAGCACTAATCCCTTAGTAAATAAAAATAAAAAATTGGCTGTCGATTATACGAAGGTGAAAGAAAGTAGATAAAGTCTACGGTGTTTACTCTGCAATCTTCAGCTTTGATTGTACATTGATAACGGGAAAGTACCGTATTGACAACCTTGTTACGAAAATTAAATTTTAATACAGTACTCCCTCGAATTTTGCGAGAATATGGTCGACATTGCGGCCCGCAAAATTCAAATAACTAACCTTATGGGATTAATTGAATATGGTCGACATCTCATCATCGAGGGCCTATTTTTTGGTGATTTTCGTCTTTGTTTGTACACACATTATGACACATACACTTAATTATACATCCTACAATAAAGAAAAACACAGAAATACAGATTCAGGGTGTTAAACGAAAGATTTTTTGTTTGTTTGTATCCTTTATTTTTAATTTGCAAAGAAAATACTTGTGGTTTATAGTTCAGGGGACCCAGGGGTTTATAGTTCAGGGGACCCAGGGGTTTATAGTTCAGGGGACCTAGGGGTTTATAGTTCAGGGGACCCAGGGCACAGGTAAGACTTCAATTTTGCCCAAGGAAGTCGATTATGCGAGAGCGTGAGAACGTATAGGAGCGTGGGAGAATCTATAAACAGTAAACAATGGGCCGCAGAGCGGCCCGACATCACGACCCTGCTACCCCTTCCCCCGAAAACTAGTGCGGAAACCCCTGGTATCATTTGGCGCCACCCGCAAAACTCAAGTAATATCGCACATATCAAGTTCCGCAAAAAAGGTCAAATCTTGGGTCCCGTTCGCAAAATCTAAATTTTCGCAAATTTGAAACGCAAAATTCAAGGGACTACTGTACCATACTTTTATACTAGGTTATTTCGAGGGTTTAACACATTTTCATATGAGCTTTAGAGCTATCGATAACTGGAAGTACCGTATTGACAACCTCGTTACGAAAAATAAATTTTAGTACCATACTTTTTTATTAGGTTTTGCCGAGGGTTAAAACAAATTTTCTTATGGTCTTTAGAGCATATAGATTCAATATTTATCTTTAAATATATCAACAAAATGTGTGGTATTAAAATAACATTAAACCGCGGGGGGTTTTGGGCTTATTTGGGCATATTCAGGCCCTCCTGAATGATAAATCAAGTATCTGCATGAAAAAAAAAATATTTAGCAAAAAACTATGCACTAAAAGCTTCAAAATGAGACCAGAACGAGCTATGTAGCACTCGTGGTTCTCATACAGTGATACCAGTAACATGGGAGTTTAGCGTATAGCGGCATATTTTCCCCAGCTATGCTCACTACTGGCTACACTGCCGGCCTCTCGAGAACACAGGGAACATGAGTTAATGGGCAGCGGTAAGCCCTGGGAGTCGGCTGTCTGGCCCGCTGCGCTCCCGGCCATTTGCACTCGATTTTAACCCTTTAAAAGCCTTAATAATGCTCCTAACTTGCTGCAAATTGGAGCCGGACTTAAGTCCGGCCCCGATCTTTAAGGGTTAATGATCTTAGAACACCCTTGCCATACATATCGATGGGGCCCGTATCCCTCCTCTCCTAGACTTAGGACTAGGCTAAACCCATAAATATGTTTAAGGCTTCGCACCTTATTGAAGCATTCAAAGAAAGTAGGGTCAATATACAGGAGGCGGTACAATATAGGTAGCAAAATTCTAATGGTAGTTTTGGGTTCCTATCATCATATGCTTCATTTCTATATAGCCTACTTTTTATCCTCGGAAAAAAAAAAAAATCTTGGGATTTTTTGTTTTGGTCATTAACCTAACCTAACCTAATAGCCCCCAAATACATTTAGGTTAGGTTAGGTTAGGTTTTTTGGTTAGGTTAATAATAAAAAAAAAAAAAAAAAAAAAAACAAGAAAAAACCCCCCCCCAAGATTTGTGTTTTTTTTCCCCGGGGATAAAAAGTACCGTAAAGTGGGGTAACTTCGTACTGCGGTGATAACTTCGGACATCGGCGATAATAAGTAATTAGACATTGTCATTATATAATGGAAACGCTTTTTATTGTTTTTTTTGTGGGGTCCGTTTAGAGAAATGGCAAAGGAAGAGCATGTAAAAGTCCTAGGAAACTGACATGAGCATATGTACACTAAAAAAATATTATATATACCCGGTATGACGAAAATATGTACATTTTTCGCTACCCTGCCAAACTTCTATCGCCCTGAAGAAATTTGTGGAAAAATGTTATTTTAATACCACGAATTTTCCGAGTGTTTTTTATAAACAAAATTGTTCATTTGCATCAATATATAGAGTTTGTAATTAATTAGAAATCTCGGGAAAACCTATTTTCCCCATAAGGCCTATCGATCGATGTTGTTCCCCGATTGTGATTTGAAAAGACATTAGCCTAACCTAACAACCTTACCTAACCTAACCTAGTATTATGGGTGGGGGCTGCTGCCCCCACACCCCCGCTGGTTGAATACTAATCCCTTAGTAAATAAAAAAAACAAAAATTGGTTGTCGATTATACGAAGGTGAAAGAAAAGTCGATGAAGTCTACGGTGTTTACTCTGCAATCTTCAGCTTTGATTGTACATTGATAACGGGAAAGTACCGTATTGACAACCTTGTTACGAAAATTAAATTTTAGTAGCATACTTTTATATTAGGTTTTTCCGAGGGTTTAACACATTTTCATATGATCTTTAGAGCTGTCGATAACTGGAAGTACCGTATTGACAACCTTGTTACGAAAAATAAATATTAGTACAGTACCATACTTTTTTATTAGGTTTTGCCGAGGGTTAAAACAAATTTTCTTATGATCTTTAGAGCATATATACAGTATAGATTCAATATTTATCTTCAAATATATCAACAAAATTTGTGGTATTAAAATAACATTGAACCAAATTTGTTTGTATGAATGATATTGTGACTGATATAATTTTGTAGTAACATTACCAGAGACAACATCCACCAAAGGAAATTTGTTACACTTGTATAACGCTCTAGCTAGAACACTTATCATTTAGCCGATTGTGTTTAAAAAAAAACACTTGCTAACTTCGGACATGGAACAAAACAATCGTTTGTTATTATTTGCCCTATGAAAATCATTCATAATACTTGTCCATCATTAACATGGTGGTAAAAGATCAAATAATCATTCTCAGAGTCCAAAAACCCATAAAAATATAATAATATGCTTACTGTTTTATGTATTTCGGATAATTCTGGATATATAATATATATAAATTAGTAGAGGCATATATCTTGTCCAAATTTTGTTTTATCTGCCGAAAGAAACACCAACAAATATGTTATACCTATAAAAATGCTCAAATTCATAAAAGTGTATATGCAGTGATATAGTATACATAGGCTACCTACGGTATATATTTTCACTAGGCCTAGTTAATTTTTGAGTTATTGATTAGACAGCATTGGTTATTTGTCCTGCTCAATATTTTCTAAGAGTGAGCTCAATGCCTAACCCCTAACTATCGGTGCGCAACATAAGTCGAGTTAAATAAATCTGGACTATCTGGCGGCGCGCGACATAGGTCGTGTGGCAATTTCAGCACGTAATGTTGCTGAGAGAGAGAGACAAGTGGTGGCAGGAGAGTAGCGAGCGTATGACTGCTCCAGACCACCGCGGCGAACCTACCGACACGAATCCCACCTCCTCCCTCCCTCTCTCACTCGCTACATACTGAATTGTATGGGGAAAGTACCAAATTACATGCTTTTTGCACTCGTGTTGCGCGGTTGTTGCAAGAAAACTAGCCGTCATAAAAGGATTGTTATGGTGTCATTGGAAAGCTTTGTTTATGCCCTTTCAGGGATAGATACTTGTTTTACGCTCTGGGTCTTATTTAGGCATGAAAATGATCACGTAAACACCCTATTTTGGCTAAAAACACCCGCTGGGCGGTACATATAAATAAACCGCTAGCCCGCTAATAAGGTGTTTGAGAACAGATCCAAACAGAATATATGTTAAACATCGTATATATGCCCCTCCTATACTGATTATACAGGCCTAGAAGTATTGACTGTGCATTTTCCACTTAAACATCGGACAGGAATAAGCAGCAATAATAAAATATTAATATAAAATAGTAGGAGCCGAAAAATGAATGAAATAAGGCCACGAACATACGTCCGAAGTTCTCCTCCGTTTGTCCTGAGTTATCCCAGCTTTCTTGGCAATCATTTTCCATAAGAAATCACCTATGTCCGAAGTTTTCAACTTTTCAAGCAAACTTCGGACATCATTTAGGATAAGGATAGCTCTCTTGCCTCTCTTATTATGGGGGATAATTTTAGGAGGCTTCCTGGATTACGGCGCACTATCACCATACATCACTTGACCTAGTTAAATCTCTATAATGTGTTTACACTCAGGAGCAATTGTTAAAAAACCTCGAAAAATTTCTTTTTACGGTAGCCTATATAGAAATGAAGCATATGATGATAGGAACCCAAAACTACCATTAAAATTTTACTACCTATATTGTAGCGCCTCCTGTATAAGTGTATATTGACCGAAAGTAGGCCTATACAACTTTGACGAAAATACTTGGTAGCAAACCAGTAGCCTATTAATAGTAGAAGGCATTGGCAAAACCTCTCGGTAGCGAGTCAATGGGTACCGGTAGCTAACCAGATTCTAGTAGCCTAGGTAGCGAAATTTCTACCCGCGAACCCTCCAGGGGGCAAAACGGTAAATATTTACCTAATATCCTCAAGTAACCTATCAAAAACTGTTCAGGGGACTGGTTAGAACCTGTAGGATGTTTAATTGAAGGTCAGAAATCAGTATTTACTGAGAAATAAAGTCTTAAAATGCGCTATGTTTTACGGGAGGGTCTGTACGCCGCCACATACGGGCGGCCCCGCCCACTGCCCAAAATGTACAAATATTATATTAGATTAACCTAACCAGCCTAACCCTAGTATAATAGGCCTATAACATAGCCTAACATAACATTAGCCTACATAACATTACCTGGGAAAGAGGGCAGGGACCCTGGGTGACCCATAGCACATTTTAAGACTGTTATTTCTCAGTAAATAGGCTACTGATTTCCGACATTCAATTAAACATCCTACAAGTTCTAACCAGTCCCCTGAACAGTTTTTAATAGGTTACTTGAGGATATTTTAACGGGAACATAGGTAAACATTTATCAAATGTCTAATTGGGGCCCTAGGCCTAGGCTATAGGCCTAGCCTAGCTTAAACCATGAAAACACTCTTTCTCAAAATCTGGAGGAATAGGCCTAGCTTAAACATGGAAAATAAGGGTAAAAGCCTTAGGCTATCCTTATAATTACTGTCAGGTTTACCTATATTTGTAATGTTGGTGACTGTGGTGGTCATAAATACGCTTCTGGCCAATCCAATAAATTTACAAAATATTATTGTAGACAAACAGATACGAATAGGCTATGCTGGAACGGCCTGCCTTAGAACAGATGTACCTCACACATTTGAGACACATGCCATACCTGGGAGACGGTCTCTTGTTCGGAGCTGCAACAGCATCCCATTGAGAAGAGATTTAATTGCTATCGTTCACGGAAATGTATATCGAGTCATATGACCAGCGGATAAACAGGCCCTTCCACCGTGGCTCTTCACCAATCACAAGCAGTCTACCCGCTAGCCAATGACAGCGCGATTTTCCCACAACACTGAAATATCATTATTGTAAATATTTATATGTTCAAATTACGACAAATATTAATTCTTGTGCTATAGGTGACTTTTTAATATAGTACTTATTTACTATAAAGTAATGAGTAATACTAAAATTACAAGAAAAGCAGAGGAAAGGATCCCTTGGTCTTGGGTCTTGCAAATGACAGGCAAGTCACGTGATGATCTCAAATTTCGTCAAAGGTTTGAGAGCAATATAGGACAATTCTACTTAAAATCATAAAGTGTATCTATCAATGAAGAAGATAATATGGGACAGATCAAATTATGCAAATGGAATACGATAAATAATATACTATTATGCCAGAGTATATAAAACGTCAATAAATTCGAGACTGGCTATAAAAAAACTTGTTTGTTTTGTCTTTTCCTAACTCGAGGCGGCGGCGGTTCGAAATGTTTGTGGCCAAAAGCTTAAATGCCGAACACAAGGATCTTGTCCATGATGTGGCCTTTGATTTTTACGGCCGGCGGATGGCGACATGCTCTAGCGATCAAAACGTGAAAGTGAGTGATTTGAAGTAGCCTAGGCTTTAATCTAGGCCTAACCCAATGTTAGACGAGGCCTGATTGGTGCCGTTGTAAAGGCTTATCCCTCAAAACCTTCACCTTGTAAAGGATTTTCATTACAGATGTTCCTGTCTATATAGAGAAAGTCTAGCTGATTATAAAAATGTAGCAAAGTTAGGCCTATATACTGTAGCCTAGCCTAGGCCTAGGCCTATATATTTTTTTTTTCATAGCCTAAGCCTAGGCTAGGCCTAATGACAATGTTGTGGCCTGACATAGCCTAGGTCACGGAGAAAGGGTTTGAGAAGGCGAAAAGTGAAAAGGTGGGACAAATGCAACAATGGAATGGGAGACTATGGAGCGCGACAAGGCTAAGAGCGAATAGCTATGAAATAGTGCGAGGGCTGTGGAAAGGATTAGGAGTACCTGCAATAATGTACGGCTTAGAGGCGGTGGAAACGAAGAAATTAGAAACGATACAGAATAAAATCGGGAGGACAGGATTGGGGGCAAATAAATACGTAGCTCAAGAAGCAATCCGAGGGGAGATGGGGTGGAGTACGTTTGAGGAAAGGATTGGGAAAGCGAAAGGGAAGTACAAAGTGAGGCTAGAGGGGATGGAGGAAGATAGGTGGCCGGGGAAGGTATACAGATGGGCGAGCGAGCAAAGTAAATGGAACAGAGAGTGCAAGAAAAGATTGGGGAGGATAAATATAAAACAGGACCGGGTGGGAGGGGAATTTAGAAAAAGAAATGAGAGAGAGGAGTGGGTCATACTAGAGAATGGGAGGGGATGTGTCAGAGAGATAGAGAAAGGGATAAAGGAGGAGGGGAGAAGAAGATGGAGGGAGGGGGTAGAAAATAAAGCCACGCTGGCATATTATAGAGAGAAGGAAAAACCAGCTAGAGAACTGTACTATGATGGGGGATGGGGATCGAAACTTCTATTTAAAGCAAGAACAGGATCGCTAGAAACGAATGAGAGAACAAGGAGATGGAATGGAGTGGGACCGCACTGCAGTCAATGTGAAATGGGAGGAGACCCAATAGTGGAGGATGTAGAACACATAGTAACCGAATGTACAAGATATAATGAGGAGAGAGAGGAGTTGGAGAGGTACATGAGGAATAGAGTTGGGGAGAGGGGGTGGGAGGAGATTAAGCAGAGGGAAGATAGAGGGGTAGGGGCGCAGCGCGCTATTGGGGTTAACACAGGAGATGGAGAGGATGTTGGAGAAAATGTGGAGGAAGAGAAATGGGTGAGGGAGGGGGGGGGGAGCGGAAGTGAGGGGGGGGTTTATACAAACAAAAAACTGTCTCTTAAACTTTCCCTCCTACTAACGTTTCTGAGCCAGTACCGATACAAAGGTCAGCCCTGTGGATCTGCACGGTCTGCGGGCGGGTTCTAAAGAAGAAGAAGAAGGTCTATTTTTATGGATCTGGCAATATTTTAGAACCTTTACAACAGCCTATTTGCACATTTAAGCTAAATATTAGGCTAGGCGTAATTTGTCTATCATAATTCATGAATGCACTAGGCCTGTTGATAATTAATAGTCTAGGCTATAAGATAGTGTGGACTGTGGTCTGAGGAAGACAATTTTAAAGTTTTACTTAAGGTTAGCCTATGCCTAGGCCTATATATTTGTATTTAGCCTAGCCTATTATCATTAGTCTAAAATCTTAACCTAACCAAATACCAAAAGACCTTGTAGCCTAGTCTTGTACTGTATATTGTTTGTAATAACCTGTTAAACACCAGATCTGGGACCTGAATGATGCTGGAGAGTGGGTGTGTAGCGCCTCGTGGAAGACTCACTGTGGCTCTGTGTGGAAGGTGACATGGGCACACCCTGAGTTTGGACAGATCATCGCCACCTGCTCCTTTGATCGCACCGCTGCTATATGGGAGGAGAGTGGCAAGTGTCTTCAAGCATCTAGGATTTACATTATGTTTACGATACTTAGCCTCCCCATAACACACTGTAATAGGCCTATAATAATTCTCCGATTTAGGCCTAGTGCAAAAAGGGCTAATGTCCAGAAATACAAATTATACAATAAAGACTACTCAAGTCCCAGTAAAACCATGTCTAAACATATATAGGCCTATGCTTTATATTGTTAAAAAGGGCCAATTCTCTCCATTAATAACATTCAATTAATAACATTAATGCTACTATTAGAGGTAGAGATTGTCCTTTTTCTTCAATAAAAAGTACATAGGCTATCTATAGACATGGCTTGAACGGCCAAATTATGTCATTTCTGGACGTGGACAATAACATTAACTACACCTTTTACTGTGTACTCAGTTGGAGAATTACAGATTTATATAAAGCCACTGTCTTATAAAGATTTAAGGGTACCGGGTATTCATTTATTTAATTAATAGTGCAGATAACAGTAGGCCTACTGGAATAGGTTGTGGTACTAGAATTTAAGTCTTCTTCATCTTGAAGTGATCATACCTTCAGTACCAGTACTGTCACTCTGTGTACATCGATTGCATCTAGTCATCATCTTATTTACATTTTGAGCCAATATTTACCACTTTGTTATTACATTACTATTTCCGTACCATTATCTTTTACACTACCATCTGCTGGTCTATCAGAGTGAGAACTGAGCGATCTCTGCCATACCCATAGCTTACTCTGACTGTTCCTTTTACTTATATATTTTCTAGATCTCAAGTGACGGCGTCTCTTCCGTGGATTGACCTCCCAATCTACCAAGATTGGAAGCCAAAGCGTCACATTTTTCCTTTGCCCCTCAACTTTCTCATCATATTTGCTGAGGGGCACAGGGCCCTGGGTGGGGCTTTGGTTTCCCGGGCGTTTCCGCACCCTCCTCAGCTCCCCGCCATGGAGTGGCTTCGGTCGCCCAGGCTTTATTGTGGTCGGCAGGGAGGGTTCTGTGGGGGCGCTCGTTTATGGCCTTGGCCTTGCTCGGGGCCTTGGGGCTGTTCGGCCAGGCAGCTTGGGGAACAACAACAACAACAACAACACTACCATCTACCAGTAAAATTAGATGGGATAGATGAGTTAAGAACATCAGCCTGGATGAATAAGTACCGGTAAACATAAGAACATAAGAACATAAGAACACTTTCTCTCTCCACAGTAACGGACTCGGGCCATGGCGTTCACAGTACCTGGATAAAGCGGGCTGGCCTGGTGGACTCCCGAACTCCAGTTATGGACATCAAGTTTGCACCAAAAATTCAGGGACTGCAATTAGCCACATGCTCGGCAGGGGGAGTGGTGAGTTTTTGATAGTTTGGTGGTCATTTGGTCTGGTTAAACTAATGAAAACAAATAAAGTTGGTAACTAGCCTTAGGCATGTTGATATTGATAACCTATTTTGATTTGTGGGCCTTATTGCTAGTGTCACTGCAAAAACAGGAATGAGCTGGTGGTTGGAAGTACTGTAATACAAATCTATAGATCATTTTACTGACAATATCTTCTGAAATTAGAAATCATCTTTGATACTGGTAATTCAAGAAATGTGGAGTAAAATTAAATAATTTATTATTCAGGGGTAGGGAGTTTATTAGGTTTTACCTATTCATACTGTATTTTGATGGGGTGTGCTGAATAAAAAAAATATATTTGTTTTCTAGGTTAGAATATACGAGGCTCCTGATGTGATGAACCTGAACCAGTGGTCTCCGCATTATGAGATCAACTGCAAGCTTCCATGTTCCTGCATATCTTGGAACCCATCCCCTTCTAGGTTTGCTATATCACCACTTATGTCTCTGATAAGCTACATTATGAACAATCCTCATGTAGCATTTAATACAGAGTTTCAATGTTTCAATGCCCTTCTTTATTAAATTGTAATGGATCAGATTGGCTTGCCTTTCTTCAGTTAGACAGACTACTCTCCATAGCTCTATCTAAAATCAATGTCTTATGCTCTTAACCCTTTGGAGCATCTGATGGTCAAGACTCACATAAAATTAGTATAGGCCTATGCTGTACAAGGATGACTGGATTATCCTATCCAGGTTACCTTGGTTTACCCTCGATAGCCTGCTAGGTTTTAATCTGGGTTCCTTAGTTACTAGCCCACCCATTATATGGATATGTAGTTCAGTTCCCCCACCCTCTACACTTTATATACTGTATTAATATACAAATTTGCCCGTGTTAGTAAGAAAGTGTTAGTGACCTAGATGTGTGTTTTATCTGTATTTATTAGTTGTTTTATGTTTTCCCTGTTCTTGCTCTGTCTTGAGTCGGCTACCCCCAAAATGGGGATTAGGCTTGAGCATATATATATAGATAGATAGATAGTAAGAAAGTATGTGTCAAATTTGAAAATAGGGCAAAAAGAATACTGTATCATAGGCACGCTCTACTTATAACTAGCTTAATATACCATACGGTACATGTTATTTAATGGTAGTACAATAATAGTTTTTGTGTGGATATACACTAGGCCACAATTTGCTATATGTACAGTAAAGCCCTTTGAAAGCTATGCTGGGTGAGATATCCCAATTTTATACATCCTTGAGTACCTCCAACCATAAACTATAGTCTTATCTATATCTTTACTCCGTCCAGGTTACACGCTCCCCTCATTGCAGTGGGCAGCAACGACCCAAACCCATCCTCTGGTGGAAAGGTAATCAATCTATTTTGTCCTTTTTATTCCATCTGGATGAAATGTATGTGATGTAAAATCCAGGAAGTTGTTGTTGTTGTTGTTGTTGTTGTTCCCCAAGCTGCCTGGCCGAACAGCCCCAAGGCCCCGAGCAGGCCAAGGCCATAACCGTGCGCCCCCACAGAATCCTCACTGCCGACCACAATAAAGCCTGGGTGACCGAAGCCCGAAGCCACTCCATGGCGGGGAGCTGAGGAGAGTGCGGAAACGCCCAGGAAACCAAAGCCCCACCCAGGGCCCTGTGCCCCTCAGCAATTATGAAGAGAAAGTTGAGGGGCAAAGGAAAAAAATGTGACGCTTTGGCTTCCAATCTAGGTAGACTGGGAGGTCAATCCACGGAAGAAACGCCGTCACTTGAGATCTAGAAAATATAAAAGTAAAAGGAACAGTCAGAGTAAGCTATGGGTATGGCAGAGATCGCTCAGTTCTCACTCTGATAGACCAGCCCATCACCAGGAAGTTAGAATGCATTAGTACGGTACTTTTTTAGTCAAATAAATGTTTAGATTTTTTTCGTTTGTGGGTTAATATATGATTATTGACTACAGGGTGTTCAGTTGTGAGTTGTCAGCCCACACACACTAATATGAATGTATTATTACCTATATAGACTACACAATACCCTCTATCCATTTCAAGGGGTATAATTTGATATCATCATCTCCGACGCCGTTCTTCCTCCTGGTAAACCCCCGCTGAAGGATGGCCATGGCAGAAATGCCTCCAGGCTAATTTGTCAAGACATGCTTCCTTTGCCTGTGCCACAAGGCCCCTTCTACTGCAGTATGGGGACATTTTTCCTCTAATTTTTTTCTCCTATACCATAGGTGATCTTCCACTAGCCTACTCACCTGACTTACTCGTAGCTTTCTTGGCCTTCTGTCCTCATCCATTCTCTGAACATGACCGCACCACCTCAAAGTACTTTTCTTTATTCACTCAACAACTCCACAGACATATATACCTCTCTATTACTTGGTCCATCTAGCCTATTCACACCACCTGCCATTCTGAAATAGCTCATCTCCACAGTTCTCTGTTTAGAGAGGTCCTCGTAACTTGCTGTCTATGTCTCACATCCATATGAAAGGGTTTGGAGCAGCACACTGTTCCTCAGTGACTTTTTCACTTCTTGACTGACCATTCTTCCTTTTAATATACAATCAAGTTCTCCAATTACCTTGCTCCCTTGCACTTTTCTCTCTATTTTACCATATTTACACTGTCCAGCTTGTAACGTAAATACTTGAAACTTTCAACCTCATCCAATTCTTCATATCTCAATTTATTTTACAACTTTTCTTATATTCTTTTATATTTTGTCTTAATGTTTATGGTTTCATGCATTCTTCTCAAACACCATTACCAATACCTTACATTTCCCTACATTGACCTTAAGCTACATCTTTTCACACACCTTGTCAGTCAGTGACCATTCTCTGAAGTTTTTCCATATTTTCTGCCAACAGGACTGCATTGTTCGCATATAAGCATGTTAAAATCTTCCACTCTCTCTCCTCTGATTCCAGCCTAGTTCTTATGTCCATTGATCCTGCCTTTCATTCTCTGATTAGGCTACTCCATCCATGTAAATATTAAACAACCAAAGTGACATGACACATCCCTGTCATATTCTTACGTTTACCTCAAAATTAGCTTATCGCCTACCTTCTCATTTGCCAATGCATTCCTATAAAAAAGACCATATTGCAATTAGCAACTTCCCTCTCATACCAGATACTGTTAACACATCCCACAGACCCTCCAATCTACTTTGTCGTAGGTTTTTCTAAATCCATGATTGCTGTATAGTTTTCTGTTTTTGGCTAAATATTTCTCTACCAATAATCGTATTGAGGCAACCGGTTCAGTGCAATCCCTTCCCTTTCTGAAACCTCCCCACTCTTTACTCACTGTACCGGTATTTTATCATATGTTACCTTCTGCAGTCGGTCTGTTACTACTCTTGATTTAGGCCTACCTTTCCGGGTATGCTAAGTAGGGTAATTCCTCTATAACTCTTATTACATTCCTCTTTACTACCCTTCCCTTTGTACAGAGGCACAGTCACTGCTTTCCTCCAGCTCTATTAACTACTAACTCTTATTGACTGTCTACAGGTGTTTATTTATGAGTTCTCTGGCAACACACACAAGTGGGTGAGAGTGGAGACGCTAGTGACGGTAACAGAAGCGGTCAATGACCTGGCCTTCGCTCCCAACCTGGGCCGCTCATACCACCTCCTGGGCATCGCTACCAAGGACGTCAGGATCATTGCTCTCAAGCCCAACAGGTAAATCCAATCTAGCGTGTATAATGTATGTAGGTGTATAATAAATATCGTTCTTAACACCATTAAAATCCAATGAAATTAATTAAAGCTATGATCCTTCGGGGATTCGAACCCAAGATACCACATACAAAACTTACAAGCTGTAACCATTATACCACCAAGACTGTTAAGAATTGAGTACATTTTTACTATAAAGTTCTTTAGTATATTTGTCTGTTTCTGTCCATTTAGCCCTTAAACCCTTGGGACGATAGAGAAAATATATAGCTGGACTATGCAGAGGACCCCAGAATAGGCTTTTAGAAGAAAAAAATATATATATTTATTTATTTGTTTTCTTTCCTATAGATAGATAGAAAAAAAAAATTAAATGGCAGTACGGGAGATCAGGACTACAGGAGGTTGTGATCCTCGTAGAGTTTATTATCGAGTAGTCCTCTCGTAACTACTCTCAACCAGTTAGCGTTGTTATAAAGTTTCAAGGGTAATATTTAGAACTGTTTGTGCTTATCACTTTATCCAAAGCTGCACTGGGTTACAGGGCATTATTAGATAAAATTGAGTGAATGATGAGCACCCCCACCAAAAAAACAGTTAAGAACTTACCTGTGTGTTCCTCCCCAGACAAGACTCCTCCCAGAACCAGAGCAGCCTGACGTCCTTCGAGGTGCGTCAGGCGGGCCAGTTTGATGACCACGGTGCAACGGTGTGGCGGGTGTGCTGGAACCTCACTGGAACCATCCTCTCATCATCCGGCGATGATGGATGTGTGCGACTCTGGAAGGGTGAGTTTGTTACGGTACTCTGTAACAATCATCACTGATATTTGCGTTCCACCTCTACTTTTCCTTTTAATTTTCACTTTAGTTGTTACAGTATTGAGTTTCTTATTTCATAATCAATGTTCACAGTTTTGTAGGTGTACCAGTTTATATTTATATTAAAAGAAGCCCTATTAGAGTTTACAGTGAAATTCAGTGGTCTTGTTAAGTTTGTTTTAAATAGTATATTAGCCATGTGTTCCACATGAGCAAGGTGACCCACAAAAGCTAAAGCTGCTAGTAAAATTAACTAAAGAAACAGACAACTGTCCTCATAGGGAATACCAGTATTTAGAATGACAATAAAATCTTTCATCCCTTAGCCAACTACCTAGACATCTGGAAGTGCATCTCAACGTTGCGAGGTGAAGCGGTGGAGAGTTGTGGCGAGACAGGCGACACCGGGGCACCCACCACCCAGCAGTCCGGGGCTACATCCACCGGCCAACACACAGCCAGATACTTCAAGCTGGCACCCACTGCACACCATGCACATGTACCCTGGCATTGATGGCTCTCCTCAAGTTTGTGAGAAACTGTAACATGTTTGACAAATTTATCGCCTACCTGTGGAATTCATATTCTGAACTTTTAGATAAGACCCAACCATTACCATTGGATCACTTTTTAATATAGGTCAGTGTGTTGCAATGGAAAGACCTTGGGATCTTATCTGAAATTTTGAGGTTGGAATCCCTCTAAAAGGTGCTTGATACCTTCTTCACACCTACTGATACTATAATTTCTAAGCCAAGTAAATGTGGCTATTGTTTGTTGTTTTATTTAAAGGCCTAGACCGCAGTAGTCCCTCAGGTTGTGCAACTTAAGGGACCGCTACAACCATGATATCATGGCTTAGCCTGTGTGTACCCCATGACAGTTTTCAGGGAGCAAACTGCAAAGTCAGCACACATGGTGTGAATATACCGGGAGTCACAGTATGGCATTTTTCATAACCGGCTGCCTTTCTTGGTAATTGGATTTGGATACAGAGCAAATATTATTTTTACTCTGCCCCAGAGCAGAGTAAAGGGCCCGTATTCCCCAAGGGGAGTAGAATATTATAGAGAAAATCATTGATTCGGTTCCGAGAGTGTAACTACAGTATATGTCGCACATTTCACAAGAACAATTATTTACTTTTTTGGACAAGAGCTATAGCATTTTAATTTATCTAAAATAATATTACTGAACCGTATATCATTATGTTTGCTTCTTTAGACAGGAGGTATAGTATGTGTTAATCTAAAAATTACTGCTAAACTTCATTATCAGAATTGCCCTCCAAAGATATCTAAGTTAAACATACTCGCATGAAAGAAAAGTCAGGGTTAATGATGCAAATTGCACTAAATGTCATCGTTTGTATAACTGGTTTATAAAGAGTGTCTATTTGTATCTGCTCTCCATTTATACTAGGTGGGATATAACCTTTTCTCTTATTAGATCAACTTGTAATATACTGTAATTTGTATTTGTAACATTGGAATTCAACTAAGCAGAGGTGATAGATGGATATAATACCGTTATTATGATAAAAAACTATTTTTCATAACTTTGAAATGTATTAATATACCTGATGTCCCAACTGTAATTAACTTGTACCAGTATATTGAATTAGGTAGTGTGTAATTGATTACAGTTTTTTGTGCATTGTAATTTAGCAATAAAAAAAATATATATAATAAACTGTAATTTGTTTCCTATATGCAGCATACTGATTGTTTGTACTGTTCATACAAGATATTGAAAATTGTCTGCCACTTATGCATACATCTATTTTGCATGGCAATACATCCTTCTAAAAAATGTATACATGATTTTCTCTGTCTTAATAGATTTGTCCTCTCTTTGCTGTTGTTTATTGTCCTTGTCCCATTTTTTTTTTTTTTTTTTTTCTATATTCCAACTTACTTCCTCTCGGGCATAGGCTGAGAGCCTTAACATTCACCGCTTTACAATGAACAGTGAAGCCTGTGAGGTCTTGTTCCAGTCTAGGGAGTGAGACATGTGAAGCACGTAGAGTACAACGAGCACCTGCCATCTTGCCTTCACATGAGGCACGGTGCTCACTCATGGCCCGAAACGACCCCATCTCTGAAACCATCTCGTTCCCGTGCTTCACTGTCTCACCCCCTACACTCGGACTCTCACACTTACACACACACACAACGCCACCTGTTGAGCAGATAACTCACCAGGCATTGCACCCCTATAGCATATTTTGAATATGGGAATATTCATACACTGCTATTTAATCAGGGAACAATGAGGGTATTTTATTGACGTTTCGGTGGGCTTGTGGTAATGCACTGATACTAGGTACAGCAGAAATTCCATCCCAATATCATCTTCCCATTGATACATCGGGATTTGAACCCGGGACCTTTGGATTACCAGGCCAGTGGCAAGACCACTCCACCACACCTCAAATGCAAATTTTACATTTTAATTGATAATTCATATTTTTTCACCAACCAACTTTACTTCTAAACTCAATTAATTAGATCAACGAATACATGTGGCACTCCAAGGACTCGAACTTAGGACACTCCCACCGAAATTCCGCGCATTTATGCATTACGCTATCAAGACAGTTAAAATAATAATACTATAACTACCCATTTTCTCTAAAAAAAAATAATAAGAAGAATAAAAATAATTTGTATTATGTATCACTAACTCTTGTTTCAGCTCAGCATTTAAGTTGAGACAGCAAATTCTTATCCTATAAACTTGGAATAAAGTACACCAAGGAATAGCAAGGTAAATCACTCAATAAGTCAAATATATATTATTTCTGAGAGACTGAGTATACAAAAGAGAAGGTACCAAGTATCTGCCATGGCCATCCCTTTTTGGGAGCTTCCTCTGGAAGCAAGGCATCAAATTGACACTTTTACCAATTTTCATAACCTCCTTCCCTTGGTAACTCTGGCCTGGTAGCTTCTAAACTAAGCTTTTATAGAAATTCAGTTACCTACAATAATTTAGTTGCCCATATAAATGCCAAAGATACCCAAATTTTGTGTACATTTAATAGACCTTTCAATTAGATTAGGAAACATCAGGGTTTAGTAGGTATCTAGGTAAGATAAGAAGGTGCTGGCCATTAATGATAGGCAACAGAGTATGTCATTGTTTTATCAGCTGATCAGTGAAGGGCAGTTGTGAGTATATTTCATAATGTTTGGTTTGTCTGAGTGGGAGCGAGGTGGAAAGTTTTGATATAAGGAGCAGACTGGCAGAATAGGTCATCTATCAGGCTGATTACATGTCTGGGTGATAATAAAATGGGGGTGAAAGGGATTGACTACTTCAAGAATCTAGGTTAGTGGTCCTACAATTAAAATGTAAAACTTGCAAACTAAACAAACCAAAACTGGGACAAAGACAATATAAAGTCAAATTAACTTATACAAATCGCTATGTGAACCAGAAGGGTGGGGTATGCAAACTGTTCAAACCCTCAGAGTGCCTGGTGGATTATGAGTATATTTTACTCTCTTATATTTCTTGACCTCCAGCCTTATGAGGGCTTTTGCCCAGTAGGCTGTTGACAAATAGTTTTTATCTTGACCATTTCAAAATGCTCATTATCCTCATTAGTGACCCTGTAGGTCACTAATCTCTAATCCTCATAAGAGAATGGACAATAATGAGACATGGACAACCACGTCCAGGGCATAATTTGTCCCCTCACTCAGCGCAGCACCTCCAGTGGATCCAGGCTGCAACCACCGCATGAGCATTGTCAATGTCTGTGGAGACAATCCACGTGCCTGTATAGTTGTCGTTCCTTAAGCTGCCTGGCTGAACAGCGCCGAGTCCCTAAGGAAGGCTATGGCTACTATCGGGCTTTCCCGCAGGGCTCTCAAGGAGTGTAGATTATGTTGGCATAAGTGATTGTGTAGAATGCAGTCTTCTATGATGTGTTTAATAGTATGGGGTGCAGTGTTGCATCCTGGGCAGGTGTCGATAACGGAGATATCCAGTCTCTTTGCTGATTCTCTGGATCTTATATTCTTAATGTGTCTTGAGTTGTCATGTATTTTGTGTTCTGGTGTGACAAAGGCATAGGCAAATACTGTAGAGGAAAAGGCAACTCCATATGCCATTATTGAACTGTTGTTGATTTAGGTAATTTCAATTTCATTCTCTATGATGGCAATGAAAACTGTTAGATCAACGTTGGTGAGACCTTTTTCTCTGGTGGTTTTGAAAGTTGACTCGGGTGTCTTTATAGCTTGTTTAGTGGTGGCCAATTGCATGCTAATAATCAGAGATAGCCTAGTTCTAGGATATGGCCAACAGCCATATCCTAGAACCACAGTTCTATAACGTGGTTCAGGGTGGAGAACCATTTGCAGCTGAACAGAGAATCAAGTGAATCATTGATTCTATGCAGTGGTGTTGCATCTTTGATTGTCACATCCTTGGGTTGTCGATAATCCACGCAAAAACGCGTGGATCCATCTTTCTTCTTTACTAAGACAACAGGTGATGACCACGGGCTGGTTGAGGGTGTTATATATTCTGGGTCTGACATTTCTTAAAGTTTTATGTTAAAGGGGTAGTGCTTGATTTTTGGTCAATATATTTATTTACCGGTATTAATTTATTTTTGAGTTTCCTCACTAGACCTCCATAAAGCTTAGAAAAACACCCCCTAGACCCCCTTTCAAGATAAATTTGTAAATTTTTCGGTAGAAAAATTTCGCAGCCGATTCCTTCTAAAATTAGAGGCTCGCTTTCGCTCGCCAGGAAAAATCGACACCTAAAGGGCACGAAAGGTCTTAATATTGAAAACAAAAATTAGGCGAAAGGTCTCAAAATCGCCAAACTAACGGAACAAACGTCTTACAACCTCAAAACTAATATGCTAAACATGAGGGAGAATGGGGTCCAGAAAAAACGAGTACCACCCCCTTAATAAACCTTTGACTGTGTATTGTTGTGCAATAATAGTCTCACTGTTGAATTACCTAGCTCTTCTCGTACAAATCTGGCTATTAATTGTGGGGCAGTATCTGAGAGAGAGAGCGAGAGAGACAGACAGAGAGAGAGAGAGAGAGAGAACATAAAGATTGTATAATAACATGTGAATCAACAGTGGAATCTTCCGAGCTGCTATCTCTACGTCATAATTACCACCTCCCAGCTGATAATTAATGATGTCACAGTTCTATAACGTGGGGATCTTTGGACCCTCGCTGTTTCACTCCATTAGTTAGAGATAACAACATGGTTCACTTCATTAGTTTGGTAATTATAAGACGCTTCGCCCATTAGTTTGGCGATTGTAGGACGCCTCACCCCATTAGTTGGCGAGTCTAGGACGCTTCATCCCATTCAGGGGTGGATTTTTTCTGGGTGAGCGTTAGCGAGCTTACAATTTAGGAGAAACCGGCGGAAATTTGTCTCCCGAAAAATGTATATAATTAGCTCGCAGGGGGTCTGAGGAGTGTGTTTTAGTTTGAGAGAGTGTGTGTGTGCGAGAGAGAGAGAGGTGAGAGTGTGTGTGTGTGTGTGAGAGAGCGTGTGTGTGTATGAGAGAGAGAGAGAGTTGTGGGGGGAGGGGGTAAAGTAAATATATACTCTGGGAGGGGATGACTCGTAAGTTTATCAGTACCTACCACAATGATAACCAGGGTCCAGAACGAGACCTTTAACCCCTCACGATCATAACACTATAATTATGTCACACTGCGCCGAGGACCACTGCATCAAAGGCACGTTATGTTTGTTTTATGTTTTTTATTACCAGTATATATATATTAGTTTGCTCCTTAGACCTCTATCAATAATCAAAAATAAAAAACATCCCAAAGATCCCCCTTCGATATAAATTTGTACATTTTTCGGTAGGCCGGTTCCTCCAAAATTACAGGCTCGCTATCGCTCGCCAGCAAAAAATTCAACTCTAAATGGTACGAAAGGTCTTAATAGTGACAAGGGTATAAGCAAAAGTCGTAATATTTGAAAACTAATGGTGCTAAGCATGAAGGAGAAGGGGGTTAAAAAAAACACACAAACAACAGACAATTATTTACCCTGAACCCTTTCAGTATGTTGACGCTTTTTGGACCCTCCTTATTTCACCCCATTAGTTTGGAGACGTTTCACCTCGTATTATTTTGAAAGTTAACAATGTAAAAGAAAACGGTATTTGAATATGTATTTTATCGAAAACAAAAATATATATATATACAGTGCTTAGGTTGCAGGGAGTTGGGGGGGGGGGGGGGCGTGTTTTTCTTTTAGTATAGATAGGGGGGGGCTGGGGTAGGGGAGGGAGGGGGTAGGGGGGGACTGGGCTAGGAAGATAATAATATTACTATCAGCTGTGGTGGAATCTTCCGTCATATAGTCTAATTATATACGATCTCTGCACCCCCCCCCCCCCCCACCCCCCAACCCCCACCACACTGATAACTTTATTATTAAACATACTTCTCTAGCGGGCTTAAGGGGGCTCACCTCGTTTTTTTCTCTCTCTCTCTCTCTCTCTCTCTGGGTTGTATCCATTCGGCCCCATTCAGCCTACTGTTTTAAGACGTTTATCCCCATCCAGGTGTCTATTTTTTCCTGGCGAGCGGTAGCGTGCCAGCATATTTTGTAAAATGTTTTTTGACAGCAAGCTAAATCTGTAACTCTTTTTATAGCAAATTTTCTCAGGCGAAGCCGGATTTCTCCATACAATGCTGGCTCTCTAACGCTCGCCAGGAAGAAATCGACACCTGAATGGGGATAAACGTCTTCAGTAGGCTCAATTGGGCCGAATGGATACAAATCAGAGAAAAGAGAGAAAAGGAGAGAAAAAAGCAGGTCACCCCCCTTAATTAACCCCTTGAGGATTATGACGCGTTTTAACAGTTTATTCTGGCTATGATTAGACAATTTTATTCAGCTTAGGAGGGGGATTGTGGGAGGGGGTTAAAGGGATGGTTGAGATAGTTCTTACCCCTTTGTCTGATACAGGGCCTTCCGAAACTCAATCCAAATCGTCTAATGGTAGCCAGAATACACGGTCAAAAGGCGTCATAATCCTCTAAAGGCTTTAATAATTGCCTGTACTCGCTTTTTCTGGACCCCCTTCTCCCTCATGTTTAGCATATTAGTTTTGAGGTTTTAAGACGTTCGTTCCGTTAGTTTGACGATTTTGATACCTTTCGCCCCATTTTGTTGTCAATATTAAGACCTTTCGTGCCATTTAGGTGTCGATATTTACCTAGCGAGCGATAACGAGCCTGTATTTTTAGAAGAAATCGGCCTTCAAGAAATCGGTCTTCGGCCGGGACATTTTTCTACCGAAAAATGTTCAAATTTATCTTGAAAGGGGGTCTAGGGGTTTTTTTTTTTTTTTTTATAGCGAGGAAACTCAAACATATACTGTATAAATACATACACCCCAAAACCAAGTACTACCCCTTTACTTAACCCCTTCATTCAGATAACGCCAATTGACCACTTGCGAGTTTCAGGCTATGAGGAAGTTGGAGCCGTAAACATCGATATAAAACATAAAGGCAAAACTAATGTAGGTTTCTGATGGATAAAAAGTAGAAATACAAAATTAATGTAAGTTTCTGATGGATACAAAAGTAGAAATACAAAAATAATGTTAAGTTTCTGATGGATACAAAAGTAGAAATGCAAAAATAATGTACGTTTCTGATGAATAAAAAGTAGAAATACAAAATAATGTAAGTTTCTGATGGATAAAAAGTAGAAATGCAAAAATAATGTAAGTTTCTGATGGATAAAAAGTAGAAATACAAAATAATGTAAGTTTCTGATGGATAAAAAGTAGAAATGCAAAAATAATGTTAAGTTTCTGATGGATAAAAATATGTTGAATTGGGTTTTATGTATTAATAAATGTACTCCAACAGTAGCCTATTAAATTTATCTAGTAATTCTGCTAAATATCGGTGTCTACAGCTTCAACTTCCTTGCAGCTGTAAACATCGATATTTATCCGAATTACCAGCTAGAATACGGTTTTAGTACCTTTATAAATACATGAAACCCAATTCAACATACTTTCTATCCATCAGAAACCTACATTATTATTGCATTTCTGTTTAAGGGGGGTGACCTGTTTTTGTTCTGTCCTTTTCTATCTTTCTCTGGCTTCATTGTATCCATTTGGCCCCATTCAGCCTACTGTTTTAAGAGGTTTATCCCCATCCAGGTGTCAATTTTTTACTGGTGAGCGGTAGCGAGCCAGCATATTTTTTATTTTTGTTTGACAGCAGGCTAAATTTGTACATTTTTCGATAGAAAAATGTCTCTGGCGAAGCCGGATTTCTTCATATAATGCTGGCTCGCTTTCGCTCGCCAGGAAGAAATCGACACCTAGATGGGGATAAACGTCTTAAAATAGTTGGCTGAATGGGGCCGAATGGATACAAGCCAGAGAAAGAGAGAAAAGGACAGAAATAACAAAAAGCAGGTCAAACCCCTTAATATCGATGTTCTAAGCTCGATGGAGGTCTAGCGAGGAAACTGACAAATACATCAATACAAAGGTAGCTACTATACCTTGTTCCAAATAGGTAGGCCAGAGATTGTGTACCCTAACCTCTGTAGCTCAAGAAGGGCTAGAGCAAATGGGCTGTACATTTCCACACCAATTCCCTGCCTGACCCTTCGCAAATGGTAGAACTATATTAGCTTGATTTCTCTAGTCGTTTGTAAGTAATTATTACGTGTTTTTTACACCCACCAACTTCACATCTAAACTCAATTAATGAAATCAACAAATACATGTGGCACTCCAAGGACTCGAACCTAGGATACTCACATCGAAATTCCGCGCACTATGCATTACGCTATCAAGACAGTTAATTGAGGTTTAAGTTCGAGAGTTTTGCCCTACTTATTTGGGACAGGGTATAGGATGATATAAGATTAAGGAAACCAAGGTGTTTTGCAGATTCCCGAATAGTTATGGTTTTCTTTATCGATTAAGTCTTAGGGATTCACCTGCCTTTAAATGTGTATATATAAATATTGCATGGAGAGAGAGAGAGAGAGAGAGTGTGTGTGTGTGTGTGTGTGTGTCCAAACACGAACTTGGATGAAGATAGATAATTATGCTTTAATTTTAGTGAATGTATAAATAATAATGAGAAGAGAATGTATAAATAAGCACCTTTGCAACCTAGCGCTGAGATTCGTTGAGCAGTATGACAAGAGGGTTTGGGGGGGATGATAGTCAAGATAAGCACGACAACACTCTCATTCTCATTCTCACTCTCTCTCCTTTCAGAGGGGAGGGGGGGGGGGAGGACCAACTCCCTCAGTTTACAATATGGAGAGCCCATACTTGGCATGCATAATCAGGGAGTGCCAGAATAGGTTTTAATCGTGGGGGGGGGGGGACAGCTCCCTCAGTTTTCAAGATGGAGAGCCCATACTTGGAATGCATACTAAGGGGGTGCTAGAATAGGCTTCAAGCACCCCCAACTCCCTCAGTTTTCAAGGTGGAGAGCCCATACTTGGCATTCATACAAAGGAGGTGCCAGAATAGGTTTTAAGGGAAATTTGTTTTGCCCAGTCAACCAGGGGCCCCCCCCCCCCCCCCCCGCCGGGTACCTCAGCTAGTATTATATACCCTGTAGTTTGAAGATGAGTCTCCTTTCTTTGAAGTGCGTAAAAGACATATATTTACATTAACACATTACGTTAATGTCTTATGGTGGAATAATACAAGAACCTTAAGCCCTAACCCTACCACATGATCTGTTCTAGCTTCATGGCTTGTCACCTGTACTGCCAAGTTTAGCACAGTAGGCTACAGCACAACACAGATCGCTCTCTCTCTCTCTCTCCCCTCTCTCTCTCTCTCTCTCTCTCTCTCTCTCTCTCTCTCTCTCTCTCTCTCTCTCTCTCTCTCTCTCTCTCTCTCTCTCTAAGTTAAGTTAAATCGTCTACTGTTAGTCAGAATAAACAGATAATAACCCCAATGCACTGATATATTATTGACCAGGGACTATAAGTTGGTTCATTCTAGGTTGGGCCGAAATCGTAACTCCTAACACCTCTCATAACTCAAAAAGGACTAGAGTAATCGAGCTAATATTTCTTCCACACAGGAATACTTGGCTAGGGAATGTGGGTATATATAGTGACGGCTTATTTGCTCTAGCCTTTCTCGAGTTACAGAGGTTAGAGGTTACGTTTTCTTCCCTACCTAGAATGAACGGACTATAGCAATACGAGGTTGGGTTTCTGACCTTCTGTACAGCCACGTTCTTAAGTCGAGTATTACGTTCATAACTTCTTAAGGGGGTAGTACTCGCTTTTTATGGACCCCCTTCTCCCTCATGTTTAGCATATTAGTTTGAGGTTTTAAGATTTTCGTGCCGTTAGTTTGTCGATTTTAAAATCTTTAGTCCCATTTTTTTCGTCAATGTTAAGACCTTTTGCCCCATTTAGGTGTAAAAAAAAAAATCCTGGCGAGCGATAGCGAGGCTGTAATTTGAGAAGGAACCGGCAAATTTATCTTGAAAGGGGGTCTGGGGGGTGTTTTTCTAAGCTTGATGGAGGTCTAGCAAGGATACTCAAAAATGAATTAATACATAAATATAAAGACCAAAAACCAAGCACTACCCCCTTAAATGCATGCCCAACAAAGACATCATGTTAACCCTATCAGTATGCGGTGACACGTTCCTGCCCGATATAATCTGGCTGTTATTAGTGGCTTATTATTCAGGAAGGAATGATGAATACAAAACCATACTAGACAGACGACAGACGGATAAAGACAGATGAATATAATAATACAATAAAAGGATATCTATCTATCTATCTATCTATATATATATATACTGTATATATAGGCTATATATATATATTTTTTTTTTTTTTTTCAGTGGCATCTGATTCATGACGTTCCAGAGGGAATTAATCGTGCCACCTATGATATAAATAATTGAGTGTAATGAGAAGCGTGAAGTTCCCTATGAAGGGCTTCCTTAGTAGGTCAGGGCCCCAAATATGAATTATGGCAGTAGATCATTGACTCCGGAGTCACTTTATAGATATTGGGTTTTCTCTGCATCCTTTCGTGGATCAAACCTACAATTCTTGTTTAACTATTAAGTAACCCAAGAATTGCCAAATTTTCTCAGTCTTTCTTCTACTCAACAAGTGTACTTTGGAACTCTCTCCCTTAATATTTTTTTTCCTTCATCCTATGACTTAGACTGCTTTAAACTTCGTGTGTCCAGGCATTTTGACTCCAACATCCCTTGAATTTGGCTGTGTCACTCTTTTAACGTTGGTGTGAGACACTCGCTACAGGCAACCTCCCTTTTCTCTACTCCATACACATAGAAAAACAAAAAATATATGGACCAGCATGCCCGATTATGTTGTATATTTAGAAACTGTAAGGTTTGAAATTAGCCTTGACCGGGAATGGGCACTGCAAAAAATAAATAAAATTATAATAATAAAGTTCAGATACCAGTAAGTCGTACAAGCAACAGTGAACCAAGAACCTAAAGTTAAATGATACAAATAAGAAGCTGGAATTAAAGACCAAATTAAGCCCTTCTTCCCGAAATGTTCTACGTAACTCTACGTATAGGGGAACCAAAAAGACCACCCTCGGGTTAGAGAGAGAGTTAAGGGGAGGCACTTGTGTTTCTGGAACCCCTTCTCCCTAATGTTTAGCCCCACTAGTTTTGAGACGTTGGTTCCATTAGTTTGGGGATTTTATGACCTTTCACCCCATTTCTTTGTCAATATTATGATCATTCGTGCAATTTAGGTGTCGATTTTTTCCTGGCGAGCGAAAGCGAGCCTGTAATTTTAGGAGCGGCCTTTGGCCGGAACATTGTTCTACCGAATAATGTACAAATCTATCTTGAAGGGGGGGGGGGGGGGGTTCTTCTAAGCTTGATGGAGGTCTAGGGAGGAAACTAAAAAAAAAAATATGAATAAATGAATTAATAGACCAAACAAACAGCCACTGTCCCCTTAAGGGGGTTCTATTACGTAATTTTGTATTATCCGTGTCGGTTATTACAGATTTAACCCTTTCAATATGAGAGGCTTTTTTTTTAGCTTAACCCTTTCAGTATTCTAGGATGCATTATTTTTCTATTTTTCTGGCCATTACTAGACAATTTAATTCAGCTTAGGAAGGGTATGTGGAATTCAGAGGGTTGATTGGGCCAGCCTATATATACCCTTGTAACTCCCACAGATCCTTCCAAAGCTGTATAAAATCATCTAAAGGGAGATAGAATAAACTGCTATAATACGTCTATAATACTGCTATAATACGTCTATAAATACGTCTATAAACTGCTATAATACGTCTATAATACGTCTATAAATACGTCTATAAACTGCTATAATACGTCTATAATACTGCTATATACTGCTATAATACGTCTATAATACTGCTATAATACGTCTATAAACTGCTATAATACGTCTATATACTGCTATAATACGTCTATAATACTGCTATAATACGTCTATAAACTGCTATAATACTGCTATATACTGCTATAATACGTCTATAAATACGTCAATACACTGCTATAATACGTCTATAATACTGCTATAATACGTCTATAAACTGCTATATACTGCTATAATACATCTATAATACTGCTATAATACGTCTATAAACTGCTATAATACGTCTATAATACGTCTATAAATACGTCTATAAACTGCTATAATACGTCTATAATACTGCTATAATACGTCTATAAATACGTCTATAAACTGCTATAATACGTCTATAATACTGCTATATACTGCTATAATACGTCTATAATACTGCTATAATACGTCTATAAATAAGTCTATAAATACGTCTATAAACTGCTATAATACGTCTATAATACTGCTATAATACGTCTATAAATACGTCTATAAACTGCTATAATACTGCTATAATACGTCTATAAATAAGTCTATAAACTGCTATAATACGTCTATAATACTGCTATAATACGTCTATAAATAAGTCTATAAATAAGTCTATAAATACGTCTATAAACTGCTATAATACGTCTATAATACTGCTATAATACGTCTATAATACTGCTATAATACGTCTATAAATACGTCTATAAATACGTCTATAAACTGCTATAATACGTCTATAATACTGCTATAATACGTCTATAAACTGCTATAATGACGCATTTCTGCATATCATTCTAGCTGCTATTATACGATGTCATTAAGATTCGAAAGGGTCTGTAGGAATAAAAATTAATAACTGAGAAAGATTTTACCCCTTTAATTACTAGAGACCCTTCCTAAGCTGTATTGAATCGTCCGGTCATAGCCAGAATAAGCCATTAAGGGGAGTCACCTGCTTTTTTTTCTATCCTTTTCTCTCTTTCTCGGGTTTGTATCCATTTGGCCCCATTCAGCTTACTGTTTTAAGACGTTTATCCCCATCCAGGTGTCAATTTTGTACTGGTGAGCGGTAGCGAGCCAGCATGTTTTTAAAATGTTTTTGACAGTAAGCTTAATTTGTACATTTTTCGATAGAAAAATGTTTCCATCCAGCGAAGCCGGATTTTTTCATATAATGCTGGCTCGCTATCGCTCGCCAGGAAGAAATCGACACCTGGATGGGGATAAACGTCTTAAAACAGTTGGCTGAATGGGGCCGAATGGATACAAGCCAGAGAAAGAGAGAAAAGGAGAGAAATATAAAAAAGCAGGTCACCCCCCTTAAAACGCGTCATACTCCACAAATAATCCTGTCCATTAATAAGGGAGTTAATTAGATTCAGTAGATAGATTCAGTAGATAGATTCAGTAGATAGATTCAGTAGATAGATTCAGTAGATAGATAGATTCAGTAGATAAATTCAGTAGATAGATTCAGTAGATAGATAGATTCAGTAGATAGATTCAGTAGATAGATTCAGTAGATAGATTCAGTAGACAGATTCAGTAGATAGATAGATTCAGTAGATAGATTCAGTAGATAGATTCAGTAGACAGATTCAGTAGATAGATAGATTCAGTAGATAGATTCAGTAGATAGATTCAGTAGATAGATTCAGTAGACAGATTCAGTAGATAGATAGATTCAGTAGATAGATTCAGTAGATAGATTCAGTAGACAGATTCAGTAGATAGATAGATTCAGTAGATAGATAGATTCAGTAGATAGATTCAGTAGATAGATAGATAGTCAAATCGTCTATAGTCTATTCATTCGCGCGAGTCTAGAAATTGTGACCCCTTGCCTCTTGCTTCTCAGGGTGGGTTGGAACAAATGGGCAGCTAATTTACACACCTATTGACTGGTTGACTCTTCCCACATGTTAGAAATAACAGCTCCATCTGGTCAAGTCCTTTTTAAGTTATGAGAGAATGGAGATCGGTATTTCTAGCCTTGTTATCATGAATGGATTATATTGTGTATATAGATCTTGGGTAAGCATATAATTATCCACTATGTGGCAAACTCGGGGGATATGAAGAGCAGTATTATGAAATATATCGTTATATATACCATATAAAACAATATTAGTGTAGGCTCGCTACCGCTCGCCCAGAAAAAATCAATACATGAGTGGGGCGAAGTGTCTTATAATCGCCAAATAAATATGGTGAAAGATCTTAAAATCTTAAAACGGGGAGGGTCCAAAAGGATCTAACTCGCACCAAATAGGATTAAAAAACTGTAAACTAACTGTTTGTTCAGAGACTGTAATGATGAGAGTACTATACAGACTGGCAATGTAATATTGACACCACTCAATTTTCATCCCCTCACAAAACTATGACAGATCGTAGTATATAACTTTCGAAAACCTTCAATATTACGATTTCTTAACTGGTTTATACCTATAAATTACGATAAGAACACCTCAATACCTTCACCTGACCTGACTGTAAGGAATTAGTAGGCTACTGTTGGTAATGTAAGCTTATGACTGTTAAAATGACGGTATTATGGTGGCAATATTGCTGCCTCTCCTATGACCGTAAAAAACACAGGATTCTTTTTAACTTCCTCTGGGCACAAATACACTGTGAAAATCGTTCTGTTCCTACCTGACTTCCTAATAATTATGTCGATAAACATGGTGACAGGTCAGTTGAACCAGTGCCACTTTAACCAGTGCTAACTCAACCAGTGGCCACTTCAACCAGTAGGTTAGGTTAGGTTAGGTTAGGTTAGTTAGGTTAGGTTAGGTTAGGTTAGGTTACTGGTTAAAATGGTCACTGGTTGAAATGGTCACTGGTTGAAGTGGCCACTGGTTGAGTTAGCACTGGTTGAAGTGGCACTGGTTCAACTGACATGGAACCGATAAACATATGTCTAAGATAATCTAAACATATACTGTACAATTAATTATGTCGATAAACATATGTCTAAGATAACTTAAACATATTATACTGTACAATTAATTACACACGCCAATGATAGACCTACTAGAGAAACATAGAGATAGGCCTACACAACGTCCAACAGAAACCAAATGATGAAGAACAAATTTTACTCTACCTCTGAAGTCATATCCATCTATTCTACAGAATCATGATCTTGCGAAGCTATAGCAATAGTATATAATATTAATTTCGCCTATGCTATTAGATATACTAACTAGGAACTTTCCGTTCATCACCATGCCACAGAATGGTTGTGATAAGACGAGGAACGAATGGCATAATATTGATTAAACTTGGAGTAGGCTATTATACGTCAGATCAGATGAAGTATTGAGGGATAATAAGCCTTTGCAACGGCACCTCTTATTTACATTCTACTTTTCCTGCTTGAGCTATAGCTTGGATGCTATATATTGGTTATAATAGGTCATCAGGTGAAGGTATTGAGGGATAAGCCTATACAACGGCACCATGTGAAGGTATTGAGGGATAAGCCTTTACAACGGCACCGCAGTGAACGAACAATAAAGTTATAGCTCTTACTACGTGACTGCCACGAAAACACGTATTTGAACGAAATTCAAAACTTGCAAAGGTGCCTCTTACTAGTCAACTTGCAAATATTTCTTTTTCCTCTTGCAAAACCAAAGAAAATATAAAAGTTGAACCATTAACTAAACTATCATAAGAAAACTAGAATTAGATTAAATACCTGTCAGTTATGGCCATTCATTAAATTTGGATGTTTGTCCAAAGAAATATGAAAAAGTGCCATAGTATGTGAATCCTCTATACACGTTATTATAGATTGATCGCCATTGTGCGATTATAACAGCACATACAAACGTAACAGTCTTTTAAAGAGCACTAGCGAAAATAAACAATTATAAAAGTCACCGACTAAAATTATCCAAAGACTTAAGAAATGTTCGTAGATTCTGGCAGCGATCGGCAAGATAGCTAGCAACTGTGGCAGAGGTGGAACACATAAAATGCGGAGACGCGGTAAACTCCCTCTCTTTTGTGTCTGGCTTCAGTGGGGGAAGAGTATCATCGCACCAGAGCCCACACTTCTGACTGGAAAGAGCGGAAGACCGTTATCAACCCCCTTTACTGAGGAGTGCCATTCATACTTGTGTTTCTTCTGGAGGTGGTAGGCTGCCCCATCCCAACTAGCGTGAAATTGTGAGTGTTACAGTTGAAATATTGCTATATTGTATAGCTATGTGATCAAGTATTTAATGAAAATCCGCATTGATGTGTCTGATTTCGTCGAATTTAAAGGAAGACTAGGATAATAGGCCTACAGAGAAGAGTATTTTAAGTGCGAGTGACCCGGTTCCTAGAATAGACGCTACACATAGGCCTGCACGATTGTACAGTAGACCTATAGGCCTATACCGGTACTGCTAATACATAGGCCTAGGCCTGAACGATTGTACACTTGTACAGTGTAGGCCTGCTACTTTGATCGGTAGGCCTACCTTTATTTGTAACATAATCGTGGGCCTCTCTTTAATCGGTATCGAGAACTTTACTGCCAAAGCGATAGACTGTCAGTTTGTGTGATTTGAATACAGATGTTTCCAGATCAGAATTGCTTAGAAATTATGCCGGAAATAACGTTCATGTGCCTCTGTACTTAGTTTCTGCATTGCCATGGCCTGCTAGTAGGAATCACCCTGAGGCGAACGTCTGTTAAAATGTGTTACCATCGAGGAGGAATAGGCGATCATTCCCCCTTGAACAATATATTTACCTGCATAGAACAAATCCTTCAGGGGGCTGTTCCGTGGAAGTGGAAGTAGTGGTAGTGGAAGTAGACAAGTAGTGATAGTGGAAATAGTAGTAGTAGCAGTGGTGGTGAAAGCAGTGGCAGTGGAAGAGGAAATATTGGTAGTGGAGGTAATTGTAGGGACAGTAGTGGTAGAGCCGTAGAGGAGGTAGTGGAGTGAAAGAGGATTCAATAATATTGGAGGTAGTGGAATAGGAAGCAGTGGTACTGGAGGTAGTGGAAGATGAAGCAGTGGTATAATAGGTAGTGGAAGAGGAAGCAGTGGTATTATAGGTAGTGGAAGAGGAAGCAGTGGTATTGGAGGTATTGGAAGAGGAAGCAGTGGTACTGGAGGTAGTGGAATAGGAAGCAGTGGTACTGGAGGTAGTGGAAGAGGAAGCAGTGGTATTGGAGGTAGTGGAATAGGAAGCAGTGGTACTGGAGGTAGTGGAAGAGGAAGCAGTGGTATTATAGGTAGTGGAAGAGGAAGCAGTGGTATTGGAGGTATTGGAAGAGGAAGCAGTGGTATTGGAGGTAGTGGAAGAGGAAACGGTGGTATTATAGGTAGTGGAAGAGGAAGCAGTGGTATTGGAAGAGGAAGCAGTGGTATTGGAGGTAGTGGAAGAGGAAACTGTGGTATTATAGATAGTGGAAGAGGAAGCAGTGATATTAGAGGTAGTGGAAGAGGAAACAGTGGTATTGGAGGTATTGTAAGAGGAAGCAGTGGTATTAGAGGTAGTGGAAGAGGAAACAGTGGTATTGGAGGTATTGTAAGAGGAAGCAGTGATATTAGAGGTAGTGGAAGAGGAAACAGTGGTATTGGAGGTATTGTAAGAGGAAGTAGTGGTATTAGAGGTAGTGTAAGATGAAACGGTGGTATTGGAGGTATTGTAAGAGGAAGTAGTGGTATTAGAGGTAGTGTAAGATGAAACGGTGGTATTGGAGGTATTGTAAGAGGAAGCAGTGGTATTAGAGGTAGTGTAAGATGAAACGGTGGTATTGGAGATATTGTAAGAGGAAGTAGTGGTATTAGAGGTAGTGTAAGATGAAACGGTGGTATTGGAGGTATTGTAAGAGGAAGTAGTGGTATTAGAGGTAGTGTAAGATGAAACGGTGGTATTGGAGGTATTGTAAGAGGAAGCAGTGGTATTAGAGGTAGTGTAAGATGAAACGGTGGTATTGGAGATATTGTAAGAGGAAGTAGTGGTATTAGAGGTAGTGTAAGATGAAACGGTGGTATTGGAGGTATTGTAAGAGGAAGTAGTGGTATTAGAGGTAGTGTAAGATGAAACGGTGGTATTGGAGGTATTTTAAGAGGAAGCAGTGGTATTAGAGGTAGTGTAAGATGAAACGGTGGTATTGGAGGTATTGTAAGAGGAAGTAGTGGTATTAGAGGTAGTGTAAGATGAAACGGTGGTATTGGAGGTATTGTAAGAGGAAGAAGTGGTATTAGAGGTAGTGTAAGATTAAACGGTGGTATTGTAGGTATTGTAAGAAGAAGCAGTGGTATTAGAGGTAGTGTAAGAGGAAGCAGTGGTATTGGAAGAGGAAGCAGTGGTATTAGAGGTAGTGTAAGATGAAACGGTGGTATTGGAGGTTGTGAAAGAAGAAGTAGTGGTAGGGATAGTATTGGTAATGAAAGTAGTGATAGTGGAATTAATGGTAGTTTAGGCTTAGATAATGGGTAATGATAGTATTTGAAATGGTAGTGTTAGTAGAAGTTGTGGTAGCTTAGGTATGGATAACATAGTGCCAGTGGTGGGTAATTAGGTAGTGAAGATACCAGAAGTTGCTGTGGAGGTATAATGGGAGTTTAGGTATTTGATAGTAGTGGTAATGGTAGTGGTAGTGGAGGTATAATGGTAGTTTAAGTATTGATAGTAGTGGTAATGGTAGTGGAGGTATATAATGGGAGTTTAGGCATTGATAATAGTGATAATGGTAGTGGTGGTAAAGGTATCGGAAGTATGATGGAAGTTTAGGCATTGATAAGTGGTAATGGTAGTGGAGGTATAATGGGAATATAGGCATTGGTAATAGTGGTAATGATAGTGGTGGTACAGTTGGATGCCATAGTGTATAGCCCACTCATAAATATTCGTAGATTTCACCTATTTTTAATTATGGAAGTGTATCTCTGGAAACTAATCAATGAATATTGTTTTCTATATATCAACTACAAAACTATATATACTATTTTTTGAAAAGCAAGGTCTATCCAAAGATCAATGCAGATAGTTATAATTGCATACAGAAAATCATAAGGGGTCCAGGAATTCTTATGCGTGGGCATAATGGTAGTTTAGGCGTATTGATAGTAGTAGCAGTGGTGGTACATAATGGTAGTATAGGTATTGCTAGTAGTGGTAGTAGTGGTGGTACATGCAGTGGTAGCATAAGTTAAAGCCTAGTACTGTGTAGAAGTGATCTATATAGAGGGGCTGGTAAAGGCCCGCAGTGTGGTGATTTCAGGCGTCACGCAGAGCCCTTTCATTTTAATCTTGAGTATGTATATATGCAAAGATAAAATTGTGGTTTATAGTTCAAATTATGTGTTTGGAAGTGATACAATGGTCAAAATAATGCCATTCCATGTTAGTTTTGCCGTAGTCCTTCTCATATTCATTCAAGTCTTCAAACAACATTGCCCCGGTTTGACACGACGTAGGCTACTCAGGTGGTGATGTTGGGTGTGATGACTAAAGAGTGACCTTCAATTGACCATTTGTGCATTTCGAGCTTGAAGGGTGACACTAAGAGGCAAACTTAAAACAAAACAAAAATGCTAGACAATGTCAAACAAAATCAAGATAGTCCTAATCAATCAATAATACTAAGAGACACCACATGCCTTCCCAAAACATCTGATCAGCTGGTATTAACAGACTTCACAATTAGTAACATTTTGGATTTGTTTTGTCTATGTGATTGAGAGAGGCAAAAGGCAGAACTGCCTATAGCGAGTGCCTCCCCCATAGTTGAAAGAGTGACAGGGCCAAAATCAAGGGACGTTCGAGCCAAAATGCCTGGACACACGGAGTTTGAAGCAATAGGAAGAGGGAAAGACTGATTCTGGGAGAGAGTTCCAGAGCTCAGCTGTTGAGTAGAAGAAAGTTTGAGAGTAACGTTTCACTCTTGGGTTGGAGAGTTGCACAGAGTAGGGGTGAGATTGAGTTGCAAGACGGGTACCACGTGCCCTACGTAAAGGAGGTGGTATACACTGGGAAAGCTCTGAGGAACACTGATTATTATAGTAGCGATAGAATAGCGAGAGAGATGCATTTTGTGCCCTTGGCCTTGTTAATTGATTAATATGCCAACGAGATGGATTTTGTTTTGTTTTAGATGATCCATGTGTGGGTGTGTATGTGTATGTGTGTGTGTGTGTGGTTGTGGTTGCTAGTGTGTGTGTCTGTAGTTGCTAGTGTGTGTGTCTGTAGTTGCTAGTGTGTGTGTCTGTAGTTGCTAGTGTGCGTGTGTGTTTGTGTGTGTGTGTTTACTCTTATGTATTGATTAAAACCCTCCATAATTAGCGAACACTTCACGCTATATCTTATCTGTATATTTATTGGATTAGGCCTATCATAATTTACGAACACTGCACGCTTATCTTATTTGTCCGTTTATTGTGTTGAAAATAAAATGAACGCGTACCCACTACCCACACAGAAACTGATAAACTCTAGATTTTAGTTTGGAATTATTTGATGACCCTTCCCCCTATGCTTAGATAAATCTGCAATGAAACATGGTATGATGGGTTGCTTACTGATGTCTGTAGAAATTATTATGATATTTTTGTGTGTGGGGGGGGGGGGGGGGGGGTTTCTGGACCCCCTTCTCCCTCATGTTTAGTTCATGCCCCCCACTCCCTCAGTTTTCAAGGTGGAGAGCTCAAACTTGGCATGCATATGAAGGGGGTGTCATAATAGATTTTAAGTGGGGGGGGGGGGAGGGAGATCCCCCCCAACTCCCTCAGTTTTCAAGATGGAGAGCCCATACTTAGCATGCAAATAAAAAGCGAGAAAAATATCAAGCCATCGCCAGAAATCATCAGTTCGAGCCCCTGGCATTCGAAACTTCAGGAGTCTTCGGCCCTACCACCCTTAAGATGGTGAATGAAATAGGCCGTAAAATCAGAGAAGTTTCAGGAGAACCCCGGGAAACCCTCTGGCTCAAGCAAAAACTAGGGATGGCTATCCTCCGGGGCAATGCCACCAGCGTCATGAGCTCAGTTCGACTGGACTGGGTCATGCCACTGTGTGAGGCCCGGGCAGGAGTGGTGTATCCGTAGTCTTTCCACAGTAGGGTAAAACAAAACATAAAAAACTTTATTTGTATGTAACATGTGTGATGCACATAAATAAAAGGGGATGTGTCGGATGGTTGAAAGCCACAGTTGCTCGCGCGTTTGGGGCTAGCAACACGTATTATGAAAAACATGTATCCTCCTTCATTCACTGTCCCCCCCTTCACTCACTCAACCCCACAATTTGCCGGAGGATAACAGGTTTTTCACAATACGTAGACGGAGGTCTTTAAAAAAAAAAAAAAAAAAAAAAAAAGGGGGGGGGGGGCTTCGATTTTCCCCCAGGCAGCGCCGGGTACCTCAGTTAATGATAAAATAAATAATAAAATCGTCTAATGATAGCCATAATATGAAGCAAGGCGGCAATGAACAAATCGTCTGGTGCCAGGCCAACAGATACCAAGACAGGTGTTGTGAATGAGTAATAGGATATCCAGACTGATAACAAAGCCACTCCAACAGCTTCCTCTCTCTCCAACACCCCTTCTCCCCTCTCAACATTCTTCGGAAAGTAGATAAGAGGTGCCATTGTAAAGGCTTATCCCTCAATACCTTCACCTGACCTGGCCGTCCTAGTATGTTTCACATGTTCGCACCCAGTCGGGGGACACCTCAGCGACGTATACAGACTAATAACACATGACCAAGCCACTCCAACAGCTTCCTCTCTCTCCAACACCCCTGCTCCCCTCTCTATGCACTTCAGAAAATAGGAAAAGTAGAAAGTAGCTACGAGGTGCCGCTGTAAAGGCTTATCCCTCAATACCTTCACCTGACTTGACCTCCATCAAACATAAAAAAAAACATCCATTAGATCCCCCTTCTAGATTAATTTGTAAATTTTTCGGTAGAAACATTTCCCGGCCAAAGGCTGGTTCTTCCAAAATTACAACTCACTATCGTTCGCCAGGAAAAAAACGACACCTAAATAGCACAAAAGATCTTAATATTGACAGGGAAATGGGGCGGAAGGTCTTAAAATCGACAAACTAATGGGGCAAAAATCTTAAAATCTGAAAACTTATGGGGCTAAACATGAGGGAGAAGGGGATCCAGAAAAACGAACCACCGCCCCTTTTGAACTTTGGCAATGTTGGCTAAATGAAGAAACAACACTATACATTTTTTTTCGCATATCTGGTTTGACGACTGTTCTACTTGCCTATAATTCACCAGGACAGACCAGTAATTTAACCCTTTCAAGCTCCAATACGTATTTCTGTTCTGTTGTTTTGGCTACTATTAGATGATTTTATTCAGATTAGTAAACGGCATATGGAAATCAAAGGTTTGATTGAGATAGTATTTACCCTTTTAATACTCAGAGATCCTTCCTAAGCTGCATAAAATCGTCTAATGATAGCCAAAATAAACTGCTAAAACGCGTCAGAGCTTCAAGGGGTTAAGTTAAGGGGATATTTGTATATGTTTGCTTATTTATTAATGTATTGTTTTCCTTTAGTTTCTTCCCAAGACCATCACATTATCAAAAACCCAAGACCCCCCTTCGAGATAAATGTGTACATTTTTCCTCCTAAATTACAGGCTCGCTATTGCTCGCCATGAAAAAAATAGACAACCTAAATGGCACAAAAGGTCTTAAAAATCGTCAAACTAATGGAGCGAATGTCTTAAAATGTCAAAACTAACGAAGCTAAACACGAAGGAGGGGATCCAGGAAAAAAAAAATCCCCTTAACCAGAACATAATAAATCATGTACCGTATGCAATATAGAACACAACCGAATCCAAATTGATATACATTTTAGGAGTTTTAATACGAACACAATTAAGAAGGTTTCCCTGATTTGTTATTCAAAATACAACGCATTTTTTGTTTTATAATTTATGTGTTCAATAAGCCTGAGTATTTATTTATATATATTTTTTTTGTTTAGCATTGCAACCCAAAACGACGAAGAAGGGAAGATTTGTCTTTATTTATTGATTGATTTAATTATTTTGTACTTTGTTTACTCTCCTACCTATAGACCTCCATCAAGCTTAATAAAATATCCCCAAGACCCCCCTTCGAGATATATGTGTGCATTTTTTCGGTAGAAAAAATGCTGGGGCTGAAGGCCGATTCCTCATAAATTGCAGGCTCACTAACCTTAAATACCGGTACTTATTAGGAGTGCTTTATTTTATTTTATTTTATTTTTTATTTTATTTAATTTAATTACAGTTGTGCTCTATTCTGCATGCGCATCTTTTACAGGGTAGTCGCCGATCGAAAACTGTCAAAATCGCGTTCTCCTATCTCTATAAAGCGTAGCATAAGATCTAATTATATAAAACCGATTTGATGCAATGACTTTAAATTATATTCAGGTTAACATTAGACGATTATATTAGGAAAAGGGTCTAGTCATGAAGATATGTTAGTAAGATTAGATACATCATTGATTAACAAGCAACAGGGAGCACCATGAAGAGTAAAATTAATTTCACATCCGAGTCCCAACACGAAACACCTCCCAATGAAATTAATGAAAGCGACATGTGATCCTCCCGGGATTCGAACCTGTAGGAGAGAGCCCTAGAATATGTAGATTACCTTCGGAATAATGTGAGGCATAAAAAATATGTGCGTATAATTATATATATATATATATATATATATCCCTCTCTTCCCCTTTCTCTCTCTCTTTCTATATATATATATATATATATATATATATATATATATATATATATATATATATATATATATATATATATATATATATATACAGTATATATATATATATATATATATATATATATATATATATATATATATATATATAGAGAGAGAGAGAGAGAGAGAGAGAGAGAAAGGTGAAGAGAGGGTTAGAGAGTGCGTGTGTGTATGCGTGTGTGTACATGCGAGCTCACTGTAGAGAGAGAGAGAGAGAGGAAGGGAAAGAGAGGGTTAGAGGGTGCGTGTGTACATGCGTAGCTCGCTGTAGGGCCCACTATATACAGGAAAATGCACACACACCGTTCACGTGATCACACCATGAACATCGCGCGTGAAGTCTGACGTTGGGGCCAGTGTTTACTATCAGTGTTGCCAGATAATGACTATTTTTTCTAGACCCCCTTCTCCCTAATGTTTAGCCCCACTAGTTTTGAGATTATAAGACGTTCGGCCCATTAGTTTGGCGATTTTAACACCTTTCGCCCCATTTCGTTGTCAAATTTAAGACCTTTAGTGCCATTTAGGTGTTGATTTTTTTCCTGGCGAGCGATAGCGATCCTGCAATTTTAAGAGGAAGCGGCCTTCGGCCGGGAAAATTTTCTACCGAAAAATGTACGAATTTATCTTGAAGGGGCCGGTCTAGGGGGTGTTTTTCTAAGCTTGATGGAGGTCTAGGGAGGAAACTAAAAAGAACAAAATATGAATAAATTCGATTTTGATAATTTAATTTGACTTTGTATTGTCCTTGTCCCAATTTTGGTTTGTTTGGTTTGCAAGTTTTACATTTTAATTAGGGAAAATAGGCACCAATAGATTCGCCATATTTTTCTCTATATAGTCCGCATGGAGGATTTTCGTTATCAACAAATTGAAAAATACCCACTTCACAGACAAATACACCAAAAATCTAAGTCAAAGCATGGGGGGGGGGGGCATCAGCCCCCACCTATAATACTAGGATAGGTTAGGTAAGGTTGTTAGGTTAGGCTAATGTCCTTTCAAAGGGGTATAGGCTAGTAAACACTAGGATAGCCTATAGGCCTACCCGGTCAGAGGTAAGAAGAAGAAGAGTCCTGCAGTAGTCTCCTTGAATGTTACCCTTAATTTTGTTCTTTCGTCAAGTTTTTGTCATCTTTTATCTCCTTTTCCAACACCTATAAGTAAGTATTGCTTTATCTCCTCCATGAGATTCAGCACGCCATGCCGTCTGTCTTGGTTATCCAACTCTGAAGTGATGGTCTGGTAATGGTCCCAATTGTGAGCCCACATAATAAATCCAAAGCTTCTAATGTAAACGAATAGCCTACAACTCGAAACATATTGGCTAAGCGAAACAAGTTATCCCTTACCAAATAATGTTATGGAATAGTTTCTCACTTTAATATTACCCCGTTAAGCCATAATCTCCAAAACGCTAACCTTATCCTTTCCATTCAACCTCCGCACATATTGCTGTCCGAGAAAAACGTTTGATTGAGCAATTTACAAACGTTTGAGGTTTAACGTTTGGGCAACGAGGATCTAGGCTAGTTTGGGTGTCCCGCGTCTTGTCACGTGACCCTCCTCCAGCTGACACACGTTGTCAATGGCTTTGTTTACTATAATGGAGGCGTTCGTATCCGTTCATGATACTCTAAATATGCTCACATACCTAACCGGCCATAGGCTTAAGTTGACTACAGCATTTTATCTTATAATTGTTCAGTGTTTTATCGTATTCTATATGTTTTTTTATGTAATATACATTTCAAATGCTTCATTTAGGTATATACATTAAATTGATACATTGAACGGGAATCGAACACAAACGTCGTCTGCTCCCCGTCTATTTAAATGGTAAGATGAAGCCCAAGCTTCGTACACAAACAAGCAAACAAATAGTCAGTTAATCAAGTTATTCAGGCAAACAATATTGGTGCATCTTATCTGAGTTTAAGGGTGGGTTTACTTTATATTTGCATATTTCCCATAGGCCTAATTTGTAGAAAATAAGGTTTATTGGTAGCCTAGGCCTAGACCGTCTATTAGGCCTAACAAGGCCAGTCCGTCCTTTGTGTGTAGGCTATTGACCATTCAGATGTTGGCATTTTTATAGAGCTCTAAAAATAATGATAATAGTTTAACTACTTCATATCTTGTTAGGCCTAGATAGCGTATAGGCTATATAAATTACTTACCCTACAATTATTATTTTTCATGTTTTCCTCTGCATAATGCAGTTATCCTACAGTCCTACTGACTAAGCAATAGGCTACTCTAGGCCTAGTTACTGTACTAGAACTACTAGATGATACTATAATTGGTGACAGCACAGCAGCTCGTAGCCTCGTATGAAGCAAGCATATCTTGTGATATTTTACTTTAACCCCATAGGCTATTCCACTAGCCTAGAAGATGAAACGATAAATGTTTACAGATGAAACGATAAATGTTTACCTATGGTCCCGTTAAAATATCCTCAAGTAACCTATTAAAAACTGTTCAGGGGACTGGTTAGAACTTGTAGGATGTTTAATTGAATGTCAGAAACCAGTATTTACTGAGAAATAACAGTCTTAAAATGCGCTATGGGTCACCCAGGGTCCCTGCCCTCTCTTTCCCAGGTAATGTTACCGGTATATTATATTATATTATATTATATTATATTATATTATATTATAATTATTATATTATATTATATTATATTAAGGTTAGGTTAGGTTAGGTTAATCTAATTAATATAATATAATATAATATTTGTACATTATGGGCAGTGGGCGGGGCCGCGCGTATGTGGCGGCGTACAGACCCTCCCGTAAAACATAGCGCATTTTAAGACTTTTATTTCTCCGTAAATACTGATTTCCGACCTTCAATTAAACATCCTACAAGTTCTAACCAGTCCCCTGAACAGTTTTTAATAGTTAGGCCTACTTGAGGATATTTTAACGGGACCATAGGTAAAGTTTTACCGATGAAACATATGTTCGAATCAGGACTACCGGTATATGATTGTTAATAGCCTAGGCTAATGTGATTAATTTGAATTTGACATGAATTTCTGTTGAAAATAACTTGGTAAGCTCCTGTGTAGCGGGTAGAACTGTTTTTCACCCAAAAGCGGTTGAATTAGAAGATAACATAAAGGTCGTGACCCAGAGCGTGCGAATCGCTGTGAAGGGTTACCAGAATAGCCTAACACCGAGAGTTTTTGAGGTTTCTACACATCCAACACAAAGCAAAATGATTTGTACAGTACTGTACTGTACTGTATTTACAAGTGACTATTAATCAAAGTCGTCTATTTTATCATGGCTCGTTACTTGGTTATATTATAATATATTATAGGTATACTGTAATCCTGTGTAGCGGGGAGACCTGTACTTATATCTCAATAGTTTGGTATTGTTACAATATATTTTTAAAATTTATTTTACATTCATAAATAGTTCCCTAATAGCCTACTGTATACTAGAATTGGTTAGGTAAGGTTAGGTTAAAGATATTGTTCAATGTTTCTTAGTAAATAGGCATCTGCAAAACAGTTCTCCCCGCTACACAGGATCTAACCGGAACCAAAAACTCTCCCTATCGATAGCGGCGGTGCCAAAAATCCGAAATTGTAGGTTAAAACTCTAATTAGGCCCCCTACTGGCAAAATAGGGTTTAATGTTATTTTAATACCACGAATTTTGTTGATATATTTGAAGATAAATAATGAATCTATATGCTCTAAAGATCATAAGAAAATTTGTTTTAACCCTCGGCAAAACCTAATAAAAAAGTATGGTAGCCTACTAAAATGTCTTTTTCGTAACAAGGTTGTCAATATGGTACTTTCAGTCATCGATAGCTCTAAAGATCATATGAAAAACCCTCGGAAAAACCTAATATAAAAGTATGGTACTAAAATTTAATTTTCGAAACAAGGTTGTCAATACGGTACTTTCCCGCTATCAATGTACTGTATAATCAAGCTGAAGATTGCAGTGCAAAAAGTGCCAGACGAGCCCATCCTCGCAAGGGAGCGAGCTGTCGCTTCAAACAGTCTACTGCACCAAATCACCACCCATAACGAGGGGCGTCGCGCTCCTTGGTGCCGCTAGAAGAGTGGCGAACACATCAAAAGGTAAGAGTAAACACCATAGACTTCATCGACTTTTCTTTCACCTTCGTATAATCGACAGCCAATTTTGTATTTTTTTTTGTATTAAGGGATTAGTACTCAACCAGCGGGGGTGTGGGGGCAGCAGCCCCCACCCATAATACTAGGTTAGGTTAGGTAAGGTTGTTAGGTTAGGCTAATGTCTTTTCAAATCACTATCGGGGAGCAGCGTGTCTCAAAATCGATCGATAGGCCTAATGGGGAAAATAGGTTTTCCCGAGATTTCTAATTAATTACAAACACTATATATTGATGCAAATGAACAATTTTGTTCATAAAAAACACTGAAAATTCGTGGTATTAAAATAAAAAAAATCCCAAAATAGATACTGATTTCAGTAAATCATGCTGTATCCCACAGCAACCATATTAGATCCTTCCCCACTAGTGTAAACGTGTGTTAAGATTGCAGGATGATGGTGTGCCCACACGCATGTTGAGGCGCTTGTATGTTGCATAGACACTGTATATGGAATCAAGATACAGTAATAGATATTTATTAGGCCTACCTTGTCTGATCTAGCTAACCTAGTACCGGTAGCTGATATATATGTGCCTTAGCCAAAGATATATACCATATACGGTAGCCTATATGGTATAGGCCTATCCAACTTTATGTGACCAACTTACCAATTTTTCATGCATTTATTGAAAACTCTGTTTTCCAGGTGATGTTAAAGTGAGAGCATCATGGTGAAAGAGATCCACACCATTGCGGTTCCGTCCGCCCCCCTCCCCTCCACCATGACCCCCCCTTCCCCCAGCACAGCCCTGCCCATCCTCAAACAATTTCTTGCAAAGAGGGATAGTGTCAATCACAATGGTACAGTATATATAATATCTTTGTCACACTAATGGTAGTAGAGACAGGTTTTCCTGGAGTCTTGAGTCTTTAATTTTATATGATTATCTGGTTTTATAATTGAAAATTATCAAATTGATATGTAAATTTATCAGGTAATTGGCTCTGCTACTATGGTACATTACATTTATTACAGACCATTAAATTCTCTGACTTCAAGGAAATCTGCTATTACTTATTTTAAAGTAATCTAAGTAAGTATTACCTGTTCCTAGCAGTAAGGAATCCTCCTCCCCTTGTAAAATTCTCCTACTCAACGAGACAGAAAAAGGGGCGAGGGAACGTGAAAATGTTCCCGGACCCTAAGCATTGGAACTTTAAAGATTTCTGTTCGGTCTCTGTCTCGAGTCGGCCACCCCCAGCAATGGGGTATGTGCCTGAGTATGTACATACATACTGTACATACATAACAGTAAGTACCGTAACTTAATCTAATTTACTTTGTAGCCTCAGTGAACCCTTTGTGAGAACTCTCCAGATTCCAAGATGCGGACTATGTCCAATGGCCATGCCCAGAGGTACAATAGCTTGATGTCTGATTCAGGGACAGGTATTTTGCCTTTGGTTTTGTCAGAATCGGCATGAAGAATACCCCATTCAGTTCCTCACCACCTACTACACTGTGTTGTTGTTGTTCCCTAAGCTGCCTGGCCGAACAGCCCCGAGTCCCTGAGGAAGGCCATGGCCACGATCGGGCTTTCCCACAGAGCTCTCATTGAGTGTAGGTTGTGTTGTTGGCGTAAGTGGTTGTGTGAAATGCAGTCTTCGATGATGTGTTTAATGGTATGGGGTGCTGTGTTACATCCCGGGCAGGCGTCGACAACGGAGTCATCCAGTCTCTTCTGATAGCTCAGGAGAGCTGGATGGTGTCCGCATCTCAGCCTGGCCAGGTGGACTCTGTCCTCGCGAGGGAGGGAGGATTCGGAAGGATGGATTTCGGGAGGTCGTGCATGCAGCTGCGTGTTGTCTGTGAGTGAGTGGATGGATTGGCGAGAGATATGAGTATGGATGTGCTTCTGGAAGTTGGTTCGGGGTGGGCAGGGAGGGAGAGAGAGGACAATAATTGTGTGTGATACCGTGTGCTGGGTGTTGTTTTGATATTTCTTGGTGTCTGTGGGTGTGTTGCCATGTAGTTTAGTGGGTGGTCTTGGTTCGTGGAGGCTGCTGCCAGGAATTGAGTGCCTCTCATGTCCAGATGGTCTTTGACTTTGAGGATTTTGGTTTCTTGATGTAGATGATCTGTGGGTGCAGTAGCTGTGCAGCCTGTAATGATCTTCAGGGCTTTGTTTTGAATAGTCTGTAAGGTCTTATGATGTGTTTCAGCTAGGTTAGAAGCCCAGGCTGGGCTTGCGTATTCCATTACTGATCTTATGTATTGTTTATACACTACACTGTGTACTACAGTATGGTAGGCTAATTCAATTTTCCTCCTTAATTTAAGACATTCTTGCTAATAGTTTCTGTACAGTATATATACTGGTTATGTACTGGGTAGGCTAACTATATACAATCTTTGACACATTTTCTGGCCTATTGCGAATCTTCAAACAGCAAAAACGAACCTGAAATTAAATCATTAGGTGAGTAATTAGCGACATAATTAAATTCAATCTAGACTGCTTCAATTTTTTAAGGGTAATATTAAAGTGCCATAAATTGTATGTATGTATTAGCCTAAAAACACCAATGACAACAAGATAAATTCCCCAGACCATACCCCTGGGGATGAGGACGGCCACCTGAACTACGAACCGGATTACCTGAGCGGGTACCACAACCTCCGGGAGAAGATCCAGAGTCGCATTGAATCCAACGACAAGTTTTTCTCCCTCGAGTTCTTCCCTCCCCGGACCAAGGGCGGCGCTGTCAACCTTCTGGCCAGGTGAGACCCACTGAAGAGGATAGATTATGTTAAGTTGAATGATTTGTTAATTAAATAATTTGAAGAATTTGCATTATGAGCTATTGATGACCTAGTTCTTATTACAGATAGTGTACAGGAAGTGGAGGTAAAGTTCAATAGATATAGGGATGGTATGGCAAACACAGGATTATGTATTAATATAGATAAAGCAAAGGTCATGATCAGTAGAGTACGGCAGGGAACTATGGAAAGGAGTGGTGAATTTCTATATGCAGTTTGCTGAAGGGTGTGGGAAGTAATTTGATTCAATTTTGCTCAAGAGTTGTAGTGGGGCGAGTGGACCTTTGACGAGAATCAAAGACTTTGAATATGCAGTGTGTAAGGGAGAACCTGTGTTGAATGACTTGCCTGATAGTATCAATTTCGGTTGGAGTGTGTGAAATTGCTTGCTACTTGGCCGATAAAGTTTTTACTGGAGATGGCACTAAAGCTGGCTCCATTGCTAGGGTCAGAAGAGGCTGGGGGAGGTTGAGAGAGCTGTTACTTCTCTTGACCAAGAGGGGACTCCCACTTCACCTTAACTCATGAACCGCGCAAAAATAGGCAAAATAAAAGGTTAAGTTGGGGGAGAGTCGGGAGATGGGGGATGGGGTATATAAAGGAGGGGAGGAGTGGAGGATGTGGTATGGGAAGATACCACTACTTTCTATGTGTCACCCAATTTTGAGACATTTCCCGGCACTGGCACGGTTTACATACTGTGCCTTCCGGAAGGCTACTCGTAGTTCCTGGGTTAAAGACAAGGTGTATGCTTCGTATGTTGGGAGTGCAATGACCTATGCCTCGTAGACGTGGCCGGTTATAATGGAAGATATTAATACTGTAGAATGAAACACAATGAAAGGAGAATGGTGAGATGGATATGTGGGGTTAACCATAGAGATGAGGTATCGAGTGAAGAACTAAGAATGCGTCTGTGCATTAGGAGTACCAGTGAAGTGATGCGCACAACTAGACTTGACTGGTTTGGACACATTGAAAGAATGGATGATCAGAATTAGGTGAAGAAATTCCGGACTATGAACGTGGGGGGAGCTGCACATAGGAGTAGACCTAAAAAGACGTGGGATCAGGTATTTTGGTCCGATCTCAACATAAAGAACCTGATGACAGAGGCAGCCCAAAACAGGGTTGCCTGAAATGCCGCCATTTAGGGCGTAAAACTGAAACCACACTCTCTGTTGATGAAGCGATCTTTAAACTTGTATGTATGTATACAAAGGATGAGTGAAGAAATATGATGAGAGCCAGTCTGGGCCAAATAGTTCAAAATCTGGAAGTGGCAAAAAGTATACAGTAGTTACACCTGAGTAGATGTGGTTGTGTTAATGTATGTTTCTTTTATTCGAGCTACTACTAACTCCATGTACTGTACTGTTCAGATTTGACCGTATGCGTGAAGGCGACCCTCTGTTCTGTGATGTAACATGGCACCCGGCAGGCAACCCAGGAGGAGATACAGAAACTTCATCACTGACAATAGCAGGTATAGTTTACCAGGACTCTGACTATTATATTGTGCAATACCACTATAGACATAGCTGCTGTCTAAAATATTTAATCTGAAAATCTTTGAAATATAATTTATCCTAGATATCCCTGTATAGTACGGTAACGGGCATACAAGATCAGTATACTGTACTGTACTGAACTGACAGTGAATACAAATCCTTGAATGACAGTACAGTACATACTATATACTGTACCATAGTTAAGTTTGAAACACTAGTCAATAGCCAGCCAGTAACCATCTTAAATTATTGTACAGGATTATTACTCCAAGACTTATCTTCCCCACAAGTGGTATCCAATGGGGTCACTGTATCAGTTTGCATAGTATGAAAGTGATATGTTGTTATTATTATGTTGCTATAAGGTGTGTAATAAAGTTGGGTCCCTCAGGTGCTGCACTGAACTACAGTGGTCTGGAGACAATGCTGCACATGACCTGCTGCAGTATGACCAAGGCTGAAATCACCCGCCATCTCCAACGAGCCAAACACGTTGGACTTCGCAACATTCTGGCTCTTAGGGGAGGTATGGTGCTGTTGTAGCCTTCACTATAACTACTCTTTATCTTTGAGTGTGATAGATAGATGACAAAAGTAAGGTGCTGTTAAAGGCTTCACTCCAACTGATATTTTCTCTGGTGTTGTTGATATACAGTATATGTAGCGGTCAACTAAAAGAATTAGGGTGTGTTCACACCAAGGCCACAACTAGATATTATATGATGCAAAATATCTGTCTTGAAGTTAATCTAATTAAATTGACACAATTGTACCTGCATTTTCTTGATATACACCATACAATTACGCTCTTTCTACCTTGTTTATTTGTGTCTTTTACTTGGTATGAATTTGTGCTATAGTTTGGATGTCCAATTTAAACAAGCCAAGTTAAAGAAAAAAACAAAACAAGAAAGGACACAAATAAACATATGAAGAAAATACGGACAGGTACAATTGTGTTAGTTCAATTAAATTAACTGTAAGACAGACATTTTACGTCATGTTGTGGCTGGTTGTGGCCTTGGTGTGAACACACCCTTACTGTATTGCCTTGTTCTGTCCAGTCAACCTCTTTAGGATCTAACAACCCTACAGTAAGCAGTTTCCAGTACTCCTAACTAGTGTTTAGCAACATTTAGGAAATTACACTCGTAGTTTGGTTAAAGGAGATTATAGTAGGGATATACCGATGTATCGGTATCGGTGGTATCGGCCCTTTTTTAGAGTATCGGTATCGGCTGATTTTCTACCGATACTACCGATACCTAGAAGTAATTTGCTATGTCACATATCACTCACTGAAGGAGTGAAGGTTGCTTGGTTCAGCAGTGATTGGTTGTTTTATAATTATGAAAAATATATATTTGTTGGAATCTTGGTACATATCTGATAACAATTACATTAAGTACCGTACATAATGTGTAGCCTAGTAGTGCAGTCCATTCTTTGGTACTTGTAAGCCTTAAAGCCACGTCTGGTAGTTTGTGATCGTACGTGTACGAGAAAATTACATGATCATGGACAATAGTCTTACAGACTTTCCTGGTGCACAGGTATCGGTATCGGTATAATTTTGTGGTATCGGTATCGGTCAAAATTTTGGTATCGGTACATCCCTAGATTATAGCCTTGTTGGCAATCCACCCAGGAAAAGGTACGCTCCAAATACAGACTGGTACTAGTCGCCACATGTGGCTTGATGTCAGGAAAGGCATGCAACAACAAATGAAAAGAGTTTGGTATCTGCAGTACATTACCATGAATACCGGTATATTTCTTTATACTTAACCTACCATGAAACCGGGTCACTTCAGATGATTTGTCAGGTTTTTAGGGTATAGTATAGTAGACAATTATATATACTGTACTGTATATATACATACATAGATTCAAAGACCAAGTGCTCTACACAAAGTGCATTTCCGGTCTCATGTCCTAATGGCGGTGTTCCAGGCAGCCCTGTTCAGAGCTGCCTCAATTGTCGGATTTTTTGCTTCAAGATCAGACCGTAAGATCTGACCCCTTTTTTTCTTGGTCTGACCCTTGGTGCAGCTCACTCCACATTCACGGATTTGCATCTTTTCAACTAACTTAGTTCATCCATCCTCTCCACATGTCCAAACCATCCAAGCTTACTAGTACGCATCTCTTCACACCTAGCTGTCTCCTTAGCTCATCACTAGATATTCTGTCTTGCAGTTTGGCCCCACACATCCATCACTATTCTCCTCTCGTTACGTTCCATTCTGTAGATATCATCAGCTTTGACAGGCCACGTTTCTGAAGCTTATGTCATTGCGTCATTGCGCTTCTAACACATGCAGCATACACCTTTCCCTTCAAAGGGAGAGGGAGTACATACATACTGTACATACATACATATATCAAATTTTAAGACTGAGTGCTCCACACATGCGTGCAGTTTCAGTCTTGTTGTTGTTGTTCCCCAAGCTGCCTGGCCGAACAGCCCCAAGGCCCTGAGCAAGGCCAAGCAGTCTCATAGTAAGTAGTGGCAACAATTCTTTGAACTTTCCCCAGCCACATCTATATCTGGCGATAGTGGTGGCCTTTGCCTTACCACCGGCTGAAATGGTACCTCCCAAGTAGCAAAACATGTCCACCATCTCCAATTGCATGATTAAAGTCCTGTTGGTGCCAATGGCTGGCCAGGGTAAGTGGCATTTATCTTGTATGATAAAAACAAAATATAGAAACAATATTGCAAGTGCTGTTATAGATCTAAAAATGGCTACAGAATGTGGATGATGATCATCCGCACTGTATTTATCTGTATCTTACTAGACGACTACTCTAACCATCATTTGTTCCCCAGACCCTCCAAATGGCGCTGAGGATTGGAAAGCCCCGGCTGATGGATTCAACTACGCTACAGATCTGGTTAAGCACATAAGGAAGGAGTTTGGGAATTACTTTGTGATCTGCGTGGCCGGCTACCCAACTGGTCATCCCGAGGCCACATCTTATGAAGATGATCTGCTACATTTGAAAGAGAAGGTGTGTAGTATATTATGCTGAGATGTGTACAGTTGACAAATAAGTTATCAGGGTTAGGAGGCCTTCACATAGAGTGGAGGAAAAATAATGTGCCCCAAATATCCTATTGCATTTTGCTTAACCCTTCCAGCCCGGGTGTCATTGTGAAAGGACACCGCGAAAGAAGGGCAGGAGCCCGGGTGTCCTATTAAAAGGCAGTAAGCTTGAAAGCCTATTAAGCTTGGTCTGAACGCCGTGCGTCCGACGCATGTAAACAAAGCCGATCGTTGCGTCACCGCACCTCCGAAAACAATAAGGAGACGTCGGATCAATGTTATTGTTGTGACGTCAGACGAAATTACTGTCTGAAAAGCTCCGATATTGTCAACATCGCGGAAAAATTCGCTCCACTGAAATCGTCATCACAACTGAACCAGTTGACTTACAGAGCTCTACTCAACGCCAGTTTACAGATTGAAAACCGCACTACGTTTATAGATGTGTGGGAAATTTCTAGCAGTTAAAATAAACAAAAATACGGTAGCCTAGGCCTAGACGTTTTTCGGCCAGATCGCCCGGGTACCTCGCACTGTCATTAGGAGGGCTAGCCCGGGCCAGGAGGGTTAAGGGGGGGTCATCTGCTTTTTTCTCTTTTTCTCCTTTTCTCTCTTTCTCTGGCTTGTATCCATTCGGCCCCATTCAGCCAACTGGTTTAAGACGTTTATCCCCCATCCAGGTGTCGATTTCTTCCTTGCGAGCGATAGCGAGTCAGCATTGTATGGAGAAATCCGGCTTCGCCGGAGAAATGTTTCTATCGGAAAATGTACAAATTCAGCTTGCTGTCAAATAAAAAAATATATATATGCTGGCTCGCTACCGCTCGCCAGGAAAATATTAACACCTTGATGGGGGTAAAGGTCTTAAAACAGTAGGCTGAATGGGGCCGAATGGATACAAGCAAAAGAGAGAGGGAGAGAGAGAGAACAAGCATCTTGAGAATAATAAATTAATCAGTGATAGGCAATATGGTTTTAGACGATGTCGATCAACTGCAGACATGCTTTGCCTTCTTACGCATCAAATCAACCAAGCTACAGACCAACATGGTGAAACACATACAATAGCACTGGATATATCAAAGGCATTTGATAGAGTCTGGCATCAATCCTTATTGTCGAAGATGTCACACTACGGCCTTGCATCATTAGTTCCACTAATTTCTTCTTATCTTCATAACAGAAAAATACGTGTAATGGTAGATGGCCTTTATTCTCAATTTCACTCAATAAATGCTGGTGTTCCCCAGGGATCAGTTTTGGCCCCAATTCTGTTCCTCATTCATATCAATGATCTCATATCTACCACTCATAATCCAATACATTCCTACGCAGATGACTCAACACTCCACAGTTCCTTCACATTTACCAATTCTTTCACCCAACCCGATCTTATAAATTCAAAAATAAACACTGCAATTTCTCTGAACCAGGACCTTTCTAGAATTAATGGATGGGGACAAAAGAATCTAGTTTCCTTTAATGCACAGAAAACAAGTACATTCAATTTTCTAACCGACAGAATCTCACTGACTCCCATATATTTTTAATGATGTAAATATTCCCACTTCCCCTAGTATTGACATTCTCGGTGTAACATTAACTACTAACTTGAGCTGGACACATTTTGTTAGAAGCATTGCTAAGAATGCCTCTAAAAAACTGGGACTCCTGTACAGAGTTCGAGAATTCTTCACTGACGAGCAGTTGGCCGTAATATATAAAAGTCATGTGCGTTCTCAGATGGATTACTGTTCACCTCTGTGGGGTGGAAGTGGAGTGGTTTCATTGAGGCAGTTGGACAAAATTCAAAATAAAGCTATTAGATTAATCAATAACCCTGCAATCACACAGGACCTTCCTACATTATCCATACGAAGAAACGTTACATCCCTTGCATTATTCTACAGATATTTTCACAGCAATTGTTCCGAGGAACTTGCTTCAATTGTGCCGCCTCTCCACATCTTTCCCCGTAGAACTAGGGCAGCTGAGAGCGCCCATGAATTTACACTTTCTCCTCCACAATGCAGAACTTCTGTTTATCAGAATTCATTTATCCCCAGAGCTACTACTCTTTGGAATTCACTTCCCTCGAATTGCTTTCCACAAACTTACAATCTACAAATGTTTAAATCCAGTTGTTACAAACATTTTATAAATGGAGGATGCCTTTAGGCACATGGACCTTTTTCTTTTATCTATGTTTTTCCTTCCTCCGTTCATTGTCTCCTTAAAAAAAAAAAAAAAAAAAAAATGTGGGCCCCCTTAAGGCGATTGAAAGGGTGGAGGCTGTAAGTATGGATTAACAGTTATCCTATTCAGTAACGTCTTGTTGTAGTACTGATGAGGCTAGTAGTGTGGTTGTATTATGTATACACTATGCCAACCTCAGCCACAGTGATTACATGATTAGGCAGAGGTATAAGTATCACCCCGTTCTTAACATTAATCATCAATTACAAATCCTAATGTACTTGAATAAACTAATGAAAGCATATGGTCCTCCTGGGATTCAAACTCGGGCCACCACACACAGAACATAAGTACCTAAACCATTACACCACCAACACAGCACTTTCTTGTACTACACTCCAACTGCTGAAAGGCAATCATGTCTGAGCTATTACAAATGGAATAGAAAAGGATGTAAAGCCATAGTTTATATCTGTTGCTATACACCATATTCCCCGAGAGAGGGTGGCTGGTCAAATGGATGTGTGGGGCTAAACTACAAGATAGGATATCTAGTGAAGAGCTAAGGAGACGGTTAGGTATCAGAGTATCAGTGAAGAGATGCGTACTAGTAGGCTTAGATGGTTTGCACATGTGGATAGGATGGATGAACTAAGTTAGGTGAAAAGATGCTAGTCTGTGAATGTGGGGTGAGTTGCACCTAGGGGCAGACCAAGAAAGACATGGGATGAGACCTTACGGTCTGATTTTTAATTAAAGTACCTAACAAGTGAGGCATCTCTGAACAGGGCTGCCTGGAAAGCCGCCATTAACCCCTTCACTACCGAGGATATCTTTTGTGTTCTTTCAACTATATATAGACAATTTTATGCAGTTTAGGAAGAATCTGTAAGGTAATTTAGATAGTTTGAAACCTTTTAACAGCTTTACATCCTTACAAAGCTGCAAAAATCGTCTAATAATTACCGGAATATGATGAAAAAGACGTCGCCGGTAAAGAAGGGGTTAAGATGTGAGACCGGAACCGCACTTTGTGTGGAGCACTCGGTCTTTAATTTGGCTCTGTCACTCTTTCAACTTTGGGGAAGACACTTGTTACAGGCAGCTTTGCCTTTTATCTCCCTCATACACATAGAAAACAAAATAAAAAATATATATAGGGTGGTGACATTTCTACCATGGCTATCCTCTAGTGGAGGAAATGAAGGTATCAGAGGAGAATATGGTAATAACTTTGAATATTAATAATTAATAATTAATAATAACTCTTAACATTTATTTTCCTATCTAGCTGAAAATTGCTGCTATTCATGACTGATTTTATTACTGACAGGTTGATGCTGGTGCTGACTTCATAATCACGCAGCTGTTTTTCAAGGCGCAGACCTTTGTCAAGTTTGTCAAGGACTGCCGTGCGCTGGGGATTGAGTGTCCCATCATCCCCGGTATCATGCCCATACAGAGTTACGAGTCCCTGCGCCACATCGTCAAGCTCTCAAAACTGGATGTACCACAGGATATTTTCGATATAGTGACCCCTCTCAAGGATAACGATGAGGCCATTCGGAATTATGGCATCCATCAGTCCTGTAAATTGATCCGAGAACTGTTTGATGCGGATATGGCACCGGGGATTCACTTTTACACCCTCAACAGGTAATGCTCGTTTGTGTAATGTTAGTTGTTGTTGTTGTTGTTGTTGTTCCCCAAGCTGCCTGGCCGAACAGCCCCAAGGCCCCGAGCAAGGCCAAGGCCATAACCGAGCACCCCCACAGAACCCTACCTGCCAACCACAATAAAGCCTGGGTGACTGAAGCCACTCCATGGCGGGGAACTGAGGAGGGTGCGGAAATGCCCGGAAAACCAAAGACCCACCCAGGGCCCTGTGCCCCTCAGCAATTATGTAGAGAAAGTTGATGGGCAAAGGAAAAATGTGATGCTTTGGCTTCCAATCTTGGTAGATTGGGAGGTCAATCCACGGAAGAGATGCCGTCACTTGAGATCTAGAAAATATATAAGTAAAAGGAACAGTCAGAGTAAGCTATGGGTATGGCAGAGATCGCTCAGTTCTCGCTCTGATAGACCAGCCCGTGTTAGTTTTACATATTGGGTACAGTAAGACTTCAATTTTTCAGCATTCGAGCAACCGGTAGCTTCAAACAACCGTCAGTTTTTATAAATCCAATGATAACTGTCCCCTGTGAGAATGACTTACATGATTGACCACTCAACTTTAGGTCCGTCTGACTCAGAGGCCCTGTATGTAATTTTTTAGCACTATTTTTCTACTGTGATGTGCGTCTAATCCATCCACTTACCTGCTTCACCCTTAGGTAAGCAGTACAAATTTGTATAAGGTTTACTCCCCGTGACGGATTGCCACCAAGGCTGACGAGTCCCATCCACCCGGATTTTTATAACGTTATCTCCCGGGTTGTCATACAAGGCTAACGAGTTACATCCACCCTACTGTATAATAAACAATAGAGTTTAGCAAATGCAGCACAAGAAATCAAACTTGAAATTACGGAGGTACCGGTAAGTTACAACTTTTGAGTGTGGATGTACACAAAACAATTGAGTAATAGATTCACTTACAGTACTGTCAAAACTGATACTGTTACATTTTGTTTTACTTCAGAGAGGTGGCAACCACAGGGATCTTGAAACAGGTTGGTCTATGGTCTGCTGCCCCGCGCCGGCCGCTACCCTGGAGGATGGCTGCCAACCACAAGCGTAGTGGGGAGGACGTCAGACCCATCTTCTGGGCTTCACGACCCAAGGCTTACATTTACAGGTGAAATTCTATTCAACACTAGCTTATTCAATATTTTGGGGGGTTATTGTGGTGGTTATCTTTTTATAATGAATAATATTTAGTGTTTTAATTGTTTTTGCAATTTTTTTATTTTTTATTTTTTTTAGTTGCCCCTTAGACCCCTTCAAGCTTAAAAAAATGCCTTCCCAGATCCTCCTTCAAGCTAAGTTGGTATTTTTTTATAGAAAGATATCTTGGCTATAGGCCTGCTTCACCGAGATTACACAGGATCGCTATCGGATAAGAAAGATCAACACTTAAATGGAATGATATATCTTATAATTATCAAACTATGGGAACAGGGAATCTAAAGGGACTATCCTCAGATTAGATACAGTTAAAGATGGGGAAAAATATAGATTTACATTTTAATTACTATAATAGAGCAAGTGGACAGTTGCAATTGACCAAAGTGTATGAAAATGATGTGGATGGAAGGTGAGTTAGCTTTAAAATGAGATAAAGGGAGAACTGTGAAGAAATGTATGTGCCATCGGAGGAAAGGTTGTCACTAAGAGTATAAGGCGAGTTGAGATTGACTATAAAAGTGTATGAATATTAAAGTGCATTGCAGGAGAGTTATACTTAGAATGAGGGGAAGGGAGATAGTGAAGAATTGTTTATATGAGAAAAATAATTAGGGATTAGGGCATCTGGCAATAGTTGGATAGATTTAACAGTACAGATTATAATGTTTGATAAGAATAGTATGTGAATAATACTAGTACTGTACTGTAGCTTCAACTTTCAATTTTGTATACAGAACTCAACATTGGGATGAATTTCCTAATGGGCGTTGGGGCACTTCAGAATCTCCGGCTTTTGGTGAACTAAAGGATTATTATTTATTCTATCTTGCTGTAAGTTGAATAGTATTGAAACTTTCTTTTTTTGAAATACTGAAATGTGTAATACTCATAATTACCATAATGTGAGTGATATGAACTGAAAAAATATATAGTACGGTAATACTAGTGAGTACAGTTGAACATATTTTTGTGTGTACTGTATTAGGAAAATTGAGACAGAAACCGTATTTCTTATGTGTCACTCCGTCTTTAAAGTGTATGTAGCTTCAGTACCGGTATGTACAGTACTGTCAAATGGGGTAATTGTGGATACCTAAGGCAATTGAGAATAGTTAATTAAAACCTCAACTATACTTATTCAGCATTTCTGTCTTTAGCAAAATGATGGCAACCCACGAAGCCATAATTTTGCTAAAAATCAGAAATTCTGAATAATTATCACTGAGGTTTTAATGAACTGTCCTCAATTGCCCTACTGTAGGTGTCCACAATTTCCCCATTTGACGGTATGTATGTATTACAGATAAATTTGATTTTACTAAGCGTTGTTTCCACATAGCGATTTTCATAAGTTAATTTGACTTTATATTGTCTTTGTCCCAGTTTTGGTTTGTTTAGTTTGCAAGATTTACATTTTAATATCACATTATTACTGTTTACAGAATAAGAGTTCAAAAGAGCAGCTGCTTGCCATGTGGGGTGAGAGTCTAAAGAGTGAACAGGATGTGTGGGACGTCTTCCATGCCTACCTCTCTGGAATACCCAACAAGGCTGGCAATAAAGTTACACAGGTCAGTCGATTAGCTCTTCCAAAACGATGACGATATTTTTGCTTGTTATTCTGTCTACTTCCAGACAATTATTTTTTTAGTATAGATTCTATCTATATGCTCAGGCCCAATCCCCACTTTTCCTATTTTTATTTATTTTTTCTATTGTACTCTATTTTATTATTTTTGTTTTTGTTTTTATTTTTATTTTTATTTTCTTGGGGGGTGGTACTGGACTGAAATCGTACTTCTGATGGATCGCTCGGCATTTAACCCCTTCGCCACGACGACGTAATTTTATCTTATTCTGGTTACAATTAGATGATTTTAATTAGCTTATAATGTACCTCCATAACTCAAAGGGGTAAGTACGATCTCAATAAACCCTCTGAATAACAAAGGTCCTTATTAAACTGCATACAATTATCCAACTTTAGCCAGAATGAAGTAAAAAAAGACGTCGCCGGTACAGGAAGGGTTAAGGGGGGATGGTTCACTTTTGGGGCGATTTTTGCATGTATTCATTATTTTTCTAGTTTCCTCTCTAGACCTCCATCAAATTTAAAAAATACATCCATTAGATCCCCCTTCTAGATTAATTTATAGCCTACATTTTTCGGTAGAAAAATTTCCCGGCCAAAGGCCGGTTCTTCAAACATTAGGCTACAGTTAGTTAGTTATGTAGAGCAGAATAACCAGACCACTGAGCTCCGGTTAATCTGCACATTACAGGCTCTCTATCGTTCGCCAGGGAAAAAAATCGACACAAAAATAGCACGGAAGGTCATTGTGTTAACAGTACAGTAAACCCTCGCTATCTCGGACCTCTAGAAGTCGGAAACCCGGACTACTCGGACTGGCATCGGCCTCTCGGAAAGTTCGCCGTATATCTCGGAAAATTCCGAGATGTAAGGGGAATACTCCGAGGGCCCACATGGTCTGTCGGACAGGTGTCATATATCTCGGAAAATTCCGAGATCTAAGGGCAAATTCCGAGATCTAAGGCTACAGTGAGGTGGAGAAGGACAGTGAAATGGAGAAGGAAAGTGATATTTATAATATATGTCTGCTGGATACTGTACAGGTACTGTAATTTATCTTGAATCAAAGTTGTTTGTGATAGGGAAGTCTCCGTTTTCTCTGGTGGCTCGGACTCCCTCTTCCAATTCGGACATTTTCCTCTCTTAAGTCGGACATAAGTCGGACTTCGGACATCTCGGATTTTCGGTCATCTCGGACTGGGTCTCCCCCCAATTAGTCCGAGATAGCGAGGGTTTACTGTACTGTACAGTAATTTAAAACAATTTATCACTATACTGTATCTTCTCTGTATTGCTTCATAAGAACTATCATTAGTTATACGTAGCCTATGTCTATTTTATGCCTACTGTACATTGTACTACTTCATTTCTGTAGAATTAATTTGTAACTTCATCTATTTTAATCACTACCACAATTTGAGTGACCCTAATATATGTGCTTAGGTTTTTAGTTGTCGTTGTTTATCTATTTTAATCACTGCCTCAATATGTTTGACTCTAATACATGCTTGTTTTTTGTGTACCGTTCTTAATCTATTCAAATCCTTACCACAATTTCTTTATGATATGATTATATGTTTTATTTTTAGGTGCCTTGGAATGATGATGCTCTAAGTGCAGAGACAGCGCTGCTCACGGAGAAATTGGCAGACTTCAACAAGAGGGGCATTCTCTCTATTAACTCTCAGGTATGGGTTACTTTATTATTGTTTTAAAATAAATAAATTTGAAGATTCAAATTTGAGTAGTGGATATTAGTAGCTCTGTCTCGAATCGGCCACCCCCATCTATGGGGTATGTGCCTTAGTATATACATACATGCATATTAGTTTTGTTATAGGCTTTGTGATGATCTGTTTCTTATCCATTTAGTGAAAAATGGTTTGATTCTGTACGGTAGTTACCGGTTGTTAAAATTGGACAATAATTTCTTTTAAAGTATCCCAATTTGTTCTGCTTTCACAGGGTAGCGTGATAAATGAACTTGCAAATTAAATATACATCCTCAATCAACCTCAAGTTATCCATCAGATCATTAGCAAAGCAAGGGACCTTGCATAGGCTATACTGTAAATTCAATCAGTTTTTTGGTAGAACACCATACTTGAAACAGTGGTCTGGTTAATTTTTTTAATTACTACTGAAAGAGTGTCAGCTTATCATACAATACTGGTACAGCTTACTGAGGTCAATTATTAATACACCAGAAAACAAAATAACTTACTGTATGTTCCCTCTCTAATGAATGGAAGCTGATCTATTAGCCAGTGAGTTACTGTGTACAGTGTAGGACTGTAACAATGAAATCTACTTGTAGACTAACGAACCACATGCAAGCTTATCTCATAGCTAGTGAGTTACCGTATACTGTATAGGGCTATACCAATTAAATATCTTTGCAGCCCAATGTAAATGGTGCCAGTAGCGAGGACCCGGTGGTTGGGTGGGGTATGCCGGGTGGGTATGTTTACCAGAAGGCCTATGTAGAGTTCTTCACCTGTCAGGAGAATGTTGACGCCCTTCTTAACGTGCTTCCCCTCTTCCCGCGCATCAACTACCACATCATCAATCGTGCTGTAAGTATCAGTATTTGTTAAAATGCAGTTCCATATTATGCATGGGTATGTCTTAGTCATTTGCTTACATGCCATTATTAAAGTAAATAATGAAGTAATTTGCAATTTTGATACTGTACAACCCCAGCCATAAATGTAATACTCGCATGGTCAATTTCCAGGTAGTTGTCTACCTCCTAAGTTAACCATGCAAGGATCAAGTTATCAGAGGATCTGCTCAAAACTAAAAAAATCAGTAGCGTAATTTGCTTATCTTGTTACAGTGATTTTGTTTAAATAAAAAAAAAAAAAAATGCTTTTGCACCATTTTTTATGACACACTTAGGGCGTCCAGTATCCATGTAGCTATTCAAAATTAGTTAATTAGATTTAAAATTATAAGGGAAAATATAAGAAAAACAGTCATCCCAAAAGTAATCTTTTGTAAAAGTTTATCCCTCATATAACTATAAATAGGACTGGATTTAATAGTGTCTCCATCTTTCAAAAAAGGTAGCTTGACAAAATGTTTGATTCTGATTTCTGAATTAGACAATTGATTTCTAAATTCATCTCGAGTAAATATAGCCTAGAGTATTTCTTAGAATTTGTCAGTAGAGAGGTTGTAGGGTGGGGTGGTGTATGCCGGGTGGATATATGTTCCAGAAGGCGATCCTGTTCAAAGTACATACATACATACATACAAACATACAAGTTTAAAGACCTCTCTGTCCACAGGGAATGTGGTTACAATCTCACATCCTAAATGGCGGATTTCCAGGCGGCCCTGTCAAAGGCTGCCTTTCTTGTCAAGTTCTTTATTTTGAGATGTGACTGGAGTACCTGACTCATGTTTGCATGAATATAGGCCTTTAAATGACAACAATCCTATATTCTGGCATTTTATTAAAATATATAATTGAGACCAACTAGAATACAAGAATATTGTGCAGTTTTTTTACATGTTTATTGGATATATAATTACTGTAACTCTGACTAGCAAAATATTATTGATTTGATTTTGTAAAACCACAGGGGTCAGCAGACTTCAGCAACTGCCACAAACACCGTCCAAACGCTGTGACCTGGGGAGCCTTCCCGGGCACGGAGATCATCCAGCCTACTATTGTTGACCCACTCAGCTTCAGGGCTTGGAAGGTAATGTCAGATTCACAGTCAACTTTTTACCAATTTTGTAAGGTCATTCAGTAAGCGCCCTATCCAAATGTCTCTAATGCTGGGTAAGTACAAGTAGCAGTTAGCAGAAGAATGAATAAGAGACAGAAAGAAACACCAATTCCCATCAAATAACTTGTCAGCAACCAGTTCACATGTATTGAAATTTCAAACTTTGATGATTTTGTTGTTACAGCCAGCATTACTAAAAAAAATCCCGAAACTCCTTGGTCTGGTTAAGTTAATTTTTTAACAATAAAATACGATGTACAGTAATGGCATCTTACCTTATCATGTACTGTAGCTAATTTTGAACTTTGCTGATTGTGAATTCAGGTTTTTTATTCCTTACACGATCATCTAATTATAATAGTAATAATCTTCAAGTCTTTTATTACAATAAAGAGAAGTACAGTACTGTACTTTGAGGTGGTATGTTCATGTTCAGAGAATGGATGAAGACACAATGCCAAGAAAGATATATGGGAGTCAGGTGAGTGGATCAGCTAGTAGTGGAAGACCACCTATGGTATGGGAAAAGAAAGTGGAAACATACATTGAGGAAAAACTTCCATGTAGTGGAAGGGGCATTGTGGCACAAGTAAAGGAAGCATGTCTTGTAAAAGTAGCCTGGAGGCGTTTCTGTCATGGCCATCCTTTAGCGGGGGGTTTCCCAGGGGAAAACATGTCCATATGTCCATACTGTATTCTCATTCATCCTTTCCACATGTCCATACCACCACACTAAAAAGGAATAATTGGCAGTGATGTTTGGAATTATGCTAGATGCTGAAGCATAAAGACATATATCCAAAAAATTATATAAATATAACTTATTAAGAGCTAATTAGAAGGGAGGTTATATAGTATAAGTGTTAGAAGTGTGATGGTGTATGCTAGCAAAATCTGTCCAGTCAAGATGGAAGATATAAGTAGGATACAACAAAATTAAATGAGGATGGTGAGAAGGATATATGCCTTACCTAATCATATACTAATAGCTATCATAAATTAGAGTTATGTCTTAACTAATGATACAGTTTATCAGAAACTTTGAATATCATAAGTTAGCAGTGTGCTTTACCTACAGTAACCTACTCATAGCTAATCAGGAACCTCGCCTGATTATGAGTTAAGGTTATGTCGTAGCTAATAATTTAACTAATATTGACTTGCTTTTCAGGACGAGGCATTTGGTTTATGGGAGGAGCAGTGGGGGAAGCTGTACCCGGAGAACAGTCGCTCCCGAGAGATAATTCAGCACATCACCAACAACTACTATCTCGTTAACCTGGTGGACAATGACTACCCCAAGGACTCCTGCCTCTGGGATGTGCTGGAGGCCATGTTCGCGTGGAGGAAGCTCAAGGCGGAGAAGTCAGAGGGACAAGAAGCATTCCTGGCGGCTTGTGTATAAGGATTTGTTATACAGTCGGCCCCGCAAGGGTGCACAATAAAAGGGTGCGATTCTCCAACCGTGCGGCAGATGTCCGTGCGGTGCTTATAATCCAAGGGTGCGAAAAAAGCAAAGCGTGCGGTGGCGAAGCGTGCGGAACTGGATGCGTATTTGTCGGGCGGCCATGTTTGTGACGTCAGAGCGCGCGGGATGACTCAGTGACTCGTGTGTAAGCGTACCCTGACGCAGCCTTGCAATTCTCTTCCGCATTCTTTGTGAACAATGGACCCTCCAGCCCCTCCACCACCCCAGCCACCTGCTGCCCCTAACCCACCGCCCAGGGCGATCGTGTTACCCACCAAAACAAAAGTGAAAGTTCTTGATTTAGAATAGAAAAAACAGTTACTAGACATGTATATTTCTATACTGTACAGGTATTCTTTCCTTAGTTCATGTTTTTCAGGGGTTATTGGGCGAAAAAAGGGTAAGTTTGAAGAGTCCCCGGACTACATAGTGAATTTCCCATAGGTTCTTAAGCTCCAAGGGTGCGTTTTACAAGGGTGCGCGCATGTCTCGGACTAAGGTAACCGCACCCTTGTGGGGCCCACTGTATAATACAGTAGTGAGCCAAGAAACTATCATGTGTGTTTGTTAACAAGAATAAGGAATACTGTAGTACATTTTGGAAACTCTGGAAATATTTGTGGTTGCTTGTGTAAGGTTTTGTTTTATGATAGGTGGAAATTAGAGGTGTTTGTGATTGAGGCAGTGAAGATATTAAAATGTAAAACTTTCAAAATAAACAAACCAAATTAGGAATGGCACAATATAAAGAAATGGAGACCCTAGAAATGATGGTGAATGATTATGTATGAAGACTTATCTTATAAGAAGATAAATTAATGTGTCAAGAAGTATTCATAGGTGCTTATGAATGACCTATATTACCATACTAGTAGGAGGAAATTGGATTACCAAGAAACTGCCTTGTGTTGATGATTCAGTTTTTAGTAAAAGACTTCCTGCTCAAGAGTGGGGCTAGGGTGGGTACCCTGATGTTTTAGGGACTTCAGTGATTTGTTTTTTTGTTTTTTTTGTCGTTCCCTTGTCCATAAGGAAGGCCATGGCCACGGTCGGGCTTTCCCACAGAGCTCTCAAGGAGTGTAGATTGTAATGTTAGCGTAAGAGATTGTGTGAAATGCAGTTTTCTATGATGTGTTTAATGGTATGGGGTGCTGTGTTACATCCCGGGCAGGTGTCGACGACGGAGTTATCCAGTCTCTTCTGATAGCTCAGTTGCCACAGATTGCTAGATTGCGCCGTCTACCAACAGCACTGTCTGAAAAATAACGCACACTGGCTGGTCCGAGCCTTGAACCGTTAACCTCTCGGTGTGCAGGCGAGTGTCTTCCAACCGCGCTATGGCCTGTGTGCTTGTGAATAAGAAAGAACAAATCAGAGACCTTAGATACATTTGTGGTTGCTTGTGAACGATAATTTATTGTATATTAAGGGAAATTTGGAGACCCGGATGCAGCTGTTGTTGTCATTCCCTAGTCTGCCTGGCCGAACAGCCCCGGGATGCAGCTGTAGATGACAGGTGTAGTTTTAACACCACTGACTAGGCTATTCTTTGAGATGTCTTTCTCAACTCCTTCAGCACGATGATATAATTTTCATAATTTTCTGAATACCACGAGACAATTTGCTTTAGCTTAAAATCTACATTACTCAGAAGGGGTAAATACGATCTCGGTGATCCCTCTGAATACTATAGGTCCCTTTTAAATTGCATAAAATCATCTAATTTTAGCCAGCATCAAAGGTAAAAAGGTATTGTACTGAAAGAGTTAAGATACATAAAATATATCTAGAGTTAGCCTGATTTGAGTTATAAAGACCCCCTTTGTGTTGATAGCTTAAACCTTTCACTGCGGTTGCTGTACAGGTACGTTCTGGAAATATCCTGGAAGTTAAAGCCCAATAAAGCCTGTGGAGACGGTAAATTGAATCCCTTAGCAACAGATTTTTGGATACTTTACGGAAAAATATGAAACTACAGTACTATGTCTCTGCCTCTAGCCTTATGAGGGGTTTTGCCCAGTAGGCTGTTGACAAATATTTTTTATTAGTTTTACTGTCTCAGCATCATATTTATGTCAAATTTTCTTAATTAACAATCTATTTCGCTACAAAATCTTTGTTATAGGCTTAAAGCTGAGTAATCAATATGGGGTTATTAAATTGTAAAACTTGCAAAATAAACACACCAAAACTGGGATGACACAAGATAAATGCAAAAGAACTAATACAAAATTGCTATGTGGAAATAACACTTAATAAAATAAAATTTTAGAAATTAAAGAACACAATCCACCACATAGGGTGTACATCACTACATGAGCAAGTTTATCTGTTTCCCAAGCAAACTAATCGCACATAACAATGCACTATCGTCATGTTCAAGGAATTAGTCAGTTTGGGAAATACAGTTTTCCGCACATATTCCATTTCTCAACCATCGTAACTTGACAACACCGCACCCACCTTCCCTACCCCCTCCCTCATTCCACCTACCAATAGTGGAAGGTAGAAGGTGGAGCGAGGTAGGGGGGTTGGGGAAGTGGGTGCAGCTCTGCCAAATCACGACCCCAACAGAATAGAATATGTGCGGCAAACTGTACAATTTACCGTCCGCTGGAAACAACAATAACAAATAATAAAATAGAATTAAATAGAAAATAAAAATAAAAAATAGGAAAAGTGGGGATTGGGCCTGAGCATATAGATAGATATAGATAGATAGATAGATAGGAAACAACAGGCTATAGTAATGAGGATATCATGCTACCAAAACTTTAGTACTGTACAGTATACTGTTTTACAGTGTTATCCTTTTTGACTGGGAAGGTGATTTTGTATCTCATAGTTTTTTAGATAGTTAATTTCATGTACAATTACAGTAATTAATTATGCCATTTTAGGCTGGATTATCTTGTCAAATCAGAAAGATATTGTTGAGCATTTATTAGCTACTTTATTTTAGAAGTGGTGTGCTTAATATTAGACTGTGTTTTGTTGAAGCTGAAGCTAAATAAAGCCGGGAGTCGCACAAGGACTTTTTCAGCAGTTATTGTTTGGCAGCTTCACAACTTAGTTATATCATAAGTCTCCTTATATTATCTACCTCCATTGTATAAATAAATGTATTCCCATTTTAGAGAAGCAGATCCTAGATGGTCTGCCAGATTCCGTGGTTGACCATGCCACAAACTGAGTTTTCAATATCTCTCCAAAACAGCCCCAAAATATTGTGGGAATAAACTTGTTAAAAAAAATTGCAAGAACAAGCTCTTGTGTGACAACTCCTTGAGGTATTAGTTTCTAGTTGCTATAGAAGAGACAGTCATATTTTAAGGTATTAGGATGAATGTGTGAGTTGTACTTGACTTGGTATTTTAAGGTAATTTTATATTTTTTACTTTGACTATTTATTCAAAAATAAAGGTTATGTCTTTTGTATGAAAATATTTTGATCATCCTCTTTTGAAACTATAAGTTAGTTGTACAGTACATGTAGGCCTACAATCATAGGTTCAGAAACTATAAGAATATGTTGATAAGGGAGTGTGCAATTTTTAACCAATTGATAATGATACATTGTACAGTAGTGTGTGGTCCATGACCCAGAGTTCTAGAATTAGGTAGTTGCTGACATTTTGGGTATGAAACCAGATTGCTTAGAACTACTCTATTCGCAGGCGGCCTCTAAATCACTATTTGTAGATTATGATTAACGACCCTGACTGGCATTTAAACATCAGGATAGTTGTTGATAGAGATGACCAAATTCCTTTCAGAAGATATTGTACCAAACTGTCGAACATCAGTAGGGCAACATACACCTATGGATCATGACTAAGCTGTCAAATTTCACCAGTTCACCAGATATGCCATAGGCATCAGGTGCCTTCCCAACCTTCAGCCTAGCCAGACCCTTCTTTACTTCAGCAAGGGAGCACACACTTATGTAACCAGCCTTATGAGGGCCCTGGCCCAGTAAGTGGATTGAAATGGTTCTTTCTCTTTCTCTTCAGCAAAGGGTGAGTCTATACCACTTGGTGGGTGTGACACAGCTGACTGGAGCTGTCTTCTTGGGGAACATGTACAGTTGCTCAAAATGTTCAATCTTGTGGACTCGACAATCATCATTGCGTCATGTGTTGGTTCTTTGCCATTCAAGCAGAGCTAGCTTGTGGGTTAAACTTGGAATACACTTTTTTCAGGGATTATTAGCAGGTTAAAAGATACAGCCACGATCCATAGGTTTTACACAGTCATGGCACTTCAGTGGTGCAGTCAGCCTTTGTAACAGTTACGGGGATTTCTTGCTACTGCCTTACTGTAGCACGGTTGGGGCTGGTGTGGTGCGTATTCGCCAGGTGCAAGTGCTTCAGGGGGACTTTGTTGAGTCTTCCTGAGACACTGTGATGACGTCAGCCACTGATGATGTGTTGGGACTGTGGTTTGGCCAGTCTTTATTGTACTGTAGGCTACTACACTGGAAATGGAGGTAAGACAGGGTATGTGAAAGAAGGAAAGTTTTCGGAGCACTGGAAAGTATGTGGAAGGTGAGAAATCTTGAAATGAATGCTAAAAGTGCTATTTATCAGGGATAGTTTTACAGACATTGATGTATGGGGCTTTGAAGGCACAAGAGCAGAAAGTTGGATGTGATGGAGATAAGCTGCTTGAGGGTGTGTGTGGAGTGACGGGTAGAGACAGATAAGGAATGAAGAGGTATGTAGGAGAGTGGGACGGCAAACACCCTTATCGGCCAGAGTGGACAGAAGGGTGCTGTAGGCTACTGGTATGGACATGTTGAACGAATGGGAGATGGACGGCTTACAAAGAGAGTATGTGAGTGAGAAACAAGGTGTGGTAGAGGGAGAGGAAGACCTCGGATGAGATGGAGAGATGGTCGAAGGTAGAGAGATGACTGAAGAACAGGCAAGAAAATTGGTAATAAATAGGAATGAATGTAAAATGCTTGTGAATTGATGAGTGATAAATTATTAAGAAGGATCTGTGGTGGTAGGCATATATAATATAATTGAGATAGTTCGAAGATAGTCAATTACTGGAGGCCCCTTTGAAACTGAATAAAATCGTCAAATAGTAGGCCTAGTCAGAAAAAAGTTCAAAGTACGTCCCCGATACTGAATGGGTTAAAATGAGTTAATGTACTGAAGCAAAAATGATCGCCTACCAACGAAATCAGTAAATGCCACGAATCAGGAAAATACCTTGCTCGTTTTCTAGCAGCAAATTGCATATCGCCGCGCACCTTTTCTCCAAAATTACCCTTATGGCTAATTAATTATATATTTAATTAATTATACAGGATTGATTATCTATTTTAGCTATTAGTATTTAGTATCGTGGACATGTGCTGTAGCCTACTTATTAACTGTCTTGATGGTGTAGCCTTAGAGGTTGCATGTAGCCTATAGTATGTGATATCCTAGGTTCGAATCCTGGGAGAATCACATGCTTTCATTAATTTAATTTGGGGTGTTATTGGTGTTAAGAACGATACTTAAGATTATTTGCTTGGGTAAATTTACTTTTACTGTACTTACTTTGTACTTTCATGGAATTATAATAGTTACGCCAATACTCTTTGTAGCAGAAAATGGTCCGGATCAATCCATAGATTTTTTTTTTACATATATGGCTAACATTTATATATTCCAAACGCCTATCTTATTGACATTTAAAATTCAAATAAATATACACACATCGTTATTATTGTTATATATTTAACTTAATATATTTTCTGACTTTGATTTCCTCACTTACCACTATAAGATATTATATAAGATATTATAATAAGATATAAGATATTACTGGGATGGAATTTGTGCTGTACCTAGTATCAGTGCATTACCACAGCACACCGAAATGCCAAAATAAAATACCCTCATTGTTCCCTGATTAACACATTACGAGCGGGTGGGTCGGTAACTTCTATTACCCGCCATGCGGGTGGTTTTACCCTAAATGGGGTTGTTTCCGTGCTCTTTTTCATGCATAAACAAGACCCAGAGCGTAATACAAGTATCTATGCCTGAAAGGGCGTAAACAGAGCTTTCCAATGACACCCAAACCATCCTTCTACGACCACTGGTTCTCTTGCAACGATCGTGCAACACGAGTGCAAAAACCCTAAAATAAGGTAATTTCCTTACATAATTCCCTGTGTAGCGAGTGAGAGAGGGTGTAATAAATTTCAGTCGACCCACGGCGGTCAGGCGGGAATCTATGCTCCTCGCACCGCTCAGCTCTCTCTCAGAGCACATTATGTGCTCAAAATTGCACTCGACATCTGTCGAGACCCGCATATGGGCACGTTTTCTTTAACTCGACATATGTTGCGCGCCGATGGTTAAGGGTTAAATAGCATTGTATGAATATTCCCATATTCAAAACTATGCTACAGGGGGGCAATGCCTAGTGAGTTAATTGCTCAATAGGTGGCGTTCTGAGAGTGAGGGTCCGAGTGTGGGGAATGAGACTGTGAAGCGCAGAGGCGAGGCGGCTTCAGAGAGGGGATTGCTTCGAGCCGTGAAGCTTCGCATGTCTCACTCCCTAGACTGGAGCAAGACCTCACGGGCCTCACCGTGTTCAGCGGTAGAGTGTAAAGGCTATCAGCCAGCCGGCTGAATTTGGTTCCCGGTTCCCTGTTCCTTATTCGGGAAATTTAAACTCTGGGCTATATCTTCTATAATTTTCGAGGGGCGGAAATAAAAGATATCTCAAAAGGAAGCAAATACATTCCTCTTTCGAATGCAACCATTAAATGCATCCAAATAACCTCACAACATGTTCAAAACCGACTCACAACCATAATACCTCTCAGTTCCTTATTCGAAATAGTCAATCAATGGGCTATATTTGCTATACTTTTCGAGGGGCGGAAATTAAACATAGGCCTATATCAAAAGGAAGCTGATACATTCAGCTTTCGAATGAACCCATTACCGTCATTAAAATAACCTCACAACATGCCTACAACCGACTTACAATCATAATACTCTCAATTTTTGAAGGAGAAAAGAGACACACCTTACCATACCCGGAGCTATATTTTCTATATTTTTCGAGGGGCGGAAATGAAAGATATCTCAAAAGGAAGCTGACACATTCCTCTTTGAGTTAGTTGTGAGCAGAACACTAATTTTGGAGAGGTAGTTATATGAGTGAGAGAACTCTATTTCTTATTACTAATCTGGCAACCTCTGCGTCATATGAGCGTGAAGGGGTTAATAAATTCAGAGGCTATCAACCCTTCTGGATTACTAGGCCAGCATAGTGTAAGTCAAGAATAGTGTTAGGACTGGAGACCTTTTTCGAGAACTCCATTCCCTTGCGCAGAAGGTTGACTTCATTTGTTTTATGGTGGGAGTGATATCAATGCCATTGTTTCAATTAAAAGAACAATTAAACGTGCATAATATACCCTATTTAGAGATCACAACAACCTACAAATACCTAATACAAAACAAACTATGTGCTGAGAAAATCCTGAGCCTGAAAGTAATGAGGAAGTTGATTAATTAACAGTATTTAAATCCGATCGAGTATCGTGGATTTGGGGGGAGGGGGGGGGGTTGAGAATGACGTCATTCATCAGTACAAGCATTCGGGTAGGAGGGGTAGGACGTCCGCTGCTGGCTCCTGGTATATTTGGCCGTATTTAAGGTGTGTACAGGCAATATTTCGTATATATTTTGACAATATGGGTGTGTATTCGAATCCTATTTATGTTAAGTTAGTTAGACATTTAAATTATTTGATTATTATACGAAAACTGTGGTCTTGTGGTTGAATGAGCCGGTTCCCGTATGCCGTGTTGTCCGCATATATTCCATAATGAGCTAGTAATTGCGGGAATATTGTTGACCTCTATGACGTTTAAGTAATCACATATACTATTTGTCTAGTTTACATTGTGTTTGTCCTGCGCAGTTAACATAGAGGGGTACATTAACTCAAAATTATGGTACAAACTACCGAACGAGGTGACTGCGTTGTGCCCCTCCCCCCATTTTCTTTCTCAAACTTCGGAGATAGGAGTGGTCTTGGGGAACCGGATCTTGAATAGAAAGAGTAAAATAATGGAAGTCACGAACATTATGCTACTGTTCGTGACTTCCATAATTTTACTCTTCCTATTCTTTCTCAAACTCCCAGCCCCACTCGTGTGTGTGTGTGTGTGTGTCTCTCTCTCTCCCGTCCCCCTCCTTTCTTACCTCGATCCCCCCTTCCCCACTCCACCCCCTCCAATTTCCCTCGCCTCCCTACTTCCCTCGATTTCAATTTAGGCAGTCTCTAAGTATATTACGGATGTTAAAAAGGATGATTGAAGTGTTCATTATATATTCTTATAATATAACAACGTATTGCCATACTTTACCGGCGACGTCTTTTTAATTGTATTCTAGCTATAATTATACGATTTTGTGCCGTTTAAAAAGGGATATGTGGTAGTAAAAAGGGTTGAATGAGATAGTTGGAAGCCTGTTAGTTGCTGGAGGCCCTTTCTAAACTGAATAATATCGTCTAATAGCATCCAGAATATAGTTCATAAGACATCGCCGGTACAGGAGGGGATACAGTGTTTATTATAATTATGGCCTACCCAATTATTTGATGTACAGTCGGCCTAATAAGTCATGTCCCAGCTGTCATTACGTTTGGCTTGCTCTGTGCTGTATTAATGTCTGTCAGATGTTGAATAGGGCGGGTAAGTGTAGGATCATGTTTGTATATTTTCACTCGATATGAAGAAATGAAGCTTAGATATTGCTGATACCAATTATTGATCAACACATACTTGGTGCCTAGACATGACTTATTAGCGCGACTGTACCTTTGTCGTACCCTTATTACCCCCCCCCACGATATCATTACGGGATTGTAAAACTAGTCATCGTATTATTGGTATTATTTTCTTAAGGGTGATTTAGATGCTGCCCTATAAAGTGATCCGATAATATTCAAGGACAGTAGTGCGACGTTATGAGAAACAATTTATTAGGGAAAATATGCACCAATAGATTCGTCATATTTTTCTCCATATAGTCCGCATGGAGGATTTTCGTTATCAACAAATTGAAAAATACCCACTTCACAGACAAATACACCAAAAATCTAAGTCAAAGCGGGGGTGTGGGGGCGGCAGCCCCCACCTATAATACTAGGTTAGGTTAGGTAAGGTTGTTAGGTTAGGCTAATGTCCTTTCAAAGGGGTATAGGCTAGTAAACACTAGGATAGCCTATACCCAGTCAGAGGTAAGAAGAAGAAGAAGAAGAGTCCTGCAGTAGTTTCCCTGAATGTTACCAGTGATCCTGCTTACTACCCCCCCCCCCACCCTTTCCTCCCTCCCGCACAGTCTCGCTCTCTCTCTCTCTCTCTCTCTCTCTTTCTTTCTTTCTTCTCTCTCTCTCTGTCTTCTCTCTCTCTCTGTCTTCTCTCTCTCTCTTCTCTCTCTCTCTCTTCTCTCCTCTCCTCTTCCTCTCTCATCTCTCTCTCTCCTCTCTCCTCTCTTTCATCTCTCTCTCTCTCCCCATCTCTCTCTCTCTCTCATCTGTCCTCTCCTCTCTCTTTCTCTCTCCCCTCTCTTCCTCTCTCTCTCTCTCTCTCTCTCTCTCTCTCTCTCTCTTTCTCTCCCTCTCTCTTTCTCTCTCTCTCCTCCCTTTCTTTTCTCTCGCTCTCTCTCTCTCTCTCATCATCTCTCTCTCTCTCTTTTCACCTCTCTCTCCTCTCTTTCATCTCTCTCTCCCTTTCTCTTTCTCTCTCTCCTCCTCTCTCCTTCTCGCTCTCTTCTCTCTCCCTCTCTCTCCTCTCTCGCTCCTCTCTCTCCTCTCCCTCCCCTCTCTCCTCTCTCTTCTCCTTCCTCTCTCTCTTCTCCCCTCTCCCTCTCTCCCTCTCCTCTTCTTTTTCTTTCTCTCTCTCTCCTCCCTCTCTCTCTCCTCCTCTCCTTCCTCTCTCCTCTCTCTCTCTCTCTCTCTCCTCTCTTTTTCTTTTCTCTTTTCTCCTCTCTCTCTCTCTCTCTCTCTCTCCTCTTTCTCTCTCTCTCCTCTTTTCTCTCTCTTCTCTCATCTCTCTCTCCTCTCATCCCTCTTTTCTTCTCTCTCTTTCATCTCTCTCTCTCTCCTCCTCTCTTTCCCTCTCTCCTCTCTCTCTCCTCTCTCTCTCTCCTCTCTCTTTCTTTCTCTCTCTTTTCTGTTCTCTCTTTCTCTCTCTCCTCCTCTTTCATCTCTCTCTCTCTCCTCTCTCCTTCTCTCTTATTTTCTCTCTCTCTTTTATCTCTCTCTTTTATCTCTCTCTTTCATCTCTCTCTCTTTTATCTCTCTCTCTCTCTTTCATCTCTCTCTCTCTTTCTTTCATGTCTCTTTCTCTCTCCCCTCCCCTCCCCAACTCAATTTTCAAAATGGAGAGCCCATACTTGGCATGCATACTAGGGTTTTTAAAAGCATTTTCTTGTTTTTGTCCCCTCACCTGGGGAGAAGATGACTAAATAATTGTAATGCCCAAATCGAGTTGGAGCCACCGCTAGAAGTATACCAATATGGCTGACCCAGATTTCTCTCGAGTTTACCTACAATGGGGTTAAGGGGACATGGGCCGGTTTTCTGGATCACTTTCTCCCTCATGTTTAGCCCCATTAGTTTTCATATGTTAAGATGTTTGCCCCATGTTATTTATCAATATTTAGACCTTTCGTGCTATTTAGGTGTCGATTTTTTCCCTGGCGAACGATAGTGAGCCTGTAACGTTGGAAGAATCGGCCTTCGGCCGGGAAATTTTTCTACCGAAAAATTTACAAATTAATCTAGAAGGAGGATCTAATAAATGGTTTTCTTAAATTTGATGGAGGTCTAGAGAGGAAACTAGAAAAATAAAGAATACATGCAAAAATCGCCCAAAAAGTGAACCATCTCCCCTTAAAGCCACCGCTAGCATTATACCAATGTGGCTGATGCAGATTTCTCTCGAGTTACCTACAATGGGGTTGAGGATGTTGGTGTCTGGCAAACTGGTACCACAGTCTTACAATCGCCAAACTAATGGGGCGAACGTCTTAAAATGTCTAATCTAATTAGGCTAAACACGAGGGACAAGGAGGTCCAAGAAAAAAAACCCCAATAGATTATTATGCATTTTATTTACTCTTATCATTTTATTTACTCTTATCATTTTATTTACTCTTATCATTTTATTTACTCTTATCATTTTATTTACTCTTATCATTTTATTTACGCTTATCATTTTATTTACTCTTATCATTTTATTTACTCTTATAAATTTATTTACTCTTATCATTCCCTTTATTTTTTACGGTGTTGTCTTGCACAGCGATATATGGCGATAGGCCTAATTTCTCAACTGTGTATTTTATTATAAATTAGTTGATTACTAATTATTGTAATTCTTCCTTGCAGAATGTGAGAGTTGGGGGCTTTGGCTACTACCACCACGACCATCGGTACTACCACCATGACTACTACCACCATCGCCACCACTACCACCATCGTACCACAACCACCATCACGACTACCATCACCACCATCGCTACTGTGGTCCACCACCATTGATACCACCACCACCACGACTACCACAGCCACCACCACAACCACAGCCATCACCATCGCTTCCACTTGGTCTATATATCTTGGCTTCCACAACCACTACCATCGCTACCACCACCACCATCGCTACCACAACCATCACCGCTACCACATCATCATTAAGCCAAGGTGAGTTATTCATCAGTTGATAATAGGCTCAAAAACCATTAAGTAGTTTTGTAAGTGTTTAGCTGAAACGGAATATATAAATAACTAGCAAATTGTGAAAGTAAACATTTAACATCAGTCATATTAAGTTTATAAATCATACTTTAGAGTGCGTGGATAATCAGTACCGGTACTAAGAGTGCGTGGATAATCAGTACCGGTACTTAGAGTGCGTGGATAATCAGTACCGGTACTTAGATTCTATAATGTATATTTATATTACTATTAGTCAAAGTCAATTTAAAATATTAGTTAAGTAGTAAATATTAAATATTTTCACCAATTACTAAGTTACACATCGGTTCGGGGAATGTCGCGCTAATCTATTCATATATTACGTTTTTTTTTTTTTTTTTTTAAATAAATCTGAGCAAGCCATTTTGTCTACATAATTAGAACTATCTATTGTCAAAGTTTCAGCTTTGTAACTCAAAAACTGCATAACTTACATAACTTTCACTTGTATTGACCTAGAAATACGACTTATGGGTTAGCGAGTGAGAATAGGAATAAGGGCTAGAGCAAATGAGCTGTCAATTTATACATAATATATATTCCCTAGACAAGTCTTCCTTTTTGATAGAAATATTAGCTCGATCACTGATCACTTTAGTCCTTTTTGAGTTTGAGAGATTAGGGGTTACGATTTCTGCCCAACCTAGAATAAACGGATCATAGTTATAGGGTTAAATGATGCGGTAAATCGATTGACATAGGTTAGAAAGGTGTAGCGTTATTTTGGGCGTGGTAAATTCATCGTTTTAGGCTGGACATGGCACCAGGCAGCCAGACTGGGCCGATCACCAAGTACTTCAATATCTACATTATTCGGTTGATATTAAAGTTTCTTAGTTATATAAGTATTCATATAAAAGGGAATATATAATAGAGTGCATACTTTTGTGAATGAACAACTATTTCAACTACATTCACTTATATTTCACGTTTTATTGATACAGCGGCACTAATTTATTCATATCTCTCGAACAAAATAAAAATTAAAAAATCTGAGAAACTCCATTTCTCTAAACAACTAGAACTACCCATTGTCAAAGTCTCAACCTTGTAACTTAATAATTACAAAAGTTACTCAACTTTCAAATTTGTGACTAAAAAAATCGATTTGTGGCTCAGGGAAGGCGAATATGGAGAATCTGACACAAGTGCTACAAAGAAACCTGGAAAAGAAAGGGTAGAATGATGCGGTAAATCCATTGGTGTAGGTTAGAATGCTGTAGTGTTAATTTGGGGCGTGGTGATTTAGGGCGGGTTGGGCGTTTTTGGGCGACTCAGGCAGCCAGCCAGCCCAAGGACCTACCGTTTTCTATACAACAGTATAGTAGAGACGTTTAAATGCAACTTGGTTCTTTATACTGTCAACATATCCCGCACCTTGTAAATATTTCAGTTTATTAATGTGTTTATTTAATTAATTTTAAAGATCCGTACTTTGTTAATATTTCACAGTCGAGTAATTTAGTGATTACAAGTTCTTATTACTATTATTAAGAACCTGTACTATTTCGTAGTCGAATACTCTAATTTAGTATTTTTGTTCTTTTGCTTCAGGATTTGAGTTGCTGCCTGTGGAATCAGCCAACTCTACGATTGGCAACGCTGCGAGATTATGGACTGCCAACACATCCCAACCTACCAACTGTCTGGGGTGAGTTACTGCCCATCTCATTATACTCTGTTCACGACAAGTAGGCCAATAAATAGTGTTCTTTTCACAATTTGAATGTTCAACAATTACTAGAAATATGAAACGTACAGTAATTACCACTGATAATGCCATGGTGTGTCTAGGAATTCTGACTTCTTGACAAAAAGTGCGAATTGTGGACTTAGGAATGGGAATAGAGAAAATCCGTGACAAGATATACAAAGAAACGTTTTATTGAAGGGGTTAATTATGCGGTAAATTGAATGGCGTAGGTTAGAAAGGTGTAGCTTTAATATTGCGTGATGAATTAGAGCGTTTTTGGCTGGATTTGGCACCAGGCAGCCAGACTGGGCCAGAGTGCGTGGATCACTAAGTACTTCATTATCTACATTATTCGGTTATTATTACAGTTTCTTTTATTTGCAAGTATTCATATAAAACGGAATATATAATCGAGTGCATAATTATGTGAATTAACAACTGCTTTGCACCACATTTATTTATACTTCACGTTTTATTAATAAAGCTGCACTTATTTATTCATATCTCTCGAAAGAAATACAAATTTAAAAATCTGAGAAAATACATTTCTCTAAATAAATAGACCTACCCATTGTTAAAGTCTCAGCCTTGTAACTTAATAATTGCAAAAGTTATTCAACTTTGAAATTTGTGATTGAAAATTTCGATTCTTGGCTCAGGGGAGGCGAATATGGAGAATCTGGCACAAGTCCAACAAAGAAAAAAGGATAAAGAAAGTCTAAAATGATGCGGTAAATCCATTGGTGTAGGTTAGAATTCTGTAGCGTTAATTTTGGGCGTGGTAATTTCGGGCGTTTTAGGCGTTTTTGGGCAACTCGGCAACAGTAGGCTGAATGGATACGAGCCAGAGAAAATGAGAGAAAAAAAGCAGGTGACCTCCCTTAAATGTCGGGAAATTCGCTGCTAAGGGATTCAGTTCACAATCAGCTGGGAAAAAAATAGATCATACTGCAGCCTTATAATAGATCATACTGCAGCCTTATAATAGATCATACTGCAGCCTTATAATTATAGGTCTTCTGAAACGGAGTGTATCAGAAGTAGGGAAATGTGAAAGAAAACGCATATAATTTCAGCTCTGTTAATTTAAAAAATGATAAAACTTGAAAGTGCGTGAATTTTCAGTACTTGGATACTATATTCTTCTTTCACATTTTAACCCTTTGAAGCTCTGACGCGTTTTAGCAGTTTATTTTGGCTATCATTAGACGATTTTATGCAGCTTAGGAAGGATCTGTGGGTATTAAAAGGGTAAATACTATCTCAATAAATCCTTTAACTTTCATATAATGTTACTAATCTGAATAAAATCGTCTAATAGCAGCCAGAAAACAGAACAGAAACGCGTATTGGAGCTTGAAAGGGTTAAAATGATAATCTGAAACAGAATGCATAAATAACTAGCACACTGCGTAAATACAAAATATCGTCACCAATTACTTTGTTGCAAATCGGTTAGGGTAATGTCGCGGTAATTAACCCTTTCACTCTTATGACGCGATTTTGAGCCTATTAGTAGGGATACTTTAAAGCCTTTGTTACCATCAGGGGTATTTAGAAACCTTTAGTTTAGTTACTTCAACCTCTGCAGTTGTCTTTGAGTTAGCTATGGGCTGAAAACTAATTTTGGAGAGGTAATTATAAGAGTGAGAGAACTCTATTTCTTATTGTTAATCTGGCAACCTATGCGTGAAAGGGTTAAAATTATAATCTGAAACAGAATGCGTAAATAAGTAGCACACTGCGTAAATACAACATATCGTCACCAATTACATAGTTGCAAATCGGTTAGGGTAATGTCGCGGTAATTAATTCATATCTTTAGTAGCCTACCAAAAGTAAAAATCAGAGTAAACCATTGTCTCTACCTAATTAACCCTTTCAAGCTCCATTACGCGTTTCTGTTCTGTTTTCTGGCTACTATTAGACGATTGTATTACCTAATTAATTAAAACTACGCTTCAGCCTTGTTACTTATAAACTGTAATTTTATATTACTTTCAAATTTGTGACCGAAAAAGACGATTTGTGAGTTAACGAATGGGATTGGAGAAAAAACGCTAGTTTAAGTGAGATCATTGACCCCTTGAAGCTCTGACGCGTTTTAGCAAATTATTTTGGCTATCATTAGACGATGTTATGCAGCTTAGGAAGAATCTGTGGGTATTAAATGGGTGAAGGCTATCTCAATCAACCCTCTGACTTCCATATACCCTTCCTAATCTGAATAAAATCGTCTAATAATGACCATAAGTGATAATATATTATAATGATGCGGTAAATCCATTGTAATAGGTTAGAGAGGTGTAGCATTAGTTTAGGCATGATTAATACTGGCGTTTATGGCGGGAAAGGGCGTCAGGCAGACAGACACACTGAGCCACAGAGCTCGCCGAGTAATAAGTACTTTAATACCTTGATTATTCAGTTAATATTTGATTTTCTTTGGTTATTAAGTGTTCATATGGAACGGAATATATACTTGAGTGTACAATTGTGTGAAAGAACAACTTACTTCAACCACATGTACTTATAATTCACGTTTTATGAATATAGCTGCACTAATTTATTCATAACTTTCTTAAAATACAAAAATTTAAAAATCTGAAAAAATTCCTTTCAAGAAATAAATCGAACTACCTATTGTCAAAGTTTCAGCCTTGTAACTCAAAAATTGCAAAAGTTAATAGACTTTCAAATTTGTGACTGAAAATTTCAATTTGTGGCTCAGGGAAGGCGAATTTGGAGAAACTGACACTAGTCCAGCAAAGAAAAAAGTATAAAGAAAGTCCAAAATAATGCGGTAAATCGATTGGTGTAGGTTAGAATGCTGTAGCGTTATTTTGGGCGTGGTAATTTCGGGCGTTTTAGGCGTTTTTGGGCGACTCAGGCAGCCAGCCAGCCCCAGGACCAACGCGCGCGCGCTACCGTTTTCTATACAACCCAGTTCAGCTGAGACGTTTAGGTGCAACTCGGTTCTTTTGTACTGTCAACATAGCCCGCAATATTATTGATAATTAGACATAATCAGAAAGTTTATAACTATTCCTTTCATTATTGATGCTTGATAATTACCATCGTATTTCGTTGCTTACCTCGCCTTACTGAAAAACATTCCATTTGTGGAAAATAGTAGTTTTATTTATTATTTATGTGAGCTCTCATCTTGGTAATCTATTCCGTATGGAGCTCAGTTGTCTGGTTAATCTGCTGTACATAACTAACTAACTGGTTATCTATTGCCCAAATTAATGTATTGTTTCTTGTTTTCAGGATCTGCTTGTGGACTCTGCCAACTCTACGAGACTGCCAACAACTATGAACTCTACCAACAACTATGGACTCTACCAACACACCACAAGCTACCAACATCATCCCCAAATTATGGACTCTGCAAACACCACAACCTACCAACTGTCTGGGGTAAGTTACTGCCCAACTCATTATACTCTGTGCACGACAAGGAGGCCAATAATAAGTTTTTATTTACACAATTTGAATGTTAAAAAGTTTACTAGAAATATGCATCATAATCGTCGCTTAATAATTAGTAACTTATTTCCATATGTTAAGTAACTGTTTAACATTCAAAACAATTAACTTAGAAAAACTATACTTGAATAACTTAAAGTAATAGTAATTATGCAGTATATAACTTAAGAATTTAATAGACAAAATACTGGCCTACTTGTCGTGAACAAAGTATTGTTTAATTTATTATATATGATCTCAGCGCTTGTCAATCTTTTGCCCAAATTAATGTTTGTTTCTTGTGTTTCAGGATTGGGGTGGCTGCCTGTGGACTCTGCCGGTTGCTGCCTATGGACTCTGCCACCGCTTCCTTAGGACTCTGCCACCGCTTCCTTAGGACGCTGCCTGTGGACTCTGCCGGTTGCTGCCTGTGGACTCTGCCACCTTTGCCTGTGGACTCTGCCGGTTGCTGCCTTAGGACTCTACCGCTGCTGCTAGAGACTGCCCACGCCACTACGATACAAGGGGAGTGCTATTTGTGTTTTGTTTGTAGTAGTAGTAGTAGTTTGTAGTCGTAGTATGTAGTCGTAGTATGTAGTCGTAGTATGTAGTCGTAGTATGTAGTCGTAGTGGTGGTGGTTAGGTTAGGAGGGTAGGTTAGGAGGGGAGGGTAGGTTAGGTTGTAGTCGTAGTATGTAGTCGTAGTATGTAGTCGTAGTATGTAGTCGTAGTATGTAGTCGTAGTTAGTAGTCGTAGTATGTAGTCGTAGTATGTAGTCGTAGTATGTAGTCGTAGTTTGTAGTCGTAGTATGTAGTCGTAGTTTGTAGTCGTAGTTAGTAGTCGTAGTTGCATGGTATGAATGGTGTGTGTTAGGTTAGGCTAATCTATTTTTCCCTTTCAGATGAGATAGGTCTTATTACCTTTACTCTAATCTTTGCTATTTTTCTTATTAATTCACAGTTTTGTTGCTTTGATGATGTCCCCTCTCCCCCCCTTCTTCCCCGAGTTGGTTCCCTCCTTCAGCTTCAATATTTTGCTTTGCTTTAATTTCAATGATGATTGTATTTGCCTTAAATGTAACTTATATATTCCGTCATTGTACCGGGTCATATAATATCTTTGCATCACTTGAATTCATAACTCTGTATTTGCTATTAACTTCACTTGATATAATATTGTTATATATCGTCTTTGTCACGCGAACTTTGCTTAATAAAAAAAAAAAAAAAATAACTTCTATCTTTTATTGATCACTATATTATAAGCTATGACTTTTATAACTGATAACTTTGAAAAATAGTTCTCAATTATAAATAAAGTTCCAATTTATGGACTTAGAAAAAATATGAAAAGAGAACTTAGAAAATAAAACAAGTAACTTAGAAAAACTAGTTCTCAATTATAAATAAAGTTCCATTATATGGACTTAGAAATAAAATATGAAACTATACACATAAGAGAACTGAGAAAATATACTGAATATGAAAAGAAAACTTAGAAAAACTAGTTCTCAATTATAAATAAAGTTCCAATTTATGGACTTAGAAAATATACTGAATATGAAAAGAACTTAGAAAAACTATACTTGAATAACTTAAAGTAATAGTAATTATATTGAACTTGTAATAGACAAAATATGAAGAGAACCAAGATAATTAACTTTTGAAAACGGACTATATAAACTTTGAATAACAGGAGAAACAAAAATATAATGGATATTAAAAAGAATATATCGACTTAGTATTTTATTGATCAGTCAGACATACATGTGTATAATATCTTACAAAACACTGTACATACAGTATATAAACTTTAAATAAACAAAAATATAATGGATATTAAAAGGAATATATTAACTTAGTATTTTATTGATCAGAGTCGGACATACATTTGTATAATATCTTACAAAAATCATACTTTTAATACTTTTTTTGTATTACCCTTATTGGTTTTATATATCTTATAACAAATGAACAAAGTTTTGCTTTTATATTACGTACCTAAAGTACTTTATACCGAACTTGGCTTTGTGACCATAGTATAACTTTTGGTTCACCACATTATAATGTCCAATATTAATGTGTACATTAATTTTCTTTGGAATGTACAACTTTATATGCCATTCATTTTGCATTAACCATTGGAATTTCGGTATTTTTTCATTTGGCTTTATTTTGGATTTTATGCCTATAACAGTTTCATCGGCAATACAATTTGGAATTTTCATTATTAATTTGAATTTAATAGCAGAGTTTTTAAAGTAATACTTTTATAATCTTTTCAATGTTAAGTGTGCGGTCCTTATTTAATTAATTCTCAGGTATAACCCAGTTCATCAGCCAAGTTACCACCACTTATTCTACACCTGGACTATCTCCCTCTCCCACCATGCAGTACTGAGGTAAGCCTGTGTTAACTATTTCTAGTTTATAGCTCAACTCTAGCCTATTCTGTTTATGAAGTAGTGTTTAATACTTTTGAAACTAGCTTATAATTATATAGTGTGCAGCTTTTGGGGGGAGGTTAGTTTTCCGAATGATTGGTTGTGTGAAGGATTAGTGTTAAGTGGATGAGGGATGTTGGCAAAATGACACTTTTGACATTGTGGTCAAGTGTGTATTGGACGTGTGATGGAATTTGTGGATGTTGACAGTAAGTGATCAAAGTAGGGGAGGGATATTTACCTAGTGATTTATTAAAGGTGTATGATTAGGTGTTAATAGTGTATGGACAAAGTAGGGGAAGGTAGTGATAAGCTGATAGTGTAGGAGGGTTGGCAAAGTGTTTAGCCTAAATGTGTGTAAGACTTGGCATAGTAAAGTGTGGATTGTTGGCAGAGAGGTGTTGACAATTATTGAACCTAAATGTTGACAGTGTGATATGGTGTATTAGCAAAGCAAAGTGTGGATTGTTGGCAGAGAGGCATTGACAATTATTGAACCTAAATGTTGGCAGTGTGATATTGTGTGTTGGCATTGTTCGTAGTGATTACTGGAGGTGTTGGTTAATTTAATCATTGAAGGTATAATGCAACTGGAGCCATGTGCAATAAAGAAGCATATGTGTTGGCAGTGAAATTTGTTGAATCGGTAGGGTTATTTGAAGTTTTGGTAGTGATATGTGACTTGTTGGCAGTGTACTTTGTGTGATGACAGTGGCATTTGGTGTGTTGGTAGTGATTTGGTGTATTCAAATATTTTGTGTTTTTGCAGTAATTTTGTGTGTTCAAATATTTGTTGTGTTGGTAGTGTTCGGTGTTCTCAATAGGACATGTGGGAGTCTATCAAAGTATTGCCTATGCCAAAGTTAATTATTTAAATCCTAAAGTTATCATGTGACTGGAGCTATGTGCAAATTAGGATGCAATCTCTTATCCCCATTTATTTGTTTTTACTGGCCGTATCCCAAATAACTTAAATATATACATAGCCTAAAATAACATTAAGTGTTATTAGGATGATTTGTTATGTAATTGTAAACTATTGTATATATGTAATTACTGGGTTAACTAAGCTATATATTCCTGAATTATATATCTACTGATCTATTCTTCCCATGTAACAGGTGTATATCTAACCAATGTAACTATCATGATCTATCCCATGTAATTTTTTTTTCTTTTCTATATTCCAACTTACTTCCTCTCGGGCATAGGCTGAGAGCCTTAACATTCACCGCTTTACCAATGAACAGTGAAGCCCGTGAGGTCTTGTTCCAGTCTAGGGAGTGAGACATGTGAAGCACGTAGAGTATACAACGAGCACCTGCCATCTTGCCTTCACAGGAGGCACGGTGCTCACTCATGGCCCGAAACGACCCCATCTCTGAAGCCACCTCGTTCCCGTGCTTCACTGTCTCACCCCGTACACTCAGACTCTCACACTTACACACACACAACGCCACCTGTTGAGCAGATAACTCACCAGGCATTGCACCCCTATAGCATATTTTGAATATGGGAATATTCATAGTGCTATTTAATCAGGGAACAATGAGGGTATTTTATTGACGTTTCGGTGGGCTTGTGGTAATGCACTGATACTAGGTACAGCACAAATTCCATCCCAATAATATCTTCCCATTGATACATCGGGATTTGAACCCGGGACCTTTGGATTACCAGGCCAGTGGCAAGACCACTCCACCACACCTCCCCTATTGCTATTTGCCTGCTTATCCCAAACCCATATAGCTCTTCCTACCTACCTCTCCAAGAAACTAGATATATTAGGTATTGAAAGTCATCTCTCCTCACCCTCACCCAGACATTTTATTTTGTAGTTCGTTTCGTGAACTTGCCGCTTCTATTCTCTGGCAATGTATTCCAATATTTCAAAATTATAATTTATAATAATTTGTAAAGTATTATTTAAATTTATCGAGTGTATTGGCGTGTAGTAATTTGTTCAAATATATTTTTCTATTCATTCCATAATTAATATTAATTGCTATTAATGTTCGTTATCCAAAAATATTTGCGCTATTGGATTACAATAATAATTACCGGTAGTTAAATTTTATGTCATTCAAAGTTAATATGAAAAACTATCAGAAATATAGAAGATTGATCTACAATATTGGATTACATCAACAGGTTGGAATCAATAGTCAAGATTCAAATATTTCTTCTTTATTTTTTCTTAAACAAATAGGTGATTTTGTCCATTGGTCCAGGGTCCTTAGTCTGGTCACAGCAACAAGTCATATCTGTAAAAAGATTAAACTATTGAGGCACCAGAAATACAGATGTTTCAAGGAGGGGTCGGGGATCCTGAGAGGGGAGGGGGGTCCCGAGGGGGGTCCTGAGGGGAAAAAAGAGGGGGGTCCTGAGGGGGTAAAGGAGGGGGGGGGGTCCTGAGGGGGTAGAGGAGGGGGGGTCCTGAGGGGGTAGAGGGGGGGTGAGGGGGTAGAGGGGGGGGGTCCTGAGGGGGACCCAGGGGTTGGGTGGGGGGTACCAGGGGTAAGATGGGGGTCCTGGGGGGGGGGGGGGGGGAGTTAGTTTTTTCTTATATATTAATATTTTTCGTTCAGTCTCCTATATAACCATCCCACACCCGCTACGATTTTTTCCCTTTCCCTTCCCTGGTAGTTCATCCTATCCCCATCCCAGATAGACCTTCCCTTCAGCCCTAGTCTGTTCTATTTTGTTCTATTGTGCACACTAGTTCTATTCTGTATTCTGGCTAAATCTATTCTGTCCTCTCTCCTTCCCTGGTACATCAATACCCTCCCTGCAACACGCCCCCAAACACACAAGAAAAGTCAGGAATATATTTTTAATGTATTTTTTATTGTCAGGAAGCAGTCAAGAAATCGTCGGTGTCAAGTATGGGATATGAGCAGACCGTATCAAAAAGGACAAACGGTAGGAGTAAAGCAGATGCAGCAGACAGCAGAAAAGGCTAGGCACAGCAGAACGGGTGACAACAGAACGGGTGACAACAAACAGCAGAACGGGTGACAACAGACAAGGAATTAACAATGAGGTAGGAGCTTGCTTGCTATGGTTGGTCAACAAATTTATCTGTTTTGACTAAGATTTGTTTGGTATATTCATCATCTGTCTTTATGAAGATGTTTATGTGTTGAATATAATTATATATGGAGAGATATTGAGTGAGCTTGATGAGTATTCAGTATGAGGATATAGGTATTCCAATATAGGTAGGTAGTGAAATGTGAGCATAATTTGGCGGATGGTGAGTCTAGTTATTGAATATGACTTTATTCAGGTTGAAAGGTGAGATTCAAACGAGATGTGGACAAACGAGGGCAAAGCGATGATGATTTTGGTTGAGGTTGAAAGGTGGGAATCCAACAGATGTGAGCAAATCAAGGTGACAACGGAACTATAGATGGACAGACATCAACGACTGCCACAGCATCAATGAGACCATCAACAGTGAAGATTGACTGAGTGATTGACACATCAACGGCGACACAGACATCAACATTAGCAGTGAGGCACCATTGCAGCAGACAACAGTGGCGATTCGGTGAGCAAAGCTATATTGTTGTATGGGAAAAACAGGTCAGTCAGTCAGTACCTAACTTCATTATTAAATAAAGGGGTACAAGAGGCCCCTAAGAAAAGGAAGAAAGAAGAGATAGAAAACAGTGTGCCCATCAAAGTAGGCCACCCTTCATTCACTGATATATTCCAATCAGTGCATCAACTTTATGATTGACATTTTACTTTACAATTACAGTATAGATCTGTATTATTGGAATTATGAAAGCTAAACAAATCATTAACAGATTAAATAATTAACCAATGAAACTAATTATAACTAGTTAAATTAGATCGTAAAGTCTAAAATTATACCAAATTCCTGTAAAGTGCTTATCATATTGTTAATGCAATTACTGATAATACTATTTAAGACTTGGGCAAACACTGGAGAATAATGGTTAGGGTTTAAATTTACTCTTCTAACAGGATTTCTTGTAGAATTTATGTGATATATGAAAACATTTATTTGATCACACTACAAACAAAACTATGCCAGCTGTTGAACAAATTTATCAAAGACTTAAGATCGGCTATCAATATTTACCTAAACAAATGGACCTTTTAAGTAAAGCATTAGGACTGCTATTATTCTAAAGACACTAGTCATAATTATAAAGTTATATCCGTTGTACGAATAGGCTTGAATGCCTTTGAAGTAGTCTTGAGGAAATACTCCAATTTACAGTACAACAATTTACGCTTTTGAATATTTATCATTAGGCATGTAGGCTTGTCGTTAAGTATTGCAACAACTTATAAATACAATTAAAGTCCTTAGGCATGGGAGAACTGATATTTGCAGATATTTTGTTCGAATCATGGGGATAACTGCTTAAAACTAGGCATAGGTGCTCATCAAGGCCATCTAAAAGATTACATCAGAGTCTACCTAGGATTAACATTAAATCAAAATTTGGATGGCCCTTGGTAATTATTTTGTAGTCATAATGGCCTGTGTTTTATTCGTCAGTGAGACAAGTGGTACAGTGACAATATGAGCAGCCTGTTTTACTAATTACATTAGAGGCCTAGTATATTGTTCTCCAGTGAAGGACAAATTTGCAAAGTATTTTACGTGGAATTGAGAATATAAAGATGGTTATCTGGAGTTACTTTAGACACTAAGATTATGCCGATATGGAGTTTACTTTAAGCTGGTCTATGATAATCTTCATCTACAGTGGCATTTATAACTATCTCAGCAGGGTAACTAAGATTTATTCAGTTATATTGGTCACTGAAACAATGCAGGTCTATGGTAAATCTCTATTATATTAAGTTTCTTAGTCTCCAGTGGTTTGCATATTAGTATAAAACCTACTGTATTAACTTCCAAGACTGAAGTAACTACATACTAATATTAACAAGGGTACAGTCAATATAAATAGTTCGCCCACACTTATGACATTAAACAAATCTTACTAGTCACAGGCTATATTGGAAGCACACGAAGACTGTCAAAAGAAAGTATATTAACTTACAATTCCACTATTTGAGGATTTTGGGCGAACTATTTTGGTTTCGACTAACTGGCAGCATTTTTCTAGATCGAACCAAAGGAAATTCGTACATTTGGCAACACTGATATAGCAATTTAAAGAATGTATGAACAAGGTAATTCATAATTTGTTCACCAACCAAATTTACATCTAAACTCAATGAAATCAACAAATACATGTGGCACTCCAAGGACTCGAACCTAGGATACTCACACCGAAATTCCGCGCATTTATGAATTACGCTATCAAGACTGATAATTTAACCTTTGAAAGCATACTGGTAATCATAAACCCAGCTAAGGCTAGACATATATATCTAATTATCAAGGGAACATCTATCAATATACAACTATTAGATTTACCAATATTATAGTAATCAGTCAACCATAACCTATGTTGATGTATTCAAGACTGGATAACTCTCGCTAAAGGATGACCAAGGCAAAAATTCCTCAAGGTTACTTTAACAGACTTAACTTCTCAGGATCTTTGAAGAGCTACGTAATGTGAGGACTATTGATTCAGATGTGGAAGACTGGAATTCAGTAATAGTCTTATCATTAATTATTATTATAATTTTACCCAATTCCATAACCCATTTAAGCAGAGGACCAAATGTTTTTTTTATCATAGCTACCTCCAGACGATTTTAGTTAACTTTAAAAAGAACCTGTCAGAGTTTGAGGGTTAATTTGGATAATCTTAAGCTCTTGATTCCCCGAGTTTAGTAAATACCAGTCAGTAATTTGGTTTTGGTTATACTGTCCCTATGATTAATTACTTTATTATGGCTACCCAAAGACAAATTTACTCAGTTTAGTAAATACCAGTCAGTAATTTTGTTTTTGGTTATACTGTCACTATGATTAATTACTTTATTATGGGTACCCAGAGACAAATTTACTCAGTTTAGGAAGGACCTGTTGGATTCTAAAGGTGTAGATATAATGTGTAACCCATTGATTCCTTGTGGTCCTTAACCGATCTATAGAGTCTCCTGAAAGCGACAATAACTTAGTTTACCTGATCATACGGAAACTTTTTCTTTCAAATAAATTACGCCAAATTAAGTTATATTTGTGCTACCTCGGGACTTTTTCAACTTAGGAAAGGCCTGTCATAGATAGAAGTTTAGTTTACGTAATGTGTTGGACCTTTCATTCCCAGTGGTTCTTCCAAAGCTGATTAAAATTATCTGGTTGGAGCATTGATCATATTGAAAATATGGTGTATTAAAACTAAACTATTACTTAAGAAAAATATCTGCCTACCTATAGGGAACAGAGTCTAGTTAATTTTCACCAGTCACCCACTGCCACAGATCTCAGTTTGGGAAGGATCTGTTTCATGATAACTTAATAAACATCAGTGTTGCCATTTGTACTAAATACTTAAAATTGGTTAATTAAAGCTGCTGCCTATACCCTGTCCACCACTTATGATAGTCTATGGAATATTTTGAAGTTCATTAGACATTACTGAACTGGTCTCCTTCAACCAAATATTTTTTCAAGTTCTTAGGCCAATATAGGTAAAGTATATTATTATTATTATTATTATTATGATTATTATTATCTTAAAATAGTTTAACCTGACCAGAATTTTGACTAATGTAAAGTTATACAAACTAGCTTCGAAATTACAGGATGCACACATTTCAAAATAGCTTATCTGCCATGATCATAATTGAACTTAAAGTCGCCAAATCCCATCTTAAGAATTAGGATTTATTAATTTTGTTTCCACCAACCAACTTAACCTCTAAACTCAATGAAATCAACAAATACATGTGGCACTCCAAGGACTCTAACCTAGGATACATCGAAATTCCGCGCACTAATGCATACAAATTATTTAATATTTTAGGATTATAGGGTATCATGGACCACTCACAAAGTGAAACCATCAAAATTAATCATACTTTGGGGGATATGGCATAAGTTTGGTACCGGTATTGAGGTCTTACAAAGGCCTAAGTCCACTAAGGCAGGAGTCAGCCGCCTGTGTGCACTCCAGGACAATTATTCTTCAGGCAAAAAGGGCACCAAACATTAATTCAGTATCCATAGCTATTAAATTAGTCTTTTTATTAATTTAAACTGACTTTATAGACCGAACTTCAAAATATTACATTGCATAGACTTTCATAATAAGATTGTATTAAAACATTTTAGTGACCCACCCGATACGATGGCTGATGCAGAGCTGTGATGGAGAGGTGTTTGGCCATCAGTCTTCATCCGTCTGTTGTCCCCCCCTCAGGCTGGACGTCTACCACACATCTGAAACATTAGGTCAGTATTAGTAATTTATTTGTACAACGTTAATAACTAAAGCCACCACTGCATTATTTTTTTTTTAGCTCAGTTTGAGATTTTATGACGGTCGACCATTAGTTTAACGATTTCAAGACCTTTCGCCCCAATGTGTCAATATTAAGGCCTGTCATGCCATTCAAGTATCTAATTTTTCCTCGCGAACGATAGCGAGCCTGTAATTTTGGAGGAAACTGCCTTCGACCGGGACATTTTACTACCGAAAAATTTACACCTTTACCTCGAAGGGGGGGTGTTGATGGAGGTCTAGGGAGCAAACTGAAAAACCTTCCCTTAACCAGTGATGTTGAGCAGCTAGTCAGTCCTCTACCGTATTGTCCAAGGTTCAGGGTTTGGTAACTATACATAAGCCTGCAGTTATAAGGGGTATCAATTTTAGAACCTTTATTACTGAAATTATCTGCAGTGTAGTTTATGAATATATACTTCTGAATTTGTTAAGGCAGGGGGGAGAATTTAATGCAGTGGCGGGAACGGTTATTGACCTTTCATAATTTTTTTTCTATGGGAGTGAGAGACTAAAGACAGAACTGCCTGTATCGAGTGCCTCCCCCCAGAGCTGAAAGAGTGACAGGGCCAAAATGCCTGGACACACTGAGTTTGAAGCAATTTAAGTCACATGATCATAAGTTGTGCCCTACCTACAAAGGTTAAAGTTTATAATTTCTAGTAAAACAAAAATCAGACTAAATTCCACATTATTATTATTAAACCTTTAACGCATAGGACGCAATGTGCGCCCTTTCTGGGATACTTAAACGCCTTTGTGACCATCAGGGGTGTTTAGAAACTTTGTTTAGTTACTTCAACCTCTGCAGTTGTCTTTGAGTGAGTGGTGGGCATTAAACTAATTTTGGAGAGGTAATTAGAAGATCGAGATAACTATTTCTGAATGCAAATAAGGTATTTGTAATGAACCTATGTTTTAGTATTAATACACTATATGGAACACCAGAATTCGTTTAAGAGGACCAAGCTCTAAATAAAAAACTTAAAAAATAATGAATACAGTATATGGGAACTAGAGACAACTATAAGTGTTCATAATATAATGAATACAGTATATGGGAATTTAGAGACAACTATACACATGGTTACCTAAACTTTTAATATTGTTAAGGAGAGATGAGTAATTTTTCTGGTCCCCCTTCATGTTTAGCCCCATTACTTTGCCGATTATAAGACGTTCACCCCATTACTTTGGCGATTTTAAGACCTTTCAACCTATTTGTGTCATTATCAAGACATGTCGTGCTATTTAAGAGACTAATTTTCCTGACGAGTGATACCAAGCCTGTGATGTAGGAGGAACCGGCCTTCGGCCTGGACAATTTTCTACCGAAAAGTCTACAAATTTGTCTAAGGGGGATCTTGGGGATGTTTTTTAAGCTTGACGGATGTCTAGGGAGGAAACAAATTTACAAATAATTAAATCTATATATATTTACCAATAAATAAACCATTAGCCATTAACCCTATTAACCTTTTCAAGCTCCAATACGCGTTTCTGTGTTTTTTTTTGTGGCTACTATTAGACTATTTTATTCAGTTTAGGAAGGGTATATGGAAGTCAGAGGGTTGATTGAGATAGTCTTTATCCTTTTAATACCCACAGGTCCTTCCTAAGCTGCATAAAATCGTCTAATGATAGTCAAAATAAACTGCTAAAACGCGTCAGAGCTTGAAGGGGTTAATATTATTGTGTTCTTACCCTAGTTTGTTGGTGAAGGTGGTTAAGGTTCCGTTTGTGTTACTCCAGTTGGTCTCAATGTCTTCCTCCGCCGAGCCTCAACTGTACTGTAGGCTGCAGGGCCCCTCCTCTCTCCGTCACATCTGTTAGAAAATCCAATATTAATATTACAGCTTAAGGGGAGATTTCCACTAGAGGGATTTTTTTCTTAGACTCCTTTCTCCCTCATGTTTAGCCCCATTGTTTTTCTAATTTTAAGAAGTTTGCCCCATTATTTTGACGATTTTAAGAACTTTCAACCCATTTCTGTCAATTTTAAGACCTTTCGTGCCATTTAGGTGTCTTATCCTGGCGAGCGATAGCGAGCCTGTAATTTAAGAGGAACCGGCTTTCAGCCGGGAAATTTTTCTACCGAAAAATTTACAAATTTATCTTGAAAGGGGCTCAAGGGGTGTAATCTTAAGAGTGAAGGATATCCAAGGACCAAACTAAAAATCTCCCCTCAAGGAATTGACCACTTGCGAGTTTCAAGCTATAAGGAAGTGGAGTTTTTTATATCGACATTTAGCAGAATTACGAGCTAAAATATGAGTTGTATTGCATATAATATTATATAAACACATAAAACCAAATTCACCGTACTTTCTATCAATCAAAAACCTACATTACATTACTGCATTTCTGTTTAATAACTTTGTATACGGCCCAAACTTCCTTATAGCCTGAAACTCACAAGTGGTCAATTAGGCCAATATTTCTGATATAATGCATATTTTCAAAATTTATCAATTCATAAATGTTTGCAACAACAAAAACACATTATATCTCAACCATAGTCAAGGTGGTCGTGATGCCTGGAGTATCGGGTCCGTCTTGGGTTGGGCAGGGTCGGGTAAGATCGCGACGGTCCTCCCAGCTCTAACCTGTTGGGAAGATTTAACGTTACATTAGTCAGTTTCTCTGTCATACCTTATTTCACCGTTGTTCCTCCGTCGGGCCATCCAGCTCATGCCTGTTGATAAAATATTTAATTATTACAGGAGCGCCGTTCTGCCAGCAACAACATCGGTCTGCAAATCGGCCACAGCGGGTCTGCAAACTGCCACATCAGGTCTGCAAGCCGCCACATCAGGTCTGCAAGCTGCCACATCATCTGAAAACCTGCAACCTTCACAACCAACGAACAGACTACCAGAATTCTACCGGCCGGATTTCAACCAACAGAAAACAAAACAAACCAAACACCCAAACTTGTACTAACTAAATCTAACTAACTAACTAACTAACTAACTAACTAACTAAGCTTCTACCCAAGCCTCTAACTGACGGCTAACGAACCTCTTCAGGGAACCGAATAGAACAACACCTAACCAACTAACCTAGAACAGACTCCTACCTATCCCTACCCCTTGAACTAACTAGAGCTACCCACCTCTACCCCCCCTCAGCATCCCTACCAGAAACCTTGTCTATTTCGAAGCCAACGACGATAGGAGAAAAAGATTAGTGCATGGATTAATTATATTATATTTCATTATACAAACATTATTTTAAGTTATTGGAAATATTATAGTTATAGCAAATGTAAAAAAAATATATATACCAGATTTATTTATATATAAATTATTGCAAAACAATTAGTATATCATTTACACTGACATGTATTAAAATAGAATCTTACCTTAAATATGCCGCCTATCTAACGTAATGTCTGTACACATGTTAGTAGAAGGGAGGTGGTTTAGGTGGTGACAAGGACAATGGAAGGAAGGGGGGGGGGGGGGGGGGGAAGAGGCTGGTTAGGATTAAAGGGAAGTTTGCTCCGGCCCCTTTCTCCCTCATGTTTAGCCCAGGTTATTTTGAGACTAAGAAGTTCACCTTCTAGTTTGGCACTAAAGACCTTCTGTGCCATATAGCGATCTAACGTTTTTCCTGGCGAGCGCTAGCGAGCCTGAAATTAATGAGAAACTGGCCTTATTATTATTATTATTATTATTATTATTATTTCGGCTGGTACATTTTTCTATCGAAAAATGTACAAAATTATCTCTAAGGGGGGTCTTCAAGGCATTTTATTTAAGCTTGACTGAAGGTCTTGGGACGAAAAAAAAAATATATATACAAAATCAAAATAAAACTTCCCTTTACAGAGAACAGTGGGAAAGGATGGTTAGGATTAAAGGATATTGTTGCCGTGGTGGTGGTGGTGGTGGTAGTGGTAGACTGGTTGAGTGGTCTGGTTGGGGTTTCCATCATCGTTCGACATCTGTAAAAGAAAAAAATACATTGTTAACATTTATCTCAATCAGCCAAGTAGAACTGTATATAATTTGGGCATAAATTGAAGAGACCCCGGACAACCTTTTTACCTAACCTAACAAAACGACAATAATAACTTAGTCTCTTAAATATTTACCATAATTTGTTGGTGTTAGCATTATTATTATATGTGTGTATATTTAGAAGATGTATTTTGACCAGTGCAGAATTTCGATGAGAGTATCCTAGGTTCGAGTCCTCTGAGTGCCACATGTATTTGTTGATTTCATGGAGTTTAAATGTGAAGTTGGTTGGTGTTAAAAACAATAATTCTGGCTGTCATTGGACGAATTTATGTAGTTTAGAAAAGACCTCTAGAAATCAAAGGGATAAAAGTATCTTTAAAAAGCCTTAAGGGGAGATTGGTAGTTTTTCTAGACCCCCTTCTCCCTCATGTTTAGCCCTATTAGTTCTCAGATCTTAGAAGTTTGTCCAATTAGTTTGATTTTTCTTTGTTTACCTTTCGCCCCATGTCTTTGTCAATATTTAGACCTTTCGTGCCATTTAAGTGTCAAATTTAATTCCTAGCGAGCGATAGCGAGCCTGTAATTGTGCAGGAACCGCCCTTCAGCCGTGACATTTTTCTATCGAAAAATGTAAAAATTAAATTCAAGGGGGGATCTAATTGACGTGTTTTAAAGTTTGGAGGTCTAGTGAGGAAACTAAAAAGAAATAGGACAAAATCGACCAACAAATTAGACCTTCCCCTTCATTATATTGGTGTTATCGATGTTATTCTTAGGTGACCGTTAAGTGACATGTACAATCAGCCTAATAAGTGATGTCTCGGCACCAAGTATATTTTGATTAATAATTGGTATCAGCAATATCTAAACTTTATTTATTAATTTCGAGTGAGATATACAAACATGTTCCTACACTTACCCACCCAATTCAACGTCTGGCAGACATTAATCCAGCACAGAGCGAGCCAAACTAAATGACAGCCGAGACATTACTTATTATGCAGCGAAGATTTGGTAACTAAGCATGTTAATGATAAAAACCTTAGCATTATTATGATCCAGAAGCATTGAGTACTTTCAAAATGGCATTAATTATCGATAACAAACTTTAAAGTCAGAAATTGTTTAACATTAGCAACATTCAACTAAGTGGATAGATTGGAAGAGCTAAATGCATTATGAAGAAGTAATCCAAACTAAATAAATTTATTGGAAGAGCTAAATGCACTATGAAGAAGTAATCCATAGTCAGTTATATTTCGGCCAGCGGTAAATTGTCATGCTCCCATGTTCACTACTCCGCTAATAACATGCTATAGCGAAATATCTTTTTGTTTATGAGAACTTTTTATTAATAGTATGCAGATCCACAACTGTTCATTGTTTGGCGCTAAGCATTGGTAAGTTAGCGGCACAGGAATTGAGTTTTCCGCCAGGTGCAAAATTAAACTGGCCTTATTCTTTTAATATAACCGGCCATGTGGTTAATGGAGGCGCAGTGAGAGAGCCATAATTTTCCTTGGCCGCCATTTTGTTGTCAATTATCACACAACGGGGCGATATTTAATTTGTGTAAATTATACCCATGGAGTAAACTATATATCCTGTACCAGTATTACCGAATGTGTGTTATGGGTGTGGAATCTATGGATATATTGGAGTGTAAAGAGAGGATCACCACCCTACTGGTTACCAAAATGGCGGAAGTTTGCGGACCGTTTCCTGCCCCCAATTACTGCCTTGTTTGTTGATTATCTAGCATTTCACTGAACTATATTAACACTATATCTATAATTTCACTGAACTATATTAACACTATATCTATAATTTTAACTTTTAACCTATTAAGTGATTCGATAAAGCACGTGTGGACTGATTAATGCAATGTTATTAATGATCGCATATGGGTAAGTGGATCAAGCAGAGTCTTAACACTTTCATGTTTCTATATAATGTAGATTTTGTGCAGTTTAAGAAGGAAATGTGGTAGTAAAAAGGGTTAAGAGATAATTAGAAGCCTGTTAATTGCTGGAGGCCCTTTTGAAACTATATAAAATCTTCAAACAGTAGCCAGAATAAAGTTAAAATGACTGCGCCGGTACAGAAGGGGTTAAATCCCAAGGTAAATTGACTACATTGCTCTCATTAATTCCAGACTTAAACCCAAATTTGCCGGTTTGACACTTGGGAGGTTGAAAAAAAGCGAAAAAATACAAATAAAAAATAGAATAAGATTTATAAAATAACAAAATAAAATCTAACAAAACCTATACAGTATACAAATAAAACTTAATAAATTTGCCTGAAACTTCCACTAGGCTTTCCAAAACTATAATATCTTTCAATGAAAATAAAATATGACAAAAATTACATAAAATTAACCTGCGTGAAACTCAAAGGCTTTCTAAAACTAAAATCTTGCAATGATAGCCGAAATAGAATGGAAACGATCCTTATGCTAGTTAATAAGACTATACAGAAAATACCCACGAGGTATCCAAGTTAACCGGTCTCGTGCCCTTAGGATTCCCACACATCTTTCGTAAACTATAAAATCTTCTAACGATAGCCAGAAGAAATTCAATAGGTCAATGTTCAAAGGGTTAAGGGGACAGTGGCTATTTTGTTAATCTATTAATTTATTATATTCATTAAAGTTTTATTTTCCTCGCTAGACCTCCAAGCTTAAAAGTACACCCCTTATACCCCCTTTCAAGATTTATTTGTAAATTTTTCGGTAGAAAATGTCACGGCCGAAGGTCAATTCCTCTTAAATTACAGGCTTGCTCTCGTTCGCCAGGAAAGAAATTGACACCTAAATAGCACGAAAGGTCTTAATATTGAAAAACAAAATCTAAAGTTCTTCAAATTTCCAAACTAATGGGGCGAACGTATCTCACAAGCAATGGGGCTAAACATTAGGGAGAAGGGGTTCCAGAAAAAACTACCCTTTCCCTTAATGATAAATAACCACGAGGGGTCTAGTCAGCCGGCTTCGATTCGCTAGGTTGCCTAGTTTTCAAAATCCAATTACATTATTCTAACCAAATCATCCACGTTATCATTAAGGCATCAATTACTCGTGGGTTAATAAGTAATTAATCAATATATAAATTCTATTCAGGGTAAAAAACACTTAGGCCTATTTAGATTAGACAGGACACGTGGGCCTTTCAATTTATGCCATAAATTTGTAATCTGGCTCAATTTATTCCTAAAAGAATAAAATCTACTAGTGATAGCCAAAATAATGAGAAAGATACTTTTATTGAAAGGGTTAAGGAGGTGGAACTGAGCGAACGATCAAGTGCCGGCTTCCAGAAAGTTCGTCAAACCTGCCGGCTTTTTCCGTCACATTACTGGCCTTATTTAATGCAAACGTATGAAGTATTATGGGAAATCGACAAGCTCTTGTCCACAAATTTTATTCAGACTAAAAAAGACAGCCCAATTCAGTTTAGAAAAGTCACATGGGAATATAGCCTAAGTTTATGCCATCAATTTATAATCTGGATCTCAATTTCTTCCTTTGTGAATAACATCTACTAGTGATCGCCATACTATTGAGACATGGTTTTATTGAAAGGGTTAAGGAGGTATAACTGAGCGAACAATCAAGTGCCGGCTTCCAGAAAGTTCGTCAAACCTGCCAGCTTTTTCAGTCACATTACTGGCCTTATTTAATGCAAACGTATGAAGTATTGTGGGAAATCGACAAGCTCTTGTCCACAAATTCTGGTCTGGTGGTAAATATCACGTTATTTAGCTATTACACCTTAATTTTTTCTATTTTCAGGGGAAACAATGGGGGAAAATGGGAGCACACGAGACTTACCTCCTTAAAGCTGGACGACCGGGAACAAAGTGATCGATTCGGGCGAAAATTAACCCTTATATGCCCTCGGTTGTATTGCTGGTGGTTGATGGCAACTATTGAGTGACAGATGATCGAGAATTTCACTCACAAAATCGTCAATATCTCCCTAACTATACATTTCTGAATAAAATTTACTTAATATAAATTATGCGTATTTGTATCCTCTATCTTTTGGTATAAGTTTGACAATTCTAACATAGATATTTTGTGAATAATTAATGGTCGTCGTCATATTTCCTTCACATGGGGCTAGAGAGAGATAGAGAGAGAGAGAGAGAGAGAAAGAGAGAGAGAGAGAGAGAGTTCCTATGCCAAGTGGACCCGAGATTTGTATGCAACTTTATCAATGCTCTCGTGTCCTAAAAAAAAAAAAAAGGAATTTTCTTTTTGCCACGAATTAGAGCCCTCGATCCCCCCATGAACGCCTAGATCCCCGAGGGGATGGCCACGAAGGAATCGCCCTATAATGTATGCCATTATAGAGACGTTATAATTCAATAGGAGTGTGAATAGGAGATTATTATGGTCTATCTGTATACTATTATAGCGTAATGTGATGTATACGATTATAGAGGGCCTTTCATAATATTCTGGCAACTATTAGACGATTCTATTCAGCTTAGGAAGGACGTCTACCCATTAAAAAGGCTACGAAATATGTCACTTAATCCTTTTAGCTGCCACATAGCCTTCCTAAGCCTCATAAAATCGTATACATGAAGCTGATATCAAGTATAAAATACAAAAAAAAAAAAAAAAAAAAATATATATATATATATAGCGTAGAGAGTGGGAGAGCAGCGATCTAGCCTGCCTCCCCTGCTGGACGCTTGAACTTGCCTCCACTCAGCTCTTGTCTCGAGTTACAAGGAGAGACAGCCTCCCCCCCCCAAACCCTCAACCCCTCTTCTCATCCCCCCCCCCCCCCTTCGATGACGGGAGAAATCGGACAACTTCTCATCCGGTCGCCATTTTGGGGATACTGGTAGAAAATGTCTGCTTAAGCCCTCCTAAATTGCAGGCTTGCTATCGCTCGCCAAGAAAAAAATGAAACCTATATGGTACGAAAGGTCTTAATATTGGCAAATATATGGGGCGAAAGGTCTCAAAACGCCAAACTAAAGGGGGCGAACGTTTTAAAATCTCAAACTTAATGGGGCTAAGCATGAGGAAGAAGGGATTTCAGAAAAAAACTCCCCTTAATATTTCCAAGCACTAGTTACTTGTGTCTACACTACTGAATGGATAAAGGTTAGGGAAATAGGTTGTAATAAATTCATCTTTATTCATATGCATACACTTCATACAATAAATACATCATACACGAATACAATCAAATAAATTACAAGCACATATACTTAAGCTAAAATTAATAATAAATTAATATATCAAATAAATTAACTAAATACACCAACTAAGCACCTAATTAGATAATTTTATTCAGTTTAGGAATGACCTCAATTAAAACACTGCACATGATCTCAATTAACTCTTTTAACTACCCCAGATCCTTCCTAAGCTTCGTAAAATCGTCTAACTGTAGCCGAAATCAAATTTAAACAAATACGTCACCGGTACAGCAAGGGTTAACTCTCACAGGTCCTTCCTAAGCTTCATAAAATCCTCTAAATGTAACCACGATAACAAAAGACGTCGCCTAAACTAAAAGGGTTAAGAATAGAAACCCCATTATTTGTATTACATTTTGGCTTTTATTGGGCAATATTATTCAGCTTAGGAAGGGCCTGTAGAACTTAAGAGGGCCTTTCCGAAGCCGAATAAAATCATTTAGTATATACCCGTAATCATTTAGTATATACCCGTAATCATTTAGTATATACCCGTAATCATTTAGTATATACCCGTAATCATTTAGTATATACCCGTAATCATTTAGTATATACCCGTAATCATTTAGTATATACCCGTAATCAAATAATAATAATAATAATATATTTCCAGTACGCTAGGTAAAATAATAAACAACTACTTAATATTAGTATGCTTTATTATCCCTAAATACCTGTGACCCATGAGGAGAACTATTTTCAAGTATATTATTACTAGTAGTAGTAGTAGTAGTAGTAGTAGTAGTAGTAGTAGTAAAAATAATAACTTTTAGTAGTAACAGTAATATGTGAAAATAGGAGTACATTTTCCGTATACTATTTCCATTTACCACAGGCAGACTACTCTCGCCATGTTGATCATAGTTGCTATGTAGAGTTGCCAATTATACAATAAAAACGAATAATTGTCAATCCCATCTAAAACTATTTACTAATTGACTTATTTACCAATATACTATTGTATATTAAAAGCATATATTGATGTTCTTAATAGCCTTATTAAACACTGTGCCTTGTAAAATTAAATTACAGTTGCATAATTACCCTTTCGTCTTGCCCCGCCCACCAAAACTAGGGTAGCATATATAAACATAGTTAACAACTTGATATTTGGCCACCATCTTGACTCCAACTCACGCTGTAGAATATAGCTTGCCATTATTTATAAACTTCATTATTAAGCTTATGATGTTTATTCTATTATGATATAATTATACTCATTTATCTATTCCTATCCATCAATGTATCCTGACTGAAAAGAGTGCTTGGCAGGAAGTGAGGATGGAATCAAGATGGCGGTCGGAACTTCTACGACTAGGTACTCTGTTAATCTAGAGACCCTATCCATGAACATCGGCTCGGCTTCAAAACACACGAATCTGAAACACAAGTTGATTCATTAGTTATATATTACTAAAATTACTAACACATTTTGTCCACACATACAGTATATATTTATAGCACATATTATTTTTCTTTACATAGGCTTACAGTAATATATTATACAGTAAACATAAGGATTATTAAGATTATTAAATTTAGGTCTACTTTCAAATAACCCCTTCAAGATTCGATTACGCATTTCAGATTAAGAAAGGTAGCCTAAAACAAAATTTCTTTGTGTATGAAGGAGACAAAAAACAGGTTGCCTGTAACGAGTGTCTCCCCCAAAGCCAAAAGAGTGACAGAGCCAAATTCAAGAGACATTGGGGTCAAAATGCCTGGACACACGAAGTTTAAAGTAGTTTAAGTCATAGGATGAAGGAAAGATTGATAAAGGGAGGGAGTTCCAGAGTTTACTTGTAAGTCGGATGGTTAATTGAGATAGCCTTTATCTGTACAACCCCCACACATCCTTCCTAAGCTGTATAATATCGTCTAATAATAGTCAGAATAAATGGTCAAACTGCGCCATAATCTTCAAAGGGTTAACTGCTTCTGTACCGCAACGTCTTTATCATTTTTCTCTAGCTATATTTAGACGATTTTGTGCAGTTGAAGAAGGATCTGTGGTGGTGAAAAGGGTTCAATGAGATAGTTCGAAACCTGTTAATTCGTTGGAGGCCCTTAAGCAACTGAGTAAACTCGATTGATAGTAGCCAGAATACAGTTAAAAAGTACGTCGTCGGTACAGAAGGGGTTAATGGCAAGATGGGCGCGAGATGATTCAATAACACCACTATGACCCTGCTTCGAAACTAAACGAAACACCAACCCCTTCATGATCATGAAGCGTTTTGACAGTTTATTCTGGCTATTCCTTAACGATTTTGTACAGCTTAGGAAGGATCGGTGGGAATGAAAAGGATGAAGACTGCCTTAATTAACCCTCTGACTTCCATCTACCCTTCCTAACCTAGATAAAATCGTTTAACAATAGCCAGAATAAACTGCCAAAACGCGTCATGATCCTTTAGTCGGGATAACAATAATCGATTTTGTTCAGCTTAGGAAAGACCCTTCGCCTTCTCTAGCTCCCTCCTAGGCTAAATAAAATCGTGTATTGAAATTCAAAATATAATAAAATATTGACGTCAGTGTTTTTATTTAGACATTATTTTATTCATTACCTTGGGATGGAGGTATTTATTCCTATCCAAATCCGTCCCCAAAACACCTGCACGTCATACTGCCCAAGAGCAACCTTTTTCGGGTATTAAATCATATCATAATCCGTCCCCACACATCATACTGCCCAAGAGCAACACTCTGCGGGTATTAAATCATATCATAATCCGTCCCCACAACCCCCGCACATCATACTGCCCAAGAGCAACCCTCTGCGGGTATTAATCATATCATAATCTGTCCCCACAACCCCCGCACATCATACTGCACAAGAGCAACCCTCTGCGGGTATTAAATCATACCATAATCCGTCCCCACAACCCCCGCTCATCATATTGCCCAAGAGCAACCCTCTGCGGGTATTAAATCATACCATAATCCGTCCCCACAACCCCCGCACATCATACTGCCCAAGAGCAACCCTCTGCAGGTATTAATTGCTATCTAATTCCGTCCCCACAACCCCCGCACATCATACTGCCCAAGAGCAGCCCTCTGCGGGTATTAATTCCTATCTAAATCCGTTCCCACAACCCCTGCCCAAGAGCGACCCTCTGCGTGTCTCAAATAGTATGGGGCGACGGTCCAGAGTGTGCGAGAGAGAGAGGGGGGGGGGGGGGGAAATCCCGGCGGGAGCTTGCGCCCAAACAGTCCGGCCCCACAGAGAGCTGAGCCAGTTATGACCATAGGTTATGACTTACGTTACGAGTAGGATGAACACGCCCCCCCATCCCCCCCCAAACCCGGTCCACCCCATAGGCCATAGCGTATGAATTTTAGAGCCCTGGAAAAAGTTGCTCGCTTCTGATTGGCTGAAAGTTGAAAGTTTTGTCTGACGTCACATATTGCTCGAGGCGATATTTGTGGGTAAAACAAAAAAGATTGAGCTGCACCCGTAGATTTATGTGCAATGTGGGGGTCTCTATCCTATCTGTCATCCACAGGCGACGGTCGAGAGAGAGTGTGTGTGTGTGTGTGTGTGAGTGAGAGAGGTGGTGGGGGCATAGAGGGAGCGGGGGCACATCAAACTGACCTTCATCACTTCTTCACTCTTCTCGATCTGGTTTAGGGGTATGGAGGTATGGGGGACTGAGAGAGAGGGGTGGAGGTAGATAGAGGGGGAGGGAGGGAGGGGGGCTGACAGATGAGGGAGGGAGTATAGAGGACCCAAGGGTGAGGGGTACCCAAATTTTGAAAACTGGATATAACCGGATATAAAAGACTTGACTTGACATAATAACCGTTGTTTGCTGTCCATACTCGGGACGCTAGCAAAAAGAGAGAAAGAAAATGGCTGCTTGTGAAAGGTAGGGGCAGGTGGAGGCAGGAGGGGATTTGAGCCACTCTCTCTCCCCCCGCCTCCACCATATGTGCGGCAAACGAAGGTTGTTGACAAAAATAAGGCTTTTTTTATCCGGTTTGATCCAGTTTTTAAAATTTGGGTACCCCTTCAGGTGGGGTCCTCTATATTCCCTCCCTCACCTGTCAGCCCCCCTCCCTCCCTCCCTCGCCCTCTGTCTCTCTCCACCCCTCTCCCTTGGTGCCCCCTATCTCCATACCCATAAACCAGATCGAGAAGAAGGAAGAAGTGATGAAGGCCAGTTTGATGTGCCCCCGCCCCCTTCCTTCCTTACCCCCCCTCCCCTGTCTCTCTCTATCTCACTCTCACTCTCTCTCTCTCTCTCTCTCTCTCTCTCTCTCTCTCTCTCCCCATACATATTTGTGACCCGCGGAGGGTCGCTCTTGGGCGGGGGTTTTGGGGACGGATATAGTTAGAGATGAATACCCGCAGAGGGTTGCTCTTGGGCAGTATGATGTGCAGGGGTTGTGGGAATACCCGCAGAGGGTTGCTCTTGGGCAGTATGATGTGCGGGGGTTGTGGGGACGGATTTAGATAGGAATTAATACTCGCAGAGGGCTGCTCTTGGGCAGTATGATGTTCGGGGGTTGTGGGGACGGATTTAGATAGGAATTAATACCCGCAGAGGGCTGCTCTTGGGCAGTATGATGTGCGGGGGTTGTGGGGACGGATTTAGATAGGAATTAATACCCGCAGAGGCTTCCTCTTGGGCAGTATGATGTGCGGGGGTTGTGGGACGGATTTAGATAGGAATTAATACCCGCAGAGGGCTGCTCTTGGGCAGTATGATGTGCGGGGGTTGTGGGGACGGATTTAGATAGGAATTAATACCCGCAGAGGGTTGCTCTTGGGCAGTTTGATGTGCGGGGGTTGTGGGGACGGATTTATATAGGAATTAATACCCGCAGAGGGCTGCTCTTGAGCAGAATGATGTGCGGGGGTTGTGGGGACGGATTTAGATAGGAATTAATACCCACAGAGGGTTGCTCTTGGGTAGTATGATGTGCGGGGGTTGTGGGGACGGATTTATATAGGAATTAATACCCACAGAGGGCTGCTCTTGGGCAGTATGATGTGCGGGGGTTGTGGGGACGGATTTAGATAGGAATTAATACCCGCAGAGGGCTGCTCTTGAGCAGAATGATGTGTGGGGGTTGTGGGGACGGATTTAGATAGGAATTAATACCCACAGAGGGTTGCTCTTGGGTAGTATGATGTGCGGGGGTTGTGGGGACGGATTTAGATAGGAATTAATACCCGCAGAGGGCTGCTCTTGGGCAGTATGATGTGCGGGGGTTGTGGGGACGGATTTAGATAGGAATTAATATCCGCAGAGGGCTGCTCTTGGGCAGTATGATGTGCGGGGGTTGTGGGGACGGATTTAGATAGGAATTAATACTCGCAGAGGGCTGCTCTTGGGCAGTATGATGTGCGGGGGTTGTGGGGACGGATTATGATATGATTTAATACCCGCAGAGTCTGCTCTTGGGCAGTATGATGTGCGGGGATTGTGGGGACGGATTTAGATAGGAATTAATACCCGCAGAGGGCTGTTCTTGGGCAGTATGATGTGCGGGGGTTGTGGGGACGGATTTAGATAGGAATTAATATCCGCAGAGGGCTGCTCTTGGGCAGTATGATGTGCGGGGGTTGTGGGGACGGATTTAGATAGGAATTAATACTCGCAGAGGGCTGCTCTTGGGCAGTATGATGTGCGGGGGTTGTGGGGACGGATTATGATATGATTTAATACCCGCAGAGTCTGCTCTTGGGCAGTATGATGTGCGGGGATTGTGGGGACGGATTTAGATAGGAATTAATATCCGCAGAGGGCTGCTCTTGGGCAGTATGATGTGCGGGGGTTGTGGGGACGGATTATGATATGATTTAATACCCGCAGAGTCTGCTCTTGGGCAGTATGATGTGCGGGGGTTGTGGGGACGGATTTAGATAGGAATTAATACTCGCAGAGGGCTGCTCTTGGGCAGTATGATGTGCGGGGGTTGTGGGGACGGATTATGATATGATTTAATACCCGCAGAGTCTGCTCTTGGGCAGTATGATGTGCGGGGATTGTGGGGACGGATTTAGATAGGAATTAATACCCGCAGAGGGCTGTTCTTGGGCAGTATGATGTGCGGGGGTTGTGGGGACGGATTTATATAGGAATTAATACCCGCAGAGGGCTGCTCTTGGGCAGTATGATGTGCGGGGGTTGTGGGGACGGATTTAGATAGTGATATGGTTGAGGGCCTTAGGTGGAGAGCGGGGAGAGAGAATGGGAGGTTTGACGTACCTCCCAACCTACCAAATAGGAAAACCTACTATTTGGTAGTAGTCTTGGAAAATCCAACGTCAAGGCTATTAACCTAATTGCAATGACGACTTGTCTATTTTGACTGCTATGTCGTCATTCCAACCGCGGTTAAAAAGAAAACGTCTAGAGTCTACTCCTTATCTTGCTCTAGGAGACGTTGTACATTAACCAAAACTACCACCGAAGGTGAAAAAAGTATAGAAGAGAAGAAAAAGGGGTTTACCTTAGTTACCGCTCAAGGCCCATCCCGTGTTCCGTCATGCGCCGATCCCTGTCGAACGTGCGCATGAGCGACCCTCTCTTGTTATCACATCTCACGGCAGCAGAAGAACGCGGATGGGCAGGGGTCCGGCGTGAGGGAGGGTATTATGTACGTTGGATTTTCCAAGACTACTACCAAATAGTAGGTTTTCCTATTTGGTAGGTTGGGAGGTACGTCAAACCTCCCAATTTGTTAGTAGTCTTGGCAAATCCAACGTCAAGGCTGCATAACAAATAGGAGGAGGACATCCAAGCCCAACCTACCAAAAAACCAATGCATAAGACAAAATTATGAATGACAAAGAAACACAATTTAAACAAGAGAGTTTAATAAAAGAGTGAAAAACTGAGGAGTAGCTAAAAAGAGCAGTTTTAACACGTGCCCGTCATTCATAGTAATGCAAAACCATAGACTTGTCTTAAACCAAAAAGTACTGTACACAAAATCCCTTTTCTTCCAAAATGAACAAAAACACTGATCACAAAAACAAAACACAATTAACAATGAGGCAAAAACACTTATGTACTGTATACATATAACATAACCCCAAACTTGTAATCCAGTGTTGCAAACCCGTACTTCCCTCCCCCCCTTTTCGAAAGAAAACAAAGGAAAAGAAAAAGTGACGAGGGGGGAAGACCAGGCAACTTCGCGAGAGCCCTAGGAAACACGACTCCCGAGAGCTATCACAGGCCGAGGGGGTCTAACAATGGACATGGAGAGGTAGGAGGAGACGAAGGTATGGACAGAAGACCACAAACCAGCCGAGGCGACGTCAGGCAACGAACGAGTTTGCAGGAACCGTAAGGAGGCAGCAAAGGATCGCACATCGTGCGCAGAACCCCGACAAGCAGGGTTACTGGCACGAATGACCCGACAAATGTGGCGGCCTATCTGTACCTTCGAGAGCCTCCTACCAGTCCGAGGAGACACCCACACAGCAGTACCCGAAGTCGGAGCCACAGACTCAACATAGGAGTGCAAGGCCTGCACCGGGCACAACACATGGTGAGTATGCCCACGCTTTAAAGCCTGGATGGTAAAAGGCTTGAAAACGTGGGTCTCTCTCTCATTCTTGGCAACAAAATGAGGGGAGGGGGCTAACGTGACGACATTCAAGGACGGGGAGAATCGCATGCATTCCTGGGACCGCGACATGGCAGCTAGTTCAGACACCCTATCCCCAGTGGCCAGAGCGACAAGGAAGAGTGTACGCTCGAGCAACTGAACCGGTGTAGTGTCCCGTGTATATGTGTGAGAAGCCAGAAGGTCCAGAGCACGCCCCAGATCCCACTGAGGAGGGATCTGGCGCGGAGGCGGTCGCTCCCTGAAGGCAGCCTTCATGAAGGAATCCAGCTCCTTCGGTGGAACGACCAGCCCAGTGACGGACTCAAAGACCTCCCGGATGGCAGACAAGTGGTTACGTATAGTGTTGACTTGAGAGCGACGTGTACGGAAGAGGTGAAACAAGTAGTGTAGGACGAGGGAAGGAGAGCTAACAGTCTGGTGAGTGTCCTGTATCCACCTAGTAAAAGACCTCCAGTGGGACTCGTAAGTCCCCCAAGTCGAAGACGTCCATGAACGCTTCAGGAAGTCAGTCAGGTCCCGTCCGTGGACTGGGAGCCACCGCGCCTCACGAACATCCACGATGCGAAGGCCAACGAGGTCCGCAGGTCGCCAACCTGGCTCAAGTGGAAGTTTGAGAGAGGGAGAGGGACCGGACTCGGGCACCACCGCTTCAACTGGGAGTACCAAGCCTGGGCTGGCCACAGAGGCGCTATCAGCCAGACTCTGCCGCGGTACAGCCGCAGTCGCGCGAGGACTTTGCACATCAACAGTGCGTCTGGTGGCGGAAATATGTATATCGACTGCCACCTGTTCCAGTCTTCCATGAAAGCGTCCGGACCCCCCTCCGGAGTGCGAGTCCGGAGGGACAGGTACTGAGGCAACTTGCGCGTCTCCGTCGATGCGAACAAGTCGACCTCCGGAACACCCCAGGAAGCTGCGAGGTCGTCGAATACAGTCTGTTTCATTGCCCATTCTACAAGAACGCCCCGTCCTCGCGACAGGGCGTCCGCCCACAGGTTGGCAGTCCCGGGCAGGTAGGAGGCGTGCAGGGAGATGTTGTGTCGGTTCGCGAGGAAGAACAACTTCTCTGAGATCCCCAACAGAGTCAAAGACCTGGAGGACCCCTGCTTTTGGATACAGTGGACAGCCGTCTGATTGTCCATCCTGAAGGCCACCGACTTTCCCCGAAGGGCCAGCGCGTGGTCCCTCAGGAAGAACAAGGGAACCAACAGTTCGAGGGCATTGATGTGTAGGTGTGTGTGTCCCACCCATCTGCCGTGATGTTGATGTCCCAGGTTTGATTGGTAACCCCACCCCACCTCGCTCGACGCATCTGTATCTACCCAGATCGTCGGCGGGGGGGCGGTCCAGGGCACAGCCGCAGAGAGCGTGCCCCGAGCAACCCAGTGTCCTAAGTGTCTGTGAATGGTACGCGGGATCGGCATGAGCCGATCCATAGGGGCCAACGGAAAAACCTTGTTGCCCATGAGTATCAGGCGGCGCAGCCTGAGCCTCCCTAAGGGAATGGTCAGAGCGGCCCAATTCAGCGAACCCACTAACGAGTCCCAGATCCTCCTCGTGAGGGAGACCGAGTGCAACACGGCGAAGACCTTCCTGCGAAGTTTCACCGCGTTTGGCTGACTCTGGGTCACTGTAGCGTTGGTCAGATCCCATTCGAGACCTACCCACGTCACGACACGCGACGGGGTCAGGCGCGACTTGGGAATATTGATTTTGAACCCTAACTGTGTGATGTGTTGAACTACTGTGAGGGTGTCGTGGACGCACTGTTCTAGGGTGTCGGAAACTATCAACCAGTCGTCCAAGTAAAACAGGATCTGGAGGCCGCCCCTGAGGAGAGGATCCAGAGCCTGCTTTACCAGTTTCGAGAAGATCCGCGGCGCGATGTTGAGACCGAAGGGAAGTCTGTCGAACATGAACACACGATCGGAAGTCTGAACGGCCAAGAATCGCTGGAAACGAGGATGGATCGGAACGTGCCAATACGCATCCTTGAGGTCCAGCGACACTACCCACGACAGAGGTCGCAGGGCCAGTCGTACCTGGTGCACCGTCAGCATCCGAAACCGTGTGTTCACGATGTGCCCGTTGAGGGCCGACAGATCCACCACCGGTCGCATCGCGTCGCAGTCCTTCTTTGGTACCAGAAAAACACGGGAGAGGAAAACCGGTAGACCGGCTTTCACCTCCTTGACGATTCCCTGCTCGTGCATGGATGTAATCACGTCGGCCACCTCCGAAGAGACAGGCCGGCTTCGTTGACAAGAGCTGAGTGGGGGTCTGGACTTCCATCTCCAGGTTAGACCCCTCCGTGCAATCTTCCGCCCCCACGTCCCTCGTGGCCACCGAAGGGCGCAAGGGCGAAAATAACCTGTGGGAGCCCCCGAGATGAGGTGAGCGACCCTTTCTGCGAGGCGAGAAGGAGAACAAGGAGGAGACCGACCTGGAGAACCTACACATTTTTTGACGTGGAGGGTCCCCCGGTACGGTCCCTGCGGTCATAAGAGCCACGTTGACCACCCCTACCCCCCCCACCTCGCCGAAAAGGGCGGGTCACCCCATCCCCTGTCCGTCGTGTGTCAGACCCCGTCGAAGTGCGGCCGGAAGTGGAAGGCTGGCCAGCCCCTTCTCGGCGGGGATGAAAGGGAGCAGGAGCAGAAGTGCGAGGCGGAACCGACGCTCTGGCCGGCAACTTCCCTTTCCTGCGCCCTTTCTTGGCGGCAGCAGTGGCGGCAGCACCCCGAAGGGGACCGGCAGAAGGACGGGACTGCGAAGACCCCGGTCGCGACACAGCGCGTCTTTGCGTGTCGTAAGCAGGGTCCGCCGACAGAGAAGCGTAGCGTTCCCAAGCATCCTGCGCAAAAAGCCCCGATGTATATAGCTCAGAGTATAATAGACCCTGACGAATATCCAAAGGGGCCTTCCGGCAGAACGAGGACCTTACCGTCTGGCGTTGTCGAGTTGCCTCGCACAAAACCGCCTTCAGCTCGGGAACCAAAGACACCGCGAGCTGAAGGTGGATCCGCCGAACGTGGTCCAAGCCCTCGCGAAGATCGCCAGGTGCAGTCGCCTCGATAAGTCGCAGGTGGTGAACAGACGTCTGGAGGGAACCTAGAAGACAAGACAATAAGTTCGCCACCCTCTGCCGCAAGGTAAAATCCCTGTCGACAGAGGACTTATCTGGGTGGGAGAAGAACGGGTTAGCAATAGCACAAATTTCAAGTTTGGGAGCGCTAATCCAGGACCAGAACTTGCCATCCAATCCGCCGACAGATACCAGAGGAGGCAAAAGCAGTGACGACTCTGGGGGAGGGACTGAGATAGATCTGTCGACGGAACGGTTGGCAAAGTCTAAGGCCTCAGCAAACCAGGCCTCCAATGGGAGAGGGTTATCGAGAACGACGGCCAAGCCAGGCTTACCGTCGTCGCACAAACCCGTCCCATAGGAGGACAGTCCCGTTAACACAGCCAGGGACTGAACATCCTGAAGGATGTCCTGGCGGCTGAAGTCTGACCAGAGCTTAGTCCGAGGAGCAGACGGGGGCTTGGGCTTCACCGAGAAGTACTGAAGGTCAGTCCTTGTCGGGTACGCCCGCACCTCCACGTCGGCCACCTGACCATCCACCCTGATCGCCCTGAACTGCATTTTATCATTGATTTGGACCGACCAGTCCAAAGGTAGGGCCCTCTCACCTGACGGGAAGTCGGTAGCACGCTCCGGGTGGGAGGCCTGCACCCCCTTCCAAACAGCCAAGGAGCCATAGAGGAGCGGCATAGTCCGCGACGGGACCTTGGCCTTTTGGATGGGGGGCAAGCGCGGACCCTGCCCTAGCAGACGGAGGACCCCCGCATGTGAGACAGTAGGGGCAACCACCTGAGCCAGGGCAGGAGCAGTACTAGCCGACGACCGGGCAGGCGGAGAAGCAGGGCGAGAAGGAATGTGGTCCACCGCAGAGGGGAGGGGGACCAAAGCAGGGGCAGGTTGGGTGAGGCGCTGAGGTTGTGTCACCGCCAAGAAGCGCGATAAGAGGGATTCTTGCATCGCCTCCAAGCGCGCGTCGAAGTGAGACACAACCCACCCCTGCATAGCCGAAAATCGATCCGAGAGAGGCGACCCCCTCGAAGATAGTTCGGCCCGCAGGGGCGAGCGTGAGCGAGAGCGAGACCCACGACACGAAACAGCAGCGTCGCGGCCCAAAGAAGGCGAGCGACGACGGCCGTGACGGTCCTGAGGGTCTCGTTCCCGATCACTAACGCCCGAGGGGGAAACATCACCATCCCCCTCTTCCAGCGACACGTCAGCCCCCGAGAAAGGGGACCCCGAAACCTCGCTATACTCCACCGAGTCAAGCGGCGGGGTACCCTCACGGGGAGCCGGCAAGCGAAGATCAGGAATAGAAGAAGGAAGAGGAGCAGGATGACGGGAGGGGGAAGGCTGGCCGGGTGAAAGGAGGTCAGAAGGAGCCGCGGGGGGAAACAGAGCAAGGATCCCCGGGGCTGAGAGAACAGGGCGGCCCGACACCGAGGCGGAGGAGGGAGGAACCTCCACCTTGGGACGAGACCGAGAAGGAAGAAGAGGCACCGAAGCAGGAGAAGTAGGAGGAGAAGCAACTACATCCTGGCGGACCCTCCTGGACAGAGTAGAAGGAGGGAGCAGAGGGCCAGCTACAGCATGAACATCCGCGCGAGTAGAGGACAAATGAAGAGGACGTCTTTTGTGCAGGGGAAGCGGGCGGAAGGTAGTAGAGCCCCTATCCGGAGAGGCCAGGGGAGGGCGTACAGGGGCAGAGACGCTAAACCCGGCCTCAGGGCGAGAACCATGACGAGGGCGAACGGCGGAGTCAAGGTGAGCAGGCGGACGAGGAGGGGCAGTAGAGGACGAGCGGCGAGGAGAGCGAGAGCGTGGACGGAGCTGGGGATCCACCCGACGATGCGACGACCGACCACGGGACCCAGGGAGGAGGGCCCGAGCAGGGAGAGGGCCAGGTAAACGGCCCCCAGACGGGTCAGGGATGCCCAGGGCGACGCGGATCCGGTCGTCAACAAAGGCCGGGGAACGGTGGCCCACAGTCCTGATGTGGTGGGAGACCACCGCCCACACAGACTGAAGGGAGGCAGAGGCCACCGCCGCGTCAGAGGAACCAGGGTGATGGTCCACCACATCCACCAGGTCCATACACGGCCCACACAAAGCCGGGAGGTAGGCCGTAGAGGACACACATTGAGAATGCCGCAAGCAGGACCTGTGGCAGTCCAAGCACGGGGAGCCACAGCCCTGGCGAAAGCAAGGCATCCCACCTGCAATGGAAGAACACACACCATAAGCAGCACGTTGACGGAGTAAGTGAAGATAATGTCCAATAAAAACCAGGGAATGAGCATGGGTAAACAGGAACACACACGCAAACTGGAAGTCGTACTCACTCTAAACCGGGAGCACCGATGGAGGTGAGGAGGGCGGGTGAGGCGGAAGAGCACAAGCAGAAACCTGCAAAGATGGAGAAAGTGTTAACCACCACTCAACACCTCACATGCAGGGTCCATAACACCAGGCAAGTGCATACACCAATATAGTACCAGGCAACAAGATGACACAAAAAAGGGTCACCGGGAAAGCCAACTATAACCGCAAATTTGCGGGCCAATGGAGGCATAACCGTACCGACACAACCCTCCCGCCTCACCGCGAGACCCCCCAGCGATCTCCGCAAATTTGCGGGGAGCCGAATCGTCCGTGGACCGAATCGAGCACTCCGCAAATTTGCGGGACCGGCCGAGATGGTCCGGCGCCGAAAAAGCGAGAGGAGCGTCTAGGTAATACCAACACAGGCCCAGAAAAAAGCGTCAACTCCTTATGACTCCAAGCGACGATGGCCATCAAGCTGAGCAGTGTCTTCCTTGAATATCCTGACTCAACCGGTCAAGGGAGAGGCAAGGAAGACACACCAGGGGAGAGGAGGCACATCCCCCAGGAACCACCCCACCCACAGAGATAGAGCAAAGCCCATGAGGAGAAGTGGCAGGAAGGGTGGTTCGGCACAAACAGGGGCCCCCGTAGGGTACCCCAGGATTGGGCAAAAGGGAATGAAAGGATGGAGGTGAAAACAGTAAGGGAACACAAAAACCAGTAAATGAAACTGGCGAGAAAAAGGGTGGCCTAGCCGTGAGGAGAGAATGTGTCAGGGGCGAAAAACCCTGTGGTGTGAGGGAGAGGCCCCCGTAGGGTACCCCTGGATATCACGAACCACCAAGCGCCCAGGCCCTGGAGACACAGTGAAGGCTCGTAAGGGGGGACTCGGGAATAACGCTAATAATGCGGCCGACACAAACCCTACAAACAGCACCGCCACCACGAAATCTCAGATTGTGAACCAACTGTACACCTAGGCTATGAAAATATGAAAACTCATAGGGCATAGCAATTCCTGAATGAGAAACAAGCTAGGCTAAAATAAGCTAAACTATGCCCAGACTAACAGGAAAAAAGAATATGAAAAGAGAAAGGAATGAAAAACACATACGAGGAACGCCAGGCGCCCCCGTACCTTCGGTAGCTATTTCCACACGCGTCTCCATTAAACACACTGAGGAGCCCATTTACGTGTGTCCTAGATCACGTAACATCTGTCTAACAAAAAGAAGGCCAGAAAAGCCGAAACGAACCTAAAACAGGGTGAATTGAAGGAGCACAACAAAAGCGGACTCAACAATGGCGACGCGTGAAAAAATGATAACAAGAGAGGGTCGCTCATGCGCACGTTCGACAGGGATCGGCGCATGACGGAACACGGGATGGGCCTTGAGCGGTAACTAAGGTAAACCCCTTTTTCTTCTCTTCTATACTTTTTTCACCTTCGGTGGTAGTTTTGGTTAATGTACAACGTCTCCTAGAGCAAGATAAGGAGTAGACTCTAGACGTTTTCTTTTTAACCGCGGTTGGAATGACGACATAGCAGTCAAAATAGACAAGTCGTCATTGCAATTAGGTTAATAGCCTTGACGTTGGATTTGCCAAGACTACTAACAAATTGTGTGTGTGTGTTTGGGGGGGTGGGGGGCTGTCTGGTGGTATAGTGAGCTAGGTTGCTGGTGCCAGTAGTTACTGAGTAGTAGTAGTAGCGGGCTAGGTGGTGGTGCAGCAGGGACACCCACGGCCGGTATACTCTTAAAGATATGACATGTAGGATATGACTGTCGCAGGAAGATGAGGTACCGTAGGATATGACATTTAGAATATAACTGTCACAGGAAGATAAGTCACCGTAGGATATGACATTTAGGATATGAATGTCACAGGAAGATAAGGCACCGTAGGATATGACATTTAGGATATGAATGTCACAGGAAGTTAAGACATCGTAAGTGTTTTGAGTATCTGGCCCCAGATCATGACACTCCTCATATACTGTATATTATGAATATATTTATCCCCATTTTTTCTATTTTTTTTTTTTTTTTTTTTTTTTTACTGGGGGTGGCTGACTCGAGACAGAACCCAAATAGAGACAACACAACACATCAATATAAAAAAATACAAAAATAACAAATACATCCTCCAACTCTGGCCAACTCGGGGGTCGCAAGGAATTCAGGTTGTTGGCGGCCGTGAAAATATCGGCAAATTTGCCCTTGGGGCATTTGGGAAAAGTGGCAACGTCTCACTACCAAAAATCATTGAATTATGGCATATACAGGCATTCAAACACATGTTTACCTACATAGTGAAATAAAGCACGCAAAATTACATAGTCTACGTATCTTAATTTTTATTAGAAACCGCAAATTAAGCATGTATTAATAATTTTCGTGGCCAGGTTTGGAGATGTGGCACCACTGTAAAAGGTTGCCAAGTATGCAGTTGTGATTTCGTGAGTACTTTAAACTTCCCTGGCCATTATTTGATTTCCAGTCATCGACCTGACAACAAGTAAGTTCAAAATTCCCCCTTATATTCTCCCTTTTTAGCTATCTTTTTAAGTTTTAATTTAGTGACTTGCCCTAATTTCCGATGTCCGTGACTTTGCGCCAGGTGCCTGATAATTGGTTTCCTAATGTTTCGTAAGTTTTCAGTAGATTTAAGAGAAATTTATGATGAAAGCCGGTGAGTTAACCAGGCGGGTTGAGCAAACAATATGGCGACCGAGTGAAACTTAGGAAGCCGGCAGGTTTTCACTTCCGGGGGCAATTATCGTCTGAATAATCCATTAATTATATTAATACCCGATAATTGAAAGTATAAGGATAAAGAAAGTCCTAATATTTACGTATTTATTTAATTTGTTCAGATTAAACACTTAGCACCAAACACGATAAGACATGCGCCTATATATTTTGTTTTTCTCAATTAGAATACTACAATATTGCATAAATGGGCATGTTCATTGCATTATTCACAAGTTATTTAGAAATATTTACAAAGTAGTAGGTAATTAGGACTAAGTCATCTACTTAAATACATGCGATCATTAATAACATTACGTCATATCGTTAAAACATGATTTATTGAATCGCTTAATAGGTTAAAGGTTAACATTGAAGATATTGTGAGTAGATTTAAATATACTTCAGTGAAACGCTAACTATGCAACGAAGGCAGTGATTTGGGGTCAGGAAGCGGTCAGCCAACCTCCGCCATTTTGGTAACCAGTAGGGTGGTGATCTTAGTTACACACTAATATATCCATAGATTCCATACCAATACCAAACCTTCGGTAATACTAGTACATAATATAGGGACCTATCGTTTACTCCATCGATATAGTTTCTACATGATCACATATTCAATATCGCCCCGTATTTTGATAATTAGGGCAGCAAAATGGCAGTCAAAGACAAAGATGGCTGCTCATTAGCCACTTGGCAAGTTATGTTAATTATTGCAACGATAAAGTACATATAGTTTGTAAATCATGCTCTTTGTAATATATTTTTGTAATTATACGCCTTACTAAAGGGGGAGGCTGAAACCTTGCTGAGCCCAGAAATCAAATTTCGATTTTTTTTTTCTTGTTCTATAATGCTTCTTTCAACATAGGAGAATAGCATAGGAGGAAACAAAAAACATATCGCATCCATACCCCCCCGGGCCGGGGGTTCGACCTCTACCCCCGAAAAACTAAAACAAAATCTTTCAGCCACCCCAATTTTTGTTTTTGTGTCTGTAGTCTAAAGGGCTTCTGTAAGCAATATAAATTATCATATGAGGGCATAAACACCCATATGACATCCCTAGCACCCCCTTGGGGGGGCCCCAATATCATGGATTTTGGTAATTGTCTAAAATAATTCTAGTGTCTCCCTGATGAAAATGTTGTTTAGTTGGTCATTAAAATTTCATCGTCTATGTGCGCTCCATGATAGAAAACGTTTTCTAAGAAGGACTAACTATGGTAAATTTAAAGATGATGTAATTAAATTGCTAAAAAATCGTTTCGATTGTTTTTATGTAGTTTAGAGTTGTGTAAGGGTGTTTTTATGTGTGAAAATAGGCGTAAATGCATATTTACCCATTAAACAACAATCTAAAAACACTTCCCTTCACTCGCCAAAAATAACTATTTGGCCATAACCGTTTGCCGTTGGATACAAAATATGTAGAAGGGGGGGGGGGGGGGGGGAAAGCCCCCCCTCACCCCCCAAGATTTATTGAAATTGTCATATATTTAACGAAGTGGCTACGGGACACCACCAGTGGTGTCCCGTAGCCCAGCCTCACTGGCTGGGCTGCGTGACACCACCAGTGGTGTCTCGCAGCCCAGCCACACTGGGTAGGCTACGGGACACCACCACAAGTGTTTTCGTATTTATCGCCATATAATTCAGCCAATTAGACTGTTGAATCGAAATTCTTTGGATTATTATTTATATTATCATTAAAAACGTTGGACTTTATTAAATTATAATCCTACATGTTGTATATACAGACCTATTCCACACTCAACTCCCTACGCCACACACACTCACACATACCTATTTATACATCTAACTAGGCTTATATATAGCCGTTATATATGTGTGTATATTCTTCGTCTTACATATCCATCTTATAAGAACATATGGGAGTCTGCAGACAGTCGATTGGCCAAAACAAGGCAGATCCCTCTCACACCCAACCCATCTCGTGTATACGTTTATCTAATTTTATTTTGAAACTCTCTGTCGTTCTTGATCCCACAATGGCGCTAGGTAGCCTATTCCACATGTCTATTGTCTACATATCTGTTACCATTATGGTATAATGATCAAACAGAAGTAAAGTCATTCATACTTGCATAACGTGCTATAAGACAGCTTGACGACGTTCACAAGCACAAGTGCGTCAATGTGTGGATAGTTACATGTGTTTGTGTAAATGAATATGTTTGTGAATGTAATGTAAAGTAATGCAAATACAGTATATGTGCGTAAATAAATGTTTGTTTACGAATGTTATATGGATGTTCAAATGCATGTCTACATGAGTATGTATGTGCGTTTGTTATGGCATGTACGTTTGGGTCATAATTTGGAAGGAACACAATTATATATTTGTGAAAGAAATTGCAAAGTACACTGTAAAGTGATCAGCTCAGTAGCAGTAGGCTTTCAAGAAAAAACTGAATAGCTTAATGAATTAATTGGGTGTGAGCTGGATCTGCCTTGCGTAGGCCAGTTGGGGGGGGGGGGGGCGCAGTGCAAGCTTGCATGCACGAGTAGGAATGTGCATGTACGAGCATAAAGCCTGTACGTTTGTGAGTGGAAATATGTGTTTGTATAATTGATGTACAAAATTAATAATGAATGTACAATATGTTTGTGTGTGTGTGAGTGTGAGTGTGAGTATGTGTGTATGTGATAGAGAGAGAATGAGAGTCATTCACATGACTTGTCTTTGTGAATGTGTGTTTGGGTTTGTGATTAGGAATGCGAATATGTATTTGTGCGTGTGGTTCTGAAAGAACATTAGAGTGTGGGTGCGATTGTGGGAGGGAATATCAATGTGTGGGCGTGTGTATTCTGATTGGAAATGTGAAGGCGAGTGTGTAATTGTAAATGTATGTTCGAATATATGTGCGTTGTCGAGTGGTAATCTAAAAGTGTGTGTGTAGATATATGAATATAAATCAACGAACTTGTTCGGCTCGCTTGGTGTAGTGACTAGCGTCTCGGACTTCCACCCAGAAGGCCCGGGTTCGCGCCCACGCTCGGCGCATTAAAGATTTTTCACAAGCACTGAGTCGTTACCATCCCTCATGAGCAAAGGGATGGGGTAGTAGTACAGGACCCCAATGGGAATACGCCTAATCGGCCTTATTGAGCTATCCTTAGCTAGCTTAGCATGCGCTAGATTTAAGAACTATTATTATTATTATTATTATTATTATTATAAGGTGAATACACGCAATGCGAGTTAATGACATTGTGGGTAGCAATACGAATATGTGTTCCTGAATGATTTTGTGCGTGAAAATGTGAATGTGCATGAGTTTGTGTGTGTTTATATAGTGAATCAACATATAAGATAATAGGTAAAATTTCTCAATTGATGATGCATAATTGTTGTCTGGTGATTATTGGCATCCAAATGTGATGTTTGGTTAATTTAGGATAGGGATGGTAATTGGTAAATCTATAGCATTATAAAACATTTATATTGCTACCATGTGAGTGCGGGCGAAGGTTGCGAGAAAAAAAACCGCTGACCAATCTCTGGATACCAGCGTACCTGGACCCTTTACCTTAAGATCTCAAGCTAATCCAGGTAATCCAGGAAATTAACACCTACTTGTAAATTGTACCTCTTTCTCTCTCTCTCTCTCTCTCTCTCTCTCAGAGAGAGAGAGAGAGAGAGAGAACCTTGATGTAGGAATAACTAGCAAAATCAGTCAATTTACAGATGACACTAAAATGGGAACACTCCAAATAGATTTAGACATATTACACAAATGGGTAGTAAACTGGCAGATGAAGTTCAATGTAGGTAAATGCAGTGTAGTAAAATTGAGTAAATCGATAGGAAATGCAGTATACAATTTCGATAACGTGGATATAACTAACTCAAATAATGAAAAAGACTTGAGAATCATCGTCAACTGTGATTTGAAACCACGAAATCAATGCATCAGTGTTCGAAATAAGGCAAATAGAGTTCTTGGATGTATATCTAGAAGTGTGAGTAACAGAACAGCAGACGTAATAAGTAGTAATCTTGAACTTTTATCTAGCGCTAGTGAGGCTACACATGGATTATGCTGTTCAAAATTGGAGTCCCTATTAGAGAATGAACATAGATTCCTTGGAGAGAGTACAACTGAGAATGACAATAATAATCTGTAATATTAGAAATCTTCCATATGAAGACAGGACAGGTTGAAGAAGCTAGGCTTACATTCGTTAGAAAGACGCAGAGTTAGATATGATATGATACGATATGGTAGATATGATAGAGGTGTTCAAGTGGGTAAGTGAGATAGGCTAAATACAGGGGATTTGAAAGATGTACTGAAGCTCAGCGATAGCGAGAAAACTCAAACAAATGGTTTCAAATGAGATACATTTCGTTTCAAAAAATATAGGCAAATACTGGTTTGGTAAGAGTTGTATATACCTGTGGAACAGGCTACCTAGCGCCATAGTGCGATCAAGAACGATGGATATGTAAGACGAAGAATATACACACATATATAACGGCTATATATAAGCCTAGTTATATGTATAAATAGGTATGTGTGAGTGTGTGTGGCGTAGGGAGTTGAGTGTGGAATAGGTCTGTATATACAACATGTAGGATTATAATTTAATAAAGTCCGTTTTTAATGATAATATAAATAATAATCCAAAGAATTTCGATTCAACAGTCTAATTGGCTGAATTATATGGCGATAAATACGAAAACACTTGTGGTGGTGTCCCGTAGCCTACCCAGTGTGGCTGGGCTGCGAGACACCACTGGTGGTGTCACGCAGCCCAGCCAGTGAGGCTGGGCTACGGGACACCACCAGTGGTGTCCCGTAGCCCAGCCTCACTGGCTGGGCTGCGAGACACCACTGGTGGTGTCCCGTAGCCACTTCGTATATTTAAACAGGGGGCAAAAACCAAATTTTCCTCAACACTTCATCTTCTTCTTCGCGGCGGATGTAAACAAAGCCACCCGCCTCTTGCGACGTAGGCGATATAGGGGATATTTTGTTTTTTTCAGGATCAGTAATATATTTTTACGCGCATTTAGACACATATAGGAATGAAATACATGGTATAAGAAACCTGTAGGCCACGATAAAATCGATGTATCAATTTAATTACATCTTTATATTGTCCCTAACTATTCTATCTCTCCAAAATTTTACTTTGGTGTGTGAAAATCTTTGATTTTAGCTTGCTAGAGATCCTATTTTGGCACTTACGAGATCATCTACTTTTGTGTTTATTGCTCAAATTCATTCCCCTTCTACACACTACATATAGGACTATATAGCAACTGGAAAATGCAGAGATAATGGCATTATCTCACATATTTTTCAAGATTCGACATTGTTTAGGTTGAAATGTTGGCTAAAAAAAAACATATATATATTATATAATTTTTTCAGCCACTTCTATTATGCAATATGGTAAAACTAGATAATTTTCTTGTAGGGGATGCAGGTAGAATACGCCATGCAAAAATTGCGGGAAATTTGAACAATTTTGAGTGAGATGATGATTTTACAAATATTTCAATGAAATTCTGTGCTCGCGCGCGCACATAGAGAGCTGATTTTTTTCAGCGATTCTTAGTATTTCCATTGGTAATAAGATGGTATAATGCCAGAAACACAATCTCTTATACAGGCTGACTTGGGGGTCAAAGGTTCAGCCTCCCCTTTTATTAAGACTGTAATTTTTGTGTATTTGTTGTTTCTTTTCTGGCGAGCGACCTTAAGGGGAGATCCTTCACTTTTTGTAATTTTTGTTATTTATTTATTAGTTTTCTAGTTTCCTCGCTAGACCTCCATCAAGCTTAAAATGAAGCTCCTAGACCCCCTTTCCAGATAAATTTGTAAATTTTTTGGTAGAAAAATTTCCTGGCCGAAGGCCGATTCCTCTTAAATTACAGGCTCGCTATCGCTCGCCAGGAAAAAATAGACCTAATTGACAGGAAAGGTCTTAAAATTGACAGAAATCGGGCGAAAGTTCATAAAATCGCCAAACTAATGGGTCTAAAGATGAGGGAGAAGGTGGTCTAGAAAAGTGACTCTTCTCTCCTTAACAAATTTCCCTACATAATTTTATCAGCAGAGTAGTGAACAAGGGTACATGGCAATTTACCGGAAGCTGAAATATGGCGGCGTTACAAAGTGGCATTTTTCGCCAATTTTCGATGACAGTTTTTCTTACTATTTTTACTTGCGCATTAGAATCGGAAACTAGATCGCAGGTAGATTGTCAGATAGTACAATTCGGTATAATCCTGTGTAGCGCGGAGACCTGTACATATACCTCAATAATTTGGTAATGTTACAATATATTTTTGCATTTTACATTCCTATAGTCTACTAATATACTAGGTTTGGTTTTGGTTAGGTTAGGTTAAAGATATTGTTCAATGTTTCTTAGTAAATAGGCATCTGAAAAACAGTTCCACCCGCTACACAGGATCTTACCTTTTGACTTTCGCATTGGAATCCGATACTAGATTGTTATACTATAATTCTTATGGAACTTGAATTTAGAAGCTTCCAGACTACAATTGCCCGTAAAAAAATATCTGCAAAATCGCTTGGGTGACACCGACTTATGGCGCTTTTCTAGACCACCTTCTCCCTCATCTTTAGCCCCATTATTTTGGCGATTTTATGAACTTTCGCCTCATTTCTGTCAATTTAATTTAGCGAGCCTGTAATTTAAGAGGAACCGGCCTTCGGCAGGGACATTTTTCTACCGAAAAATTTACAAATTTGTCTTGAAAGGAGGTCTAGGGGGCGTCTTTTTAAGCTTGATGGAGGTCTAGCGAGGAAACTAGAAAACTAATAAAGAAATGATAAACTCGACCAAAAGGTGAAGGATCTGCCCTTAAAACCCACTATGGATTACTTCTTTCTGGCACGTTTAACTCTTCTAATCCATCAATTTAGTTTAGTGTGGCTTTGACGTTTTCAGAGTTTCAAAATGGTTCTATAATGGACAAATCTGGAAGTACTGTGCATCTAAATCGTGTATTTTTAACATATTTCGCTACCAAATCTTCAAATTAGCTGCTTCCAAATCAATTTAACATACTTAGCTACCAAATCCTCGTAGTAGCTGGTTCACTTTTTGGGATATTTTTTGCATTTATTAATTATTTTCTAGTTTCCTCCGTAGACCTCCATCAAATTTAAATAAACTTCCATTGGATCCCCCTTCTAGATTAATTTGTACATTTTTCGGTAGAAAAATGTCCCGGCCCAAGGCCGGTTCTTCCAACATTACAGGCTCACTATCGTTCGCCAGGGAAAAAATCGACACCTAAATAACACGAAAGGTCTAAATATTGGCTACGAAATGGGGCGAAAGGTCTTAAAATCGACTAACTAATAGGCAAACATCTTAACATCTGAAAACTAATGGGGCCAAACATGAGGGAGAAAGTGGTCCATAAAACTGGCCCATTAAAGGGACATTGGTTGTGTTTTGAGTCTAATTCATATATTTTTTTTAGTTTCCTCTTAGATCTTCAAGCTTAAAACACACTCCCTGGACCCCCTTTAAAACACACTCCCTGGACCCCCTTTAAAACACACTCCCTGGACCCCCTTTAATACACACTCCCTGGACCCCCTTTAAAACACACTCCCTGGACCCCCTTTAAAACACACTCCCTGGACCCCCTTTAAAACACACTCCCTGGACCCCCTTTAATACACACTCCCTGGACCCCCTTTAAAACACACTCCCTGGACCCCCTTTAAAACACACTCCCTGGACCCCCTTTAAAACACACTCCCTGGACCCCCTTTAAACACACTCCCTGGACCCCCTTTAAAACACACTCCCTGGACCCCCTTTAATACACACTCCCTGGACCCCCTTTAAAACACACTCCCTGGACCCCCTTTAAAGATAAATTTGTAAAAATCGATATAAAAATTTCCCGGCCGATGGCCTATTTCTCATTAAATTACAGCAGGCTCACAATCTCTCGCCAGGAAAAAATAGACACCTAAATGGCACGAAAAATCTTTATATTTATATAGAAATGGGATGAAAGGTTTTAAAATAGACAAATTAATGGGGCGAACGTCTTAGTCTGAAAAGTAATGGGGCCTAGAAAAACTAATAAACATGAGGGAGAAGGGGGGCCAGTAAAGCGAACCATCCCCCTTTAAGGTAGTGTCACACGAGCGTACTTTAAAGCAAATTTCGATGAGCAATTTATTTTAATATGAGGCTCTGGCAATGGAATCTGATATTAGATCGAAGGTATATTGTTAGCTACTTTAAATTTTATGAAACTAGAATTGTAAACTGCCACAGCATACATTGTTTGTAAATATCTGTTATAGGTTAGTTTTGGTTAGGCGTTCCTCTATTCGGTTGGCTGGCAGAGGCTTACTTAGTTTGGGTAGGAGGTTAGTTAGCCTGGATAGAAGTTTAGTTCGATTTAGTTAGGTAGTTAAGGTAAAGGGCTAGTTTGGTTTGTCGTTCTGGTCTTGTTGGTTGAAATCCGGCCGGTGCATTCCTGGTTGTTGCTCGTTGGTTGTGATAGGTTCCAGGTTGTGGCTGCTGACGTAACGATGCTGCGACGGAACGATGCAGGTGACTGAACGGGGCTCCTGCAGTACTTAGCCCTTTCTCTTTGATCTACAGGCATGAGATGTAAGGCCTGACGGAGAAGGAACAACGGTAAAATTAGAGGCATGATAAATGAACTAATAATATTAATCTTTTCCAACAGGTTAGAGATGGGAAGAGCGACCCTACCCTCCCCTCCCCTCCCCTCCCCGAGGAATCACGCCCACCTTGGCTATGGTTGAGATATCATGACTTTTGTTTGTGATAAAATGTTTATAAAGTATATTGTGATATGGTTTGAACATCTGCATTACTGTATAATTATCTAACATATTGTATTTTCTAACAGATGTGAGGGAGGGAGGACGGGACATGTACAGTTACCCACGTTAATTCATACACACTCGGTGATTCTATGTATGGCAGGAACATTAGCGTAATTGGATTAAAAGTGAATTTTCTTATGTAGTTCTTATCAATTATTGTTTTTTAGTTAATTAATATAATCAATTTTAAGTTTTATGAAATTATTCATTAACATTAGCGTAATTGGATTAAAAGTGAATTTTTCTTATGTAGTTATTATCAATTATTGGTTTTAAGTAGTTAATTAACATATCAATTTTCAGTTTTATATGAAATTATTCTTTGTTCCATACATAAAATCAGGGAGTTGGTACAAATTAATGTGGCAACTGTACACCAGACGTCACTGCTCAGCGTACAGGTCAGTGTTCTGTATTATTGTATCTTGAAATATTTGTAGTCAAATAAATAGTTAGGGCAACCTTGTTCACAAACAGAATTTACTATAATTTACCCTGATAGTTCCCATGTCTTTCTAATAGTATAACCCCAGACTAGTACAATTTGTTTAATGTGCTAGAAATGTTAAGTACTTGTCCCTCGCTAAATTTCCCACCATTAATATTTTGTAACTAAGAGTGACCTTAACACCCTCGCTATCCTGTGGACTCGGGGATGCCGTTTTAGAAATAGTTCTCTCAATCTCATAATGAACTCTCTAAAATTAGTTTTCTGCCCACAGCTTACTGAAGAGGTTGAAGTAACCAAACTAAAGTTTTCTAAACACCCCTGATTGTCACAAAGGCTTTTAAGTATCCCAGAAAGGGCACGCATTACGTCCTGTGCGTGAAAGGGTTAATCAGACTCTTCCTAGACGGTAATTTTTTTTTATTATTATTATTATTATTATTATTATTATTATTATTATTATTATATTATTATTTTTATTATTATTATTATTAGAAGCACGTGAAGACTGTCAAGCCTAAACTTAGTTACAACGTATGAACAAGTTTGAGAACTATTGATTTTGACTTATTTGCTCATTGTTTGAAAATATGTATATAACTAATAATATACAGATGCTATATTATTTGTTAGCACTATAAAATTACTTTAGTAAAAAGATAATTGTATATTTAAAGGTATGGACAGATAGGCGTGATATATACAGTATATGTAAATAATTAGCTATACATTGCCCTACAGTAACCTATTCTATAAGGTATTTAAGGTACTAAGCTTTGCAATACTAACCTTCCTTATTGTTGACAGGAGAGGCTCGGCGGAGGGTGAAGATCAACCCACCACCACCACCAACCCACCACCACCACCACCACCCAGGGAGCCTCCAACACCTTCACCAACAAACTAGGGTAAGAACACAACAATATTAATAGGGTTAAGGGTTTATTTATTGGTAGATATATTCAAATAGTTAAATTTGTTTCCTCCCTAGACTTCCATAAAGCTTAAAAACATCCCCAAGATCTCCCTTCTAGTAAATTTGTATTTTTTTTGGTAAACAATTGTCCAGGCCAAAGGCCGGTTCCTCCAAAATCACAGGCTTGGTATCACTCGCCAGGAAAATTGGACGCCTAAACAGCACGAAAGGTCTTAATATTGACAAAGAAATAGGTTGATAGGTCTTAAAATCGCCAAAGTGATGGGCTGAACGTCTCATAATCTGCAAACTAATGGGCTAAGCACGAAGGGGGACCAGAAAAACTACCCATTTCTTCTTAACAATATTAAAAGGTTAGGTTACCATGTGTATAGTTGTCTCTTAAGTTCCCTTAGCCTATCCAATATAGTAATTATATTATGAACACCTATTATATTATGAACCCCTATTATATTATGAACCCCTATTATATTATGAACACCTATTATATTATGAACGCCTATTATATTATGAACACCTATTATATTATGAACCCCTATTATATTATGAACGCCTATTATATTATGAACGCCTATTATATTATGAACACCTATTATATTATGAACACCTATTATATTATGAACACCTATTATATTATGAATACCTATTATATTATGAACACCTATTTTATTATGAATACCTATTTTATTATGAACACCTATTTTATTATGAACACCTATTATATTATGAACACCTATTATATTATGAACGCCTATTTGTTTAGGTTGTGTAGTTAAGGCTTGGTCCGCTTGAACAAATTCTGGTGTTCCATATACTGTATTAATACTAAAAAATGGGGTTCATTACAAATACCTTATTTGTATTCAGAAATAGTTCTCTCAATCTCATAATTGTATGTATGTATTTACTCAGGCAAATACCCCATTGCTGGGGGTAGCCGATTCGAGACAGAGCCTGAACAGAAACTTGGAAAGTTCCAATTCCTAGGGTCAGGGACCACTTTCGCGTTCTCTCACCCCTTTCTGTCTCGTTGAGCAGGATAATTTTATTACAAGGGAAGGAGGATTCCTAGCCTCCTGCCCCCTGGTCTCATAAATGCCTCTCCAAAATTAGCTTAAGGGGGGTGACCTGCTTTTTGTTATTTCTGTCCTTTTCTCTGGCTTGTATTCATTTGGCCCCATTCAGCCTACTTTTTTAAGACGTTTATCCCCATCCAGGTGTCAATTTTTGATTGGTGAGCAGTAGCGAGCCAGCATATTTTTTTTATTTTTGTTTGACAGCAGACTAAATTTGTAAATTTTTCGATAGAAAAATGTCTCCGGCGAAGCCGGATTTCTTCATATAATGCTGACTCGCTATCGCTCGCCAGGAAGAAATAGACACCTAGATGGGGATAAACGTCTTAAAATAGTTGGCTGAATGGGGCCGAATGGATACAAGCCAGAGAAAAGGACAGAAATAACAAAAAGCAGGTCACCCCCCTTAATGCCCACCACTCACTCAAAGAACACTACAGAGGTTGAAGTACTAAACAAAGGTATTAAAACACCCCTGATGGTCACAAAGGCTTTTTAAGTATGCCAGAAAGGGCGCAAATCGCGTCCCGTGGGTGAAAGATTTGATAGTATTGTGGAATTAAGTCGGTGGATGGTTTATTTGTACTAGAAATTAGAAACTTTGAACTTCTATAGGTAAGACACAATTTATGATCATGACTTCTAATCTGGAAGGGTCAATAACTTTACCTGCCACTGCATTAAAATCTCTCCCTGCCTTAAACAAATTCATCATCTCCGACGCCTTGTTTCCCGCTTGGAAACCCCGGCTAAAGGATGGTCATGACAGAAACGTCTCCAGGCTACTTTGTCAAGACATGCCTCCTTTGCCCGTGCCACAATGCCCCTTCCACTACGTGGAAGTTTTTCTTAAATATATTTTTCATCTTTCTTTTCCCATACCATAGGTGGTCTTCCACTACTAGCTGTTCCACTCACCTGACTCTCATATCTTTCTTGGCATTCTGTCTTCATCCATTCTCTGAACATGACCATACCACCTCAAAGTACTTCTCTTTATCCACTCAACCACTCCACAATCAATGCCTAAAGCTTGCTCTTCCATTCCAAAGGACTCCAACACTTCCCTATTACTTGTCCCATCTAGCCTGTTCACACCAGCTGCCATTCTGAAAAAGCTCATCTCCACAGCTCTCAGTTTGGAGAGGTCCTCTTCACTTGCTGTCCATGTTTCACTTCCTGTCCATGTTTCACTTCCATAAGAGTGTGTTGGGAGCAGCACACTGTTTCTCAGTGACTTTAACTTCCTGACTAACCATTCTTCCTTTGAGAATACTATAAAGTTCTCCAATCACCTTTCTCCCTTGCATTTAAACAAATTCAGAAGTATATATTCATAAACTACACTGCAGATAATTTCAATAACAAAAGGTTCTAAAATGTATAACCCTTATCACTGCAAGCTTATGTATAGTTACCAAAACCTAAACCTGGACAATAAGGTAGAGGACTGACTAGTTGCTCAACATCATGGGTTAAGGGGAGGTTTTTAGTTTGCTCCCTAGACTTCCATCAAAACCCCCCTTAGAGATAAATGTGCATATTTTTCGGTAGTAAAATGTTCCGGTCGAAGGCAGTTTACTCCAAAATGACAGGCTCGCTATCGTTTGCGAGGAAAAATTAGATAATTGGCAGGCCTTAATATTGACACATTGGGGCGAAAGGTGTTTAAATCGTCAAACTAAGTCATAAAATCTCAAGAGCTAAAAATGAGGGCGAAGGAGGTCTACATAAATAAGGCCTTAATGCGGTGGTGAGATTGATGTTATACAAATTAATTTCTAATACTGACCTAATGTTTCAGGTGTATGGCAGACGTCCAGCCTGGAGGGGAACAACAGACGGATGGTGACTCGTGGCCAAACAGCTCTCTCTGCAATAAAGGTGTGTCCATTACAATTCTATATACAGTATCCCCACTATTATCAAAGTCTATGCAATATTTTGAAGTTTGTTCTATAAAGTCAGTTCAAATTACTTAATACATAAATTTTACCTAGAGGATAGCTATGGAGACTAAGTTAATGTTTTGTGCCCTTTTGGCCTGGAGAACTGTCCTGGAGTACACACAGGCGGCTGGTTTCTGTCTTAGTGGACGTAGCCTTTATAACTCCTACATAATAACTTTGTGCCTTATCCCCCAAAGTAGGATTAATTTTGCTGGGTACCGTTTTAAATCTTAATATCATTGTAACTGGTCGACGATATCCCATAATCTAAAATTTAAGACATGTTCACTATCATAATTATCAAAATGGGATTTGGTGACTTTCAATTCAGTTCTTACTATGGCATATAAGATATTTTGAAATGTATGAATGTAATTTCGAATATAATTTGTATAACTTTAATTTGTCAAAACTCCTTAGTTAAAATATAAGACTAATAATTATATACTTAACCTACATTGGCCAAAAAACCTGAATGACAAATTGGCTTAAGAAACTTCAAAATATTCCATAGACTATCATAAGTGGTGGACAGGGTATAGGCAGCAGCTTTATCTAACCAATTTTAAGTATTTCGTACAAATGGCAACATTGATGTTTATTAAGTTATCCGGGAACAGATCCTTTCCAAACTATCTGGAAATTGGTGAATGGTGAAAACAGGTTGAATCAACTAAACTGTTCTGGGTGTGGTGTCCCGAGTTCGAATCCCGGGAGGACCATATGCTTTTATTAGTTAAAGTACATTGGGGTTTGTAATTGATGATTAATGTTAAGAGCGGGCTGTTATTTATCACTATAGGTAGAGATTTTCCTTCTGAAGTAGCATTGTGTATAATATATAGTGAATATAATTTTTAACTATTTCAATACAGCTTTTTTATTTTGTTTAACGTATTTAACTCTTGTCACTATTCAATTTAGGATGGCAGATTAAGTCGAGGCATTGGATGAAGAATTTATCGTGAATAACGATGCCAAACTTTAAGTCATGGACAGTTATTAGTAATGTGAATGCTATTGAATACGATCTGGGGAGAACTGGAGCTTATAACAATAGAAGTCCCTATTTTTTTATAAGTAGTTGAAACAAATGGTAGTGGCAACAGCAAAGAAAAAAAACGGGAAAGTGAAAAGGGGATAAATTGATGTCTAATTGTGATTAAGAACTGTTATTGACCTTTAATTATGAACGGTCTTGATCATTGTTACAGCCAGATACTTTTATTCACTAATGGCAATGCAAGGGCAAAGACATGTTTAAATGAATCCTGCAACTCTGACAGGTATTTCCTAAGTTGAAAAATAGGCTCGAGGTAGCAAAAATATAACTTAATATGGCATAAATTATTTAAGTGTTAAAAGCTTAATTTTGATCAGGTCATAAAATCCATCTTATTCTGGCTAACACAAGACTATGTACATCGGTTAAGGGCCACAAGGAATCAATGGGGTAAAAATTATATGTACGCTTAGAATCCAACAGGTCCTTCCTTTAGTAAACTGAGTAAAATTGGCTACCGATAGCCAAAATAAAATATATAACCGAGTTTAGTTGACCAAACAACCAGATGTAATTACTTTAATAATGCTACTGACAGACTGTACTAATCTCTGAGAATCAGAGCTAATACTATCAAAATCAACCCTCAAATTCTGACCGGTTCTTTCTACGTTAACTAAATCGTCTGGAGGCAGCTATGATTAAACAAATTTGAATCTTGTGATTAGAAGTGTTAAAGAAGTGGCTAATATTATAATAGATAATGATTACTACTACTACTACTACTACTACTACTACTACTACTGAATTCCAGTTTTCCACATCTGATTAAATAGTCTTCACATTACGTAGTTTTTCAAAGATCCTCAGAAGTTATGTCTGAACAAAGTAAATTTGAGGAATATTTGCCTTGGCCATCCTGTAGTGAGTTTCCCCAGGAGGAGTCTTTGGTATATCAAAATAGGTTTGATTGACTAAACTATAAAAATTAGATAAAATAGTTACATTGATAGAACTTTCCTTGATAATTAGATCATATACCTTTCTATCCTTAGATGGGTTTATAATTACTAATAATACTACTAAAAGGTATATTATCAAGACTTCTTAATTATTCCTTTATGCATACGTTCTATGAATGCATAAGTCTTATTGTAATATCAGTTGCCAAATGTACAAATTTTCGAGTGGGATATAGACAAGATGCTGCCAGTTAGTTGAAGCAAAAATAATTCGCCCAAAATCCACAAATAGTGTAATTGTAAGTTATTATACACTTTCCCTTGACAGTCCTCATGTGCTTCCAATAGCCTGTTACTAGTAAGATTGGTTTAAAGTCCTAGGAATGTCGGCGAACTATTTATATTGACTGTACCCTTGTTAATATTAGTAAGTAGTCCCTTCGGTCTTGAAGTAAATACAGTAGGGTTTGATAGAAGTTATGGACAACACTGGAGACAAAGGAAAATATAATTATTTGGATCTATAAAAGTGTTTTCACTTGTATCAATGTGACCAATATAACACTATTTTGGTTTACCCTGCTGAGATAGTTATAAATGCCACTGTAGATGAAGATTATCATAAACCAGCTTTGAGTAAATTCGATATCGGTATAACTTTGTGTCCAAAGTAACTCCAGATAAATATACAAACTCATAAATCCATAGCACTTAAGAACCATATTATAGGCTTCTGGTGCAATATGTAAAACAGGCTGCTCATAGTCACTGTCCCAATTATCACTAACGACTACGAACAGTGTCTTGATTATTTTTTTTTTACCAAGGTCCATCCAAAGTTTGATTTATAAAGGTTAATCCTAGGTAGACTCGGATGTAAGCTTTTAGAGGGTCTTGAACACTTATGCCTTGTTTTAAGCAGTTATCCCTATGATCTGAACAAAATATTTGCAAATATTAGTCCCGCTATGGCTAAGGACTTTTAATTTATTTGTTTTGTCGAAATACTTAAGGGGAGGTTTTTAGTTTGTTTCCTAGACTTCCATCAAGCTTGAAATTACACCCCCTTGATCCCCTTTCAAGATAAATTTGTAAATTTTTCGGTAGAAAAATTTCCCGGCCGAAGGCCGGTTCCTCTTAAATTACAGGCTCGCTATCGCTCGCCAGGAAAATATAGACACCTAAATGGAACGAAAGGTCTTAAATGGGGTGAAACTTCTTAAAATCGCCAAATTAATGGGGCAAACATCTTAAAATCTCAAAAGCTATGGGGCTAGACATGAGAGAGAAAGGGGTTCAGAAAAAAGTCCCTCAAGTGGATATCTCCCCTTAAGGTCAAGCCTACATGCCTAGACTAGCAATACATAGTAAAACGCGTAAATTGTTGTACTGTAAATTGGATTATCTCCTTATGACTACTTCAAAGGTATTCAAGCCTGATTATATATTTCCTATTCGTACAACGGATATGCCTTAAGAATTATGACTAATGTCTTTAGAATAATAGCGGTCCTACTGGTTTACTGAGATAAGGCCTACTACTTGTTTAGGTAAATATTGGGTGACCGATATTAACTCCCTCCGACATATTATGTTCCAATAAGTCCGAGGAGGCGGGAGCCCCGGGATCATTGCCACTGCCCCGCACTACACACAACAACACTGCGGCCGTTAGAATTATCGGAGGTGAATGAGGTTGCCACCAACGGTTTTATCGTATGATAACTTATCGGACTTACTGAGCTCATAATATGACGCAAAATCGCGTCATAAACTTATTGGAGAGGTATAGAGATAAGTCCATATGACGCGATCGCATCATATGAGTTTTTGGTTCACTAGTCCATATGACGCGATCGCGTCATATATGTCTGGGGGAGTTAAAGCCCATGATAAAAGTATAAGTGCAAACTAGCATGGGAGAAGGGGAGTGCACCCGATGACTGGAAGACTGGCATAATAGTCCCCCTATATAAGGGCAAAGGGGAAAGCGGAGTGTGTCGTAACCACCGAGAAATATGTCTTCTAAGCGTAGTAGGGAAGGTATACAGTAGGGTAGTGATTGAGAGTGAGAGTGAGAACGGAGAAATGGATAGGCGACGAGCAGGGAGGTTTTAGGAAGGGAAGAGGATGTGTAGATCAGATTTTTACCCTGAATTGTGTTGTGGAGAAGTATCTGGAGAAGAAACAAAAGGTGTATGTTGCCTTTATGGACTTGGAGAAGGCCTATGACAGAGTAGATAGAGAAGGTTTGTGGAAAGTACTTAGAATATACGGAGTAGAGGACAAGTTGCTGAAAGCAGTGAAGAGCATGTATGAGGGTGCAAAGGCGGCAGTACGTGTGGAGAGTGAGCAGAGCGAGTTCTTTGACCTGAATGTTGGTTTGAAACAGGGGTGTGTGATGTCCCCGTGGTTGTTTACTGTATATATGGATGGAGTCATGAAAGAAATACTATAAAGAGCAGTGGATGTTGGTGTATCGCTGAAAAGGGAGGGAATTGAGTGGAAGCTACCTATACTGCTGTTTGCGGATGATACAGTTCTGATGAGTGATAATGAATGGGAGTTGCAGGGTCTGGTAAATGAGTTTGGAACAGTGTGCGAAAAACGGAATTTGAAGGTAAATACGGGGAAGAGCAAGGTTATGGTCTTCGAAAGGGGTGAAGTCACAGAGTGTGAGGTGAAGCTGAACGGTCAGGCTATGGAGATCGTCAACTCTTTTAAGTATCTGGGCAGTGTGTTGAGTAAAGATGGGACTATGGATGAAGAGGTGCGGGAGAGGGTACAACAGGGGAAGAGGGTTGTAGGAACGCTAAAAGCAGTAACAAGAAATAGGGTGGTCAGTATGGAAGTGAAGAAGTCCTTGCATGACAGTGTGGTAATCCCGACACTGACTTACGGAAGCGAAGCATGGATGTTGGTTGAGAGACTCAGACCAAGAGTGAGAGCAGTGGAAATGAATTACTTAAGGAGTGCGTGCGGAGTTACATGGAGGGATAGACAGACTAATGAGGAAGTAAGAAGGAGGTGTGGTGTGGAAGTAGATGTGCTGGAAAGTGTGAAAAGGAACAACTTGAAATGGTTCGGCCATATGGAACTTATGGAAAGCGAGAGAATGACTAAGAGGGTGTACGAGAGCGAGGTGGAGGGACAGAGAGGGAGAGGTAGACCGAATATGAGGTGGAAGGATGGAGTGAGGAACTACATGAACGAAGGTGGTGCTGGTTGGGGGGAGGGGCGTCGACTGACTGGGGACAGAGGTGCATGGGTGCGGTTCGTTCGTGGCCACCCCTTCGGGGATCACGGCGTCAGGCAATAGATAGATAGATAGATAAAAGTATTCTAAAGCTGGCATTATTTTGTAGTCTGATACAATGTTTTTAGTAATCAATTGAATACTACAAGGAAGTGTTGCATAATCCTGCTGGAAGAGTAAATTAAAACCGTAACCATTATTCTCCAGTGTTTGCCCAAGTCTTGAATAATAGTATCAATAAAGAAATAACAAAAGTATTAAAGTATTAAAAGTATTAGCTTTAAAAGTATTAGCAATTTATAATAACCTTGTGTAATTTAGAATTTACGACCTAATTGAACTAGTTATACATATTTTCATTGTTTTGTTTTTCTATGTGAATGAGGGAGACAAAAGGCATAACTGCCTGCAGCGAGTGCCTCGCCCAGATTTCAAAGAGTGACAGGGCCGAAATCTAGGGACGTTCAATTTAATCTGCTGTTACTAATGATTTTTTTAGCTTTCAAAATTCCATTAATACGTTGATGTATTTATGAATGTTGTCGCAGCCTCTGATGTCTCTGTTGGTCAATAATTCTGCTGTTACCATTGAAACCGCAGTTACTTGGCTTTTGACTGTTCATCATGCTTGATTCTCGCTTTAATCGCGACCCACTCATACACAGTACCCATATTCTTAATAATTACTTGTCAATTTATACTAAAGTCACTACCCAACGACTCATAAGTACCTATAAACTTATGAATATTAATAATTTCTTACTCAAAATGTATACTGAACCACTTACTAACTCCTCCTAGATCACTATAAGCTTCTACTGAACAACCATCAAGCTCATTCTCCATACCTATCAACTTCTATTGAACATATCCATCAACTCTTCAGTATGCCGAGCAAATCATAGTAAATACTCATAAATTCACGGTCGACATACCGTATTATCCTTTCTGCCACTTCAATGTTGTCTTGTCTGCTGTTCATGTAGCCAGTGGTCTTATGCTCTGCTGTCGTTGGTTCCCTCTGCTGTATTTAGCCTTTCCTGTTGTCTGCCGCATATCAGCCAATCATTCCGCAGTTTGTCTTGTCCTTCTTTGGTGCTGTCTGCTTACATCTAATACTTGACACAGACGACTTCTCGACTACTTCCTGACAATAAAAAATACAGTACAAATATATTCCTGACTTTTCTTATGTGTTTGGGGGCGTGTTGCAGGGAGGGTATTGATGTACCAGGGAGGGAAGGACACAATAGATTTAGCCAGAATACAGAATAGAACTAGTGTGTAGAATAGGACTGAAGGGAAGATCTATATGGGATGGGGATAGGATGATCTAGCAGGGAAGGGAAGGGAGAACTCTTAGCGGGTGTGGAATGGTTATGTAGGTGACTGAAAAATATTAAAATATAAGAAAAAAACTAGAGCCCCTCCCCGTCCCCCCACCCTATCCCTGGGATCCCCCACCCTACCCCCTCAGGATCCCCCACCCTACCCCTTCAGGATCCCCCACCCTACCCCCTCAAGATCCCCCACCCTACCCCCTCAGGATCCCCCACCCTACCCCCTCAGGATCCCCCACCCTACCCCTTTGGATCCCCCACCCTACCCCCTCAGGATCCCCAACCCTACCCCCTCAGGATCCCCCCTACCCCCTCAGGGTCCCCTCTACCCCCCTCAGGATCCCCTCTACCACCCTCAGGAATCCCCACCCCCTGTACCCCCCGCCCCCCCCCTTGAAACCCTTGTATTTCTGGTGCCTCAATATTTGAATTATTTTTGCAGATGTGAAGTGTTGCTGTGACCAAACTAAGGACCCTGGACCAATGGAGAACACTACCTATTTGTTTAAAAATAAAGAACATACTAATTATGAGTCTTGACTATTGATTCCAACCTGTTCATGTAATCCAATATTGTAGATCAATCTTATATATTTCTGATAGTTATTCAAATTAACTTTGAATGACATAAAATTGAACGGATTATTATTGTAATCCAATATTGCACAAACATTTTCGGATAACCAACTGTAATATCAATCTTTTTTAATTTTTGGAATGAATAGCAAAATATATTTGAACAAATTACTAAACGCCAATACCCTCAATAAATTTAAAGAAAACTTTACAAATCATAATAAGTTAATTGTGAAATATTGGAATACATTGCCAGACAATACAAGCGGCAAGTTCACGAAACAAACTACAAAATAAAACTTCTGGGTGAGGGATGACTTTCAATACCTAATATATCTAGATTCTTGGAGAGGTAGGAAGAGCTATATGGGTTTGGGGATAAGCAGGCAAATAGCAATAGTTACATAGGATAAATCATGGTTACATTGGTAGATATACACCTACAGTAGGAGCAGTTACATGGGAAGAATAGATCAGTAAAGATAGTTCAGGAATAGATAGCTTAGTGACTTAACAATTACATACAATGTTAAAATTCAGATTACATAACACATAGCAATAAAACTGAAATATATACATAACCTAAAATAACATTAAGTTATATGGGATACGGCCAGTAAAAACAATTAGATGGGGATAAGAGAGATTGAATCCTAACTTTCACATAACTCCAGTCACATAACTTTAGTATTTAAATAATTAACTTTGGCATAGGTAATACTTTGATAGACTCCCACATGTCATATTGAGAACACCGAACACAACCAACACAACTAATATTAGAACACACCAAATCACTGCCAAAACACACTATGCCACTGTCATCACACCAAATACACTACCAACACCTAATTTAACTGCCAACACATCAAATATCACTACCAACACTTCAAATAACTACCAATTCAACAAATGTTACTGCCAACACATATGCTTCTTTATTGTACATGGCTCCAGTTGCATTATACCTTCAATTAATAAATTAACCCAACACCTACAGTACACCACTTGGCCAACACGAGTAATCACTAGGAACAATGCCAACACACCATATCACACTGCCAACATATAGGTTCAATAACTGTCAACACCTCTCTGCCAACAATCCACACTTTACTTAGCCAACAGTCTTATACACATTTAGGCTAAACGCTTTGCCAACCCTCAAACACTTGTACCTTCCTCTACTTTGTCCATACACAAGTAACACCTAATCATGCACCCTTAATCAGTCCCTAAATAAATATCCCTCTCTTACTTTGATCACATACTGTCAACATCCATAAATCCCATCACACTTGACCACAATGCCAACTGACTATAATTTTGCCAACATCCCCATTTAACACTACTTCACATCACACACAACAAGAAGAAAAACTTTCAATCATTCGGAAAACCAAAAAGCTGCACACTAGACGTAAGCTTCTGTCAAAAGTATTAAACACTACTTGATAAACATACTTGGCTGATGAAACTGGATTACACCTGAAGTAATTATATAAGGACGGAACACTTAAGAACATTTAAAAACATTAAAACTACTTAAAAGCTTGGTTATTAAATACAAAATAACTGAAATCAATAATTAAGAATTATCAATAATGCCAAATTGCATTGCCAATTAAGCTCAATATTGAAATTCAAAATAAAGCTATATGAAAAATTACCGAAATCCCAATGGCTATTGCAAAGTTAATAGAAAGAAGTACTTCTAAAAGAAAATTAATGTACAAATTAATATTGGGCATATAATGTGAATCAAAAGTTATACCATGGTCAGAAAGCTAAGTTAGGTATGAAGTACTTTAGGTACGTAATATAAACGCAAAATTCATGTTAAGGTCTATAAAACCAGTAAGGGTAATCCAAATTAATAACTAAGTATTAAAAGTATATGATTTTTGTATTCTGTATGTAGCGTTTTGTACGATATATATGTATGTCTGAATCTGATCAATAAAATACTAAGTTGATATATGCTCTTTTTAATATCTATATTTTTGTTTCTCCTGGTATTTCAAGTTTATATAGTCCGTTTTCAAGTATGATTTTTTTCTAAGTTCATGATCTTGGTTCTCTTCGTTTTGTAAATGTTCAAGTTCATTATTTTTTTTAGAAGTTATAAGTGCTTTTCCTTAGCATGGGGCTAAGTTTTTCAAGTATAGTTTTTCTAAGTTAATTAGTTTGTTCTTCATATTTCGTCAATTTTCAAGTTAATTATTTTTTATAAGTTATAATTACTGTTAGCATGGGGCTAAGTTTTTCCAAAGTTAATTAATTTGTTTTATAAGTTTTGTTTTCATATTCTAAGTCAGTTTATTATTTTATCAGTTCTCTTATATTTGTATACTTTCATATTTTTTTTCAAAGTCCATATATTTGAATTTATTTATTTTTGAGAACTATTTGTTTTCTAAGTTTTCATTAGTTATAAAAGTCATAGCTTATAATACAGTGATCAATAAAAGATAGAAGTTCGTTTATTTTATTTTATTAAGTAAAGTTCGCGTGACAAGACGATGTATAACAATATTATATCAAGTGAAGTTAATAGCAAATACAGAGTTATGAATTCAAGTGATAGATTTATCATAAGTTATATTTAAGGCAAATACAATCATTATTGAAATTAAAGCAAAGCAAAATATTGAAGCTGAAGGAGGGAACCAACTCGGGGAAGAAGGGGGGGGGGGGGAGAGGGGACATCATCAAAGCAACAAAACTGTGAAGTAATGAGAAAAAAAGCAAAGATTAGAGTAAAGGTAATAAGACCTATCTCATCTGAAAGGGAAAAATAGATTAGCCTAACCTAACACACACCATTCATACCATGCAACTACGACTACTAACTACGACTACAAACTACGACTACATACTACGACTACATACTACGACTACTAACTATGACAACAACACAACACAACCTAACCTAATCTAACCTACTCTCCCCTCCTAACCTACCCTCCCCTCCTAACCTACCCTCCCCTCCTAACCTACCCTCCTAACCTAACCTACACCACCACCACTACGACTACAAACTACGACTACAAACTACCACTACAATCTACGACTACAAACAAAACAGGAATATCACTCCCCTTGTATGGTAGTGGCGTGGGAAGTTTCTCGCAGCGGCGGCAGAGTCCACAGGCGGCAGAGTCCACAGGCGGCAGAGTCCACAGGCGGCAGAGTTCACAGGCAGCAACCGGCAGAGTCCACAGGCAGCAACCGGCAGAGTCCACAGGCAGCAACCGGCAGAGTCCACAGGCAGCAACCGGCAGAGTCCACAGGCAGCAACCGGCAGAGTCCACAGGCGGCAGAGTCCACAGGCAGCAACTCCAATCCTGGAAACAAGAAATAAAACATTAATTTAGGATCTTTAAATAAATACATAAAAACAAATATATTATTCTGCTTATACTGTTCACAACAAGTAGGCAAATACTGATTTTTAATGTTTCTAATTTGAGTATTTTAGTTACAAGAGTTAAGCAAGGAAATACGATGAAATTATCAAGCAATTATAATGAAAGGATGAAGCTAAATACTTTCCGATTACTTTTAAAATATGAACAGTATAACAACAGGACAATTTAAATATATTATCATATATTAACCCTTTGAAGATTATGACGCATTTCAACAGTTTATTCTGGCTAGTATTAGACGATTTTGTACAGATTAGAAGGGTATATGAAAGTCAGAGGGCTAATTGAGATAGTCTTTACGCTTCTGGTGCCTACAGATCCTTCCTAAGCTGTATAAAGTCGCTTAATGATAGCCAGAATAAACTGTCAAAATGCGTCATAATCCTCAAGGGGTTAATAGTATACCGAGGCAGGGTGTCAAACCGGAGCAATTTTGTTTGAAGACTCGAATGAATATGAGAAGGAATACAAGAAAATCAACATGAAACAGCATTGTTTTGGCCATTCCATCACTTCCAAAGACATAATTTGAGCTATAAACCGCAATATGAGAAGGAATATTAAGAAAATCTACACGAAATAGCATTGTTTTGACCATTCTATCACTTCCAAAGACATAATTTGAGCTATAAACTATAATATGAGAAGGAATATCAAGTCAATCTACACGAAATAACATTGTTTTGACCATTCTATCACTTCCAAAGACATATTTTGAACTATAAACCCACAATATAATCTTTACATATACAGTAATAGAGACAACAAATAATGGACTCGGCTTTCGTTTGACACCCTATACTGAGTTGGGCAGTAACTTACCCCAGACAGTTGGTAGGTTGTGGTGTGTTGGCAGTCAGTAGCTCGGTTGTGGTGTTGGTAGCTTATGGCGTGTTGGCAGAGTCCATATTATAGTTCGGTGATGGGACACAAACACCAACTCAAATCCTGCAAAGAGAAGAAAATATTAATTAATTATCGATTAGAACATTCGACTACGAAATATTTACTAAGTATGGAATATAAACACTAATTATATAATCAATCTAAAATACTCTACTATTATAGTAAAGATAATAAAAGTAATTGAGTAAATATCAAAATGTTAAACTATAAAATATATATACAGTAAAGTGCGGGATATATTGACAGTACATTAACCGAGTTGCCTTTAAAATATTCTACAGAAATGGGTCGTATATAAAACTTCAGCGCGCGCGTCGGTCCTGGGGCTGGCTGGCTGCCTAAGTCACCCGAAAACGCCCGAAAACACCCTAAATCACCACACCCAAAATAACGCTACACCTTTCTAACATACACCAATGGATTTACCGCATCATTTTAAAGTTTCTTTATATGCTTTTTTCTTTGTTGGACTTGCGTCAGATTCTCGAAATTCACCTCCCCTGAGCCAGAAATCGAAATTTTCAGTCACAAATTTGAAAGTCCAGTAATTTTTGCAATTTTCGAGTTACGAGACTGAGACTTTGGCAATTGGTAGTTTGATTTATTTCTAGAAATTGATTTTTTAGGATTCTTAAATTTTTGTATTTTAAGAAAGTTATGAATAAATTAGTGCCACTCTATTCATAAAACGTGAATTATAAGTAAATGTGCTTGAAATTAGTGGTTTATTCACACAAATATGCAATCAATAATATATTCCGTTCCATAAACACACTTAAAAAACAAATAATATTCAATAATAACCGAATAATATAAACAATAATGGACTTGGTCATCCACGCACCCTGGGCCAGCCTGCCTGGCCCTGATCCTGCCCCAAACGCCCGAATTCACCACGCCAAAAATTAAAGCTAAAGCTTTCTAACCTACACTAATCGATTTACCACATAATTTTACATACAAGCAACTGCCAGAATCTCCATTTTCGCCTTCCCTGAGCCGAAATGTCAGTCACAAATTTGGAAGTCCATTAACCTTTGCAGTTTTTAAGTTACAAGGCTGAGACTTTGACAAATAGATAGTTCGATTTATGTTCAGAAGTAGGTGTTTTCAGATTTAAAAAAATATATATATTTTACGGCAGATATGAATAAATTAGCGCCTCTGTATAAATAATGCATACATTTTAAGTGAATGTGGTTGAAGAAAATTGTTCTTTTACACAATTATACACTCCATTTTATATCCCGTTCTATATGAACACTTAAAAACCAAATAAATAAAATTACAGAATAATCAAGGTATTGAAGTACTTATTGCTGGGCGAGCTCTGGCTCATTAAGTCTGTCTGTCTGTCTGTCTGTCTGTCTGTCTGTCTGTCTGTCTGTCCCTTTCCAGTCATAAACGCCCGAATTCACCACGCCCAAACTAATGCTACACCTCTCTAACCTATTCCAATCGATTTATCGCATCATTTTACCCTCTCACGACTCAATTTCTTATGACAAATTCACCATTTTCGCCTTCAGTGAGCCAAATAAATAAAAAAATTCAGTCATAAATTTGAAAGTCCATTACTTTTTGTAGATTTTAACCCTTTCAAGCTCCAATACGCGTTTCTGTTCTGTTTCAGGCTACTATTAGACGATTTTATTCAGATTAGTAACGGTATATGGAAGTCAAAGGGTTGATTGAGATAGTATTTACCCTTTTAATACCTACAGATCCTTCCTAAACTACATAAAATCGTCTAATTATAGCCAAAATAAACAGCTAAAACGCATCAGAGCTTCAAAGGGTTAAGTTAGAAGGGTGAAACTTTGACAATAGCTAGTAGCTCCATTTATGTGGAGAAGCCGGTTTATGTGGAGAAGCCGGTTTATGTGGAGAAGCCGGTTTGCTCAGATTTTCTCTATGTTAATTTTTACGGAAGCTATGAATAAATTAGCGCGACATTTCTCCAAAGCGTTTTGTAACTAAGTCATTGGTAACATTGTTTTGTAACTAAGTCATTGGTAACATTGTTTTGTAACTAAGTCATTGGTAACATTGTATTGTAATTGGTAACATTGTTTTGTAATTACGCAGTGTGTTACTTATTTATAGATTCTGTTTCAGATTATCCTTTAATATTTTTTAAACTTAGTATAAAAGAACTTAGAATTTAAGTACCGACTATCCACGCACACTAAACCTTGATTTTTGAAGTTAATGCGTGTACAGTAATTATACATTTAATAATACAATTTTCTACTTGTTTATACACTCAGTTACAGATGACACAACAATATTATTCCGATTACGCAAATTGTTCTGTTTTCCGGCTATTATTAGACGATTTTATTCAGATTACGAAGGGGTTATGGAAATCAGAGGGTTGAGATAGTTTTTACCCTAACAATTCCAACAGATCCTTCCTAAACTGTATATAATGGTCCAATGATAGCCAGAAAAAACTGCTAAAATGCGTCATAATTTTCAAAGGGTTAAATTTGACTTAGCCTTATACCAAGGGATCAATAACTTACCTTGGGTTAGTTGTGGTAGTGGTTGACGTAGTGGTAGAGATCGTACAAGTGGTAGTTGGGGTCATGATGTTCTGCTGATTGTTGTGGTAGTTGTTGTGGTAGTGGTGGTTGTTGTGGTAGTGGTGGTAGAGATCGTACAAGTGGTAGTTGGGGTCATGATTAACTGCTGGTAGTTGTGGTAGTTGTTGTGGTAGAGGTGGTTGTTGTGGTGGTGGTAGAGATCGTACAAGTGGTAGTTGTGGTAGTGGTGGTGGTAGTTAAGGTCGAGATGTTCTGTTGGTGTTTGTGGTAGTTGTTGTGGTAGAGGTGGTTGTTGTGGTAGAGGTGGTTGTTGAGGTAGTGGTTGTTGTTGAGGTAGTGGTTGTTGTTGAGGTAGTGGTTGTTGTTGAGGTAGTGGTGGTTGTTGAGGTAGTGGTGGTTGTTGAGGTAGTGGTGGTTGTTGAGATGGTGGTTGTTGTGGTAGTGGTGGTACAAGTGGTAGTTGGGGTCGAGGTGGTGGTTGTGGTAGAGATGGTGGTGGTGGTGGTTGTGGTAGAGATGATGGTGGTGGTGGTGGTTGTGGTAGAGATGGTGGTGGTGGTGGTTGTGGTAGAGATGGTGGTGGTGGTGGTTGTGGTAGAGATGGTGGTGGTGGTGGTTGTGGTAGAGATGGTGGTGGTGGTGGTTGCGGTAGAGGTGATTCTGATTGTGATAATGGTGGTGACAGTTGTGGTAGAGATGTTCTGAGGGCAGTTTTGGTAATGGTGGTAGCTATAGTAGAGATGACACTGGTGGTAGTTTTGGTAGAGATGGCATTGGTAGTAGTTTTGGTAGAGATGTATATTTCATTTGATTTTTTTGTATTCCTCTTAACTGTAGTGGTAATATCCATAGTATTAATGTTGGTAGTCGTGGTAGTAGAAGTAGTGGTGGTAGTTGTGATAAAGGTGATGGTGGTAGCCGTGGTAGTAGTTGCGGTGGTAGTAGTAGTAGCTGTGGTGGTGGTAGTAATAATTGTGGTAGCCATGGTCATAGTCGTGGTACTAATAGTAGTGGTGGTCTTAGTGGTAACCATTTTGGTGGTGGTGGTAGTTGTGGCGGATATAATGGTAATAGCGGTAATTATGGTAGCCGTAGTGGTTTTAATAAGGGTGGTAGTTTTGGCAGCCGTGGTATTAGTAGTGGTGGTTGTAGTCGTGGTAGCTGTGGTTGTAGTCGTGGTAGTCGTGGTGGTGGTAGTTGTGGTACCCGTTATAGTAATCATGGTACCCGTGGTGGTAGCTGTAGTGCCTCCATCTCACCCCGTTACCTGCATCTTCCTCTGTCACGCCAATCACCCGCATGTCCTCCCTCACTGCATCCATCAACCTCCTCTTTGGCTTTTCTTTTTTTCTTTTGCCTGGTAGCTCCATCCCAAGCACCCTTCTCCCAACATGCTCCACATGTCCAAACCACCTCAATCTCGCCTCTCTCGCTTTGTCCCAGAGCCGTCGTACATGCGCTGTCCCTCTAATATACTCATCTAAAATTCTGTCCATCCTTGTCACTCCCAAAGAAAATCGCAGCATCTTCAACTCTGCCCCTGTCTGTTTTCCAATGCCACCGTCTCCATACCGAACAACACAGCTGGTCTCACTACCGTCTTGTATACTTTCCCTTTCACTCTTGCAGAAACCCTTATATATAGCAGATCACTCCAACTGTCACCCTTCTCCATCCACTCCACCTGGCCTGCACCGTAGTGTGGTAAGTGGTTGTAATGGTAGCCGTGGTGGTAGCTGTAGTTGTGGTAGCTGTGGTTGTAGGTTTGGTAGCTGTGGTTGTAGATTTGGTAGCTGTGGTTGTAGTTTTGGTAGCTGTGGTTGTAATTGTGGTAGCTGGGGTTGTAGTTGTGGGAGCTGTAGTTGTGGGAGCTGTGGTTGTAGTTGTCAATCAATCAATCAATCAATTCCTTTATTTCGCAATAAATATGTACAGTACACAGTACAAAACACACACATTACATAATCCAATACAAATTATAGTAAAGTTAAATCAAAATGTATTAAACATTCAAAATTATTTCATATATACAAACTATTTACAATATTAGCTTCTGATAGTCAGGATAAAATCATCAAATAAAATATTATAAAAAATATATGCATTCAAAACTCAATTATGAGGATGGAAGTTATGCGATAATGAAAATTATCGAATTCAATTAAAATGCAATTTCTAAGACGTATTTGTTGCATATAACCGCTGTTAAAAAATAATAGTTACGCCCTTCAGGAGCTAAAACCCTATAATAGAAACATGGACCTCGCCTGTCCTCATGCCCTTGTACCCACTCAATCCTGGCTCTCAAAAACATCTAGATTTTCTCCTAGTAGCATCTACATTATAAGTTTTTCGAAACAAATTTACCACATTTTGAACCAAGAAACCTTCTTTAATAATAGGAATATTATGCCTAATTATAGGATTTTGAGACCTTAATACTCTTTTGCAGTATCGTGCTTGAACTAATGCTGTATATGATGATTGAGTAGCAATTGTTTGCATCGAGCTGCCGTGATAGTGGCTGCTGGCGTAGGGAGGTACGCCACAAATACGCTTTAAGGGATTTATTAAATGCAACTGAAAATGCTTTAAAACCATTAGAATTAAAAGAAACTGTCGTGATTCCATAGGGGAAGTCCATAATCTGGTAGACCGTAAGAATTAAAAAGAAATAACATTGTATCTTTGTTCACCTTGTTTGTTAATTTCTAAAAATAACTATTAAAAGATCCATACAAATTATTTATTCTAAAAGTTATGTCATCTGAGTCTTTAAAATTAAACAAAATATTGTGGCCCAGATATTTGAATCCCTTCACCACCTCCAAGGTATCTCCGTTCAGCTCAATGCTCTGCGCCTGCTGATTATTATTGGTAGTAAATATCATGCATTTAGATTTATCTCTGTTAATTTTAAGTAAATGTTGATCAATACAAGAACATAATTTGCTATATAATATATCCATATCTTGAAAAGAATCAGCCAGGAGGACTATAATGCATCAGCGTAGGCTAATATGTTGCATCTCACATCTCCATATTTACATCCTGCATTAGTACCAGCCACTTCATTTATAATTTTGTCCCATGTATAGAATTGTATAGAAAGGGTGAGAGTATTCCACCTTGCCTCACACCTTTCTCAACATAAACATAGTTTGCTAATAAGAGTCTTGCCATCTTACATTCGCTTTCTGATTCCTTAGGTAATGCATTAAAATTAATATTACATCTACCGGTAGTGACAATTCTAATAATTTGTTCCCTAAAATAAAATGGTCTACCCTATCAAAAGCTTTACTTAGGTCAATAAATGTAGCTACTGCATTGTTCTTACAATTCGAGTATTTTTTCATAATGTCTTTAAGAATAAAACAAGTATCTGTGGTTGAAGACCCTGATTTAAACCCGAATTGTCTAAAGTTGAGAACCACTTTTTCAGATAAAATATCTAAAATAAATAATTCAAATAGTTTTAAAATGCATGAGAGTTGTAGTAATGGGTCTGTAATTATCTGACTCTGTAATATTTTTCCTACTGTCTTTTATAATAGGTGTAATAGTACCCTTCAGCAAGTCACCAGGGAGATAGCAGTGGATAAAACAAGTATTTAAAAAATGAGCAATATTTTCCAAAAAAGACTAAGCGGCATTCTTTAAAAAAAATTGTGAATAATATCATGACCTTCACCAGAGTTAAGACGCATTAACAATTGTTTTATAGTGTGACTAGAGATCTTTAAACGCATTTTTCTACCTTCAGGCCACGCTTGCTTAATATCATTTAAGAAGTCTCGCTCGGCGTTAGGATTATTTGGAGGTTGACTTAAAAGAAATTTTTCTTTAAATACTTTAGTTATATTAGAATTGCCACTCTGGCCATTTATAACACTTGATACCTTTTTACACCCTTTCTTTATTTTTACTTCATTCCAAAATTCACTCTTATTCTTATATAAAACTTTTCCGTTATTGAATTACAAATCTCTCTCTGTTCGTTAATTTTACATTCATTTAGTGCCTTTTTAAACTTCCTTCCGACTGTCTAACATATCTCTATGAATATCTGTTCCTCGTATCCTGCCATTCCTCACCCAGGTTAAGAATTTCTCCCTGGCAATAGTGTGTTTAGCCTTAATACACCGGTTCCATCCTGGTATCACTTTATATTTGTTCTTTTTAATATTAGCACGTGCATAAGTCTTCTACTAGCGCTCACAATGCTGGTCGTGATTAGTGGAATACAATTTATCAATCCTTCTTAGATGACTGGGATCCCGGCCCCCTAACCTATGGCAATGCATGAATAGGGAAGGAATAAAAAATCTTGTAAAAGATTGTCAACCCTCTGATTAATATGATTAATTTCTTGCATGCTTAACCTTTGCCAGATAACACGAGTTTGATTATTGTCAGCAAGTAAGCCAGAAATCTTTAATCTTTTGACCTCCCCTAGTAAATTTTAAAGTAGCTTCCATTGGCAAGTGTTCCGATCCTATAATGTGTTGAAGTATTTTTATGTTGTTAAATTGTAATATGATTGTGCACCTTTCCTAGTTACATGATCCAGCCATCTGGTGACGGAATCCCCATATCCAACAAAATGTATAGGAGTCATTATCCAATATATCCACATCATAACAACCTCAGTGAGTTTCTATTAATAAACTCTGACAAATTTCGCCAGGCTCTACCTGAGAAAGGGTCGGCATTGAAGTCCCCTATCAGAAAAAATTTCATCGTAATTAATATTGCTGATAAGATCCATCAATACTGATAAGGACTCTAAATATTTATTTAAAGTTTCAGCTCTCCATAACGTCACTATTCAGATAAATATTGATAAATGCCACATTGCGCCCAAATAATATTTATATTAAGGACCATATAATTTGTTTCCAATATTACTTTATTGAACTCTATTTGTAGGTCCTTTCTCCACAAAATGGCCATTCCTCCCTCAGGTCTGCCGGCATTACTTACCAATGATTTATGAGAATAGGTAGCCCCCACAGCAATGCTATCATACTCCTATCTACAAAATCTAATATTGCTAGTTTGTCGTCAGTTAAAAAAGTTTCCTGTAAAAAAATAAAATCATAGCCAGAAGATGCTAAGTTTCTGACTAAATCAATATTCTTCTTTAAAGAGCAGCAGTTATAAGAACATATTTTTATACAATCAGAAGCCATTATTAAAAAGAAATAACTAAAAAATATAAACGTGAAGAATATCTAAATGGTAAATACTAATTATGTACTAGCTTGTGCCTCAAGTCCTCGGGACCTATTAAAAAACTTGTCCACTACTATTTCTTCAGGCCATAATGCTTCATTAAATAATTTTTCTCTCTCTGATAGTTTTACCGTTACTTTAAAAGTTTGATGATCAAAGGATCTAATGTTTAATTTACTTAAAGCTATAATTTCTATTTTAAATACCTCCTTAATATAATCTTGTAAGTCTTTCTCCGTTGCATCGTTGTCAACTCTTCCAATGAAAACATCAATTGATCTTGCAGCACCTTTAAATGACAAGCCATCACTCTTTTTGGAACCTTTCACTCCAGTTGTTACCTTCCTTTGGTAGTACCTGGTTTCGCTTCCTACCCTTTACCAGCGTCCATCCGTCGTTCCCTGGTGATAGTTGACGCTGGTGGGATGGGGTAAGGGGATCCCCAGGGCTCCCAGCTACAGGGGGCCGGAAGTTGCCCTTTGACACAGCACCCGTACTTCTTCTAGTGACACGGGACGATAGGATGCCAGGCCGGGTAGTCTCCCTCCGCACATCCACACCTCTGCTCCGTCCAACCGAGCCAGATCCCCCGTCCCCCCCACCCCACCACCGGTCGTCCCCACCTCACCAGCACCGTTCCTCCTCATGTTGGGAAATACGTCAGCATCACCACCATCATCTCCAGCACTGCTCTCCACCGTCCGCCTCTCCCTCTCGTTGCTTCTTCTCCTCACCTCACTTCTGCTTCCCGTTACGTTTCCGCTCTCCTCTCTCGCAGCTTCCAAAGTACCTCGTCCGTTCCTCACACTAGGTGTCGAGCTACTAATTATCAGCGCTTCTGCGTAATTTCTGGTGTTGTTAACGTCGTTGTTGAAGTTCCGTTCCTCATGTTGTGGAGGAGGTGATCCTGGATGTTCTATGACGTCACGGAGAGAAACCATGTCATCCAAAACATTAGCATCATTCACTGTTATGTCTCGTACTGCTTCATCCATTCCTGATACAGCACTGGTGAACTTATACTTTAAATCAGCAAAGTCAATTTTTAGGTGTCGTAGGGTGTCAGCCGTATTTATAACCTCCGTTTTTATGTCTAATATCTTTGGCAAAAGTTCCTTAATCAAAGCTGTGTCCTCTGATAGATTTAGCAACAGAGGACCAAGTTTTTCCAGTCCGATAGGGGGCATTCTTTTGTGCGATTCGGTCACAAACCTCACAGGCTTCTTTGCTTTGGTGATTCGATCATGAAGATCAATTAGATCTTTCACTTCTTTTCGTTTTTTTTCAGGATCTCTTCTCCAGCACAAATCTTCACTCAAGATGCCAACA
>CM064562.1:10721879-10905430 GCA_032716605.1 Paralithodes platypus | reverse complement strand
AGAGTACAAAGGAAAATCCAGAAGCAACAAACAGATACCTAGTGACCCTTCTAGGCTGCTTGTCCTCCAAAACACTGAGGATCAAGTGTCCAAACAGTGGTTTAGAGTGGGTAAGGGAACATTGGAAAGGGAACTACTGCCCTGCCACTAACGTGGCAGGAATAGGAAGTTAGTAGGGGACATATGGGTTAGTAACTGAGGGGAGGATAAAATAAAGTTATTCATTTACAAACGCAGTCAGTCGCGGGTTTGATGCGAGATATTTGTCTAGGCGGAATTTAAATGAATCAACGGTGCTGCAGTCTATAACGTCTCGGGGAAGCCCATTCCACAAGTTGACAACTCGATTTGAAGAAGAAATTCTTAGATTCGTGTGAGTTAAAAGATTTACCACTAATTTTGCAACCGTTTCCCCGCGTGTAATTAGATTGGTCGATAGTGAAGTACTTACTACAGTTCATATTGTCGATGCCTTTGATGATTTTGAACACTTGAATTAAGTCACCTCTTAATCTGCGTGGGTTAAAGGAAATAGATTTAATTCTCTAAGGACGCTCTTCGTATGGTTTGTTCTTTAGGATAGGTATCATTTTGGTAACTCTACGTTGAACTCGTTCTAGCTTGTTTATGTCTTTTTGGTAATAAGGGCACCAACAATGAACGCAGTATTCCAGAAGAGGGCGGACTAAGGAATTGTAAAGGGTTAGGATTACGTCTTTGGATTTATGCTCAAATGATCTTGCCTATAAAGCCAATATTTTGTTGCCTTCTTAACAACTTCTGAACATTGTTGACTCGGTTTTACGTTACTCGATATTGTTACTCCCAGATCGGTTTCTCTGTTTACATTCTTAAGCTGAGTGCCATTCATCGAATAGTTTGCTTTCTCATTTAGGTATCCGATATGTAGTACTTTACATTTATCCGCATTGAAACTCATTTGCCAAATTTGGGCCCAATGTGACAATTTATCTAGATTGTGTTGCATATCGTCAAACTTGTTCTTTTGAGGGTACACCATTTGCAATTTTTGTATCGTCAGCAAATTTTGAGATTGTACAGGTGAGACCCTCATCTACAGTATGTCGTTGATGTAAATTAGAAAGAGAATTGGTCCTAGAGAGAGAGAGAGAGAGAGAGAGAGAGAGAGAGAGAGAGAGAGAGAGAGAGAGAGAGAGAGAGAGAGAGAGAGAGAGAGTGCGGGGGGGAGGTAAGCTGGATCCCTTTAGAGAGCTGGAAGGGGAAGGGGTTGGGGGGGGCTAGGCGATAAGTTTGGATAATTTCATAGAGCAGCATCTAGGGTAGCGCTAACAACAACAAATTATTAGTTTTACCATCCATATTCATTATGTATATATGTATTGTGTATGTATTATTCATTATACATACCACAAATCAGAAATGGAGAACGAGTGGTGATGTGGGAAGGCAAGGGAAACCGGAGGGGGAGGGGGGATGGGGGAATAGCGGGTGAGGAAGGAGAGAATGAGGGGCAGGGTGTCAGGAAGAGGACAGAAGAAGAGGGGGGGGGGGGGGGGGGGGGCGGGAGTCGGAAGAGAGAGAATTAGAAGAAGAGAGGAAGGAAGAAGAGAAAGGAAGAGGAAAGGAGAGGGGAGAGGAGGAAGAGGGGGGGAAGAAGAGAGGATGAGGAGAAAAGAGGAGAGGAGGGGGAGGAAGGATGAGGTGAGGAGGGGGAGGAAGAGGAGAGGAGGGGGAGGAAGAGGAGAGGAGGGGGAGGAGAAGAGGAGAGGAGGAAGAGGAGAGGAGGGGGACGAAGATGAGAGGAGGAGGAGGGGGAGGAAGAGGAGAGGAGGGGGAGGAAGAGGAGAGGAGGGGGAGGAAGAGGAGAGGAAGAGGAGAGGAAGAGGAGGGGAAGAGGAGAGGAAGAGGAGGGGAAGAGGAGAGGAAGAGGAGGAAGAGGAGAGGAGGGGGAGGAAGGGGAGAGACGTGGTGGGGAGGAAGGAGAGAAGGGAGGGGGAGGGAGAGGAGAGGGGGGGAAGAAGAGACGGGGGGAGGAGAGGGGGAGGGTGGGAGGAGAGAGAATAGAAGGGGGAGGGGAGAAACAAGCAGGGATTGGAATTTAGAAGGGGGAGGGGGAGGGGGGGGGGGCATCGATATCACCTCATTCGCTCGTTTGCACCTTATAATTATGAGTTAACGTACCCCTCTATGTTCACCGCACCTCACCAATATAATGTATACACGTCAACTTGTTTCTGTTATGACCTAAATATCCTGGAGGTCGACGATATTCCCGTACTTACCATTTGTTAAAATATAGACTGACCACACGGCAGACACGAACCGACTCATTCAGTCGTAACTCTATGAATTTCTTGTATGTATATAATATTTTACATGCATGAATACCTTATCATGCATGGAATTCCAGTACACACTTATTATGTAAATGTATACACGGAAATATTCCCATACACACCTTAAATACGGTAAAAACGCGAAGAGCCAACGACGAGACATCCGTTCACTTCTAGGAGAATGAAAGCACTGAGTAATGACGTCACATTGAAACGCCCCCTGCCGGACAATCCAAGAGTCCTGTTCTTATTTTATGATAGTTTATTAATCGACTTCCGCATTATCTACAGGCTTAGGATGTTCACAGAACATAGTATGTTTTATCTTAGATATTTGGAAGTTGTTGTAAGCTGCATTTAGGGCTTGTGATGCAGACATATATAATTTTTAAACTGAAACACTGGCATCGATATCAACTTCACCATAAAACAGATGGAGTAAAAACATGCGCGAGAGTCAAATGATACAATTACTATTTGTACAGTTGGCCGCATAAATGTGTGCACAGGAATAATAACGTTTTTAATTTTGTTTAGCTTGAAGCAGGTCTGGGGGCCGTGTATTAGCTTGAAGGAGGTCTAGGGGCCGTGTTTTAGCTTGAAGGGGTTTGGGTCCCGTGTTTTAGTTTGAAGGATGTCTGGGGTGCCGTGTTTTAGCTTGAAGGGGGTCTGTGGGTCGTGTTTTAGCTTGAAGGGGGTCTGGGGGGCCGTGTTTTACCTTAACGGGGGTCTGGGGTGACGTGTTTTAGCTTGAAGGGGGTCTAGGGTGCCGTGTTTTAGCTTGAAGGGGGTTTGGGGTGCCGTGTTTCAGCTTGAAAGGGGTCTGGGATGCCGTGTTTTAGCTTGAAGGGGGTCTGGGGTGCCGTGTTTTAGCTTGAAGGGGGTTTGGGGTGCAGTGTTTTAGCTTGAAAGGGGGTCTGGGGTACTCTGTTTTAGCTTAAAGGGGGTCTGAGGTCCGTGTTTTAGCTTAAAAGGGGTCTGGGAGCCGTGTTTTAGCTTGAAAGGGGTCAGGGGTGCCGTGTTTTAGCTTGTGGGGTGTCTTTAAGGGGGTAGTACTCGCTTTTTATGGACCCCCTTCTCCCTCATGTTTAGCATATTACCCTCGAACTCTGCCCCTTCAGGTCACGTGACACCAGGACGCCCCAAATCTTTCTCCTCTGTTGTCTAACCTTTCCAGTACCGACGACGTCTTTTTGTTTGATTTCAGCTGCATTTAGACGATTTTATGAAGCTTAGAAAGGATATATGGTAGCTAAAAGGATACATTTTGCTAGCCTGTAATCTATTAACGGGTAGACATCCTTCCGAAGCTGAATACAACCGTTTAATAGTTGACAGAATATAAAGGATGTCACCGGTAGGCTACTGAATGAGTTAACCGTGGTAAGGTTACTCTTCTCATTTTGCTAGACTATTTTTACTTCCATTCGTAAAATCTCGGGGTTTGCATAAATTCATGGGGCAACTATACATGATGTTCATGTGAATGTTAGGCCTACTTGGATAGGATATACATTTTGGACTCAATAAAACACACCTATGTCCCCCCTATAATGAAAGCAAAATTACAATTTTCTTTGAGTGGAATACGTTTTCTTCTAATGATAATTTAAGCAGTAACTATGCAATATTTTATTTCACAAGTCAAGTGGTGAGCACGCTACGTGTGAATCTGCAAGACCCGGGATCGAATCCCTGCCACGGCGGACATTTAGTTGGTGTGTTAGTACGTCCTAGCATGTTTCACATGCTCGCACCCAGTCAGGGAACATCCTGACGACGTATACAGACTAAACACACATAATAAAGCCACTCCAACAGCTTCTTCTCTCTCCAACACCCCTTCTCTCCTCTCTACATGCTTCAGAAAAATAGGAAAAGTGGAATGTAGATACGAGGTGCCGTTGTAAAGGCTTATCCCTCAATACTTCATCTGATCTTCAGCTGTGAATTTCCCACTCAGTACCAGTGAGTCGGTGACATAATTTTCATTATATTCTGGCAACTATTAGATTATTATATTCAGTTTAAACAGGGTCAACAGCAATTATCAGGCTTCGAACTATCTCACTTAACCCTTTTACTACCACAGATCCTTCGCAAACTTCACAAGATTGTCTAAATATTGTTTGAATAAAACATAAAAAACGTCGCCGGTACTGTCTTGATGGTGTAATGGTTAGAGTGTTTACGATCTGTATGTGGTATCCCAGGTTCGAATCCCGGGAAGAGCACATGCTTTCATTAATTTCATTGGGAAGCTTTTGGTGTTGGGAGTGAAATTACTGTCATAAAAAACGCTATACTTAAAGCTTTTGTAATAGTTTTGTCTACTATCTTCTCCATTATATCCCTTTTAACCTCCAAATTTTTAATCTTTGCTTCAGCCAGTTTAGTTTTATTATTATTTTTTTCACTTCATGCATCACCTCAAGTTCATGTTTTTTTCTTTTAGGAATCTGGATTCCTCAGTTTTCTTGAGCATTCCATTCTTCTATTGCGCTTCACCTAGTCACCCTCATCAATTCTCTCTACATGGCCAGACCACCGTAATCTGCCAGTATGCAACACCTCACAGATAGGCCTACTCTATACCACGTAGCCTTCAACTCTGCTTTTCTTTATTATATTGTATCTATCAGAGTTGGGTCAGTTAAGTTAATTAACTTAACTTTTACCGATTAAACGATTAAGTTAATTAACTTTTAACTTAACTAGTTAATTTTGAAAAAAGGGTTAACTTAACTTAATCGAAATTTTTCAAAGTTAATTGATCAATTCGATTAATTTTCGATTAATTATCAATTAATTAATTTTCCATTGTACTAGATATGGAAATCGCATTTCAAACCACGTGGTCACTCGCTTGTCTCCAACGGTCAATACAGTTAACATTTACCTTTACCTGCCTCAGCGGTCAGTAGCCTAATTACCTTTTAATTGCTGTATGTCGAAAGTGGGTGGGTATTCTCCTCCTTAGTTCATCTAGCCGGCTGAATTTGGTTACCGGTTCCCTGTTCCTTATTCGGAAAATTTTAACTCTGGCTATATCTTCTATAATTTTCGAGGGGCGGAAATGAAAGATATCTCAAAAGGAAACTGATACATTCCTCTTTCGAATGCAACCATTAAATGCATCCAAATAACCTCACAACATGTTCAAAACCGACTCACAACCGTAATACCTCTCAGTTCCTTATTCTAAGAAGTCAATCAATCGGCTATATTTTCTATACTTTTCGAGGGGCGGAATTGAAACATATCTCAAAGGGAAGCTGACACATTCAGCTTTCGAATGCACCCATTTAATGCATTCAAATAACCTCACAACATGTCCACAACCGTCTCACAACCATAATACCTCTCAGTTCCTTATTCTAACTTCAAATTAAATATACTGTAATACGCCGAGTATAGACTTTACGAAGAACTATGTGTGTGTGTGTGTGTATGTGTGTGTGTGTCTGTTATTCTATATAGATCTACAGGTGTGTGTATAGGAGGAGCATTGTATAGGAGGGCGGGGGAAGGGTTTGGGACAGAGGTCACTAATCCTCTTAGAGGATGCCGACCTCTAACCCAGACGTACCTATTGTCATAAATATTTGTCTCCAATGTCAAACTTTTTGCATTTTATTATTATATGTTTCCGGTTTTGTTTTGTTTATAATTCATAACAATTTTAGGACGTTTTCAATGTTTCTATCTAGCATAATACCTCTCAGTTCCTTATTCACCAAAGTCAATCAATCGGCTATATTTTCTATACATTTCGAGAAGCGGAAATGAAACATATCTCAAAAGGAAGCTGACACATTCAGCTTTCGAATACACCCATTTAATGCATTCAAATAACCTCACAACATGCCTACAACCGACTTACAATCATAATACTCTCAATTTTTGAAGGAGAAAAGGGACACACCTTACCATTCCCGGAGCTATATTTTCTATATTTTTCGAGGAGCGGAAATTAAACATATATCAAAAGGAAGCTGATACATTCAGCTTTCGAATGAACCCATTACAGTCATTCAAATAACCTCACAACATGCCTACAACCGACTTACAATCATAATACTCTCAATTTTTTAAGGAGAAAAGAAACACACCTTACCATTCCCGGAGCTATATTTTCTATATTTTTCGAGGGGCGGAAATGAAAGATATCTCAAAATTAAAAGTAATAAACCGCTTACGGGAAAATGGCTTGTCCAAAATTTAAGGGGGGTCACCGTTTTTTTGTGTATCTTTCCCTCCTCTTCTCTCTTTCCCTGGCTTGTATCCATTCGGCCCCATTCAGCCAACTGTTTTAAGACGTTTATCCCCATCCAGGGGTGTCGATTTCTTCCTGGCGAGCGAGCAGCTCAGAGTAATAAAACGTTTGAACCGAAATTGTGTATTCTGTGACTTTGGGAGAGATTGATATCCTTGTTGTATTATCCGAGCCAGTTCTGACCCCGTTGATTAATACAGGTGATAATAAAGGTGTAATTTAATGCATACTTAAACATATATTAATAAAACAATTGCCGTTATATGTTTGTTATATAATTCCATAAAAAAAACTCTTACAATAGCTAATCGATGACAAACTTACACCTAAAACACAAGTATGCTTAACTTACCAGTATATGATGAACTACTATAATCATGAGAGGTATAGCATTGCAAGGTATTCATTTTACGTACACTATACTCCGTTTCTATTTAGCTGACGATAAATTGAATCCCTTAGCGGCTAATTTCACGATACTTAATTAAGGGGAGATTTCCACTTGAGGGATTGTTTTCTGGATCCTTTTCTCCCTCATGTTTATCCCCCATTGCTTTTGAGATTTTAAGACGTTCACCCCATTAGTTTGTCGATTTTAAGAACCTTCACCCCAATTTTAAGAACTTTCGTGCCATTTAGGTGTCAATTTTTTTCTGGCGAGCGATAGCGAGCCTGTAATTTAAGAGGAATCAGCCTTCGGCTGAGACATTTTTCTACCGAAAAATGTACAAATTTATCTTGAAAGGGGGTCAAGGGAGTGTCATTTTTAGATTGATAGAGGTCTAGGGAACAAACTAAAAACCTCCCCTTAAAGGAAACATATGAAACTCTCTGCATCCTAATAAGACCAAGTTTCTATAATTAGCACCATATTTCACCAACAAATCTTCAAAATAACTGAAAAATCTTGATTGGAACTTTGCAATTTAATTACGGTCAGTTGCAAAGAAACAGAGTTTAGTTCGGGATTGAAGTTGGGTCGGCAGGTTCGCAATCAGTAACACTAACCACTACGCCGACACAGCCCATGCACATCAGATCAGATCAGATGAAGGTATTGAGGGATAAGCCTTTGCAACGGCACCTCGTATCTACATTCTACTTTTCCTATTTTTCTGAAGAGTGTAGAGAGGGGAGAAGGGGTGTTGGAGAGAGAGGAAGCTGTTGGAGTGGCTTTCTTATAAGTACAGCAGAATATCAGTAATACTAAGTGTGCAATAAAATTAAGGGAGCCCACCTCGTTTTTTTTTTCTCTCTTTCCCTCTCTCTTTGGCTTGTATCTATTCGGCCTCATTCAGCCTACTGTTTTAAGACGTTTACCCCCATCCAGGTGTTAATATTTTCCTGGCGAGCGGTAGCGAGCCAGCTTATATATATTTTTGTTTTGACAGCAAGCTAAATGTGTAAATTTTTCGATAGAAAAATTTCTCCGGCGAAGCCGTATTTCTCTATACAATGCTGGCTCGCTATCGCTCGCCAGGATGAAAAAGACACCTGGATGGGGATAAACGTCTTAAAACAGTTGGCTGAATGGGGCCGAATGTATACAAACCAGAGAAAGAGAGAAAAGGAGAGAAAGATAAAAAAAACCCGGTGACCCCCTTAACAGCATAATTATGGCTTCAGTAATATTGCATTATCACTATTTTGTGTTTGTGTTCGGAATCATACATAATTGAGTTTATAATAGTGATATGAACGTACGGTCGCGCTAATAAGTCATGTCCCAGCTGTCATTACGTTGGGCTTCCTCTGTGCTGTATTAATATCTGTCTATTATGTTGAATAGGGTAGGGTCAGTGTAGGAACATGTTTGAATATTTCACTCGATATGAAGAAATGAAGCTTAGATATTGCCGATACCATTTATGGATCAAAACATACTTGGTGCCGAGACATCACTTATTAGCGCGACTGTACATACTTATAATATTAGCACATCTTTAAAACTACAATGTCCAGAAATCTTTGCAAATAGTCAACTATGTCATGTTTCTGCGCTTCAAATTACTTCTTACCTCATTGTACCGGCGACGTCTTTTTAAGGGGGAGGGGGGGGAACTGTTTTTGTTTTGTCCTTTTCTATCTTTCTCTGGCTTGTATCCATTTGGCCCCATTCAGCCTACTGTTTTAAGACGTTTATTCCCATGCAGGTGTCAATTGTTTACTAGTGAGCAGTAGCGAGCCAGCATATTTTTTATTTTTGTTTGACAGCAAGCTAAATTTGTACATTTTTCGATAGAAAAATGTCTCCGGCGAAGCCGGATTTCTTCATATAATGCTGGCTCGCTATCGCTCGCCAGGAAGAAATCGACACCTAGATGGGGATAAACGTCTTAAAATAGTTGGCTGAATGGGGCCGAATGGATACAAGCCAGAGAAAGAGAGAAAAGGCCAGAAATAACAAAAAGCAGGTCACCCCCCTTAACTTTATATGCTGGCTACTATTAGACGATTTTATTCAATTTAAAGGTGCCACTAGCAATTAACAGGCTTCCACCTATCTCACCCTAACCCTTTTGTACTACCACAGATCCTCCTTAAACTGCACAACATCGTCTACAAATGTAGCTAAAATTGAATACAAAAAAATACGTCGCCGGTACAGAAGGGGTTAATATATAATAATAATCATAATAAACGTCCACTGACATCATCATATCTATTTATATATATATTTTATAGTTAATCCATCAAAAATACATATGCCAAAGATTTCTTAGTGACGATGGATGAAGAATTATGTATTTCAAAGGCAGATCTCCAATTATGTATTTCAAAGGCAGATCTCCAATTATGACGCCTTAAGGGGAGATTTCCACTTAAAGGATTTTTTTTCTTGACTCCTTTCTCCCTCATGCTTAGCCCCATTGTTTTTTCTAACTTTAAGACGTTCGCCCCATTATTTTGACGATTTTAAGAACTTTCAACCAATTTCTGTCAATTTTAAGACCTTTCGTGCCATTTAGGTGTCGATTTTTATCCTGGCGAGCGATAGCGAGCCTGTAATTTAAGTGGAACCGGCTTTCAGCCGGGAAATTTTTCTACCGAAAAATGTACAAATTTATCTTGAAAGGGGCTCAAGGGGGTGTAATCTTAAGCTTGAGGGATATATAGGGACCAAACTAAAAACCTCCCCTTAACCAGTAAGCATATTAATTAGCTTAGTGATACAATTAATCTAACAAATACTTTAATTATCGGTAACAAACAAGCAAACAAAATCTTGTCGTTCGCATGAATATAGTTTGAAGAGTTTAAAAGTTGCAAATTATTCGCAAATTCACATATATTGTATATCGTCAGTGGGTTTCTAAAGTAATATAATAATTAGCCGGATAAAAAGCTTCTTTGATATTCATATGGCGGTGTCACATATTTTTTTTTTTTTTTTTTTTTTTAGCAGAGTATTTGTATGGAAATTTGGTGTCCGCTATGATTTGTCAAGTCATTTGAGGGATTATGTACCCTTTACTTTTGTCTCATTTTATTATTCATGATTATGAGACACATGGTGACAAATCTGCCATGGTAGAGATGAACATAATCACATACTTGGCCTTACGAATATATTTACTGGGGTACAGTGACTTAAGGGGGGGGGGTCACCTGCTTTTTTTATCTTTCTCTCGTTTTCTCTCTTTTTCTGGCTTGTATCCATTCGGCCCCATTCAGCCAACTGTTTTAAGACTTTTATCCCCATCCAGTTGTCGATTTCTTCCTGGCGAGCGACAGCTAGCCAGCATTGTATGGAGAAATCCGGCTTCGCCGGAGAAATTTTTCTATCGAAAAATGTACAAATTTAGCTAGCTATCAAAACAAAAATATATATATGCTGGCTCGCTACCGCTCGCCAGGAAAATATTGACACCTGGGTGGGGGTAAACGTCTTCAAACAGTAGGCTGAATGGGGCCGAATGGATACAAGCCTAACAGAGACGGAGAGAAAGAGAAAACAAAAGCGAGGTGGGCCCCCTTAAATTCCAGTAAAAATCTACTAAGTGATAAAGATATTCAATGGCAAAGAGTTCAATTCCCAAATGATAATTATACTGTATAGAATAATATGAAAAACAAACAAATAAACATGGCTTTGTATTTCAGATTTCGAATTATTACCCCCTTTGCATGGTACTAGTTTTGATTATGGCCTTCAGAGGTTATATTGCACACGAGAGACGCTTCACTATGAGCGTCATGACCACCAATTTTCTGTGGGGTTTTTTTCTCTCTCGAGGGTTACTTAAAAATTACTTCTAAATTACTTATGGTCAATGGCAAGATAAGTAAAAGTTAAGTAAAAGAAAGACAAAGAGTGATGAATAAGTATTAAGTGAAACGTAAAAGTTAAGTAAAAGAAAGACAAAGAGTGATGAATAAGTATAAAGTGAAAAAACAAATCACAGATAGCATGTAAAACCGGAACAATGTCTGCATGGCATGTATGGCACTTAAGGGGAGGTAGACCATTTTTCTGGACCCCCTTCTCCCTAATGTTTAGCCCCACTAGTTTTGAGATTATAAGACGTTCGGCTCATTAGTTTGGCGATTTCAACACCTTTCGCCCCATTTCGTTTTCAATTTTAAGATCTTTCGTGCCATTTAGGTGTCGATTACTTCCTGGCGAGCGATAGCGAGCCTGCAATTTTAAGAGGAACCGGCCTTTGGCCGGTACATTTTTCTACCGAAAAATTTACAAATTTATCTTGCAGGGGGGTCTAGGGGGTGTTTTTCTAAGCTTGATGGAGGTCTAGGGAGGAAACTAACAAACTATATGAATAAATAAATTAATAGAGCAAACAAACGGCCAGTCTCCCCTTAAGTGTGTTATGCCTCTCATCCAGCATCGACTTACACCACGGAGGAAGTGTCAAATACCACGGGAACTAAGGTGGCTCATAACCTAAGAAATAAAATAACAGTTAGTAGACTAATATTAAAGGGATTACATTGATAACTGATCATATATCTCACTCACTCACTCTCTCTCTCTCTCTCTATATATATATATATATATATATATATATATATATATATATATATATATATATATATATAAGCAGCTAGGTTTCAGTTTCGTAACAATATATATACTGCTGCCTCAGCCGGGATTGGAAGCGGGATCCTTAGATTTGGAGCCAGGCTTCTTCACTTATAGTCTGTGATCTGATATAATTCAAATAAATAAATGCCATGAAGGGCTACATAGATTATGGAGACAAACAGGGGGTAGCACCACTCAGGTCAAACTCATATATATATTTTGTCTATGTGACTGAAGGAGACCAAAGGCAATATTGCCTGCAACAAGTGTATCTCCCAACGTTAAAAGAGTGACAGAGAGCTAAGTTCAAGGTACATTAGAGTACAAATGTAAGGATATTGGTGTTCATGACTACTGTACATGCCTGATGCCTCTGGAAAGTACTATATAATATATGTCGATGTACTCAGCAAATTATTCATGCAAGGATAATCGTCCTAATAAAGGGTAAAGCCGCTGTCACACGAGAGCTTTTTCCGTCAATTTTCCATGAGCAAGTTTTTTCTCGTATTATTTCGGGACTTTTTCGCACTGGTATCGGCAACTAGACTGAAGGTAGATTACGTTAGGCGGCTGAAATCTGATAAAGTGTCATTTTTGAAGCGTCCACACCACAATTGCCCGTAAAATTGCTCGAAAAAGGGCTCGTGTGACTCTGGCTTAAGGAACCAAACTGACCTGATCACATAAGAGGGGTGCCTGATATGTCCGGCATTTTGTTGCTGACGTCTCTTCCGTTCCTGTAAATACACAATGATGAGGATACGCGCATTTAATCGCAAATTTGAATTGCTTTGATAAACTTCATAAATTATTTCATTCTTATACTACTTACTATACAAGTACAGCTTGTAAATACTAATAATTGTGTACATATAGTATACGGTATATAAAGGATTAAAGAAACACTTGAATAGTTATAATAATAATAATAATAATAATAATAATAATCGTCTGGTTACTTATATAGCGCCCGTATCTCCTCCTTCGAGGATTCACAAGCGCTTGGCTTTCTTTAGTCTACCAGAGACCATTACCCATCCCCCTTGCTCATGGGGAGATGGTAACCGCCGGCTGTATCCCAGAAAAACTTTTCAATCTGAGCGGGGATTGAACGCGAGACCTTCATGATGGGAATCAGGCACGCTATCAACTGAGCCAGCCGGACGGCTTGTATACAATCTGTTTATTATAATTTATAGCATTTACCAGTGCCCGTTTCAATTACTCTTCTTTCCTATTTCACTCCAGTCATCTGGTCTGGTAGTACACAAGCAAGAGAGAGAGAGAGAGTGTGTGTGTGTAAGAGAGAGAGATATATTGACATAGATACACTGGCCACACAGACCTTACGATCCAAACGAGGTGGTCAGAACTTAATTCTAGTAGAGATGGCATATCCGATAGAAAAGGAAAGTTGAAGGAAAGGATAGAAAAGAAGAGAGAGAGAGAGAGAGCGAGAGAGAGAGAAAAATAGATACACATATATATATATATATATATATATATATATATATATATATATATATATATACAGTAACTAACCTGGAGTAACCATCCGAATCATAGCCGTGCCAGCAACAAGAAGATCGGTGAGGCAGGAACCCCCGGAGTGGATGCTAGAAAGGGCACAACCAACCAACCTCTCATTACTCAGATGGGTCGTTTTTCTGGGCCTCTTTCTTCCTCATGCTTATCCCCATTAATTTTGAAATTTTAAGATGTTTGCCCCATTAGTTTGACAATTTTAAGACCGTTCGCCCCATTTCTTTGTCCATACTAAGACTTTTCGTGTTATTTAGGTGTCAAATTTTTCCTGGCGAGCGATAGCGAGCCTGTATTTTAGGAGAAACCGGCCTTTGGCCGGGAAATTTTTCTGCCGAAAAATGTACAAAAATATCTAGGAGGAATTTTGGGATGTTCTTTTAAGTTTGATGGAGGTCTAGGGAGGAAACTAAGAAATAATGAATAAATTAATGAAATAAATTAGTGTATGTTAGAAAGGCACACCCAACCTATCATTAGTCACACGTTTAAGGGGATATGGTTAACTTTTTGGCCGATTTTTGCATGTATTAATTATTTTTCTAGTTTCCTCCCTAGACCTCCATCAAATAAAAAAAAAAACATCCATTAGATCCCCCTTCTATATTAATTTGTACATTTTTCGGTAGAAGAACATCCCGGCCGAAGGCCGGTTCTTCACTATCACTATAGGCTCACTATCGTTAGCCAGGGAAAAAATCGACACCTAAATAGCACGAAAGGTCTATATATTGACGAAGAAATGGGGCGAAAGGTCTTAAAATCGACTAACTAATGGGACAAACATCTTAACATCTGAAAATTAATGGGGCTAAACATGAGGGAGAAAGTGGTCCAGAAAACCGGCCCATGTCCCCTTAACAGGTGCCGTTGTAAAGGCGTATCCTTTACATACACCACACACAGACAGAGTAGTTCGTATTGCAGGGCAAGTGAGCAGCGTTGCCAGGCGTACGATAATTATCGTACAAATACAATAATTTTCTATTTGTACAATGTACTACAATACCACGTATACAATAATGCGATAATTCAGAAATTTACTCACTTCCGTGAGTTATTGAAATCGGCATTTATGCTGCCAGTAGGGTGCCTAATTAGAGTAAGAGGGGGCAGAATGCCCTTATAACAAATGTAGACATATTTTATCTTATTTCACATAACTTTCCTAGTTGTACCTTCCTGCTGAATACAATCGTAACATTTTTAGCTCGTATTGGTGCACTTATTAAATAATTTCGAAATTACTATAATATTGTGTTTTGGTATGTGACCTTTGATAAATAATATTAATTATTATAAGAACAGGACTATATAGGTGAAATCCACGATGCTATATGCTGAAAACTCCGTACGATAATATTGATGCAAATACGATACTTTTGACATACTGTGTACGATATTTTGGTAAAATCCACCTGGCAACCTGCAAGTGAGTGGGGGAAGATGAGAAGGGGTAGGTGGTGTGGGGATTAGTATTGGTGATGGTGAGGGCGTAGCTACGGAGTCCTGGGGGACTCAAGGAGTCGGGTTGCTTGAACTCCTCGTCCTCCATGGCCCTCTTGCGCACTGCGGTCACCTTCATAGTGTGGGGCTTCAAGGTCCTTTTCCTACACTGACCAGACCCCAGCGCTGAATGGCACAGCCTACACCCTCTTCCCTCTGATGTTTGAGTCAGGGTCCCTGGGCTCCCCAGAAGAGTTCGGGTACATCTCCACTCTTCCCCTATAGGTTAGGGTTGTCTATGGTGTTAGGCGGTCCCCCTGTAATAGGGGTGTCTCTGGTGATAGCTGTCCCCCTGGTATCTGAAAGGGGTGTGGTCCCCTTGTAATAGGGGTGTCTCTGGTGATAGCTGTCCCCCTGGTATCTAAAAGGGGTGTGGTCCCCTGTAAAAGGGGTGTCTGGTGATAGCTGTCCCCCTGGTATTTAAAAGGGGTGTGTCCCCCTGTAATAGGGGTGTCTCTGGTGATAGCTGTCCCCCTGGTATCTGAAAGTGGTGTTTCCGGTTGGATGGGACTCGATAGCCTTGGCGGGCAACCTATCTAGGGGAAAAAACCCTACACAAATTACCGATGGGCGACATGCTAATCGGTGCCACTTACAGGTGGCGATTTTTATAACAGACATAACAGAATACCTTCACCTGCCCTGACCTGATATATTAAGGAGGGTCACCTGATTTTTTTTCTCTTGGTTGTATCCATTTGGTCTAATTCAGCCTACTGTTTTAAGGGTGACCGGTCAACTCAACCAGTAGACCATTTCAACCAGTATCTCTCAACCAGTACCAAATCAACCAATACGGTTAGGTTAGGTTAGGTTAGTACTATATTTTGGCACTGGTTTGGTTGGTCTGGGTTAATTTGGCACTGGATGAGAGCTACTGGTTGAAATGGTCTACTGGTTGAGATGACATGGAACTGTTTTAAGACATTTATCCCCATCCAGGTGTCAATTTTTTCCTTTCAGCATCTAGGGAAACCCAGCTTCGTCGGAGACATTTTTATATCGAACAATTTACAAATTTAGCCAGCTGTCTAACACATTATCCAAAATATTGTGGCTCGCTATCACTGGCCAGGTATAAATCTACACCTGAATGAGGATAAACGTCTTAAAACAGTAGGCTGAATGGGGCCAAATGGATACAACCCAGAGAGAGAATAAAGCAGGTCATCCCTATTAACTTTTACCATCTATTCATTCAGGAGGATAAATAAATAAATAATGTTTAGAAATAATATACTTATAATATATTTCCCAGGTCCAACTAATGCATATTATCACCAACCCACCAATTAACTTACACATACTTAATTAATGAAATAAATGAAACTAATGAATTTATGTGGTACTCCAAGGATTCGAACCTAGGATACTCACACAAAGATTCCGCGCACTAACCAGTACGCTATCAAGACAGAAAGACGGAAAAGGATTGACATGGATTATTGACAACACAGACCTTACGATCCAAACGACGTGGTCAGGACATATTTCTAGTTGAGATAGCAAACTTCAAAATAATGGAAATTGGAAGACTAGGATAGCACATAAGACTATAGTCAGTTCATTCTAGGTTGAGCAGAAATCGTAACCTCTATCCTCTAACTCATAAAGGGATTGAGCAAATGAGCTGTCAATTTCCACACATATTCCCTGGCCAAATCTTCCTATTTGGTAGAAATATTTGCTCGATTACTCTAGTCCTTTTTGAGTTATGAGAGGTTAGGGATTATGATTTCTGCCCAACCTAGAATGAACGGAGCTACTGAAAGAACAAACAATGGCATGCTGGGGACACTTGAGCTTGTATTCTAAAACAATTATTTCCCTTCGCAGCCCCGTTAAGGGGAGATGGGTCATTTTTCTCATTGGAACACCAAGCTATCGTCCGTTCTCTCAATACATCTTCAAGTTGAACACTATATACTCACATTGAGTTGGTTTCTGGTGGGCGCATGGTAGAAACGGTTTCTCCTATTGTAGTTGTTGCGGCGGTAGAAGGGGGAGCTGTAGGCCTGGGAGAGCAGCAGGCATAGCATCACCACCATCACCACTCTTCTTACCTAACAGTGTGTAAGAAATGGAGAGTACAGATCTACATTGTATATTTCTTTATTAATAGAGATAGTCAGTCGGTCAGTTATATTATTATTAATAGAGATAGTCAGTCGGTCAGTTATATTATTATTAATAGAGATAGTCAGTCGGTCAGTTATATTATTATTAATAGAGATAGTCAGTCGGTCAGTTATATTATTATTAATAGAGATAGTCAGTCGGTCACTTATATTATTATTAATAGAGATAGTCAGTCGGTCAGTTATATTATTAATAGAGATATTGTCAGTCGGTCAGTTATATTATTATTAATAGAGATAGTCAGTCGGTCAGTTATATTATTATTAATAGAGATAGTCAGTCGGTCAGTTATATTATTATTAATAGAGATAGTCAGTCGGTCAGTTATATTATTATTAATAGAGATAGTCAGTCGGTCAGTTATATTATTATTTCATAAACAGATACACAATGCATGGAGCATGGACACTGATGCTGTCGTGATTCTAGTAGAGCCATGAGAGATTATCAAACAGTCCTTTGTTCAAGGAGTTGCACCCACTGGGTCTAATGCTCTCTTATACAAAGCATTTGGTGACTTGCTGAATGCAACGGTGCTATCTATTCACACATATTATATTATTGCAATATAAGGTACTGAAGACCCCCCAACAGGGTGCAAAAAAAAAGTAAAGATTGAATCTACACAAAATACCCAAAGGCACTAGAGAAAAGCAACGGCAACTTAACCCTCTCCGACATATGCCGCAATTTTGAGCCTATTAGGGATACTTTAAAGCCATTGCTACCATCAGGGGTATTTAGAAACCTTTAGTTTAGTTACTTCAACCTCTGCAGTTGTCTTTGAGTTAGCTGTGGGCAGAAACTAATTTTGGAGAGGTAATTATAAGAGTGAGAGAACTCTATTTCTTATTGCTAATCTGGCAACCTCTGCGTCATATGAGTCTGAAGGGATGGTTCACTTTTTGGGCGATTTTTGCATGTATTCATTATTTTTCTAGTTTCCTCCCTAGACCTCCATCAAATTAAAAAAAAACATCCATTAGATCCCCCTTCTAGATTAATTTGTAAATTTTTCGGTAGAAGAATGTCTCGGCCGAAGGTCGGTTCTTCCAACATTACAGGCTCACTATCGTTCGCCAGGGAAAACATTGACACCTAAATAGCACGAACGGTCTAAATATTGACGAAGAAATGGGGCGAAAGGTCTTAAAATCGACTAACTAATGGGGAAAACATCTTAACATCTGAGAAATAATCTCATTAGGTCAATTATTGCACAACTCAACCAAAGACGAAATTAAACACCTAGAAAATGGAGTAGCGGAAACATTTGCACGATTCATGGCAAAGTCATTAACATTCAAAGTAGACCTTGTTACACGTGCTGGAGCAAAAAGGCTCTGGTAAAACACCGTGCAAACATTATTAAGGGGGGTGACCTGCTTTTTGTTATTTCTGTCCTTATCTCTCTTTCTCTGGCTTGTATCCATTCGGCCCCATTCAGCCAACTATTTTAAGACGTTTATCCCCATCTAGTTGTCGATTTCTTCCTGGCGAGCGATAGCGAGCCAGCATTATATGAAGAAATCCGGCTTCGCCGGAGAAATTTTTCTATCGACAAATTTACAAATTTAGCCTGCTATCAAACAAAAATAAAAAATATGCTGGCTCGCTATCGCTCACCAGTAAAAAATTGACACCTGGATGGGGATAAACGTCTTAAAACCGTAGGCTGAATGGGGCCAAATGGATACAAGCCAGAGAAAGATAGAAAAGGACAGAACAAGAACAGGTCACCCCCCTTAAAGACTTAGAATATAATGCTGAGGGCACCAACTTGACGCCGATGACTCATAAGTCCAGAGACAACGTAGGAAACATGAATTTTATTGAATTAAGTGCTTTATGGAGCAAATTTAAATGACAGTGGCAGGTGACATCCAAACAGGTGAGCAATATTCAAAACGTGGCAAATTAAATGCATACAGATATTTGATAACAGTGGTGTCACAAGCAATTTTTTTATAACACTTGTAAATCAAGCCAATCTTTTGAGCAATTGAAGAAGTAAGGAGTGGAGATGCTTCTTGAAAGTCAATTGCTGTCTCGGCCTGGCTATTAACGCCAAATAATATAGTTATGTATTTTCAATACATTATACTCACACCGTCCTGTTGTATGTTGAGGCATTTAACAGTGACATGGGCAGAGACAGGAAGTCTTTTTCAAATGTCTCGAAAGGATCATGAGGTACTGTGGTATAAAGGATCATGAGGTACTGTGGTATAAACAGATATTAAATCAGCATCTATTATTTAAAACTAATTTCAGACATGCTTTTGATCGGATCATGTCTGCCAATTTTGATTATAATAGTACATGGTTTATCTTCCTGAAGGTGACACTTCTCATGAGGTAGTTTTCTTGGGGGAATTACCAGGGAAGTCCATATAACTCAAGGCCGAGGCAAATCTATCGTTCATGTCGAAAGCTACTTGGGATGGGAAGCACTGTGGCCTGGAGCCTCAACCGGAAATATCTCTGGGAGTGAGCTTATATAATGGATTATCTTTTTACATTAGTTAGATTATGTTGGACTGGATCATAAATTATGGTCTTTGAGATGCTATCTCTTCCTTGTATATCCTTGTAGCTCTGTTGGCGCTCCCCCTCTCTACTTGTAAGAGGACGAACAATTCATCGACCTCCAAGGCCACCTGTCAGGTAATACAGTAGTTGGTGTTCTCTCTCTCTCTCTCTCTCTCTCTTTCTCTCTCTCTCTCTCTCTCTCTCTCTCTCTCTCTCTCTGTTCTCTCTCTGTCTCTCTTCTCTCTCTATTTACTATCAGATTTGTAGTTCCAAAGAAATATGTCCATAGCCCACTGGTACTTATCACATACAGTATATCAATGGCATCGATATTGGTATGTTGAGTAAGATTGTCAAGTTGCAGTTGATAGTATACTTGGACTAAATGTAAACAAACCAAATTCCTGCAAGAGTTTACACAAACTAAATGAATTATATAAAACATATTAGAGGCAGCTGTCACTAATCTTAATCCTCTGACACTTACTAATAATTATAATCAATTAATTAATGTCCCATTACCCTTGCCTCTTGGCATGGCGCGAAGCCAAATATGTACTGTATAGTATCGCTCTGTTTTAAGGGGGGTGTCCTGTTTTTGTTCTGTCCTTTTTTATCTTTCTCTGGCTCTTATCCATTTGGCCCCATTCAGCCTACTGTTTTAAGACGTTTATCCCCATCCAGGTGTCAATTTTTTACTGGTGAGCGGTAGCGAGCCAGCATATTTGTTATTTTTGTTGAACAGCAGGCTAAATTTTTACATTTTTCGATAGAAAAATGTCTCCGGCGAAGCCGGATTTCTTCATATAATGCTGGCTCGCTATCCCAGGAAGAAATCGACACCTAGATGGGGATAAACGTCTTAAGATAGTTGGCTGAATGGGGCCGAATGGATACAAGCCAGAGAAAGAGAGAAAAGGACAGAAATAACAAAAAAGCAGGTCACCCTCCTTAACTCACAATAATCGCTTCCACATGCAACGCATTATATATATAAGTATTATAAGTAGTACCAACTTAAGGGGAGGTTTTTAGGCTGTTCCCTAGACCTCAATCAAGCTTAAAAATACACCCTCTAGACCCTCTTTCAAGATAAATTTGTACATTTTTCGATAGAAAAATTTCCCGGCCGAAGGCCGGTTCCTCATAAATTACAAGCTCGCTATCGCTCGCTAGGAAAAAATCGACACCTAAATGACACGAAAGGTCTTAAAATTGACAGAAATGGGGCGAAAGTTCGTAAAATCGCCAAACTAAAGGGGCAAACGTCTTAAAGTCTCAAAAGCAATAGGGCTAAACATGAGGGAGAAAGGGTTAAAGAAAAAAATCCCTCAAGTGAAGATCTCCCCTTAACTCCATAGTCCTTGGCCGCGATATCACCTAAACATCACAGCTTTTCAGAACAAAAAGAGAATCTTGAAATGCCCCGTTACAGTTGAAAGAAAATTCTCAACTTTGCCATGGATGACAGTCATTTATTATTTAACCTAGGAAACATAACACGTGAAAACAATACTCATTTTAAGGGGAGGTATTTAGTTTGTTCCCTAGACCTCCATCAAGCTTAAAATTACACCCCCTTGAGTCCCTTTCAAGATATATTTGTAAATTTTTCGGTAGAAAAATGTCCCGGCCAAAGGCCGGTTCCTCTTAAATTACAGGCTCGCTATCGCTCGCCAGGATAAAATTGACACCTGAATGGCACGAAAGGTCTTAATATGGGGTGAAAGTTCTTACAATCGCTAAACTAATGGGGCAAACGTCTTATAATATCAAAAGCAATGGGGCTAAACATGAGGGAGAAAGGGGTCAAGAAAACAATCCCTCAAGTGGAAATATCCCCTTAAGATTGCCTAATAAGTCATGTCTCAGCAGTCACTACATTTGGCTCGCTCTGTGCTGTATTGATGTCTGTCCGATAGAAGAAATCGTGTGTAAATATTGCTGATACCAATTATCGATCAAAACATAATGGGTGCCGATAAATTATTGGGCCGACTGTACACAACTTTCTACGACAATCGCATTCCTCACTAACCATATATGACATGTATTATGATTCACTTTCGGATTCCAGCTGGTGCATCCAATTACTGACGAATGATCGATGGATATTATCTACTATATCCAAGTGCCAGCAACATTGTAAAGCCGGTATCACACGAGAGCTTTTATAGTCAACATTCGATGATCAACATTTCTGGATTATTTTGCACTGGTATCGGAGACTAGACTGATGGTAGATGAACTTAGGTGACCGAAATGTTGTAAATGTTGACCTCATAAGCTGCCAGACCAGTGTTGAGGATAAATGTTGAGTGAAAAGGCGCTCGTGTGATACCGGCTTAAAACAAACTAATGAGCTTGCATGTTGAGTCGCAGAAGCATTTGCCCGGCAGGTAACTATGCTAACTATAAATATTGCCTGACCTTTAAGGGGGCCCACCTCGTATATATTTGTTCTCTCTCTCTGGGTTGTATCCATTCGGCCCATTCAGCCTACTGCTTTAAGACGTTTATCCCCATCCAGGTGTCAATTTTTCCTGGCGAGCGGTAGCGGGCCAGCATATTTTTAAACATGTTTTTGACAGCAGGCTAAATTTGTAAATTTTTTGATAGACAAATTTCTCCGGCGAAGCCGGATTTCTCCATATAATGCTGGCTCGCTATCGCTCGCCAGGAAAAAAAATCGACACGTGGATGGGGATAAATGTCTTAAAACAGTAGGCTGAATGGGGCCTAATGGATGCAAGCCAGAGAAAGAGAGAAAAGGAGAGACACAAAGCAGGTGACCCCCCTTAAAGTGCGTTGGGGTAATTGAGATATAGTCATTGTTTCTTATTTATCCTTCATATTATGTAGTTACTAGTATATATTATGTAGTTACTAGTATATATTATGTAGTTATTAGTATATATTATGTAGTTACTAGTATATATTATGTAGTTACTAGTATATATTATGTAGTTACTAGTATATATTATGTAGTTACTAGTATATATTATGTAGTTACTAGTATATATTATGTAGTTACTAGTATATATTATGTAGTTACTAGTATATATTATGTAGTTACTAGTATATATTATGTAGTTACTAGTATATTATGTAGTTACTAGTATATTATGTAGTTACTAGTATATATTATGTAGTTACTAGTATATTATGTAGTTACTAGTATATATTATGTAGTTACTAGTATATATTATGTAGTTACTAGTATATATTATGTAGTTACTAGTATATATTATGTAGTTACTAGTATATATTATGTAGTTACTAGTATATATTATGTAGTTACTAGTATGTATTATGTAGTTACTAGTATATATTATGTAGTTACTAGTATATATTATGTAGTTACTAGTATATATTATGTAGTTACTAGTATATATATTATGTAGTTACTAGTATATATTATGTAGTTACTAGTATATATTATGTAGTTACTAGTATATATTATGTAGTTACTAGTATATATTATGTAGTTACTAGTATATATTATGTAGTTACTAGTATATATTATGTAATTTAGGATCGATAGTAAATGGCATCCGAACCCAAAAAATATAAAGCAATAAAATCTGTATCGCATTAACATAATTTTGTTTGTTTTCTGTGGAGGAAGGAGACAAAAAACAAAGCTACAGGTAACAAGTGTCTCCCCCAAAGTTGAATTGATTGACAGAGCCACATTCAAGGTACGTATTATTCAGATATCACATTCTAGCAACAGTAAATCGATATAATTACCTGTAACTAAAGACTGAAAAAGGATGAGTAAGAATATAAGGAATTATTATGTTTTTTTTCCCACCAACCAACTTCACCTCTAAGCTCAATGAATGAAATCAACAAATACATGTGACACTCCAATATATATTTGATTAAGGGGAGGTATTTACTTTGTTCCCTAGACGTCCATCAAGCTTAAAATTATACCCCCTTGAGTCCCTTTCAAGATAAATTTGTACATTTTTCGGTAGAAAAATGTCCCGGCCGAAGGCCGGTTCCTCTTAAATTACAGGCTCGCTATCGCTCGCCAGGATAAAATCGACACCTGAATGGCACGAAAGGTCTTAATATGGGGTGAAAGTTCTTAAAATAGATAAACTAATGGGGCGAACGTTTTATAATATCAAAAGCAATGGGGCTAAACATGAGGGAGAAAGGGGTCAAGAAAAAAATCCCTCAAGTGGAGATCTCTCCTTAAACAGAGATATTTCAGCCAGCAAACCAATAAGACGCAGCGTTGCACATATTTTCGGGTCCCTATGAAAAGCTGAGCTGGATGAAGTATAATGTATTCCTTTGGTATAAATGGGATTTTTAAGAAACACAAAACATATCTAAAAGAGGTTGTAGGAGAGAGAGTGGGATGGAGAGGGAGGAATAGCACCGGAATAATCCAAGGTGGAGTTTTCAGCAAAAGTTTGAGCTAAGAATTCCGCTTTGTCATAGGAAGACGTGACGGTGATGGCGTCAGAGTGGAAAAGAGGGAAAGATAGGTTGTAAATGCTGCCAAAACAAACACATCGATCGAAAGCCACCAGAACAAGGGCTTGTGGAGTAGGCCAATTAGTGTTTAGCTCTTTAGGGCGCTAGCATTCCTCAGCCGCCATAGATGACCTTTACTATGACTCTCACTTTCAGACCCACCCTGCCTCACCATGTCGTACTATATTTAAGAGAAAGTTACGTGGAGTAACTCGTATGTCATTAACCTTGCAATCCATTCTAGGGAGATACTAATAAAGAAAATAGCATAGTGCAGTATATTCATTGCACAATGTGCAAAATGCAATATATTCTCTCCTTAGCTGTTCTACTGAGAGAGAGAGAGAAAATATATACATATATATATATATATATATATATTAACATCCTCCGAAGCAACGTTGTTCCAGGTAGAACACAATAATATATATGAAAGTTTCCACATATGCTAGTATTAATTTTCTTTAGATCTATTTTCCAGCAATAGTTGTGTGCAGTTTTCGCACTCAGGCTAAACACCATGTTGTAATTTACATTGTTACACTTGAATAATTCAATGAGTTATTCTTGTAGTCTACGAGTTGCCAATGAAAAGAGACCAAGGGCTATCAAGCGAATTAGAAAAATACTAACTAATCTAGAGATTTACTAACCAATATGTGTGTTTCACACGAAATATAAACAAAGTACAATTGATGATAATTGTACCTTGGGTTATTTATATGTGGAGAGTAGCGGCAAGACGACTGACATCCATGACAACTGTATTGGACTTCTAACTGGACTGGTAACTGTGTCTCCTAATAGCCCTAGCTTGAACTCATTGTAATGGCTCTATATCGTTCCTGAGTATTATGGAGTCCAGAATTACATAGTCTACATTGTATATTCCAGAAGTGGCCATCTTTAAGGGGAGACGGACCGTTTTTCTGGACTCCCTTCTCCCTAATGTTTAGCCCTACTTGTTTTGAGATTTTAAGACGTTGGTTCCATTAGTTTGGGGATTTTATGACCTTTCACCCCCTTTCTTTGTCAATATTTGGACCCTTCGTGCCATTAAGGTGTCGATTTTTTCCTGGCGAGCGAATCTGAAAACTAATGGGGCTAAGCATTAGGGAGAAGGGGGGCCAGAAAGACCAACCACCCGCCCTTAAGACTAGATGTGGGCGACTCGAGCCTTAACTCAAACGAAGTGAATCTTGGCGAAACTACCCACTACAAACGTTCAGGCTCGGCTGCGTTGACTGGGCCTAATTGGAACATTCTCTTTGTACGCCGTAAAAAATAGGGGTTTAAGGGAGCCCACCTCACTTTATTTCTCTTTCTCTCCCTCTATCTTTGGCTGTTATCCATTCGGCCCCATTCAGCCAACTGGTTTAAGACATTTATCTCCATCCAGGTGTCGATTTCTTCCTGGCGAGCGATTGCGAGCCAGCATTGTATGGACAAATCCGGCTTCGCCGGAGAAAATTTTCTATCGAAAAATTTACAAATTTAGCTTGCTGTCAAAACAAAAATATATATAAAAATATTGACACCTGGATGGGGGTAAACGTCTTAAAACAGTAAGCTGAACGGGGCCGAATGAATACAAACCTGAGAAAGAGAGAACACGATAAAAAGCAGGTCACCCCCCTTAAAAGATAGGGGTTTAACACTACCTCATCCGACCTCCTGTGGGATATTATAGTATTTTGTTTAATGGTTATTGCGGATTTTGCTTGTTTCGACCACTTCCGAGCATTGTATAACACTTTGCACCCTTCCCAGACTGCCTTCAAACTGGAAAATTAGTTTTTGTGTATTTTTGAGACGCGCGATTGTTTACATTTTCGCTAAAAAACGCTATTTAATAGAACCCTTGACGCTGTAGGGGATAATTAATATTTCCCTAACTTCTACAGCTAATTGAACTGAACATAAGAGATAATAATAACTTCAATTTAACTATGATGTCTCTTTAACTTATATATTCTTATAGTGCCTTTCCAAGCATAATTGATTACCTTGATAATAGCGAATTTAAAAAATAATTGTTACCTGGCCGAAGGGGTTAAAAAATAATTGTTAAAAAATAATTGTTACCTGGCTGAAGGGGTTAAAAATAATTGTTAAAAAATAATTGTTACCTGGCTGAAGGGGTTAAAAAATAATTGTTAAAAAATAATTGTTACCTGGCTGAAGGGGTTAACAAATAATTGTTACCTGGCCGAAGGGGTTAACAAATAATTGTTACCTGGCTGAAGGGGTTAAAATATAATTGTTAAACAAATAATTGTTACCTGGCTGCAGGGGTTAAAAAATAATTGTTAAAAAATAATTGTTACCTGGCTGAAGGGGTTAAAAAATAATTGTTAAACAATAATTGTTACCTGGCTGAAGAGGTTAAAAAATAATTGTTAAAAAATAAGTGTTACCTGGCTGAAGGGGTTAAAAAATAATTGTTAAAAAATAATTGTTACCTGGCTGAAGGGGTTAAAAAATAATTATTAAAAAATAATTGTTACCTGGCTGAAGGGGTTAAAAAATAATTGTTAAAAATAATTGTTACCTGCCTGAAGGGGTTAAAATAATTGTTAAAAAATAATTGTTACTTGGCTGAAGGGGTTAAAAAATAATTGTTAAAAAATAATTGTTACCTGGCTGAAGGGGTTAAAAATAATTGTTAAAAAATAATTGTTACCTGGCTGAAGGGGTTAAAAATAATTGTTAAAAATAATTGTTACCTGGATGAAGGGGTTAAAAATAATTGTTAAAAAATAATTGTTACTTGGCTGAAGGGGTTAAAAAATAATTGTTAAAAAATAATTGTTACCTGGCTGAAGGGGTTAAAAATAATTGTTAAAAATAATTGTTACCTGGCTGAAGGGGTTAAAAATAATTGTTAAAAATAATTGTTACCTGGCTGAAGGGGTTAAAAATAATTGTTAAAAAATAATTGTTACCTGGCTGAAGGGGTTAAAAATAATTGTTAAAAAATAATTGTTGCCTGGATGAAGGGGTTAGGCATGATGTTGTCCAAGGGGTTTAGTACATTTAGTGAACGATATTATCCTCTTCAGACACTTGTGTGATTTGTCCAGTACCAGTGCGATTTGAATTTTGACTATTAGATATGAGCCTCAAGACTTTATCACTCATCAAATTGGCTTTGCAGAATGTTAAGGGGAGGTTTTTAGTTAGCGCCTTAGACTTCCATCAAACTTAAAATTGCACCCCCTTGACCCCCTTTAAAGATAAATTTGTACATTTTTCGGTAGGAAAATGTCCCAGCCGAAGGCCGGTTCTTCTTAAATTACAGGCTCGCTTTCGCTCGCTAGGAAAAAATAAACGCCTAAATGGAACGAAAAGTCTTAAAATTGACATAAATGGGGCGAAAGTTCTTAAAATCGCAAAGCTAATATGGCGAAAGTCTTAAGATGCCAAAAGCAATGGGTCTAAACATGAGGGAGAGCGGGGTTAAGAAAAAAATCCTTTGGGTGGAAATCTCCCCAAGGATTGAGGCCAGCAGCATGTTGGGTGATTACGTAATCGCCCCGACACAGGGTTCCCCTAATATCCTGAGAAACCCCCATGTGATTGTTTATGGTACCAAGAAACCCCCATGTGATTGTTTATGGTACCAAGAAACCCCCATGTGATTGTTTATGGTACCAAGAAACCCCCATGTGATTGTTTATGGTACCAAGAAACCCCCATGTGATTGTTGATGGTACCAAGAAACCCCCATGTGATTGTTTATGGTACCAAGAAACCCCCATGTGATTGTTTATGGTACCAAGAAACCCCCATGTGATTGTTTATGGTACCAAGAAACCCCCATGTGATTGTTTATGGTACCAAGAAACCCCCATGTGATTGTTTATGGTACCAAGAAACCCCCATGTGATTGTTTATGGTACCAAGAAACCCCCATGTGATTGTTTATGGTACCAAGAAACCCCCATGTGATTGTTTATGGTACCAAGAAACCCCCATGTGATTGTTTATGGTACCAAGAAACCCCCATGTGATTGTTTATGGTACCAAGAAACCCCCATGTGATTGTTTATGGTACCAAGAAACCCCCATGTGATTGTTTATGGTACCAAGAAACCCCCATGTGATTGTTTATGGTACCAAGAAACCCCCATGTGATTGTTTATGGTACCAAGAAACCCCCCATGTGATTGTTTATGGTACCAAGAAACCCCCATGTGATTGTTTATGGTACCAAGAAACCCCCATGTGATTGTTTATGGTACCAAGAAACCCCCATGTGATTGTTTATGGTACCAAGAAACCCCCATGTGATTGTTTATGGTACCAAGAAACCCCCATGTGATTGTTTATGGTACCAAGAAACCCCCCATGTGATTGTTTATGGTACCAAGAAACCCCCATGTGATTGTTTATGGTACCAAGAAACCCCCATGTGATTGTTTATGGTACCAAGAACTATAGGTAAATGCCACATGGGTACCACCCTCTGTTGTTATCTGTAAAGTCTGGGCTTTGATTATTTTCGGACAAGTTAATGTGATCCTCCATGCACGATATAACCTTCATGATCTCGTATCAATCAGGTAATATTCCTGTGGGAGCAGATCATCTAACTCTAGTATGTACTGCCAGCGATAGTAGTGCAAGACTATATTCAATTTTTTTTCCAGTTGATACTAAATCGCCATCTCTCCATTCTGATTACTACTTTATTATCATGATTTTGTGGCGAAATAGGTTGCTAATTATGAAAACTTGGCATTAATATGACGCACAGACATAGCAGTATCAGATTTGTCCAGTAAGAATAATGAAATTTGATGCTAAAGGATGCAATTTACAATCAGCTGGAAAGAAATAGACTAGAATAATTGCCTGCCGTGTTGAAAATCGGAGCACGTGACAGTGATCGGATTAGAGACACTTCGAGACCGAAAAATCTGTGTCAAGCCGAGTAAATTTGCTTGGGAATAGAATATGAAATACATTTCATATTCTATTCTATTAATCGGTCAAATTAAAAAAAATCAATATGATCCGACGAAGGCCCCGAAGAAGAGCTGAGGCTGTGACAGGTATAAGTGACCCACCTGTTGAGGAGTGACCATGACGAAGGAACCGACCTGTGGGAGGGCAAGGAATACAATGTGGGATCCCTCACCAGACACACTACCAATATACCCAGGCTAGCTCCCACACTGTTCCCTCTCCCCCCCCCCCCCCCTCTCTCTCTCTCTTCCTACTGCTCCTTCCCTCCCTCTTCCTAGTAATATTACCAGAAGTGGGCTGAACCTTTCCCCCTTTGATTTTGGGGTATTTACAAGAATATAATAAGCCGTAGGAACCAGCCCCGGCTTGGCTTTGATCTGTGATTTTAAGATTTATATTTAATGTTTTTTGTGTACCATATATATATATATATATATATAATTATATATATATATATATACCGTATATATATATATATATATATATATATATATATATATATATATATATATACAGTATATGTAAAATATGAGTAGGGTAAAGGAATGTATAATCACCTTTGCCCTTTTGAGACAATGCATATGTAATTTTATGCATATGTACTATCTCAATAAAGAATCAAATCAAATCAAGTCAAAATCTTCCTAATACCATCTCGAAGAAGGCAAACAACAACAGCAACAACAGCAATGCAGATTAATTTAGGCATGTTCGTACGTGGTAGGAATAAACACTATGATTATTATTCCCAACAATCCACACTCCCTCTTTCTTTCTCCCTTCCTCCCTCTCCCTACTACTACTACCACCTCCCTACGTCACGAAACAGACACGCAAACAACAACAACAACAACACCAGCATTGCCGAATAATTGAAGCATGATCAACGTGATGTGAACACTGTGAGTGATTGAATATTCATAACTAAATCAGAATAAAATAGTCTAATAGTAGCCAGAAAACAGAAAGCAAATGCATAATCAGATCTAGAAAGGGTTAAGGGGAGATTTCCACCTGGAGGAATTTTTTCTGAACCTCTTACTCCCTCATGTTTAGCCCCATTGCGTTTGAGTTTTTAAGATGTTTGCCCCATTAGTTTGGCGATTTTAAGAACGTTCGCCCCATTTCTGTCAATTTTAAGACCTTTTGTACCATTTAGGGGTCGATTTTTTCCTGGCGAGCGATAGCGAGCCTGTAATTTAAGAGGAACCGGCCTTTGGCCGGGAATTTTTTCTACCGAAAAATTTATACATTTATCTTGAAAGGGGGTCAAGGGGGTGTAATTTTAAGCTTGATGGAGGTTTAGGGAATAAACTAAATACTTCCCCTTAAGTTACTTCCAGTCCCCTTGTACCAGCGCATTTTGCGTGGTTGTCAATTTTGGATAAAACCTTTTCAAAACACACGATTCGCACTCCTGAACATCTGGGAGTTAATATTACAATGAAGAATGATTCACACATAAGGTGTGGTGGAATAGCCTTGCTACTGGACTGATAATCTTGATGTTCCGGGATCAAAACCTGATGTATCAATCGAAAGATATTATTGGGATGAAATTTGTGCTGTATTTAGTTACAGTGCATCACCACATCAACCGACACGCCCTAAAAATACCCTCGCTGTTTCAAATAAATTAGCATTGTATGGATATTTCTATACTCATAATATGCCTACTGAGCTCAAAAGGCGGCATTTTAGAGAGAGAGGTGTGCGAGATTGTGAGATGAAACAGCGAGACAGTGACGATGCAGCTTCGAGAGGTCAGAGTTGCAATGAGCCATGAGCAGACAACCCGGCATAGGTCTACAAAGGTATGACAACGAAAGAGCCGGTTGCAACACCTAAACTGTCTCGATGTCTCACTCGCCATCTGGAATAAGACCTGACTTCACCGTGTTGAGCGGTTGAATCTACAGCCTATGTCCGGAGGTAGATTTGAAGAAAAAAAAAAAAAAAAAAAAAAAAAAAAATGTATATATATACTGTATATACCGTATATATATATACAATTGATTAGTGTTCCATACAATCCCTCATCCCCCCCTCCTACCTCCCAATGTCCAACAGGAACAACAACAACAACATGGTATAATAAATGAGGCACAATGTTATGACTAAACACTCAGAATAATATCCTTGACAATCCCTCCTTCCGCTCTCTGTCCATCTCTTTAAGGGGGGTGACCTGCTTTTTGTTATTTCTGTCCTTTTCTCTCTTTCTCTGGCTTGTATCCATTCGGCTCCATTCAGCCAACTATTTTAAGACGGTTATCCCCATCTAGGTGTCGATTTCTTCCTGGCGAGCGATAGCGAGCCAGCATTATATGAAGAAATCCGGCTTCGCCGGAGACATTTTTCTATCGAAAAATGTACAAATTTAGCCTGCTGTCTAACACAAATAAAAAATATGCTGGCTCGCTACCGCTCACCAGTAAGAAATTGACACCTGGATGGGGATAAACGTCTTAAAACAGTAGGCTGAAGGGGGCCGAATGGATACAAGCCAGAGAAAGATAGAAAAGGACAGAACAAAAACAGGTCACCCCCCCTAAGGGGACAGTGGTTATTGTTTTGGGTCAATTTATTTATACATTCAATATATTAATTTATTTATACATTCAATATATTAATTTATTTATACATTCAATATATTAATTTATTTATACATTCAATATATTCATTTATTTATACATTTAATATATTCATTTATTTTTTAGTTTCCTCGCTAGACCTTCATCAAGCTTAAACAAAATATTCCCTAGAACCCCCTTCAAGATGAATTTGTACATTTTTCGGTAGAAAAATGTTCCAGCCGAAGGCCGGTTACTCTTAAAATTGCAGGCTCGCCATCGCTCGCATGGAAAAAATCGACACCTAAATGGCACGAAAGGGGCTTGAATTTGACAAAGAAATGGGATGTAAAGTCTTTAAATCGCCAAACTAATGGGCCGAATGTCTTAAAGTCTATGAACCAAGGGGGCTAAAATTAATATGAAGGAGAAGGGTGACCACAAAACCGGCCCATCCCCCCCTTAAGGGGAGATTTCCACTTGAGGGATTTTTTTCTTTACCCCTTTCTCCCTCATGTGTAGTCCCATTCCTTTTGAGATTTTAAGACGTTCGCCCCATTAGTTTGGCGATTTTAAGAACTTTCACCCCATTTATGTCACTTTTAAGACCTTTCGTGCCATTTAGGTGTCGATGTTTTCATGACGAGCGATAGCGAGCCTGCAATTTAAGAGGAATCGGCCTTCGGCCGGGACATTTTTCTACCGAAAAATGTACAAATTTAGCTTGAAAGGGGGTCAAGGGGGTGTAATCTTAAGTTTGAAGGATATCTAGGAACCAAACTAAAAACCTCCCCTTAATGCTAGCTCCGGCGGCCATCATGATATATCAGGCAGAAACGCAAAACCAGCAATGGCAGTATTTTGCATGGTATGTTTAGCTTTCGTGTTTGTCTCCATCCATTCATCCCAATCCCAACTTTTCCTTTTTTTCTACTTTCCTTTTTTTTCTGGGGGTGGCCGACTCAAGACAGAGCCAAGATAGGGGGCAACACAACAGAAAACAATGAACACACAAAAAACAAAATACAAATTCACACACGTCTAGGTCATCCAGGAGAAGACCCAGAGACCAGGGTCACCAAGGTTCCTCCAGCCCCCGACCATATTTGTCTACCTTAAGGGGAGGTTTTCAGTTGATTCTCTAGACTTCCATCAAACTTAAAATTACTCACCCTAGACCCCCTTTCAAGATAAATTTGTAAATTTTTCGGTAGGAAAATGTCCCGGCCGAAGCCAATTCCCCTTAAATTACAGGCTAGCTATCGCTCGCCAGGAAAAAATCGACACCTAAATGGCACGAATGGTCTTAAAATTGACAGAAATGGGGTGAGGGTTCTTAAAATCAGCGGCTCTTCTATAAAACCTCGTAGGAGATGATGGCGACTGACATGCATTGTTTGCCAAGCATGTACGGTCGCGCTAACAAGTCATGTCTCAGCTGTCATTACGTTTGACTAGCTCTGTGCTGTATCAATGTCTGTCAGATGTTGAATAAGGTTGGTAAGTGTAGGAACATGGTTGTATATCTCACTCAAAATGAATAAATCATGTGTAAATATTGCTGATACCAATTATTGATCAAAACATAATTGGTGCCGAGACATCACTTATTAGCGCGACTGTACGTGACCAACGCAAGTGACAACAACAGTAATTGCCCGAACCAAGTGGGGGGAAAATGTGCTAATTGGCATTACCTGAATAGGGTTGGAAATAAATAGTGGTGAATGCCAAGAAAAAAAGGCCTTTGAAAAGTTCATGCTCAATGCTAACAACAAAAACAATAACAATGAGCATTGCACGCCACGAATACCTCCGGCAAGGTGATATATTCTTCCGTCCCTGCCACCATCACAATATATATACAACATCCATGCACAACGTTCGAGGCATGCATCTTCAACGTGCTGGGAATTAAACCTGGAACTAATCCCTCCAGTACGTTGCCTTCATTCTAATTTAAGTTTGACTGACAAGGCGATTGTATTCAGCCTGAGAAGAATTTTTTAGGAGTAATTGGCGTTGAAACCATCTCAATTTATTCTCTGCCTTCTACAGTCGTTCAATGATAACACTAATAGAGTGAAGTAAGACTCCACGATACTAATGGGTTAGTTATTGTAATAGAAGAACCTGCCTACCTCCATTTACGCATAATAGTAAGCCTTATAAGCTATACGTAAGATTTCTAACCAGTTATGTAGACGATGGCGCCTTCCTTTATAGTTTGGCTAGCACTCGACAATTTTATTCAACTTATGAAGAATCTGTAGTACTCAAACGGTTGATTAAGGGGAAATTTCCACTTGAGGCATTTTTTCCTTGACTCCTTTCTCCCTCATGTTTATCCCCATTGCTTTTGATATTATAAAACGTTCGCCCCGTTAGTTTGGCGATTTAAAGAACTTTCACCCCATTTTAAGACCTTTCGTGCCATTCAGGTGTCGATTTTATCCTGGCGAGCGATAGCGAGCCTGTAACTTAAGAGGAAACGGCCTTCGGCCGGGACATTTTTCTACCGAAAAATTTACAAATTCATCTTGAAAGGGGGTCAAGGGGTGGTAATTTTAAGCTTGCTGGAGGTCTAGGGAACAAACTAAATACCTCCCCTCAAGACAGTTTTTACTATTTGTATATGTTTCCTTTGAGGACCCGCAGAGGGCTACTCTGGGACAGTATAATGTGTGGGGATTGAGTGGGGTATTACGGGTGGTGGACACGATCGGCTAAAGGATTAGACACACAATTACGGTACAGGAAAAATATAGTTAATTTAGCAAAAAAAAAAAAAAAAAAAAAAAAAAAAAAAAAAAATATATATATATATATATATATATATATATATATATATATATATATATATATACAGTATATACCTGTATATATAAATAAATAACACAAAATAAATAAAAAATAAATACATAGGCTACATAGATAACAAAATAATTAAATAACAATAACATTAATTAAAAACCGCCCACCTAAAGCACGCAAATCATCACCAAGTCACCCCCGTTTACCCATCAACATCCCGTGTCAGTCTCGTGTAAAGCCGCTGTCACACGAGCGTTTTTTCCGTCAATTTTCCATGAGCAAGTTTTTTCTCGTATTATTTCGGGACATTTTCGCACGAGTATCGGAAAGTAGACTGAAGGTAGATTATGTTAGGCGGCTGAATTCTGATAAAGTGTAATTTTTGAAACTTCCAGACCATAATTGCCCGTAAAAAATGCTTGAAAATGCGTTCGTGTGCCTCCGGCTTTACGTGCAAACAACGCAGGATAATTAATGCTACGCGTGAGGCGACTGTCAGCTTCTCCAATTGCTCATCTTACCTAGTGCAACATTCTCATCACTACTCCCACGTCGCCAAAGTCATTTTCTATTCCCGCGTTACTTCAGCTGTGGCAGTATTTATTAAGAGGGGTCAACGGCTTTTTGTTTACCTTTATCTCCTTTTCTCTCTTTCCCTGGCGTGTATCCATTCGGCCCCATTCAGCCAACTGTTTTAAGACGTTTATCCCCATCCAGGTGTTGATTTCTTCCTGGCGAGCGATAGCGAGCCCAGCATTGTATGGATAAATCCGGCTTTGCCGGAGAAATTTTTCTATCGAAAAAGGTACAAATTTAGCTTGCTGTCAAAACAAAATATATATATATATATATGCTATCTCGCTACCGCTCGCCAGGAAAATATTGATGGGGGTAAACATCTTAAAACAGTAGGCTGAATGGGGCTGAATGGATACAAACCAAAGAGAGAGAGAGAGAGACAGAGAAAGAAAACCGAGGGGGGTTCCCCTTAATTGTTATACGTGGCCTCACACACGTCAGCTGTGAGCGTATATATATATCTGCAAGGTACAGTCGCGCTAATAAGTCATGGCCCGGCACCAAGTATGTTTTGATCAATAATTGGTATCAGCAATAACTAAGCTTCATTTCTTCATATCGAGGGAAATATACCAACATGTTCCTACACTGACCCACCCTATTCAACATCTGACAGACATTAATACAGCACAGAGCAAGCCAAACGCAATGACAGCTGAGACATGACTTATTAGCGCGACCGTATAAGTATGTTGTTTATTTACACTGCCCAGGTGTGCCCCCACATGGTCAAGGTAACTTAATTTAAGGGAAGATGGGCCGGTTTTTTCTGGACCACTTTCTCCCTCGTTTTTTAGCCCCATTAGTTTTGAGGTTTTAAGACGTTCGACCCATTAGTTTGACGATTTTAACACCTTTCGCCCCATTTTATTGTCAGTTTAAAAACCTTTCGTGTCATTTAGGTGTCGATTTTGTCCTGGCAAGCGATAGCGAGCCTGTCATTTTAAGAGGAACCGACCTTCGGCCTGTTTTTGTTCTGTCCTTCTCTATCTTTCTCTGGCTTGTATCCATTTGGCCCCATTCAGCCTACTGTTTTAAGACGTTTATCCCCATCCAGGCGTCAATTTCTTACTGGTGAGCGGTAGCGAGCCAGCATATTTCTTATTTTTGTTAGACAGCAGGCTAAATTTGTACATTTTTCGATAGAAAACTGTCTCCGGCGAAGCCGGATTTCTTCATATAATGATGGCTCGCTATCGCTCGCCAGGAAGAAATCGACACCTAGATGGGGATAAACGTCTTCAGATAGTTGGCTGAATGGGGCCCAATGGATACAAGCCAGAGAAAGATAGAAAAGGACAGACAAGAAGCAGGTCACCCCTCTTAATGAAAACCAAAATGCTATTCGGGGATTTCTGCCTCCTGTCGGTTTATATTCTGTGTTTTCTTGATAATGTTTGTTGAAGGCAGAGGTTTCCACCCCTATACTTCATCCACTTTTAGTCGACTTATACGATCACTCACGCAAGGGGGATATGGGGGTAGTAATAATTGTTTCTCTATCCTCAAAGAGAGACTGATTGCATCAACTCAAGGGGGGTCACCTGTTTTTTTTTTTATCTTTCTGTCCTTTTCTCTCTTTCTCCGACTGGTATCTATTTGGCCCCATTCAGCCAACTGTTTTAAGACGTTTATCCCCATCCAGGTATCGATTTTTACCTGGCGAGCGATAGCGAGCCAGCATTGTATGGAGAAATCTGGCTTCGCCGGAGACATATTTCCATCGAAAAATGTACTAATTTAGTTTGTAAAAAAAAATATATATACAGTATATGCTGGCTCGCTACCGCTCACCAGGAAAATATTGACACCTGGATGGGGGTAAAAGTCTTAAAACAGTAGGCTGAATGGGACCGAATAGATACAAGCCAAAGAGAGAGGGAGAGAAAGAGAAAACAAAAACGAAGTGGGCCCCCTTAATGGCGGACTATGGGAGCGGCAATTCCCTAACATACGCAAGGTGTGTCAGTGTTTATCATCATACCTGGCCAAATATACGCCAGGTGTGACATTGTTTATTATCATACCTGGCCAAATATACGCCAGGTGTGTCAGTGTTTATCATCATACCTGGCCAAATATACGCCAGGTGTGTCAGTGTTTATCATCATACCTGGCCAAATATACGCCAGGTATGACAGTGTTTATCATCATACCTGGCCAAATATACGCCAGGTGTGACATTGTTTATCATCATACCTGGAAAATATACGGCAAGTGTGACTGTTTATCATCATACCTGACCAAATATACGCCAGGTATGACATTGTTTATCATCATACCTGGCCAAATAGACGCCAGGTGTGACAGTGTTTATCATTATACCTGGCCAAATATACGCCAGGTGTGTCAGTGTTTATCATCATACCTGGCCAAATATACGCCAGGTGTGATATTGTTTATCATCATACCTGGCCAAATATACGCCAGGTATGACAGTGTTTATCATCATACCTGGCCAACTATACGCCAGGTGTGACAGTGTTTATCATTATACCTGGACAAATATACGCCAGGTGTGTCAGTGTTTATCATTATACCTGGACAAATATACGCCAGGTGTGTCAGTGTTTATCATTATACCTGGCCAAATATACGCCAGGTGTGTCAGTGTTTATCATTATACCTGGCCAAATATACGCCAGGTGTGTCAGTGTTTATCATTATACCTGGCCAAATATACGCCAGGTGTGTCAGTGTTTATCATCATACCTGGCCAAATATACGCCAGGTGTAACAGTGTTTATCATCATACCTGGCCAAATATACGCCAGGTGTGACAGTGTTTATCATTATACCTGGCCAAATATACGCCAGGTATGTCAGTGTTTATCATTATACCTGGACAAATATACGCCAGGTGTGTCAGTGTTTATCATTATACCTGGACAAATATACGCCAGGTGTGACATTGTTTATCATCATACCTGGCCAAATATACGCCATGTGTGACATTGTTTTTATTATACCTGGCCAAATATACGCCAAGTGTGACATTGTTTATCATCATACCTGGTCAAATATACGCCAGGTGTGACATTGTTTATCATCATACCTGGCCAAATATACGCCAGGTGTGACATTGTTTTATTATACCTGGCCAAATATACGCCAGGTGTGACATTGTTTATCATCATACCTGGCCAAATATATGCCAGGTGTGACAGTGTTTATCATCATACCTGGAATATATACGGCTAGTGTGACTGTTTATCATCATACCTGACCAAATATACGCCAAGTGTGGCATTGTTTATCATCAGTCAGTCAGTCAGTCAGTAGCCAAACCAGCACTCCCTTAACTGGGGTAGGGAGGATAAGCAAGAAAAGGATTGCTGATCTCTTAGTGAGAGTAAGTTCTGGAGGTGGGATTCCCAGTCCCAACCTCCAGGGGCCAAATATGCGCCAGGTGTATCAGTATTTATCATCATACCTGACCACCTACATGCCAACCTGTGACGGTTATTATCATCATACCTGACCAATTATATACACCAGGTATAGGCCAATAAAGGGTAAGTGTGGTGGAGTGGTCTTGGTACTGGACTAGTAATCCTGATGTATCAATGGGAATACCGGTATATTATTGGGATTACATTTTTGTTGTACTTGGTTTTAGTACAGTCGCGCTAATAAGTGATGTGTCGGTACCAATTATGTTTTGATCAATAATTGGCATCAGCAATATTTACACATGATTTCTTCTTTCTGAGTGAGGTATACCAACATGTTCCTACACTTACCCACCCTATTCAACATCTGACAGACATTATTAGAGCACACAGTGAGCCAAACATAATGACAGCCGAGACATGATTTATTAGCGCTACTGTACATTACCACAAAGCCCACCAACACGCCATAAATAACACGCTTGCTTTTTCCAATACACATTAGCATTGTATGAATGTCCCCATATTCAAAATATGCAATGGGAACATTACATAGTGAATGATAAGCTCAATAGGCTCTGGCTCTGCTACTATTCTTGTGGAGATAGAAGGCATCTCTGTTTGGTGGAACGGTCTGTTTGGTGGCACGGAGGATGTTTTGTGCATGAAAGGCGCTCGGGGCCTCTGTTGTGGTAGTGTTTATGTCCTTCTTGCTGGGGTGGTGGTGACAGAGGCTATTTTTAAGGTTGTCTTGATAGCGTAATCATGCGTAATGCATAAGTGCGGAATATCGATGTGAGTACCCTAGGTTCGAGACCTTGGAGTGCCACATGTATTTGTTGATTTCATTAATTGAGTTTAGAGGTGAAGTTGGTTGGTGGAAAAGACGTCGGACCAGGTAGTGTTAAGAGGAGCAGTGAAAGGTAATGTTTTTAACACCTTTGACGATTATGACAAGCGTTTTGATAGTTTATTTTGACTATATTAGAAAATATGATTTTATTCAGTTTAGGAGGAACTTGTGGGAACTACATATTATATTAAGAGAGTTTCTACCCAATTGATTCCTTGAGATCCTATCTAAATTGCATAAGATCATCTAATGATAACCACAATAGTGTAAAAATATGTCCCTATATACCAAAAGAGATAAATAAAACGGAGCCCAAATGATGGTATTGTCCAAATTTGATAAAAATCCAACTATAAGTTAGATTAACTTACTAAAAACAGACAAGCACATGATTACAAAACTCCGCTTCGCTCGATACTCAGCTATTTTAGTCTTAGAGGTCCTTCCTAAGCATAATTAAATCATATCGTGGTAGCTGGAATAGGGAAAGTTACCCCACTATAAAAGTACACATAGACTTAAGGGGGGTGGCCTGTTTTTGTTCTGTCCTTTTCTATCTTGCTCTGGCTTGTATCCATTTGGCCCCATTCAGCCTACTGTTTTAAGACGTTTATCCCCATCCAGGTGTCAATTTATTACTGGTGAGCGGCAGCGAGCCAGCATATTTTTTATTTTTGTTTGACAGCAGGCTAAATTTGTACATTTTTCGATAGAAAAATGTCTCGAGCGAAGCCGGATTTCTTCATATAATGCTGGCTCGCTATCGCTCGCCAGGAATAAATCGACACCTAGATGGGGATGAACGTCTTAAAAAGGCTGAATGGGGCTGAATGGATACAAGCGAGAGAAAGAGAGAAAAGGACAGAAATAACAATAAGCAGGTCACCCCCCCTTAAAGAAGGTATGCAAAGGGTAATTAAAGTATCGTTTAATGATATATTGGTGGTGATAAGCCCATATAATTTAAGGATTGAAAGAAATACAAATATACGAGGGTAAATTTCCATCAATCTTCTGAAATTTATTCCATTGACCTTATTATATACCCTTGGTTGTTACAGCGCACGTGGGTGGAAGGGTTAACGGGAGATTTCCACTTGAGGGATGATTTTGAAGACCCCTTTCTCCCTCATGATTAACTCCACTGCCATTGAGATTTTAAGACGTTCGCCCCATTAGTTTGGCGATTTTAAGAACTTTCGCCCCATTTCTGTAAATTTTTAGACATTTCGTGCCATTTAGGTGTCGATTTTTTCCTGGCGAGCGATAGCGAGCTCTAATGTAAGAGGAAACATTATTTCATATATTTCAAAAATTTCATAATTTTTGTTTTTGGTTATTTGTGTTTTCGGTTAGGATAGGCTAACACCCCTGGTGGCCTATTTCTGTTTAAATAAACATAAAATTGTTTTCGGTTCGGTTATCACTGCGTATTTAAATTTAATTTTGTTTTGTTTTAATTTTCGGTTAGGCTATCACCGCTGATAACCTATTTGTGCGTATTTCAAAATGTTTGTTTTCGGTTAGGCCTATTTATGTAAGTGAAGTGACCTGAAGTGAGTTAAGTGTTTTTAAAGTGAGATAAGTGTTGTTTAAAGTGAGTTTAGTGTTTTTAAAGTGAGTTAAGTGTTTTTAAGTGAGTGAAGTGATCTGAAGAAAGTGATCGTCACCATGCCTCGTGCCTGTACCAACTACGCCGGTAGGTTTGGTGCTTCCATGTTTGCTCCTGCCGATCCACAAGTCTGCCGACTGCCAGCAACGAGAGGATTTGACAGCAAAATTGGATGAAGCCCACAACAAGATCAACGCCCTCACCAGGAAGCTGGAATCACTCCAAGAATTTGTAACACTCAACGTTGGAGTATCACTAACTCCAATTGTTTCAACTCCAGCATCCACCACCGCCCCAACGTCATCTGCCAACAATCCAACACCTGCAGTAGCCACTGCAGCAGATGCTTCTGATGAACCTGAGCCGACATCAAACCAGGACAGCCATTCACCTTAGTCTCTCCCCCACTCCTCGTGCAAGAAGCCTGCTAGCACGAACAGTACCAACCCCTCGCCCCCGTTCTAACCACTCCTCTCCCCGACCTGTACGCAGAGTCTCGCCACTACAGATTTCCGGATTTACACCAGTGAGGAAGAGTGCACGACCAACGCAGAAAAGGTCTCGTCTACCAGTCACAATGTCAAACAGATTTGAGATCTTGGTAGAGATGGAAGACGAACCAGAAGAGACCAGGCACGTTGGGGATTCCATCCTACGAGGACAGGTCGAAGAGTTCTGCGACAGAGTCCCAAATCGACGAAAAAGATTTTGCATCCCAGGAGCTGGACTGGACAACATTGTGGAAGCCTTCGAAGATACCACAAAGGATGCAAACGAAAATACCCTTTTTGTCATCCATGCTGGTTCAAATGACATCATGCGCACCAGATCCGAAGAGTTGATGGAGAAATATCGCAAGATGATCCAGCACTACAAAAACAAGTCAAGGAATATCATCATCTCAGGCATTCTCCCCAAGATCGACGCACCTGACAAATTCTACGACAAGGCCTTCAGCACAAATAGCCGACTAAAATATTTGTGTCTGAAGGAAGAAGTTGAATTCATCAACCTCTGGGATAATTTCTATAACCAGCCTACTCTGTTCCGCAAGGATGGCATTCATCTAAACCCTGTGGGTTCAGCACGCATGGGTCGTCTCCTACACGAAGCAGTCCGCAGCCATGGATAAAAAAACGCCATCCGAGAAGAAGCAGCAGTGACATAAATCATCCAACGCCAAGCAAAAAACAGAGGCAACCGAGGACCACCAGCGATAAGGACCGAAGACAGCGAGGACCGAGGACAGCCATGAACAGCCGGTGTGAAGGGGGATCAGCAGGGTTGGGCCAATCAGCGCTCTGCAGACCCCGTAATCCTGCGTTAATCTCTAACCGTTTTGGTAAGATGATCCTCAGGGTATTAGAGTGTTCAGCCTATAATTGGGCTTTGTAATTGGGGTTGTGTGGGACAGGGATCTGCCTTGCTTATGCCAATCGGCTTTCTGCAGACTCCCATTTCTTACGTTCTTATGTTCTTATGTTCTTAACATACATGTAGATCCGACAAGAACCAACAATATTATTAAAGAGCGTTCCGTGAGTTCTAAAATAACAAATTTAAAGGTTTTCTATGCAAACGCTCGTAGCATATACGCAATAAATTTTCAGATTTAGAGGAGCTAGTGTTTACAGAAAATTATGATGTGATTGGCATAACAGAATCTTGGCTCAATACAGAAGATAGAGACTTTTTAACAGAGTATTCACTTCCCGGTTATGTAATGTTTGAGAAAAGCCGAATAAATCGAAATCGAGGTGGCGTTTTACTTTATATCAAAGAAAGTCTTAACCCTACCCTCTTGTCAAAACCTCAAATTGTGAACGTCGACACATCTTTTGTGCTAATAAAGAATAATAAAGGTACACAAATAATACTTGCGTTAATATACAGACCTCCAGCTCAATCAGTGCAAACTGACCGAGAAATTTACGAACAAATTGCAGATGTAAGTAACTCACAAGATACCGTAATTTTTGGCGACTTTAATTTACCTGTGAACAAGTGGGGCGATACTCTTACTTCACACTCTGGACATGCCTTGTATACGAACTTGCAAGAGAGTTCGCTTTATCAATTTGTTCGAACACCGACCCGTGGTAATAACGTTCTTGACATTGTACTTGCAACAAAAGAAGAACTAATAGAGAATTTGAATGTTGGTGATGAATTCAGTAACAGCGACCATCGTACGATAACTTTCACTTTAAACTTTACTAGTAACGAACCAAATAGTAGCATCGAAAAAGTCCCTAATTTCAAGAAAGCAAACTTCCATAAACTTAGAGCTATGTTTAAAGAAACTGACTGGAGCTTTTTAATTAACAATAACGACATAAATACATCTTGGAAGTTATTCGAAACCACTTACCTAAAAGCAGTGCAAGACTGCATACCATCGAAAATACGGCGTCCAGGCCATAATAATAAGCCCAAATGGTGGAATAAAGATATTTCAAACTGCCTGCTTGCTAAAAAAATTGCTAATGATAGATTAAAATCCTCACAAAATGACGAAGAACGGGTGAAATTTGTAGAGCTACGACGCAAAGCCAAAAAGTTAATTAAGCAAAGTAAAAAGACCCTAGAGTTACATATTGCGAATCAAAGTAAAACAAACCCGAAAGAATTCTATAGTTATATCAGAAAGAAAAAAGTAGTTACTTCAACTGTTGGACCGTTAGTCGATGAAAATGGAGAATACACCAAAGACGAAGTACAAATGAGTAATGCCCTCAATACCTTCTTTGCATCAGTTTTTACAACAGAAGACCTCAGTGATATCCCTACACCATCGCCGATTCAGATTGATAATTCAGATGTTCTAAGCAATATCACCGTTACAGAGAGAGAAGTATTGAATTGTTTAGATAAACTCAAGGTAAATAAAACGCCTGGACCTGATACAATCTCGCCTAGAGTTGTTGTTGTTGTTGCTGTTCCTCAGGCTGTCTGGCCGAGCAGCCCCAAGGTCCCGAGCAAGGCCAAGGCCATAACCGAGCGCCCCCACAGAACCCTCCCAGCTTACCACTAATAATGCCCAGGTGACCGAAGCCACTCAAAGGCGGGGAGCTGAGGAGGGTGCGGAAACGCCCGGGAAACAAAAGCCCCACCCAAGGCCCTGTGCCCCTCAGCAATTATAAAGGGAAAGTTGAGGGGCAAAGGAAATATGTGACGCTTTGGCTCCCAATCTGCCAGGGTTGGCAGTAGGGAGGTCAATCCACGGAAAAGACGCCGTCACTTGAGATCTAGAAAATATATAAGTAAAAGGAACAGTCAGAGTAAGCTATGGGTATGGCAGAGAACGCTCAACTCTCATTCTGATAGACCAGCCCATCACCTTTCTCGCCTAGAGTTCTATAGGAAGCTAAGGATGAGCTCTCCAAACCACTGACATTACTATTCAATAAATCCTTGCAGTCTGGAACTATGCCTGATCAGTGGAAGATAGCCAACGTAACACCGATATTAAAAAAAGGCAGCAAATCCCTACCCAGTAACTATCGTCCAATTAGCTTAACCTCAGTTGTATGTAAAATGCTAGAAACGGTCATACGAGACAGACTCGTAAATCACTTAGAGGAAAATAACATACTTAAAGATACTCAACACGGCTTTCGTAAAAAACGTTCCTGTTTAACAAACCTCTTAGACTTCTTCCACGATATCCTCAACCTCTACGATGAGAGTAAAGCTGTAAATATTATATACCTTGATTTTCAAAAGGCCTTTGACAAAGTTCCCCACAAACGTTTACTGCTAAAAACTAAAGGCGCATGGAATACAAGACGGTGTGTTGAAATGGATAGAAAATTGGCTCAGCGACAGAAAGCAAAGAGTAGTCATAAACGGTAAGGCATCTAAATGGACCAATGTAAGTAGCGGGGTACCCCAGGGATCGGTACTAGGACCAATTCTCTTTCTAATTTACATCAACGACATAGATGAGGGTCTCACCTGTACAATCTCAAAATTTGCTGACGATACAAAAATTGCAAATAGCGTACTCTCAAAAGAACAAGTTGGCGATATGCAACACAATCTAGATAAATTGTCACATTGGGCCCAAATTTGGCAAATGAGTTTCAATGCGGATAAATGTAAAGTACTACATATCGGATACCTAAATGAGAAAGCAAACTATTCGATGAATGGCACTCAGCTTAAGAATGTAAACAGAAAAACCGATCTGGGAGTAACAATATCGAGTAACCTAAAACCGAGTCAACAATGTTCAGAAGTTGTTAAGAAGGCAAACAAAATAATTGGCTTTATAGGCAGGTCATTTGAGCATAAATTCAAAGACGTCATCCTAACCCATTTACAATTCCTTAGTCCGCCCTCTTCTGGAATACTGCGTTCAATCCTGGTGCCCTTATTACCAAAAAGATATAAACAAGCTAGAACGAGTTCAACGTAGAGTTACCAAAATGATACCTAGCCTAAAGAACAAACCATACGAAGAGCGAGCGTCTTAGAGAATTAAATCTATTTCCTTTAACCCAGCGCAGATTAAGAGGTGACTTAATTCAAGTGTTCAAAATCATCAAAGGCATCGACAATATGAACTGTAGTAAGTACTTCACTATCGACCAATCTAATTACACGCGGGGAAACGGTTGCAAAATTATTGGTAAATCTTTTAACTCACACGAATCTAAGATTTTCTTCTTCAATCGAGTTGTCAACTTGTGGAATGGGCTTCCCTGAGACGTTATAGACTGCATCACCGTTAATTCATTTAAACTCCGCCTAGACAAATATCTCGCATCAAACCCACGACTGACTGCGTTTGTGAATGAATAACTTTATTTTATCCTCCCCTCATTTATAACTAACCCATTTGTCCCCTACTAACTTCCTAGTCCTGCCATGCACATTAGTTCCAGGGCAGTAGTTCCCTTTCCAATGTTCCCTTACCCCCTCTAAACCACTGTTTGGACACTTGATCCTCAGTGTTTTGGAGGACAAGCAGCCTAGAAGGGTTACTAGATCTGTTGTTGCTTGATTTCCGTTGTACTCCTTTGTACTCCTTTGAAACGGCCTTCGGCCGGGAAATTTTTCTACCGAAAAATGTACAAATTTATCTTGAAGAGGGTCAAGGGAGTGTAATTTTTAAGCTTGATGGAGGCCTAGGGTACAAACTAAATACCTCCCCTTAACGGGAGAGCACCAAACGACAAGAGTTATTCATATATATATTTATGACAAACGTGAGGAGACTCGTACATGGGGCACATCTCTTGGATCAAACGACCTTCCACCAGCACCTGTATTAATCATGTCCCAAAACAGGTACCGATACCAAGAGTGATCCCTTTTGTGGTCCTGCAATAACGCCGCACGATCTCCTTCAAGCTAGGAAACAACAACAACAACAACAACGCAGCAACAACCAACAACAACAACCAAAACAACAACAACAACAACAGCAACAACAACAACAAAAACCACCACCAACAACAACCAACAACAACAACAACAGCAGCAACAACAACAACAGCAGCAACAACCAACAACAACAACAGCAGCAACAATCAACAACAACCACAACCACAACCAAAACAGCAACAACAACAACAACAGCAACAACCAACACAAACAACAACCACCACCAACAACAACAACCATCAACAACCAAAACAACAACAACAACAACAACAACAACCAACAAGAACAACAACCACCACCAACAACAACAACCAACAACAACCAAAACAACAACAACAACAACTCCTTTCCAGAATCCTTTTCTAGCTTATGAAATAGACTGGATCCCTCTCCAAGCTAAATAGACTGGATCCCTCTCCAAGCTAAATACACTGGATCCCTCTCCAAGCTAAATAGACTGGATCCCTCTCCAAGCTAAATAGACTGGATCCCTCTCCAAGCTAAATAGACTGGATCCCTCTCCAAGCTAAATAGACTGGATCCCTCTCCAAGCTAAATAGACGGGATCCCTCTCCAAGCTAAATTTGTATATTTTCGGTAGAAAACTGTTCTGGCCGAAGGTCGATTTCTCCTAAATTGTAGATTCGTTTTCGCTCGCCAGGAAAACAAATCAACACCTGAATGGGGTGAAACTACTGAAGCGCAATATCAGGCAGGACCATACGCTTTCCTTAGTTTATTCAAGTGCATTGGGGTTTGTAATTGATGATTAATGTTAAGAGCGGGGTGTTACTTAAGGGGGGTCACCTGCATTTTTGATCTTTCTCTCCTTTTCTCTCTTTCTCTGGCTTGTATTCATTCGGCCCCATTCAGCCAACTGTTTTAAGACGTTTATCCACATCCAGGTGTCGATTTCTTCCTGGCGAGCGATAGCGAGTCACCATTGTATGGAGAAATCCGGCTTTGCCGGAGAAATTTTTCTATCGAAAAATTTACAAATTTAGCTTGCTGTCAAAACAAAAATACATATATGCTGGCTCGCTACCGCTTGCCAGGAAAATATTGACACCTGGATGGGGGTAAAAGTATTAAAATAGTAGGCTGAATGGGGCCGAATGGATACAAACCAAAGAGAGAGGAATAGAAAGAGAAAACAAGCGAGGTGGGCTCCCTTAATCCAAATAGACCACCCTGGATTAGACACTGTTCAGATAAACAAGACAAGAATGGATAACCTCACATATATTGGATCAAACGACCTTCCACCAACCCACCTTTATGCCCCACGTCCCAAAATATACCCCAGAATGCTCCTTTTGTGCTCCTGCAATACTGCCGCTGGGCGCTTAGGATTGGTTGGGGAATTTTCTAGCAGCCCTTTTTAGTTTTCCCCCTAGACTCTCTTCAAGTTAAACAAAATATAAAAATATAAACATAAATAGATAAATATATATATTTAACTGAATAAATAACGAAATTTATAAATGTACCGGCATATACTGTGTGTATATAACTATATATATATATATATATATATATATATATATATATATATATATATACATATACTGTGTGTGTGTGTGTGTGTATGTATATATATATATATATATACTCTGTCACGCACCCCATTTTTGGGGTGGGGGTAGGGGGGTGGGAGGGGGGTGGCCGACTCAAGACAGAGCCCGAACCCCCCCCCCCCCCCCCCCACATACATCTAGGTCATCCAGGAGAAACACCCAGAGACCCAGGCCCATTTGGGTTCTCCAGCTAGAATCCCAGGTCCCAGATCTCCTGGAGAGGCTCCGATTCCGAAAGCAGCGAAGCTCTACCACCACAAGCCTGCCCACCATATGCATCCAGGCGTACCCTTCATGTCTACCGGCTCCCCGGGACAGGTGCCTGACGGACTATTATCTAGTCCAACTGGCGCCTAACCCCCTCTCCTAAACGACCACATTTACACTCGTCTATTCATTAGCATTCTCCATTCATTCCTATTTATTACTACTTCTCTTGCCTGATCTAAAGTCATTCCTCTATCATCCAACGCTTGTCCTACATAGTTTCTCCATCTCAATGGAGGTCTTCCTACCCCTCTACCTCCTCTCAACATGTCCATACCAGCTCAGAACCCTTCTGTCCACTTTGGCGGACAAATGTTCCTGCTGCCCCACTCTCCTACGTATCTCTTTATTCCTCAATCTGTCTCTACGAGTCACTCCACACATACTCCTCAAATAGCTCATCTCCATCACAACCAGCTTTCTTCTCTCCTTTTTCTTCAGAGCCCATGTCTCAGCCCCATACATCACTGTTGGCATAAATATCCCTTGATGTATATATATATATATATATATATATATATCTTAATAAATAAAGGTCAATGTTTGTCAGTTACCCGATCAGTTACCCGACCTTTGTTACTAAACTCCTCCCACAGTTTTGGTGCCAGGTGGGAGTGTGGGGCACCGTTGGAAAGCCCAGGCTTTGGAGATGGTTTTAGGCGAGTTTAGTGGAAATCAGAGACACTTTTGTTTAATAAAAGTTTCGGCAGAACGTATGTAGTATACGAGAGCGAAAAAAATGCGAAAAAATGGCCGTTTGGGGCAGAAGGAGGCCTCCGATCGAAAAGGTGTATGGAACAAAAGTTGTTCGCAGCTTCCCAAAATGGGGGTACGGATGAGGTCAGATCCTAAATCGGAGGTCATTTAGCGGCCGAAATCGAGGTCGCCGTTTAATGAGGCACAGGGAGGTCGAGGCCGGTGATTATGGTAGTAGTAGTTTTGTGATGATTGTGGTAGTAGTGATTGATGATGGTGATTATGGTAGTAGTAGTGGTGGTAGTAGTGATGGTGATTATGGTGATTACCCGGGCAACGCCGGGTACCCCTGCTAGTATATATATATATATGAACACATAAATTAAACAAATAATAATAAAAATAACAATTATTAATTTATCTATTGCTAGACACCTTTTTGGCTAAACCAATGGAGAAAATTTGGTGGTGTGAGGTGGAGGGGTAGGGGGGGGGGGGGGGGGGCTGGGGTTTACTTCCAAAACATCCGCCCTGGGTTATAATTACACGCTTCAGATACAAGTGATGAGACTTGCACAACAGGCATTTCTCTTGGATCAAACGAGTCACCTTCCTCCGACCAACCCAACCCACCGGCATTACCCACGTCCCAAAATAGAGACCGGATGGAGAACCCAGTGTTGCCGATTTAGTTAGCTTAGGGGGGGGGGGGTCACCTGCTTGTTTTCACTCCTTTTCTTTCTTTCTCTGGGTTGTATCCATTCGGTCCCATTCAGCCAACTGGTTTAATACGTGTATCCCCATCCAGGTCTCGATTTATTCCTGGCGAGCGATAGCGAGCCAGCATTGTATGGAGAAATCCGGCTTTCTCGGGACACATTTTTCTATCGAAACATTTAAATATTTAGCCTGCTGTCAAACACATTTATAAAAAATATGCTGGCACGCTACCGCTCGATAGGACAAATTCGACACCTGGATGGGGATAGAAGTCTTCAAACAGTAGGCTGAATGGGGCTGAATGGGGCCGAATGGATACAACCCAGAGAGAGAGAGAGAGAAATCAAAGGTGGGGCGCCCCTTTAACGATAAGTCTAGATATGTATTCATCTCAGTAGTGGCAATTGTTGAATATTTAGGGGAGGTCTCCACTTGAAGGATTTTTTTCTTGACCCCTTTCTCTCTCATGGTTAGCCCCCTTGCTTTTGAGATTTTAATACGTTTGCCCCATTAGTTTGGTGATTTTAAGAATTTCCGCCCCATTCTGTCAATTTTAAGAACTTTCGTGCAATTTAGGTGTCGATTTTATCCTGGCGAGCGATAGCGAGCCTGTAATTTAAGAGTAACCGGCCTTCGGCCAGGACATTTTTCTACCGAAAAATGTACAAATTTATCTTGAAAGGGGGTCAAGGGGGTGACATTTTAAGATTGCTGGAGGAGTAGGAAGCAAACTAGAAACATGGATACATAGCTATTTCCTGGAGGTATGAGTCATTTTAAGCCTTACTGTACCGGCAACATCTTAATTTTGTTATATTTCAGATGCATTTAGACATTGTATGAAGCTTGGGAAGGATAAATGGCAGCTACAAAGATTAACTGAGACAGGCTGGCATCTTTTAACGGGTAGACATCCTTCCTAAGCTGAATGAAACCGTCCAATAGTTGCCAGATTTATAATGAAAAGGACGTCACCGGAACAACTGAATGGGTTAAGGGGGGTGACCTGCTTTTTGTTATTTCTGTCCTTTTCTCTCTTTCTCTGGCTTGTATCCATTCGGCCCCATGCAGCCAACTATTTTAAGACGTTTATCCCCATCTAGGTGTCGATTTCTTCCTGGCGAGCGATAGCGAGTCAGCATTATATGAAGAAATCCGGCTTCGCCGGAGACATTTTTCTATCGAAAAATGTACGAATTTAGCCTGCTGTCTAACAAAAATAAAAAATATACTGGCTCGCTACCGCTCACCAGTAAAAAATTGACACCTGGATGGGGTTAAACGTCTTAAAACAGTAGGCTGAATGGGGCCAAATGGATACAAGCCAGAGAAAGATAGAAAAGGACAGAACAAAAACAGGTCACCCCTCTTAAGTGATATGTCTGGAATTATGCCATTTTCTTTAGCGATATTCTGCATTCAGTTTTATGGGGGTACTACTCGCTTTTTCTGGACCCCCTTCTCCCTCATGTTTAGCATATTAGTTTTGAGGTTTTAAGACGCTCGTTCCGTTAGTTTGGCGGTTTTGAGACCTTTCGCCTCATTTTGTTGTTAATATTAAGGCCTGTCGTACCCTTTAGGAGTCGATATTTTCCTGGCGAGCGATAGCGAGCCTCTAATTTCAGAAGGAACCGGCCTTTGGCCGGGACATTTTTCTACCGAAAAATGTACAAATTTATCTTGAAAGGGGGTCTAAGGGGTGTTTTTCTAAGCTTGATGTAGGTCTAGCGAGGAGACTCAAAAATAAAATAATATGTAAATATATAGACCAATAACCAAGCACTACCCCCTTAACCCCTTCTGTACCGGCGACGTCTTTTTACTATTATTCTAGCTATATTTAGAGGATTTTGTGCAGTTTAAGAAGGATCTGTGGTTGTCAAAAAGGTCCAACCAAGTGAGATAGTTCGAAGCTTGTTAATTGCCGGAGGTCCTTTAGAAACTGATTAAATCCGTCTAAATTAAACTAGAATATCGTTAAATAGACGTTGCGGTACAGAAGGGGTTAATATCTATAACGACATCCTAGCGACTCTTGAGGACAAATCTAGCGGTGTTTAAGGGGACATGGGCTGTTTTTCTGGACCACTTTCTCCCTCATGTTTACCCCCAATAGTTTTCAGATTTTATGACGTTCGGCCCATTAGTTTGGCGATTTTAATACCTTTTGCCCCATTTCGTTGTCAATTTTAAGACCTTTCGTGCCATTTAGGTGTCGATTTTTTCCTGGCGAGCGATAGCGAGCCTGTAATCTTAGGAATAACCGGCCATTGGCCGGGACATTTTTCTACCGAAAAATGTACAAATTAACCTAGAAGGGGGATCTGATGGATATTTTTTTAAAGATTGATGGAGGTCTAGGGAGGAAACTAAAATAATAATAAAAAAATAAATGAAAAAAATCTACCAAAAAGTGAACCATCCCCCCTTAACTCCTTCAGCACGATGACGCCTTTTTAACTTTGACGATTTTAGGAAATTAAAGGACCTATGCTATTCAGAGGGTTTATTGACATCGTATTTACCTATTTAACTTTGATTCTGGCTAAACTTGGACGATTTTAGGCAGTTAAAGAAGAAGAAGGACCTATGTTATTCAGAGGGTTTATTGACATCGTATTTACCCCTTTGAGTCGTGGAGGTAGATTATAAGCTAAAGAAAATCGCCTTATGGTAACTAAAAGACGACGAAAACTACGTCATCGTACTGAAAAGGTTAACCCCTTCTGTACCGGGGACGTCTTTTTGCTTTATTCTGGCAACTATTAGACGATTTGATTCAGTTTAAAATGGGCCTCCAGCAATTAACAGGCTTCGAACGATCTCAGTTAACCCTTTTACTACCACAGATTCTTCTTAACGGGAGGCAGACCGTTTTTCTGGACCCCATTCCCCCTAATGTTTAGCCCCACTAGTTTTGAGATTATAAGACGTTCGGCCCGTTAGTTTGGCGATTTTAACACCTTTCGCCCCATTTCGTTGTCAACTTTAAGACCTTTCGTGCCATTTAGGTGTCGATTATTTCCTGGCGAGCGATAGCGAGCCTGCAATTTTGAGAGGAACCGGCCTTCGGCCGGGACATTTTTCTACCGAAAAATGTACAAATTTATATTGAAGGGGGGTCTAGGGGGTGTTTTTCTAAGTTTGATGGAGGTCTAGGGAGGAAACTAAACAAATATATGAATACATTAATTAATAGACCAAACAAACGGTCTGCCTCTCCTTAAACTGTACAATATCGTCTCAATATAGTTAGAATAAAAGTTAAAAGGTCGTCGCCGGTACAGAAGGGGTTAATGATATTGATTTGGTACTCCCTGGCAAATATTGGTACTCCCTGGCAAATATTGGTACTCCCTGGCAAATATTGGTACTCCCTGGCAAATATTGGTACTCCCTGGCAAATATTGGTACTCCCTGGCAAATATTGGTACTCCCTGGCAAATATTTCCTTCTGTGGTCCTACAATACCGCCACAGGACGTACAGTACGTGTCATTAAGGGAGCCCACCTCGCATTTTTGATCTTTCTCTCCCTCTCTCTTTGTCTTGTATCCATTCGGCCCCATTCAGCCTACTGTTTTAAGACGTTTACCCCCATCCAGGTGTTAATATTTTCCTGGCGAGCGGTGGCGAGCCAGCATATATATATTTTTGTTTTGACATCAAGCTATATTTGTACATTTTTCGATAGAAAAATTTCTCCGGCGAAGCCTGATTTCTCCATACAATGCTAGCTCGCTATCGCTCGCCAGGAAGAAATCGACACCTGTATGGGGATAAACGTCTTAAAACAGTTGGCTGAATGGGGCCGAATGGATACAAGCCAGGGAAAGAGAGAAAAGGATAGAAAGATAAAAAAAAAACCCGGTTAATTACATTAATTTGGTACCCCTGGCCAACACTTCCTTGTGTGGGTCCTACACTTAATACCGCCGCAGGACTTAGGTGTCATCAACAAATTTCTCCGTAAGGGAGGATGGGGTCATTTATTACCCCATTTATGTATCTTTTCATAATTTTTAAAGTTTCCTCCCTAGACCTCCATCAAGCTTAAAAAAAAAAACACCTCCCAGACCCTCCTTCAAGATAAATTTGTACATTTTTCGATAGAAAAATATCCCGGCCGATTAATCTAGAAATTACAGGCTCGCTTTCGCTCGCCAAGAAAAAATCGATACCTAAATGAGACGAAAGATCTTAATATTGACAAAGAAATGTAGCATAGTCTTAAAATCGCCAAACTAATGGGCCGAACGTCTTAAAATCTAAAAACCAATGAGGCTAAACATGAGGGAGAAGGAGGCCAGAAAAACCGGCCCATCCCCCATTAAGGGGAGGTTTTTAGTTTGGTCCCTAGATATCCTTCAAGCTTAAGATTACACCACCTTGAGCCCCTTTCAAGATAAATTTGTACATTTTTCGGTAGAAAAATTTCCCGGCTGAAAGCCGGTTCCTCTTAAATTACAGGCTCGCTATCGCTCGCCAGGATAAAATCTACACCTAAATGGCACGAAATAAAAGGTCTTAAAATTGACAGAAATGGGTTGAAAGTTCTTAAAATCGTCAAAATAATGGGGCAAACGTCTTAACATTAGAAAAACAATGGGGCTAAACACGAGGGAGAAAGGAGTCCAGAAAAAAAATCCCTCAAGTGGAAATCTCCCCTTAAGTCTGCTCTGACTCACAACTATATACACTATTTCTCTTCTTCCTGCAACATCTATGATTCATGTAGGTGTCATCTTCATCCTTAATTAAGCCGGTATCACACGAGCGCTTTTTCACTTAACATGTATCCTCAACACTGGTCTGGCAGCTTATGAGGTCAAAATTGAAAATATTTCGGTCACCAAAATTCATCTTAGCAACATTCTAGTTTCCGATACCAGTGCAAAATAGTCCAGAAATGTTGCCAGAAAAATGTTAATCATCGAATGTTGGCTATAAAAGCTCTCGTGTGATACCGGCTTTATTCTTCTTAGGTAGAATGATTTTGCCGAAGTGTTGTTACACCAGCTGTGCATTTGATGATATATTAGTTGATAATGTATGTAGTTTTCTGAATCGAGTTGGTTTAGAGTGGTATCGGAAGAAGAGATTTACAGGGTGGTATTAGCCGGCTTGGTGAGTTTACAGGGTGGTATTAGCTGGCTTGGTGAGTTTACCGGGTGGTATTAGCCGGCTTGGTGAGTTTAGAGGGTGGTATTAGCCGGCTTGGTGAGTTTACAGGGTGGTATTAGCCGGCTTGGTGAGTTTACAGAGTGGTATTAGCCAGCTTGGTGAGTTTACAGGGTGGTATTAGCAGGCTTGGTGAGTTTACAGGGTGGTATTAGCCAGCTTGGTGAGTTTACAGGGTGGTATTAGCAGGCTTGGTGAGTTTACAGGGTGGTATTAGCCAGCTTGGTGAGTTTACAGGGTGGTATTAGCCGGCTTGGTGAGTTTACAGGGTGGTATTAGCTGGCTTGGTGAGTTTACAGGGTGGTATTAGCCGGCTTGGTGAGTTTACAGGGTGGTATTAGCCTGCTTGGTGAGTTTACAGGGTGGTATTAGCCGGCTTGGTGAGTTTACAGGGTGGTATTAGCCTGCTTGGTGAGTTTACAGGGTGGTATTATCCGGCTTGGTGAGTTTACAGGGTGGTATAAGCCTGCTTGGTAAGTTTACAGGGTGGTATTAGCCGGCTTGGTGAGTTTACAGGGTGGTATTAGCCGGCTTGGTGAGTTTACAGGGTGGTATTAGCTGGCTTGGTGAGTTTACAGGGTGGTATTAGCCGGCTTGGTGAGTTTACAGGGTGGTATTAGCCGGCTTAGTGAGTTTACAGGGGGGTATTAACCGGCTTGGTGAGTTTACAGGGTGGTATTAGCCGGCTTGGTGAGTTTACTGGGTGGTATTAGCCGGCTTGGTGAGTTTACAGGGTGGTATTAGCCGGCTTGGTGAGTTTACAGAGTGGTATTAGCCAGCTTGGTGAGTTTACAGGGTGGTATTAGCAGGCTTGGTGAGTTTACAGGGTGGTATTAGCCAGCTTGGTGAGTTTACAGGGTGGTATTAGCCGGCTTGGTGAGTTTACAGGGTGGTATTAGCTGGCTTGGTGAGTTTACAGGGTGGTATTAGCCGGCTTGGTGAGTTTACAGGGTGGTATTAGCCTGCTTGGTGAGTTTACAGGGTGGTATTAGCCGGCTTGGTGAGTTTACAGGGTGGTATTAGCCTGCTTGGTGAGTTTACAGGGTGGTATTATCCGGCTTGGTGAGTTTACAGGGTGGTATAAGCCTGCTTGGTAAGTTTACAGGGTGGTATTAGCCGGCTTGGTGAGTTTACAGGGTGGTATTAGCCGGCTTGGTGAGTTTACAGGGTGGTATTAGCTGGCTTGGTGAGTTTACAGGGTGGTATTAGCCAGCTTGGTGAGTTTACAGGGTGGTATTAGCCAGCTTGGTGAGTTTACAGGGTGGTATTAGCCGGCTTAGTGAGTTTACAGGGGGGTATTAACCGGCTTGGTGAGTTTACAGGGTGGTATTAGCCGGCTTGGTGAGTTTACAGGGTGGTATTAGCCGGCTTGGTGAGTTTACAGGGTGGTATTAGCCGGCTTGGTGAGTTTACAGGGTGGTATTAGCCGGCTTGGTGAGTTTACAGGGTGGCATTAGCCTGTTTGGTGAGTTTACAGGGTGGTATTAGCCGGCTTGGTGAGTTTACAGGGTGGTATTAGCCGGCTTGGTGAGTTTACAGGGTGGTATTAGCCGGCTTGGTGAGTTTACAGGGTGGTATTAGCCGGCTTGCTGAGTTTACAGGGGGGTATTAACCGGCTTGGTGAGTTTACTGGGTGGTATTAGCCGGCTTGGTGAGTTTACAGGGTGATATTAGCCGGCTTGGTGAGTTTACAGGGTGGTATTAGCCGGCTTGGTGAGTTTACAGGGTGGTATTAGCCGGCTTGGTGAGTTTACAGGGTGGTATTAGCCGGTTTGGTGAGTTTACAGGGTGGTATTAGCTGGCTTGGTGAGTTTACAGGGTGGTATTAACCGGCTTGGTGAGTTTACAGGGTGGTATTAGCCGGTTTGGTGAGTTTACAGGGTGGTATTAGCTGGCTTGGTGAGTTTACAGGGTGGTATTAGCCGGCTTGGTGAGTTTACAGGGTGGTATTAACCGGCTTGGTGAGTTTACAGGGTGGTATTAGCCGGCTTGGTGAGTTTACAGGGTGGTATTAGCCGGCTTGGTGAGTTTACAGGGTGGTATTAGCCGGCTTGGTGAGTTTACAGGGTGGTATTAACCGGCTTGGTGAGTTTACAGGGTGGTATTAGCCGGCTTGGTGAGTTTACAGGGTGGTATTAACCGGCTTGGTGAGTTTTCTATATGTTATGACTAATGAACGCGTTTTGTGTAAGAGAGATTTTACTGACATACAATGCATTTATATTATTTTCACGGATTCACTATTTCTATTGGACGGGGGAAATGTCAAATATCTACAAACATACATACGAACATCCACTCAAATACAAATCATGGACTTAATATACTTTTTTTTTAATATAACCTCAACCATATGACATTATTTATGGGTGAAATTTGTTTGGCAATATATTAATATTACGTAAATTGGTGATGAATACATGTAGATTGTATTGTATTAATACATGTAGATTATACTGTATTAATATGTTTGTCTCTATTTATACGGGATTATATTTTTATGCATATACAGGTAAATATAAAATGTGAAGAAATGCAGGTAAACGCAATTCATACATAAATTTCTTACATATCCTATATAATAAGAGAAGTCAGCCGATATATAGATATATAGTGTTGACTACGAGAAAAACTACGGCAAAAATACACATCATAAGGTGTACATTATTCAAATTTCAGTCTTAACCCTTTCTCTGTGGGTATATTTCCGCTTATTTTCGCCATATTAGGGTTCATTCAGGCACTCCTGATTGATTAGGCAAGTGTCTGAATGAAATGAAATGTATTCAGCCGAAAACTAGAATAAAATAGCTTCAAAATGACATCAAAACGAGCTTCGTAGCTCATGGGGTTCACTCGCATAACATGGACATTCGCTAATTATCGCTAATATCATGCTACATTTGCCTTAGGCAGCATTGTATATCTCGCAAGACTGTGACTCAGAGCCTTCAGTGCCGCGGCCGCCTGGCTGGGAGAAGGATGTGTGGCCTGCCGCGCACCCGCTCCCTCGCACTCTATTTTACAGGCTTTAAGAGGCTTTTAAAGCCTGTAATTTGCTGTAAATTGCCATGGCGTTCGGGAACGTCTCCCTCAGGGAAAGGGTTAATGGAAGTGAGAGTCATCTGATTATAAATTATTTGTTTCTATGCATTTTTTACTTCGATACTGTGACTTCAATACAATTCCCTGTTAAAGTTGGCCAGGTTCTCTTTGTGGTAGACTTTTTAATTTATTTTATATTTTTCTAGTTTCATCCCTAGACCTCCATCAAACTTAAAAAAACATCCATTAGATCCCCCTTCTAGATTAATTTGTAAATTTTTCGGTAGACAAATTTGGCCGGTTTTTCTAAAATTTCAGGCTCACTATCGTTCGCCAGGAAAAAAATAGACACCTAAAGAGCACGAAAGGTCTTAATATTGACAATTAAATGGTGCGGAAAGATTTAAAATCGCCAAACTAATAGAACGGAAGTCTTAAAATCTCGAAACTAATATGCTAAACATGAGGGAGAAGGGAGGCCACAAAAATCAGCCCATCTCCCCTTAAAGTGCTCGTGTGGCTGGTTTTCTGGACCACTTTCTCCCTCATGTTTAGCACCATTAGTTTTCAGATGTTAAGATGTTTTCCCCATTAGTTAGTCGATTTTAAGACCTTTCGCCCGATTCCTTCGTCAATATTTAGACCTTTTGTGCTATGTAGGTGTCGATTTTTTCCCTGGCGAACGATAGTGAGCCTGTACTGTTGGAAGAACCGGCCTTTGGCCGGATTTTTTTTTTAACGACAAATTTACAAATTAATATAATTTTTAATTAATGGATGTTTTTTTAAAAGTTTGATGGAGGTCTAGGGAGGAAACTAGAAAAATAATTAATACATGCAAAAATGATGGAGGTCTAGGGAGGAAACTAGAAAAATACTGAATAAATGCAAAAATCGGCCAAAAAGTAAACCATCCTCTCAAAGTGCACGTGTGGGGGGTTTTAACATGGTTGAGATGAATCTGGCTGCATATGTTATTGTCAAGTTGAAGGTTGAGAGGTGATAGTTATTTTGGTCACGATATGGAGCTCGGGAATGTGAGATGGGACTGTTAATGTGTTAATGTGTGTGTGTGTGTGTGTGTGTGTGTGTGTGTGTGTGTGTGTGTGTGTGTGTGTGTGTGTTTATAAGTGTATTTTTGTTTGTTACGAATAGCGATTGATGAAGAAAATAGAGAATATATTGGTTACCTGCTGTGACATCTTGGCACTCTGCGAGAAAATCAATACCGACTCGAATTCTCAGTTTGTAAAGCGAGGAAATACGCTGCATCGGCCTTTAAAGATGGACAATCCGAGCATCTAGACCACTCGCTGTGACTGGTAAGTGTATGTGAAATACATTATGCTCGTGTTATGCATTATACAAGGGATTTTTTTGATTGACTAAATACAGTTGTATATTGTGCATCATAATATTAGTGAATTGTAAACAAATTAAATTAAGAACACAATCCATCAACAAAATACCCAATATAATAACAAACCACTAGATGCATTACAATACCCAATATAATAACAAACCACTAGATGCATTACAATACCCAATATAATAACAAACCACTAGATGCATTACAATACCCAATATAATAACACACCACTAGATGCATTACAATACCCAATATAATAACAAACCACTAGATGTATTACAATACCCAATATAATAACACACCACTAGATGCATTACAATACCCAATATAATAACAAACCACTAGATGCATTACAATACCCAATATAATAACAAACCACTAGATGCATTACAATACCCAATATAATAACAAACCACTAGATGTATTACAATACCCAATATAATAACAAACCACTAGATGTATTACAATAGTTTTCCGAGCGGAGTCACACAAGTGCCTATATCTAGCCATTTCCAATCAGCATTTGTTTGTGTCTGGCAACATTTTATATCAAGTTTGCATTATTACCGAAAACTAGACTGGAAGCAGATTACTTTAATTGGCTGAATAAATGTGAGTTTTAATAGGCGTCTTCACAGCTGTGCATTGTGTATTCGAGTCATGTGATAAGTGGCTTGAGATGAGGCACATATGCATTGTGTATTCGAGTCATGTGATAAGTGGCTTGAGATGAGGCACATATGCTTATTAAGCTGATTCAAAAGCTTATATTTGCTTAACAGCACCATCCAAGATCAACAGGTGGAAGCAGTACGAATTTTGAATGACACTGATGGACCCTGGAAAGATTTGGATTAATTTGTGTATGTGGTTGAGGGAAACAAAAGGTAAAACTGCCTGTGACTAGTGCCATCGACCCTAGATTTGAAAGAGTGGCATATATTGTCTGCAATGACCCATACCTAGCCATGAATCAAACGAATCGGACAATAAATAGCGAACACACGATTTCTGTGAAGGCACCCATTATAAAGCTACCTGACTGGAAGAATTGCCGAGTTGCGAGTTTCGTTCCATAAGGAAGTTGGAGCTGTAGACATCGATATTTAGCAGAATAGCCAGCAATAATACGGTTTTAGTACGTACATAAATACATAAAACCAAATTCGACATACCATTTATCCATCAGAAACCTACATAATGACTGTATTTGTGTTTAATATCGATGTTTACAAACCCAACTTCCTTATAGCCGGAAACTCGCAAGTGGTCAATTGACAAAGGAAACGACGAAATAAATCGCTCGTGTGACTTAAGGTGAGGCTGATGTGGGACTGTTGAGGTTAAGGGGAGATGGGTCGTTTTTCTGGTCCCCTTTCTACCTCATGTTAAGCCCCATTTGTTTTGAGATTATAAGACGTTCGGCCCATTAGTTTGGCAATTTTAACACCTTTTGCCTCATTTCGTTGTCAATTTTAACACCTTTCGTGCCATTTAGATGTCGACTATTTCCTGGCGAGCGATAGCGAGCCTGAAATTTCAAGAGGAACCGGCCTTCGGCCGGGACATTTTTCTACCGAAAAATGTACACATTTATCTTTAAGGGGGGTCTAGGGGGTGTTTTTCTAAGCTTGATGGAAGTCTAACGAGAAAACTAAGAAATATATGAATATATTAATTAAGAGACCCCCCCCCCCCCAATAAAAAACCCCCCAAAAAACAAAAGAATACGGTCAGCCTCCCCTTAATAGCCTTTATAACCTTCAAGATTGTATTTGTATATTCTAAGAACATAGCTTCATGGGCACGCCACCAAGGCCGTGTTGTTTATATTATCTTATAGTGTCATGGGTGTTCGAAGCCGTGGTGGACTTGTTTTATGTGGTATTTCCACTTAAGGGGACACCGACTGCTTTTTTTTGGCCCATAAATTCATTCATTCATAAATTCTTAGTTTCCTCGCTAGACATCCCTCAAACTTAGAAAAACATCCCCTAGACCCCCCCCCTCAAGAAAAATTTGTACATTTTTCGGTAGACAAATTTCCTGGCCGAAGGCCGGTTCCTCTTACAATCACAGGCTCGCTATCGCTCGCCAGGAAAAAATCGACACCTAAATGGCAAAATAGGTCTTAACATTTATAATGAAATGGGACGAAAGGTCTTAAAATCGCCAAACAAATGGGCCGAACGTATACAAATCTAAAAAATAATGGGACTAAACACGAGGGAGAAAGGGGACCAGAAAAACGACCGTCTGCCCTTAAATAATCATTACTTTAATCATCTGAATATTAATTAATTCTAGTTATTGCCTGATGGATGAGTTGAACTTATAAAGTATATATCTTAGTCAATGGATAATGAAGAAAATGGTAAAATTAGAACGTCAGTTATCGAATAATTAATTTGCATACACATTACTAGTATAACACAAAATAATACTCAAATTTTCTGTGATAATCTACCCAGCTGGAAATCGAACACACAATTTAATGTCAAGCATGGTAAGATGCCAAATTCTACTAGAGATAGTTGCGCTCTCTTTACTATCTGTTGCGGGTCCCGTTTTACCGAGGGGGAGGTATTGAGAGAATACAGGAGCAAGGTGCACAAGTTTTATTATTTAATCAGTGGGTTTATATGCATTTCTAATATATAAATACAGTTAAAATGCAGGGTTAAATATCAACATAAGTCTTCAAGATAAAGTACAGCATAAATCTCAATAGAATACACAAAGATACAGGTGTGTGTGTATATATATATAATATTTGCACATCCACTGAGAGACGTAAATACATGAAGAAGGAACTCCTAGGTATACATGAAGAAGGAACTCCTAGGTATACATGAAGAAGGAACTCCTAGGTATACATGAAGAAGGAACTCCTAGGTATACATGAAGAAGGAACTCCTAGGTATACATGAAGAAGGAACTCCTAGGTATACATGAAGAAGGAACTCCTAGGTATACATGAAGAAGGAACTCCTAGGTATACATGAAGAAGGAACTCCTAGGTATACATGAAGAAGGAACTCCTAGGTATACATGAAGAAGGAACTCCTAGGTATACATGAAGAAGGAACTCCTAGGTATACATGAAGAAGGAACTCCTAGGTATACATGAAGAAGGAACTCCTAGGTATACATGAAGAAGGAACTCCTAGGTATACATGAAGAAGGAACTCCTAGGTATACATGAAGAAGGAACTCCTAGGTATACATGAAGAAGGAACTCCTAGGTATACATGAAGAAGGAACTCCTAGGTATACATGAAGAAGGAACTCCTAGGTATACATGAAGAAGGAACTCCTAGGTATACATGAAGAAGGAACTCCTAGGTATACATGAAGAAGGAACTCCTAGGTATACATGAAGAAGGAACTCCTAGGTATACATGAAGAAGGAACTCCTAGGTATACATGAAGAAGGAACTCCTAGGTATACATGAAGAAGGAACTCCTAGGTATACATGAAGAAGGAACTCCTAGGTATACATGAAGAAGGAACTCCTAGGTATACATGAAGAAGGAACTCCTAGGTATACATGAAGAAGGAACTCCTAGGTATACATGAAGAAGGAACTCCTAGGTATACATGAAGAAGGAACTCCTAGGTATACATGAAGAAGGAACTCCTAGGTATACATGAAGAAGGAACTCCTAGGTATACATGAAGAAGGAACTCCTAGGTATACATGAAGAAGGAACTCCTAGGTATACATGAAGAAGGAACTCCTAGGTATACATGAAGAAGGAACTCCTAGGTATACATGAAGAAGGAACTCCTAGGTATACTCGATTATGTGTGGGAATCCCTAGCTGGAGTTAAGGGAGACCACCTCGTTTTTTTTTTCTCTTTCTCTCCCTCTCTCTTTGGCTTGTATCCATTCGGCCCCATTCAGCTTACTGTTTTAAGACGTTTACCCCCATCCAGGTGTCAATATTTTCCTGGCGAGCGGTAGCGAGCCAGCATGTATATATTTTTGTTTTGACAGCAAGCTAAATTTGTAAATTTTTCGATAGAAAAATGTCTCCGGCGAAGCCGGGTTTCTCCATACAATGCTGGCTCGCTGTCGCTCGCCAGGAAGACACCTGGATGGGGATAAACGTCTTAAAACAGTTGGCTGAATGGGACCGAATGGATACAAGCCAGGGAAAGAGAGAAAAGGAGAGAAAGATAAAAAAGCCGGTAACCCCCCTTAAGTATACCTATACCTAAGTACAATACCTATAGATGAATAAATGAAGTTATGGATAGCGTGTGAGGGTTTTAATTGGCAACTGAATTGATTAATGATTTACTGAAAAGGGGGCCTGAACGCCAGGTCTTTAGTAGTTCAAGCGTCTCTAATATCGCACTATGCAACAACGGTACGCTAGATCCAAACCCTCGAACTTATATGCCGGCGAACAAAACACCTACTGTATACCCTCCAGGGTTAATCTGCGATAGCGGGGTATCCTTAACTGGGCATAAATGTACTCTACTTCAGGCTAACCTGCACTGGTATAGCCTGATAACAAACAAGATGCAAGTTACGTTAAAATGCATAAAAAGGAATCTATGGAAAGATCAATTAAATCACTGCAAGATTTAATACAATAAAAGGATGCTTCAATACAGTTACTCTAAACAACAATAAACTTTTCACTCCTATCTGAAAGAAAGTGAAGTATAGTCCTACAGCATAGACCTGGAAACTTCTGAAGAAAGTCTCATGCTCATAAGATGCTCGTACTGATTTAGAACTATATAAAGGCAGGAGGCAGGACACCACATGTGTAAATCGAATACTCTAAAAGATAGGACATATAATGTTAACTGACACGAGAATACTATAAATGCGCAACGGTAGCAATGCTCGACACTAAAAGAAGTACTTCCTCATCAACGAAACAGTCTGTTATGGTTGTGCGGCTCAGCAACAACCTAGACTAATAAATGCTGTGAATAATAATGCGCACATATCAAAGAGCTTATATTAAATACTAACAAGTGTCTACTCGATAAATAATGTCTAGCTGGGATACTCTAGGTAAGGAACTGGGGTTGAGCAAGACAGGCTCGTAGCCTAGCGATGTCCTTAAGACTGCATCCTTTAAGTTACGTTAATTGACTAGGGGGCTCTCTCGATAGATCCAGATCACAAGTATCTGGTTCTATCCTGGCGACCCTCTAAAGACAAGCAAAGAGGCAGCAAAGTGTGGAACTGGTACAGGCCAAAACCCTCAGTCAACACAATGCTGCACTCGCAAAGGACGCAACCGAAAAGACAACCCAGGCTACCACAGGACCGGTCGAAGTCGTGTAGGTATAAGCAAACCGTACACACAGCGGAGACAATGACTACAGTTACCTTATCCCAGTCTAGCATTAAATAAAAGAGCAGAAACACTAAATCAATAATGGAGACACACAAACTTCTTAACCTATACTAACTAAGAACCCTCAAACCTATTCTAAGTACATGTAAATATCTCTGAGGACGGCGCATGCAATACAATGGGCCGGCTATGAAAACCGTATGCAGAACCCAAGGGGAGTGTTGTGCAGTTAATAAAGGTTAGAGTATGGAAAGAGAGAATCGAGTGAGAGAAACAGTGATAAAGGTGGTGATCGGGAGAGAGTATGCAAAGGGATGTTAGAAGCACGTGCGCCAAGCCTGTCCTGACGAGGACAGCTCCTGGGGACCCTCATGGAGGAGGTAAGTTACACAGGAGCCCGCAAAGGCGCGATGGTCGGCCAATCACGGGCCGAGACTGTCACAAGGCAGCAGGCGTCATATGACACAGCAAGACACGCTGTCCAATGGCGAGCGAGAGGCAGGAATGCACCCGTACATACAGACACTTACTACCTCCTCGCTCTGAAAGTCTTTCTCATTCACATGCTGGTACTATTATCACTACTGTTGATATAAAATATAACCCGTTGTCACAGACGAAAACAAAGACCACCACTGGACTGTCTGTGACAATGCGATTACTAGGAAAGAAAGAACAACATTCTCGGATAACTGTAGTCCATTTCGATGTCCCTGGCGAGCGCTAGTGGCTAACGAGAGGCGATTCTGCCAACGCTGGTAGACGTCACACTAGGTTGGGCCGAGGAGCACCTTTAGAGCCGGAAAGCATCCATGATATTAGGTGTTGGTGAGATAGCTCCCCCTACCCGGCCCGGATACTTATCTACTCCCTAGGTGCTTCTTGCCCTAGAAGAGGCACAGGGAAGAAGGGCACGTCGATGCACTGGTTCTAGGTGAGGTGTAGGTCGCTCTGGTCACGGCGAGGAGGGTAGGGGGGAGAGCAATGGCAGGGCCCTCCTGATTTGCTTCAGGATGCCTTCCAGGGACCAATCAGCAGGTCAGTTGGGTGGTGGCGGCACGGCGTCCCGGTTGGTGGTAGCGCTGCTCTGGTTGGCCAATACCAGGCCGGCTGTGTGCGTGGGGGGGTTGCGGGGGTTTGTTTTGGTTTTCCGAGGGGGGAACAGGTGCATTGTGGGACCATTTCTATGGTGGCTTCCCACTTGGTTTTGGAAGGGGGGAGGGGGGTGACTGCGTTGTCTGGGCCGCGTGGTGTCTCCGGTTGTGGTATAACACATGGTTATAAGTCAAACAATCTTTCAGATTTATAAAGTTGTTCATGAAAATACATCTATTTAACGATCTACCTATTTATCTGTCAATATTTATCCATCTCTCTCTCTCTCTCTCTCCCTCTATCTATCTATTTTATATATATATATATATATATATATATATATAGTCTATACATAGTGTATAATAAAAATAATAATAGTTGGGCAGTACAAGAATCAACCCAAGGACCAACCCTGAAAGGGCCCACGAACGGCATTGGCACTTCCACTTACACAGATAGGCCCTTGCCTAGTGTAATGACACATCAAAATGAGATGCCCATGGCCACTTCGATCCAGCCTCAAGAAAACATGGACTCCCCTCCCCACCTGGAGGGGGAATCTTGCCCTCATCCCCCAAGAGAAGCTTGAAGCCGCCCAGGCTACTGATTGGCTAATCACTTGCCTGTCCAGGCCCATGATTTGCCAAAGCACTAGCCCAGTTCCTTTTCCAAGAAGGCAAAAGCTTCCAACTTTTGCTGGAACAGATGTATGGAAGGGGCAGAGCCAAGCGCTGTGATTGGTCCAGCTGCAAAACGAAGGACCAATGGAAGAGCGAGCCAGATGCTGGAAGCTGGACCTGGAGTGGGCACTGCTGCGTTGTGAGTGAATTATGACTCGCTTTATCAAGCGGAATACAACTTGAGTATTCTGGAGAAGGGGTGAGATCTGCTTCGTTGTTTGTGCCTTCCGTCTCTCGCATGGAACCTGGACAGTGGCTGGCTTGGGGAGCTCGATCTTTCGTCTCTCATCTGGGACCTGAACAGCAACTGGCTTGGGCGGCTCATGGAAGAAGTTAGCCAAATATGAATAACTTTATCAAGTGGAATATGACTTGATGCCTCAAGTAGAATATGACTTAAATATGGTGGAGAAACAAGCAGAATCCAACAGGTCTGTACGAGCGAAATATGACTTGTTTCGTCAAGCTGAATACGACTTGAGTATGATCAGATGGATAAGCTTTTGACTTGTTCTCTCCTCCAGTACATTGTAAGTTGTTTGCTCATCTTGCTGGTCTGGTGGTCTGGGGCAAAAATGTCTTCCTGGCCTCTGTCTTTCTTATGTCTTTTGTGTCCCTTTGGGTCTGGGGGGCATGTAAAGGGGATATGAATGGCAAGATGACAGGTAGGAGAGGGTGATCGGTCCCTAGGGAGATTGGGTGCGGAGTCGGTGCGATGCTTAGTGATGTAATAGGTCGGGGCAGCTGGGTGGAAGATACAGCCTTTGTGATATTGGCGGCTGGCTTTGAAGAGGAAGGTAATGGATGAGTACTTTGGTTATTCTTCTTTGGTATCACTATTACTGATGCGATTCGTTTTGGGGGTGGAGATGTTGAGGAATTGAGCATAGCAACTTGTACCAGTGTTTGCCTTGAACACGTGGACACACATCTTTTCAATTCATTTGGTAGCCAAAATTCCTAGTGTAAGAGGGATAAAGGCAGAAAATTTGATATTGCGTGCATGGAGGAGAAACACGGCTACCGGGGATGCATCTACTTTTGTTGCATATTTTCCTCCGCCAGGCTTTGAACCCAGGGCAAGTATAACAGTACACTATAATACAATAATATTACCCTTAAGTTTGCGAAGCTCGCCCCAAATTGAATCGAATCTTCTCATTAATTCCTTATCTGATATTGGCTTTTTAGAGGCTCATCTAATAAGCTACCTGAGGGTTCATAAGCTCTGAGAACAAGCATAACTGTATCCTTCAGTAGCATGGCCAGGCAGTAGCTAGAAGGGAAGTAGGAGAATAACAAGTATGGCACAGGCATAAGTGTGTCGGGTTAGATCGCTCAGAGTCTCTCCGTCTGCATTCATAGTTGACTAACCCACACCTACCCACTACCCACACTTAAGGGGACACCGACTGCTTTTTTTGGCCTATAAATACATTCATTCATAAATTCTTTGTTTCCTCACTAGACATCCTTCAAACTTAGAAAAACATCCCCTAGACCCCCCCTCAAGATAAATTTGTACATTTTTCGATAGAAAAATTTCCCGGCCGAAGGCCGGTTCCTCTTAATATTACGGGCTCGCTATCGCTCGCCAGCAAAAAATCGACACCTAAATGGCACGATAGGTCTTAACCCATTAAGCGCACGCAGGGTGTAGTGAACACCACAGTTTTGGGCGGCAATATTAGGCTCCATTCCTGCCTATAATCGTCATTTTATGATAAATATCGTTAATACTTATTCATATGCGCCTATTTTACCTTTTACCCTTCTTTAGCGGAGGCGGACTTAAGTCCGCCTCTAAAAATCTGGACTATGTGGCGGGGGCGGACTTGAGTCTGTGTGCAATTTTTGCGCAATATTGGCTCTGAGAGAGAGCCGAGCGGTGGGAGGAGCATAGGTTACCTCATGACCGCTCGCCACCGTTGCGGCGGGCCTACTGACATGTACTCCACACTACTCCACCCTATCTCCTTCGCTACACACGTAATTATGTAGCGAAATGACCGTATTTTAGCAATTTTGCCCTTCGCTTGCATGATCGTTGCAAGACAACCAGCCATCGTAGAAGGATGGTTCGGGTGTCATTGGAAAGCTCAATTATTGCCCTATCACGGATAGATAATTGTATTACGCTCTGGCTCTTGTTTATGCTTGAAAAAGAGCATGGAAACAAGGCCATTTATGGTATAAACCCCCCGCTGGGCGGTACGGTCAAATATACTCCACCACCCGCTCTTAAGGTGTTAATATTAAGATAGTAACCTGTAACAACAATAAAACAAGTGGGAATATAATTTTTCTGGTCAAAATCGCAAATTGTAAGAGAGCAGTTCATTCATGAAGTGTGAGAGAGCTGGCAGCACACCCTCCTCTCTTAAGGGTTGAAGCAGTACTGAGCTACACACACCCTCCCGGTCTTTACCTTACGTAACAGACACATGAACACACACTAGGATCGGTTTGGAGATGTTTACACAAAAATATACCAATGAATAAGGGAATAACAGGGAAAATAGGTGATAATTGAAGGGGGGGGGGGATGGGGGGACGGGGGGAAGGAGGGGATGTGGAGGAGTGATATGAGGTATGGAGGAAAAAAAAAAAATATTGTTTTAAGTGCTACTGGGGCCTTTTTTTAGGCCTTCCCTCTTAAGAGCTTTCTTGCCCTCGCCCAGTAAAACTTCTTAAGAGTGTTCTCACCGTTCCCGGGTTAAATTTTATAACGAAATGGGATGAAAGGTCTTAAAATCGCCAAACAAATGGGCTGAACTTCTAAAATTCTCAAAACTAATGGGACTAAACACGAGGGAGAAAGGGGACCAGAAAATGACCGTCTCCCCTAACTCACTTTAAACTATCATATTCCAAGCTAACATAGACTAAAACCTAACCTAAACTTACTTAAGGGGAGGTTTCTAGTTTGTTTCCTACTCTTCCAGCAATCTTAAAATTTCACCCCCTTGACCCCCTTTCAAGATAAATTTGTACATTTTTCGGTAGAAAAATGTCTCGGCCGAAGGCCGATTACTCTTAAATTACAGGCTCGCTATCGCTCGCCAGGATAAAATCGACACCTAAATGGCACGAAATATCTTAAAATTGACAGAATGGGGCGGAAATTCTTAACAATTTCCAAACTAATAGGGCAAACGTCTTAAAATCTCAAATGCAATTGGGCTAGACATGAGGGAGAAAGGGGTCAAGGAAAAAGTCCCTCAAGTGGAAATCTCCCCTTAACCTGACCTAAACCTGACCTAAACCTGACCTAAACTAACTCAACATATTCTAAGCAAAGCCTGATCTAGAGTGTTCTAACCTTACGAAGTTTATCATCTAACCTATTTTAACAATACACCTAATTTTAACTAACTAAGCCTAACCTAACCGAAACTTACCCTAACCATAACTAACTTAATTTAATCAATTCAAACCATATACTAACCTAACCTAACCTAAGCAAGCTAAAACCAACCAACTCAAAGAAAAGGACGAAACAACTTTAGTGTAGACGAAGCAACCTGGGGCGAAAAGACTGTTATAGTCTATTCGCTGTAAGTAGGCAAAACATAATTACCTCTAACCTATGTAACTAAAAACCGACTAGAGTAATTGAGCAAATATTTCTACCATTTGAGAAGAGTCAGCCAAGGAATAGATGTGGAATTTTACAGCCAATTTGCTTTAGCCCTTTTTGAGTTACAGAGGATAGAGGTCATGATTTCTCGCCTACTTACAGCAAATAGACTACAGTCCATGTGATCATCTGCTTGGTTGAAGCTGGGATCGTCCCAATGGCGTACGTGGAAGCTTGGAGGTATGTTCACTCAAGGACACAAATGATTGCCCTTTCTGACCCCTCGAACTTCTTAAGGGGCTAGTGGCTGTTTTTTTTTGTTTTTTTTTGTTTTTTTTTCTATTAATTAATTAATTTATTATTATTTGTTTTTTTTGTAGTTTCCTCGCTAGACCTCCCTCAAACTTAGAAAAATACCCCTTAGAGCCCCTCAAGATAAATGTGTACATATTTCGGTAGACTTGCAACTGAGCTTTTTCAGGGCTCCAAAATCAGGCTAAGAGTAATTTAGAAGTGATAGTAAAGTTAAATGTGGACTAACAATAATTTAGGTCACTACTGTCCGTGTACAGTATATCTACATACAATTGATTAACTACCAGCATTGATTTCATGAACTCAGAGAAGATTCAGGGCCTTTAAATCCAAATATTATATATTTTATCTCCATAATTTGTGCACAAAATACGACCTATGATGACTATAATTAACGAATATCTACAAAACATTGAATAGTATCTTGTCAATTTATTTCGTATCCATAAACTTTGAAACGCATTAATTATGAGGAAGGAAACCCGAGGGTTTGGAGAAATGGGAATAGAGCAGATGGAAACTTAGCCCATATTAGTTATATTTGTTGTTCCAGGTAACATGACTCCCACAGGTGAGATGTGTGTCAGGCAATAGATAGATATATAGATACATGTGTGCTCAACTGATAATTCTTTATGTACGATGATCTGTCCTCCATCATACTGTAAATACTCCTGATATTTTATAATAGCTTGAGTTTCTGAAAGGAGAGCAATTTATCAAATTTCAATAAACTTGCCTGCACAAAATTGCCTTGTTACTTATGTAGAGTTCTGCTAGGAAATCCAGATGACGCAATGGAAGTAAGTACCCAAGGATACCAAGAAGCGAACATCTTCAACCTACGCCTTGAGGAAATGAGAGAGAGAGAGAGAGAGAGAGAGAGAGAGAGAGAGAGAGAGAGAGAGAGAGAAACGCAATGGAAGTACCCAAGGATACCAAGAAGCGAACATCTTCAACCTACGCCTTGAGGAAATGAGAGAGAGAGAGAGAGAGAGAGAGAGAGAGAAAGAGAGAGAGAGAGAGAGAGAGAGAGAGAGAGAGAGAGAGAGAGAGAGAGAGAGAGACAGAGAGAGAGAGAGAGAGAGAGAGAGAGAGAGAATCTTTTAGTATGCTACTGATCACTGCCGTCAGTACTAAGATAGGAGGCGGAAGCTTCTCTTATGTTTATGGGCAGCGGTGCAGATGGCGGCTATAGTCGACTTCATCAGTCTTTTGTTTTTATCCACGTAGATTTAGTCAAATAAGTCCAGCCGTGGGAAGGGTGATCAGCTGTGTGTGTGTGTGTGTGTGTGTGTGTGTGTGTGTGTGTGTGTGTGTGTGTGTGTGTGTGTGTACAAATATCTAGAGAACGAATTAATGGATTTGGATGAGACGTGATCAGTCATTTCGTACGCATAAATGATCCCATAAACTTCTGGTTAACATTAAAAGAAGCTCATGCCTCTCACTCCGCCGTTCTTGGAGCCCCTCAAATATGACCATGAGAGGTTTTCATTTTATAATCACGATATTAGAGACTGTGCAGTAGTTTTTGGTTAGTCACGGACTTCACACACACATTTTGGAGATAACTGAATGATCCCGATGAGGGGTGGGGTTTTGACCTCGATTCAGTAATATTGTTTTGTATGTTTATGAAGAAGACAAAATGCAAAGCTGCCTGTAAAAAGTGTCCCCTCCCCCCCCCTCACATAAAAAACAAAAAAAACAAAAACACAACACAAAACACACAAAGTTGAAAGAGTGAAATAGAGTCAAATTCTAGATACGTTAGAGTCAAGATGTTTGGACACACGGGGTTTGAAGAAGTTTAAGTCATAGGATGAGGGAAAGACAGGTGGGGGAAAGAGTTCCAGAGCTAACTTGTTGAGTAGAAGAAAGGCTGGGAAAATTTCTTATACTATTTCACAGAACAATAATATTTTTGGTGGCTATATTCCTTGGTTATTTACTTTTGTATTCGATACTTTCAGTGTGTTTGTGTGTGCGTTTGTTTACCTATTGGCACAAAAAGCTCAGGAAATAATGAACGCATTTCGACGAGACTTGGCAAGTCCTTTCATATAGTACCTGAAAGGATCCCATGTTTTATTTACTTCGATTAACGTTGGATGATGACCCCTCCCCCCAAAAAAAATATATATGTAAATAAATAAATGCATATATAAATAAAATAATAAAAATAATAACATAACAGACACTGCATGCACACTGAATGTACAGTATATATATATATATGGCAGTGTTAATTAAGGGGGGAGATATCCACTTGAGGGACTTTTTTCTTGACCCCTTTCTCCCTCATGTCTAGCCCCATTGCTTTTGATATGTTAAGACGTTTGCCCCATTATTTTGACGATTTTAAGAACTTTCAACCCATTTCTGTCAATTTTAAGACCTTTCGTGCCATTTATGTGTCGATTTTATCCTGGCGAGCGATAGCGAGCCTGTAATTTAAGAGGGGATATTTTTCTACCGAAAATAGAGCGGTGGTATAGTCCAATGTATACCGGTTTAAGGGAGCCCACCTCGCATTTTTGTTTTATCTTTTTATCCCTCTCTCTTTGGGTTGTATCCACTCGGCCCCATTCAGCCTACGGTTTTAAGACGTTTACCCCCATCCAGGTGTCAATATTTTCCTGGCGAGCGGTAGCGAGCCAGCATATATATATTTTTGTTTTGACAGCAAGCTAAATTTGTACATTTTTCGAAAGGAAATTTCTCCCGCGAAGCCGGATTTCTCCATACAATACAGGCTCGCTATCGCTCGCCAGGAAGAAATCGACAACTGGATGGGGATAAACGTCTTAAAACAGTTGGCTGAATGGCACCGAATGGATACAAGCCAGGGAAAGAGAGAAAAGGAGAGAAAGATAAAACAAAAAAACGATGACCCCCCCCTTAAGGGGAGGCAGACCGTTTGTTTGGTCTATTAATTAATTTATTCATATATTTTTTTAGTTTCCTCCCTAGATCTCCATCAAGCTTAGAAAAACACCCCCTAGACCCCCCCCCCCCCCCCCTTCAAAATAAATGTGTACATTTTTCGGTAGAAAAATGTCCCGGCCAAAGGCAGATTCCTCTTAAAATTGCAGGCTCGTTCTCGCTCGTCAGGAAAAAATCGACACCTAAATGGCACGAAAGGTCTTAAAATTAACAACGAAATGGGGCGAAAGGTGTTAAAATCGCCAAACTAATGGGCCGAACGTCTTATAATCTCAAAACTAGTGGGGCTAAACATTAGGGAGAAAGGGGTCCAGAAAAACGGTCTACCTCCCCTTATGTGTGTTAGAAGGAAGGGAGTGGAGGGGTAGCATGGTCCGATTGCTTAGTATTCCCGATGTATCTCGCTGATATATTATTATCAACCCCCCCCCCCCGTGGCCTCCAGTCTGAATGACAATGGCCATACCTACACAAAATACCTACACAAATACCTACACAAATACCTACACAAATACCTACACAAACACCTACACAAACACCTACACAAATACCTACACAAATACCTACACAAATACCTACACAAATACCTACACAAATACCTACACAAATACCTACACAAACACCTACACAAATACCTACACAAATACCTACACAAATACCTACACAAAATAATAGATAGGGACAAATATCTAAGTATTGTGCAACCTATTGTTTACTTCTCTACTATGGGTTACTATTATCAAACCCTTCTGTACCGGCGACGTCTTTCTAATTATATTGTAGCTACATAAAGATGAATAAAAAACAAACAAAACAGAGAGGGAGAGGTAGACCGAATATGAGGTGGAAGGATGGAGTGAGGAAGTACATGAACGAGGGCGGTGCTGGTTGGGGGGAGGGGCTTCGACTGACTGGGGACAGAGGTGCACGGGGGCGGTTCGTTCGTGGCCATCCCTTCGGGGATCACGGCGTCAGGCAATAGATAGATAGATAGACAAAACAACAACAACAACAACAACAACAACAACAACAACAACGTATATTCACCGCATTACCAAGGGCAGATGAAGAAAGATACAGAGGAGTGTATTATGCCTTCTTAAAATATTTATAACATAGTCTATCATACACTACTCCGTTTGTTGTCCATTTCTTTCATTTAGAGGACACAGAGGGATAAACATGGCAAAACACGTAACACTGCCATGGGAAAAGGAGGGGATTTGTATGATTTTTGTCAGTTTTAACTTATTTTCCATGTAAGCAAAATTAAGAGAGATAACGCTAAATGCTGTACGATGATGCATGGTATCAATACTTCACGATAACACCAAAATATCCTCTGGAGCTCTTTTTCTTCTTTCCGTGATGATGAGTTGAAATTGAGTTTTGTTGGATTCTTGTAATATTCAACTCAATGCCAAGGTAATATGAAGAGTGATATAGTGAAATTTCTGGAGTCAGTTAGAAGTACTGATACTATGCTTCATAAAACACTTCCTAGTTATTTTTCCTATCCTCATCTTATTGAAGAAAAATGGGGTTAAAAATTACAATAAACCCCAAGAAGTTTTTTTTTTGTTTTTTTTTTTTTTTTCTATATTCCAACTTACTTCCTCTCGGGCATAGGCTGAGAGCCTTAACATTCACCGCTTTACAATGAACAGTGAAGCCCGTGAGGTCTTGTTCCAGTCTAGGGAGTGAGACATGTGAAGCACGTAGAGTATAACGAGCACCTGCCATCTTGCCTTCACATGAGGCACGGTGCTCACTCATGGCCCGAAACGACCCCATCTCTGAAGCCACCTCGTTCCCGTGCTTCACTGTCTCACCCCCTACACTCGGACTCTCACACTTACACACACACACAAGGGCCCATAACTGCAAAACAATTACCCCAAAAGCCTATGTGTATATAACAGTTTTGATTTATAATTACTTGATCTTTCATCTCTGGAAGTATCTGACACCACATCAATACGGGGGTAGTGCTTGTTTTTTGGTCTACTTATGTATTTATTTATTCAATTTTGAGTTTCCTCGCTAGACCTCCCTCAAGCATAAACAAAAACAACCTATACCACCCTTCAAGATAAATTTGTAAAAATTTTCCGCAGAAAAATGTCCCTCCAAAAAATAGAGGATCGTTATCGCTCGCCAGGAAAAAAATCGACACCTAAACGGCACAAACGGTCTTAATATTGACAAAGAAATGAGGCGAAATTCTCAAAATCGCCAAACTAGTAAACGAACGTCCTAAAGTCGCAAAACTAGTGGGGCTAAGCATGAAGGAGAAGGGGGTCCAGAAAAAGCGACCACCTCCCCCTTAAAGCTTCTTCTGGCTCACTGTCTATGTATGCAGTATAGCTGGGCATCGGGACCGTTAATGTCAACAATATCGATGCATCCATTACGTATAACCATCATTTACACAGAAGGTAGGAGGGCTAGAAGCATCTAAAAGGTATTATGATTTATGTTTGGAGATATTTACTGGACAGCGAGTTTCTCGGGTCCAACGATTAGTAAGATAAATAGAAAGAGAGGTACGCACTATAACTTAAAAAGGGCTAGTAGAAATGGGTCGTAAATTCCCACACCTATTTCCTGACTGACTCTTCCTAAATGGTAGAAATGTTAACTCGATTACTCTAGTAGTTTGTGAGTTATGGAGGATACAAATTAAGATCTGTCAGCTATTTATAATGAATGGATTATAGGACACGCATTATGGTCGTTTCTGATCCCTCGAACTGCGTAACCGAACCTTCGAAAAGTAAACAACAGGTGAAGAAGTAATGAGATTCGATTAAATTCTGGATAGGTAAACAAATTGCCTTAAAGTGTACTATCACGCTTAACCCCTTCATTGCCGGTGACGTACTTTCCATTTCTTTGTGGCAACTATTAGACGATTGTATGCAGGTTAAAAGGGCCCCCAGAAGTTAACATAAAGGGTTAGGGGAGATCATCTGTAGCCTCTTAATAGGTACACGCTGAATAGTATCGTCTAATAGTTGCCAGAATATAATGAGAAGAACGTCACCGGTACTGAATGGGTTAAGAGTTACAGAGACACTCAACCCGTATGCGTTCCCAGACAAAACAGCCTTCGCATAGGTCTAGCCATTATACTTCTTATTAATAAACCGTATACAAATTGATAAATGTAATTAAATACATATCTCCTTATATTAAGTAGATTATGGTAAATAAATAAATAGATCTCCTGTTATTAGTTAGGTTTTCATCAAGATTCGCCAAGTTAATATATTATTTGGTAAGTTGGTTGTTCAACATATGACACAATTACAGTATAATATACTTCTTATAATTTTCACATTTTGTCGCCGGATTTCATCTTGCCAAAACTTATTTTTTTCTAATTTTCTAATTATTATTCATATTATTAAAATTATTATTATTATTATTATTTGTATTATTATTATTATTATTTACTACTACTACTGCTTATAATAAAAACAACAATCATAGTAATAACAATAATAACAATAGATATAATAATAATAATATTATTAGTAGTACCGGTAGTAGTAGTAAAACAGTTCTTATTATCAACTAAGAATATAATTATAACTAGTTCTATCTTATACCATGTAAATTTATAGACGATTTATTAGTAATGTTAGTACATGAACTCTCTCCTTAAGGGGAGATGGTTCACTTTGTGGGCGATTTTTGCATGTATTCATTATTTTTCTAGTTTCCTCCCTAGACCTCCATCAAATTAAAAAAAATAATAATATCCATTAGATCCCCCTTCTAGATTAATTTGTAAATTTTTCGGTAGACAAATTTCCCGGCTTCCAACATTACAGGCTATCGTTCGCCTGGGAAAAAAATCGACACCTAAATAGCACGAAAGGTCTAAATATTGACGAATAAAAGGGGCGAAAGGTCTTAAAATCGACTAACTAATGGGGCAAACATCTTAACATCTGAACACTAATGGGGCTAAACATGAGGGAGAAAGTGGTCCAGAAAACCGGCCCATCCCCCCCTAAAAGAGAAAGTTCCATAATTTATGTAGTGTACCTGCGCTGACTTGCGAAGTAGGGCCTTGAGGTCTAGCTAGGCAAATGACAATAATAAAAATAATGATAACATAATAATAATGGAATGAAAACAATAATAATAATAATAAAAAGACAAATAAATACATATGTTTTATCATTATTAAAGATTTATTAGGACATTTTTATGAACTAATATCGTGTCATGATCGTAGGTTTTTGTATTCAAATCATTAGCGTTATCAAAGTTCTACACACAAAGAGTCAAACGATACTCACCCTTTGTGGATTATGACGCATTTTACCAGTATATTCTGGCTATTATTAGACGATTTTATTCAGATTAGGAAGGGTATATCAATGTCAGAGGGTTAACTGCGATAGTCTCTACTCTTTTAATTCCCACAGATCCGTCCTGAGCTGTATAACATCGTGTAATGATAGTCAGAATGATAGTCAAAACGGGTCATAATCCTCGAGAGTTTAACAATTCGGTTGGTTGACTACTATTAGCTAACCACACATTGCCCATTTCTAACCCTAATGTTGAAATAGCTGGACTAATCTCGGTCGTAATGGCATTGAAATGAGATAAGGTTTGTATAATCTTGCCACCATTTTGGAAAGGCAGTGTCAAATTCAAATATCTAAAAATCAGACCTATGACTGCCTAGTTAGAATGAGGCAGTTTAACCCTTCCTGTACCAGCGACGTCTGTTATATTTTATTCTAGCTATATTTAGACGATAGTATGCAGCTTGGAAAGGATCTTATAAAAGGGTTGGTTGGGATAGTTTGAAGCCTTATTATTGATAAAGCTCCTTCCTAAGCTGAATAAAATAATCTAATAGTGGCCAGAATAATATGAAAAGGAGGTCCCTGGTACTCAAGGGGTTAAAGAACAGATTCCAACCTCCTAATATTTCACCACCATCAGACTACAAAATTAATGAGTTTCAAATTGACTATAAAATTCCAACAAATTGTGTGTATTTACTATGATGAGAAAACTGCAACCTGGAGCGGTATACTGTATATACAGCATATATGTATATAAGGTATCTGTATCTATCTATCTATCTATCTATCTATCTATCTATATATATATATATATATATATATATATATATATATAGAGAGAGAGAGAGAGAGAGAGGCCAGTGAAAGGGTAAGTGAAGGGATGAAAGGGTTACAGTGTTACATTCACTTGGGTTCGTATTAACCTAACACACACACAAGCATATACAGTCACGAATATGCACATACAAACGTATATGCACATAGCCACACATATATGCACATAGCCACACATATATGCACATAGCCACACATACATATACTATCATAGACACAAACGCATATTAGCACTTAAGGGAACCCACCTCGCTTTTTTTTCTCTTTCTTTCCCTCTCTCTTTGGCTTGTATCGATTCGGTCCCATTCAACCTACTGTTTCAAGACGTTTATCCCATCCAGGTGTCAACATTTTCCTGGCGAGCGGTAGCGAGCCAGCATATATATATTTTTGTTTTGACAAGCTAAATTTGTACATTTTTCGATAGGAACATGTCTCAGGAGAAGCCGGATTTCTCCATACAATACTGGCTCGCTATCGCTCGCCAGGAAGAAATCGACACCTGGATGGGGATAAACGTCTTAAAACAGTTGGCTGAATGGGGCTGAATGGATACAAGCCAGGAAAAGAGGGAAAAGGAGAGAAAGATAAAAACAAGCCGGTGACCCCCCTTAAGCATGCAACAATAAATCATAATTTTCACACACACAAACAACACAGTTATACAATCACACACACAAGCACACGCCTATACAAGATACATTCACACACCAACCACGGACCAACGCGAACATTTAACCCTCTCCGACATATGACGCGATTTTGAGCCTATTAGGAATACTTTAAAGCCATTGTTACCATCAGGGGTATTTAGTAACCTTTAGTTTAGTTACTTCAACCTCTGCAATTGTCTTTGAGTTAGCTGTGGGCAGAAAACTAATTTTGGAGAGGTAATTATAAGAGTGAGATAACTCTATTTCTTATTGCTAATCTGGCAACCTCTGGGTCATATGTGCGTGAAAGGGTTAACAAGCACACGTACTGTCACAAACACTCATAAACCCAAGCACATACATACACACTACCATGTACACTCTAAGTCTTAGAGTGTATGACGAAGTATGTCTTAGAGGCTAACGGTGCGTCCACACTGGCAACAAAACATGTTTGCAACACAAAATACAACATAGTAGGCCTGTTAAGTTGTTAAACATATAGTGTTGCAGACATGTTGGTACTACACATTAGTACCAACATGTCTGCAACACTGTATCATTAACAACTTAATACGTTGTTGCATACTATGTTGTATTTTGTGTTGCAATCCTGTTTTGTTGCCAGTGTGGACGGTGCACCTTAAGACATACGTCGTTATCGTAAGTTTTCGAAGCTATCCCGAACATAATCGAATCTCTTTCATTAATGCTTTAACTAATTTTTACATTTCGTGGGTGCAGATAATACTTCAAGGATTAAACAAGGACCATTACTTATGTCTTATGGTGTAGCCTCCTGTACATACGTAAGCAAACACACAAACCTATAATGCATGTAATTGTATACTTAATCACAAGCACATACAAATATGATAAAAAACACAACAAACCTCTCCAAAAACCCACAACAAAGACATACAAACATACATATATAATCTCCCAGATGTATGGCTATACATAATGAAGCCCATGCATGCTTACCTGTACGCATCTAACCTATTTAACCTAACCTTCTCCTGGGTGGGAGTGGACTACACTAGATCTAGAACAGAATTTCTGACCCCGTATCCCTGTGTGTTGGAAGAGGCAACTTAAAGGGGCTGGCCTGACCATCGGCCGAATATCTTTCAGGACCGCGACACAAACAGACTATCTTAAAATTCCCGTCAAAAGGTAGTCTACCCTTCAACTTTGGTCCCTTCAGGAGAATGGCAAATAGAGGCAACACCCCACCACTTAGCAGTAGTGGTAAGGTTGTCCACAGCATTCGGTTGTGGGTGAAATACTTCTTCCATACACATCCCCAATACGGTTTGACTTTCTGTGTGCCTGGTTCTGGTTACGAGTTGCTTGCAACTTGATTACCAGCATCATCTGTATTGTGATGACTCTGAAAACAGAATAGCATCACCAAGGTAGTAGGAGCTTGACCAGGTTGTTGGAGGTGTCATGAAGGGCTGGCTATGAATCATTGGTCAGCTGGGTGCTACACAACAACAACAGCAATAACAAACCTAATATGCAAAATGTTAAAATAGCAAGCATCACCGCCACTCCAGTCTCCGAATAACAAAGACCTTAGTCCACCTGAAAACCAGCAACAACATGCCCATTTTGCCTGGAGCGTCTCTCACCCTGGCGAGACGGCTACCACTGGCCCTCCAAGAACATCTCACCTCGCACAAGCCCTTCTTGACCTTAACACTACCAACACAGAGATAGCAGTAAAAAAGATACACTACCCCAGTCACTTTGACCAAACCATCAATCAATTTTGGAGAAATCGGTTTTTGGTCAGAGAGGTAGGCTCGACGCTGCCAAACAAGCTTTGTGTGTTGTTTCCAGTCAGATCAAACTTCATATATCTTTATTTAATTGCGTCGCAAACATCTGGAACAAGTTGCCCAGAGATGTTATTAACTAAGAGACTGTATCGACTTCCAATATCCGTGTACATAATAACTTGCTTTTAGCTCTCGTCTAGTTAATCTCATAGCTGAACAAGTCAATGAAATGACACATACAAATATATGTGTGCTATTTTTCCTTTTCATTAAGGGGGGTCACCGGCTTTTTTTTTTATCTTTCTCTCCCTTTCTCTCTTTCCCTGGCTAGTATCCATGCGGCCCTATTCAGCCAACTGTTTTAAGACGTTTATCCCCATCCAGGTGTCGATTTCTTCCTGGCGAGCGATAGCGAGCCCGCATTGTACGGAGAAATCTGGCTTCACCGGAGAAATTTTTCTATCGAAAAATGTACAAATTTAGCTTGCTGTCAAAACAAAAATATATATATGCTGGCTCGCTACCGCTCGTCAGGAAAATATTGACACCTGGATGGGGGTAAACGTCTTAAAACAGTAGGCTGAATGGGGCTGAATGGATAAAAGCCAAAGAGAGAGGGAGAGAAAGAGAAAACAAGCGAGTAGGGCTATCTTAAACAGTGAGCAGCCTTGTTAGCAATATCTTGTCTGTTGTTGTTCGCATTCCAATGTATACGAATTTCGATTCTCTTGACTAATTCCAATGTTTTCAAGCGAAGTTAGTCAAAATCAATCCGGAACTAAGTAACAAAGCCAAATTAGTCAGCCTAACAAATTATTGGTTTTGCTTGACTTATTAACTCCTTCTGTACCGTCGACGTCTTTGTGATTGTATTTTAGCTACATTTACACGATTTTATGACGCTTAAGGGGAGGTTTTTAGTTTGTTTTCTACTCCTCCAGCAATCTTAAAATGTCACCCCCTTGACCCTCTTTCAAGATAAATTTGTAAATTTTTCGGTAGAAAAATGTCCCGGCTGAAAGCCGGTTCCTCTTATATTACAGGCTCGCTATCGCTCGCCAGGATAAAATCGACACCTAAATGGCACGAAAGGTCTTAAAATTTACAGAAATGGGTCGAAAGTTCTTAAAATCGTCAAAATAATGGGGCGAACGTCTTAAAATTAGAAAAACAATGGGGCTAAACATGAGGGAGAAAGGAGTCAAGAAAAAAATCCCTCAAGTGGAAACCTCCCCTTATGATGTATATGTGGCAACTAAAAGGATAAATTCTGATGGTTTGTAGCCATTTAATGAGTAGAGGTACTTCCTAAGATTAATAAAATCGTGTATTAGTTACCAGAATATAACAGAGAAGACGATTACTATTTTGTGTGTGTCAGCAAGAAGGTGAATGTACGCTAGGGAACTTTCGCAAATTTGATCATGCACAGCGCTTGCCTCGGTGAAGGGCGCATGACGAAAGTGTTGGAACCGAGGCACAGAGGCGAGGCGTTTGGCAGGTATACAGGCAGTCTCATAACAGCAGATAATACGGCCGGACTCATAACAACACACCTGGATCGTCATGGCTTGCTTCAACAGGGTGAGTTCTTCGGTGTGAGTATCCTAGGTTCGAGTCCTTGGAGTGCCACATATATTTATTAGTTTAATTTTCTATTCTATTATATATACTCAATCCCAATCCCCACTTTTCCTATTTTTATTTTTATATATTTTTTTTTAGTTTCATTGGTTTCATTAATTAGGTGTATTTGTAAGTTGATTGATGTGTTGGTGAATGAATATGAAATTATAATAACAATGACTAGCAGGGGTACCCGGCGTTGCCCGGGTAATAATACTGTACCACCATAATCACCATCACTACTACCACCACTAATGCTACCATAATCACCATCATCAATCACTACTACCACAATCATCACAATACAACTACTACCATAATCACCGGCCTCGACCTCCCTGTACCTCATTAAACGGCGACCTCGATTTCGGCCGCTAAATGACCTCGGATTTTGGATCTGACCTCATCCGTAATCCCATTTTGGGGGGCTGCAAACAACTTTCGTTCCATACACCTTTTCGATCGGAGGCCTCCTTCTGCCCCAAACGGCAATTTTGTTTTCATATTGTTTTCAATTTCTACCTCGAAACGACCTCCGATCGTGGCCTCGCCCCCTCTATGACCTGACCCAGGTCAATTGACACCCACATGCAAAGTTTCAGCTCCCCAGGTCCAAAACTGCGGCCGCCTATTAAGAACACACAAACAAACAGACACACGAACTGATTTAATAATATAGATTTCAGGACCGATGATAATGAGACTGCTACAATATCATGCAAGGAATTATAACCTTTAATCGCGGAGCTACAGCATTAGAAGGGGCAAAATAACTCCTGATAAGTAAAATTATGAAGGAGGGAATTAAGGATAGTATTGGAACGAGGCGTGGAGGGGGGAGGGGGGGGGGGAGTTTGGAAGGTATGCAAGTAGTCTTTTATGGAAGATGGGCCGTTTTTCTTCTTCTATTAATTCATATATTCCTTTAATTCTTAGTTTCCTCGCTAGACCTCCATCAAGCTTACAAAAAAAAAAAAAACACACACAAAAAACACACCCCCTAGACCATGCTTCAAGATAAATTTGTACATTTTTCGGTAGAAAAATGTCCCGGCCTTCGGTTCCACTTAACATTTCGCGTTATTTAATTGTCGATTTTTTTCCTGCCGAGGGATAGCGAGCATCTAATTTAAGAGGAACCAGCCTTCGGACGGGACATTTTCTATCGAAAATGCACAAGTTTATCTTGAAGAAGGGTCTTGGGGGGTGTTTTATTAAGCTTGATGGAGATTTAGGGAGGAAACAAAAAATAAATAAATAAAAAGATCCGTAAACGAGGAGCAAATAAATACGCCCATCTCCCCTTAAAGGTTGCAAATAACTAACGTATTAGAACGCGGCTCAGAGGGAAGGTGCTTGGACTCGTGGGGGGAATACCTGAACAAGATGGGAGGGGGGGGGGGTCATTGGAAGAGAGACAGCTGGTGTTTATTGATAGCAGAAAATTCCACTTTCGATGGATAAGGTTAGCCTCGACAGGGTAAGTTGGCACCATCTAGTTCGTGCATACTAAACTGTAATTCATGGATGACAAGGTTAGCTATAGCAATGAGATCTACTAACTCAAATTATCCGGGCAATTGGATTTCTAACGAAAGTATGGAGACGAGACGTGTTTAGTGGGTATGTAGTGTGAGGAAAGAATAATGGTGATAATCCTGAGTTCGTATTTCCCATTCATAAGCATTGCAATTCTTGACAGTCAAGACTATAGATTAATTAGAGGAAGAATTCTAATTAAATTGAAGAAGGTTCTCTTTTCACTTACTACACCAGACAAGGAATAATAACTAACACTAGAGCTTCTAATTAATATTGAAGCAGGTTCTCTTTTCACTTACTACACCAAACAAGGAATAATAACTAACACTAGAGCTTCTAATTAATATTGAAGCAGGTTCTCTTTTCACTTACTACACCAGACAAGGAATAATAACTAACACTAGAGCTTCTAATTAATATTGAAGCAGGTTCTCTTTTCACTTACTACACCAGACAAGGAATAATAACTAACACTAAAGCTTCTAATTAATATTGAAGCAGGTTCTCTTTTCACTTACTACACCAGACAAGGAATAATAACTAACACTAGAGCTTCTAATTAATATTGAAGCAGGTTCTCTTTTCACTTACTACACCAGACAAGGAATAATAACTAACACTAAAGCTTCTAATTAATATTGAAGCAGGTTCTCTTTTCACTTACTACACCAAACAAGGAATAATAACTAACACTAGAGCTTCTAATTAATATTGAAGCAGGTTCTCTTTTCACTTACTACACCAGACAAGGAATAATAACTAACCCATTATAAACTAGGAGGGCACTCGATACAACGCTTGCCTCCGTCCACACTGGCGGAGGTATTCGTTCTACCGATCGCTTCATAAATGGCATATTATTTTCCTTGGCGCATATCCTATCTGGCAACTATTGGACGATTTGATTAGGTTTAGGAATGATCTCCACCAAGGCGTTGAACTATTTCGATCAACCTTTCTAACTACCACAGCACCTTCCTAAACTGCTTAAAATTGCCTTAATATAGCTAGAGTAATATACAACAGACATCGCTTCTACAGAAAGGGTTAATATTTCTCCTTTTCCGTCTTAAAATCTGAACACTAATGGGGCTAAACATGAGGAAGAAGGGAGACCAGAAAAAGACCCATTTCCACTTAATGTCTCTCCTTTTCCGTCAGACATGGGTGGTGGTGATGATGGTGGTAATGATGGTGAATGCCGCCCCCTCACCACAGGAAGATGATGAACAGCCCCTCCAACTACCTAAGCATCCAGGACAATTATTCCCTGAGAGAAACGAGATTACTGTGAGTAATGATATAATTATATATAAGTAACACCCCGTTCTTTAAGATTATTATCAAATACAAACCCCAATGTACTTTAATAAACTAATGAAAGCATATGGTCCTCCCGGGCCATAATATGTAATAATAATCTATATAATATTAATATATATATTAATATAGTAATAATATGTACGTATGTATGTACCGTATGTATTCAGGCCCATTCCCCATTTTTTATTTTTTATTTGTTGTTTTTATTTTTTTTAATAGTATTTATATATAGTTCTGTTCCCTAATTGTTATTGTGCGTGAGTTATAGTTCATTTGTAAATACGGCTGTCAACACGAGTTTATGAATGCCGTAGTAAATATTTTTTTTTTTTTTTTTTTTAGAACATTAGTAATTTTATTATTTTTCAATATTATTGCTTAAGAGGAGATGGGCGCATAACTTTGCTTATTGTTTTATATATTAATTATTTTTTAGTTTCCTCCCTAGACCTACATCAACCTGTAAAAAAAAAAAAACCTAGACCCCCCTTCAAGATAAATGTGTACATTTTTCGGTAGAAAAATGTCCCGACGAAGGCCGTCTACTTATAATGAACAGACTTTAGCTAGCCCCCCCCCCCCCCCCCCCCCTCCCATAATAATAAAGTCCCCGTGTTTCCCCAGCACCCCCTGGCTGGGTTCCTGCCGCGGGACGTGGAGGAGTACCGCAACGGCTACGGCGAGGAAGGCTTCTCCAGGTTAGTTTACACGACATACTCTAAATTAAGGGGGAGAGGGTTTATCTTTTGGGTCGATTTTTTCATATATGTATTTTTTTTTTCTCCTTAAACCTTCATCAAACTTATAAACAAAATCCATTAGATCCCCTTTCGAGATTAATTTGTAAATTTTTCGATAGATTAATGTCCCGTCCGAAGGCCGGTTCCTCCACCAATACAGGCTCGCTATCGGTCGCCTGGAAAACAAATCGACACCTAAAGGGCACGAAAGGCTTAAATATTGACAAAGAAATGGGACGAAAGGTCTTAAAATCGACAAACTAATGGGGAAAACATCTTAAAGTCCACAAACTAATGGGGCTAAGCATGATGAAGAAAGGGGACCAGAAAAACGGCCCATCTCCCTTTAAGGAAACGCAAATATTAATAATGGATTCGCTAACTCACATAATAGATATATCATTAAGCAAAAGTGTTGTCTTAAAAGAAATGAAAGGATGCGTACAACAAAGTAATGGACACTTAGCTTAGCTTATGGTAGTCCATCGTAGTCCGATGATGACGTTCCCTTCCTGCATAGCAGGAAGAGAAAACCTGCGCATAGAAGAGTTTAGAGTGCCGAGGGAGGTGCGCAGTTCCAACTTCACTATCTTGGTACTGAACAGGGGTTGCTGATGGCAAGGGGGTGACCCAAGACGACCAGCTCCTGCTCAATACTGCCGGGATTCCAGTTTGTCGGAAACCGCAAAGACGTGACCCCAACGTCTGCTTTTTTCTCGGGGTGTGCTCCCCTAGCCTTTGTCTTACTAGACTAAACCACAAGGCAGTGGGTGTGTGCGGTTGTTGGTAGATGACAAGGATGCACATCATACCTCTGGGGGCCACCGCATGCCCCGAGATCCCCTATTGATTTAGCCTGGGGTCGCAAGACACCCAGTTACCATGTGTGGCCCCGGGAAGGCACAATAGGAGTCTTGGTGATGGAGAGGCTATGTACTGGCAGAGGAAGACTTACGCACTCGGCTCCCCTTTTCACCACAAGGGTTAGCCAGCGGCAGCAGCTGAAAGCGAGAATTGCATGCAAGCAAGCAGCACTACACCAACATGCTACTGCACTAGTCGCATCACATCACCCTGTGTGATAACACCTTCCCTACCTCCCCGTCCTCATTCAGACTCCCCTCCCGCCCTCGCCACTGCCCGCTAACCTTTCCTACCTCCCCGTCCTCATTCAGACTCCCCTCCTGCCCTCGCCACTGCCCGCTAACCTTTCCTACCTCCCCGTCCTCATTCAGACTCCCCTCCCGCCCTCGCCACTGCCCGCTAACCTTTCCTACCTCCCCGTCCTCATTCAGGCTCCCCTCCTGCCCTCGCCACTGCCCGCTAACCTTTCCTACCTCCCCGTCCTCATTCAGACTCCCCTCCTGCCCTCGCCACTGCCCGCTAACCTTTCCTACCTCCCCGTCCTCATTCAGACTCCCCTCCCGCCCTCGCCACTGTCCGCTAACCTTTCCTACCTCCCCGTCCTCATTCAGACTCCCACCTGCCCTCGCCACTGCCCGCTAACCTTTCCTACCTCCCCGTCCTCATTCAGACTCCCCACCTGCCCTCGCCACTGCCCGCTAACCTTTCCTACCTCCCCGTCCTCATTCAGACTCCCCTCCCGCCCTCGCCACTGTCCGCTAACCTTTCCTACCTCCCCGTCCTCATTCAGACTCCCCTCCCGCCCTTGCCACTGCCCGCCACACACACACTGACAAACGAAGCCTTCCATGATGTCATACTTCATAATATTTACATTTATTCATAGTATCAGTAGATGCAAATAAGCATAAATATTCAAAAGGGTTTCTCTTTGATGATACCATAGCTATGTAAATTAGGCTTCTTCAAACTATTATATCCAATACAAATAAAGTAGAAGTGCCGCTTTGCCCAACATCAAAAACACAAATTGGTTAATGGATATGTTAAGGGGCGGTTTTTAGTTTGGTCTCTAGATATCCAGCAAGCTTAAGATTACACCCCTTTGAGCCCCTTTCAAGATAAATTTGTACATTTTTCGGTAGAAAAATATCCCGGCTGAAAGCCGGTTCCTCTTAAATTACAGGCTCGCTATCGCTCGCCAGGATAAAATCGACACCTAAATCGAACGAAAGGTCTTAATATTGACAGAAATGGGTCGAAGGTTCTTAAAATCGTCACAATAATGGGGCGAACGTCTTAAAATTAAAATAGCAATGGGGTTAAACATGAGGGAGAAAGGAGTCAAGAAAAAAATCTCTCGAGTGGAAATCTCCCCTTAATCAACCCCTTGGACAAAATAAATAAATACATAAATAAATACATGAATAATAAGAAAACATTAATAGTTCGAAAATATTAAGAATTAAGGGGTGATTTAAGGGGGGATTTTCACTTGAGAGGGTTATTTTCTGGATCCCCTACTCCCTCGTGTTTAACCCCATTAGTTTGGTATTATAAGACGTTTGCCCTATTAGTTTACCGATTTTAAGACCATACGCCCCATTTATGTCAATTTTAAAACCTGTTTAGGTGTTTAGGTGTCGATTTTTTCCTGGCGAGCGGTAGCGAGCCTGTAATATAAGGGGAACCGGCTTTCAGCCGGGACATTTTTCTATCGAAAATTTTTCAAATTTATCTTGAAAGGAGGTCTTGGGGGTATTTTTGTAAGTTTGTTGGAAGTCTAGGGAGCAAACTAAATACCTCCCCTTAAGTCTACATGACGAGTTCTTTGAAAATACTGCTACTTGATCTGCCCTATGCTGAAGGGGGAAGTGTTGATTTTTTGGCCCATTATTTCATATTGTGTGTTTTTTTTTAGTTTCCTCCCTAGACCTCCATCAAGCTTAAAAAATACATCCATTAGATCCCCCTTTTAGATTAATTTGTCCGTTTTTCGGTAGAATTTTTTTCCGGACGAAGGCCGGTTCGTCCAAAATTACAAGCTCACTATCGTTCGTCAGTAAAAAAATCAACACCTAAATGGCACGAAAGGTCTTAATATTAACAAAGAAATGGGACGAAAGGTATACAAATTTCTAAACTAACAGAAATAACGTCTTAATATCTCACACCAAATATGCTAAATATAAGGGAGAAGGGGGTCCAGAAAAAGCGAGGTGTACTCCCTTAAGTAAACAACTCTACGGTATTAACCAGCCCGGCCTCAAATTCAGTCAATGTAAGAATGGGAAGGGGAAGATGTGAATTGATGAATTATTCCATCACTAAATATGAACAATAAATACTACACCTAATGAAATCGCTGCTCTAACTTTCTTAGTATTGTAAATTGTAATGTGTGTGTGCATGTGTGTGTGTGTGTGTGAAATGGTCGTGGCGGAGGGCCGAATTGGGGAACAACTAAGTTGATTGTAGGGAGGTACTGGTACAATAGGATAAACTATAATGTAACTAGAATAAGATAGATTGTACACCACTTTGCAACTGTCACCTTAATAAATAAAAGTATATGTGTGTGTGTGTGTGTGTGTAATTTAGTATTTATTCCTCCTTTATTTATGTATAAACAACATATTATGTTCGGTCATGTTCATTGTAGTTTTCACAATACTGATTTTGTCCTCTATGTTCTTTACAAAGACCATGGATATTGCTCTTTAAAAACTGGAAATGTTGCATACTGTACTATATAAATGGTTGTCAACCTTAAAGTTAGAGTGTTGGTGCTAGTATTACAATGTAAATACAAAATAAATATAACTAAATTAAGCAAAACACACACACACACACACACCCAAACACACACCCACACACACACACACACACACACACACACACACACACACACACACACACAGTCCTTTGAACCCCTGTCTTCTCCAGAATGATGGGGCTTTTACAGATGGTGAATACAGAATACAATATAACAAATTTACCTAGAGAATATTGTACCAACACTTTCCCTTCCCTTCCCATTCTGTTCTATAGTGTTGCATATGTCTGTAAGGACTTCCATCTCCTTTTACAATTATTCCTGTTATATTATATATATATTTAATTACCAAACAATATTCAAAGACACTAGATAAGTATAATGAGATCAACAGTGGACTAAAGCTAGATGAGAATATTAGTTCTTCATTACATATGCAAGCGAGTAAATTAAGTGTAATAGACATTGGAGAAAGGACATATTGAATTAAACTGCCTATTTAGTGAGTGATGTATCTAGTTTCAGTTTTACCCATTGATGTATGCTATATAATACATGCTATATGATACATGCTATATAATACATGCTATATAATACATGCTATATAATACATGCTATATAATACATGCTATATAATACATGCTATATAATACATGCTATATAATACATGCTATATAATACATGCTATATAATACATGCTATATAATACATGCTATATAATACATGTTATATAATACATGCTATATAATACATGCTATATAATACATGCTATATAATACATGCTATATAATACAGGCTATATAATACATGTTCATTTACGTAATAATTCATATTTCAGATACGGGTGAGACTGCAAGCGGAAGAGGACGCCATAAAGTCATACTGGATATTCATAGAAGCTGAAAGTCTGAAGTTGATATATATTATTATGACAGTTAACCCTTTCAGTATGTGAGCACGACTGTCTTCCTCTTATTCTGGTTATCGTTAGAATGTGTTATTTAGTTTGGAAGCTCCTATGGGTGTCAAAAGATTAATTTAGTTTGGAAGCTCCTATGGGTGTCAAACGATTAATTTAGTTTGGAAGCTCCTATGGGTGTCAAACGATTAATTTAGTTTGGAAGCTCCTATGGGTGTCAAACGATTAATTTAGTTTGGAAGCTCCTATGGGTGTCAAACGATTAATTTAGTTTGGAAGCTCCTATGGGTGTCAAACGATTAATTTAGTTTGAAAGCTCCTATGGGTGTCAAACGATTAATTTAGTTTGGAAGCTCCTATGGGTGTCAAACGATTAATTTAGTTTGGAAGCTTCTATGGGTGTCAAAAGATTAATTTAGTTTGGAAGCTCCTATGGGTGTCAAACGATTAATTTAGTTTGGAAGCTCCTATGGGTGTCAAACGATTAATTTAGTTTGGAAGCTCCTATGGGTGTCAAACGATTAATTTAGTTTGGAAGCTCCTATGGGTGTCAAACGATTAATTTTAATAGCTTTTACCTTGTTAGTACCCAAAGTATCAGCAGGAGAATTATGTATGCCATTGAGGCAATGGTTTATTCGCAAGCTGAATAAAATCGTACAACGATATCATGGTATTCAAAGGGTTAATTCAAGATAAATGTGTTACATTTAACTGTTTGGCTTAATTTTACTTTAGGACAACTTCGAAATTCGCAATTGTCCTGAATTGTGGTATACAGCTTTAACGGGGTGGTATTTGCTTTTTATGGACCCCTTCTCCCTCATGTTTGGCATATTAGTTTTGAGATTTTAAGACGTTCGTTCCATTAGCTTGACGATTTTGATACCTTTCGCCCCATTTCTTTGTCAATATTAAGACCTTTCGTGCCATTTAGATGTCGATTTGTTCCTGGCGAGCGATAACGAGCCTGTCACCGGCCTTTGGCCGGGAAAATTTTCTACCGAAAAATATACAAATTTATCTTGAAAGGGGGTCTAAGGGGTGTTGTTTTAAGCTTGATAGAGGTCTAGCGAGGAAACTCAAAAATAAGTTAATACATAAATACATAGACCAAAAATCAAACACTACCCCCCTTAAGGCAGTAGATGACGCTAGGGATGTTGTTACGTTTTACTGTTACTTTAATCGGAGATATAGACATATAGGAATGTTTATTTTGTTATGTAAATCGGATTTCTATTATCTTCCTATGGAAATTTTAGTAAATACTATGTTACGATTGTCATAATTTATGTTTCTCTCTCTCTCTCTCTATATATATATATATATATATATATATATATATATATATATATATATATATATATATATGCTCCAATAATTCTCCTTTAAATAGCTTCCCACCAACCTATAATAGTACATGAATTCAATTTTTAATTATATTTCCGTTTTCCATTCTTACACCTAGGGTCGTGGATAATATATAATTTAGTATTACAGTAATAGTTTTCTGTTTGTGTTCTACCTTGTATCAAAGAATAACAACTATACTTAATACAATTACAAGGAACTATAACATATGATTGAATAAAAATATGTGTCAATAAGTTGTTTATCTTTCATTTTGGCTACAACTTAGTTATGAATAATTTACTTAGTGGCAGCCAAGCATGGGAATATTGCATATCCCATTATTTAATGTTAGTCTAGTGCTGTATATTTAGAGACAACTGAATATGATTAGGTAACGTGGAAAATACGAACTTAAGGGGGCCCACCTCGCTTTTTGTCTCTTTATCTCCCTCTCTCTTTGGCTTGTATCCATTCGGCCCCATTCAGCCTACTGTTTTAAGAAGTTTACCCCCATGCAGGTGTCAATAATTTCCTGGCGAGCGGTAGCGAGCCAGCATATACAGTATATATATATACCTGTATATATATTTATAAATATATAGATATATTTGTTACAGCAAGCTAAATTTGTACATTTTTCGATAGAAAAATGTCTCCGGCGAAGCCGAATTTCTCCATACAATGCTGGCTCGCTATCGCTCGCCAGGAAGTAATCGATACCTGGATGTGAATAAACGTCTTAAAACAGTTGGCTGAATGGGGCCGAATGGATACAAGCCAGAGAAAGAGAAAAAAAAAGCAGGTGACCCCCCCTACATCAAGACACTCAAAGACAAACTAAAGCACGCAAACACACACCAACACACTCATCATGTAACCCCCTGGCAGCACATGACGTCACCCCCTGGTTACAAGGTATACAAGCATTAACTACTAACTACCACCAGCCTTGATAATACAGTGTGACCTTCCTTGCTGTCAGTGGGACCTTAGGAATAACAATATATAACCAGGGGTACACATGGTAGTCATTGGTAGAGGGCATATCTCCGCCTACACTGGCTGGTTCTTTACCGTTAACCACGCAGAGTGGTCTTGCCACTGGACTGGTAATCCAATGGACCCGGGTTCGAATCCCAATGTGTCAATGGGAAGATATTATTGGGATGGAATTTGTGTTTTACCTAGTTTCAGTGCATTACCACAGCACACCGAAATGCCAAAAAAATACCCTCATTGTTCCCTGATTAAATAGCATTGTATGAATATTCCCATATTCAAAATATGTTACAGGGGGGCAATGCCTAGTGAGTTTATTGCTCAATAGGTGGCGTTCTGAGAGTGAGGGTCCGAGTGTGGGGGATGAGATGGTGAAGCGCAGAGGCAAAGCGGCTTCAGAGATGGAGTTGCTTTGAGCCGGGGTGCTTCTCTTGTCTCACTCCCTAGACTGGAACAAGACCTCACGGGCCTCACCGTGTTCAGCGGTGTAGTGTAAAGGCTCTCAGCCTATGCCCGAGAGGGAGTAGTTGAAATATATAGAAAAAATAAAAAAATAAATAAAAACACAAGTACATAAAGCCTGAAAGTTGACCATGAATGTAGATAACAGTAGTATTAATGAACTATACATAAACAACTATTTCGGTACAGTTAAACGAAATGTCTCATAGTGCTGATTTAATTCATACTGAAAAGAAAACTAATCTAAGGAATAAAGGAATACATTCATTAATAAAAAAAAAAAAAACACCCGACCGAACGCTCTACACTACTTCCGTTTATTTGTCTGTCTGTAAACATGATATTGGTGGGCACATAGGATATAAGTCAAGGAATATGTGATTCAATTTAGGAAGTGATTTGGAGATGTTTACGAAAATTGGTAAACACATAGGGTAGGCGCCAAGGAAGAAGTGATTTAGGAGGCGATCCGGAGCATATCCTGAAGATAATGTAGTCCTGTATTGCCCCTCCTATGCCGCCGACGTTTTTGTAACTTCATTCTGGCTGCTATTAAACGATTTTATTCAGTTTCAAAAGGGCCTCAAGCAATTAACAGGCTTCGAACTATCTCACTTAACCCTTTTTACTGCCACAGATCCTTCTTAACCCTTTCTTTATTTAATATTTGTTTTTAATGTTTTATGTGAAGAACCATTGTAAAATGGAAAAATAAATATTCTGATTCTGATTCTGATTCTCTGCGGGGTGTTTTGGGCTACTTAGGGCATATTCAGGCACTCTTGAATGATAAATCAGGCATCTGCATTAAATGAACTGTATTCTGCCGAAAACTATGCGAAAATAGCTTCAAAATGAGACCAGAACAGGCCTCGTAGGTGGCCTGGTTCACCCGCAGCGGTGTAATTGAAACGCGGGAAACCCGCTATTTGTTAGCACTCGCTCGCTTGGTAAAACTGTTGTGAGAGACAGTGAGAGACCCGCGCGAGACAGTCTACCTCAGTGGGCCGCTGGCTGCTCTGAGGATCGGAGGTGGCCCCTCATGCTCCCGCCCACTGACACTCGATTTTTACGTTTTTTACAGGCTTTTAAAGCCTGGAAATTGCTGCAAATTGTCAGTACGTTCCAGAACGTTACTCGCAGCGAAAGGGTTAAACTGCATAAAATCCTCCAAATATAGCCAGAATATAAATCTAAAGACGTCGCCGGTACGGAAAGGTGTTAACCCATTGAAACCAGCGACGTGGGTTATATTTTATTTTAGCTATATATATACGATATTATGCAGCTTAGGAAGGATCTGTGGTAGTTAAAAGGGTTGGTTGAGATAGTTTGAATCCTAATTATTGCTAGAGGTCCTTATTAAGCTAAATACAATCGTCTAATAGTTACCAGAATATGATGCAAAAGACGTCTCTGGTACTGCGTGGGTTAACGGTAAAGAACCAGCCAGTGTAGGCGGAGATATGCCCTCTACCAATGACTACCATGTGTACCCCTGGTTATATATTGTTATTCCTAAGGTCCCACTGACAGCAAGGAAGGTCACACTGTATTATCAAGGCTGGTGGTAGTTAGTAGTTAATGCTTGTATACCTTGTAACCAGGGGGTGACGTCATATGCTGCCAGTGGGTTACATGATGAGTGTGTGTGTGTGTGTGTGTGTGTGTGTGTGTGTGTGTGTGTGTGTGTGTGTGTTTTAGTTTGTCTTTGAGTGTCTTGATGTATGTGCGCATGTTACGTTTGTTTGTGTGCACGTGTTTGTATGCACGTGCCGCTGTGTGTGCGTGCTGGTACCTGCATCTGTATGTGGCCCTGTCCTTCCGTCTGGCTCATCTCTCTCTCTCTCTCTCTCTCTCTCTCTTTCTCTCTCTCTCTCTCTCTCTCTCTCTCTCTCTCTCACACACACACAAATACACACGTATATACACGTTATAAAAAGAACACACACACAAATACACACGTATATACACGTTATAAAAAGAACACACACACATAGACGTATACACGCGCATATTAAAAAAAGAGAACACAACACACGTACATAGACCTATAAACGCTAACACAGAGACACACACACACACGGTGACGGTCACACACGTGTGTGTGTGTGTATTTGTGACGTGTGTGTGTGTGTGTGTTTGTTAGCGTTTATAGGGGTATGTATGTGTGTATGTATCTATTTGTAATATGCGTGTGTGTACGTGTTTGTGTTCTTTTTATAGCGTGTATGTACAGTCGGCCAAATAAGTGATGTCGCGGCAGCAAGTATGTTTCGATCAATAAATGGTATAAGCACAGCTTTAATTAATCGTTTTGAGTGAGATATACAAACATGTTCCCATCTTCACACACCCTATTCAACATCTGACAGACATTAATACAGCACACTGCTATCAAAGTACATAGAATATACGGAGTAGATGGCAAGTTGCTGAAAGCAGTGAAGAGCATGTATGAGGGTGCAAAGGCGGCAGTACGTGTGGAGAATGAGCAGAGCGAGTTCTTTGACCTGTGTGTTGGGTTGAAACAGGGGTGTGTGATGTCCCCGTGGTTGTTTACTGTATATATGGATGGAATCATGAAAGAAATACTAGGAAGTGCAGTGGATGTTGGTGTATCGCTGAAAAGGGAGGGTAATGAGTGGAAGCTGCCTATACTGCTGTTTGCGGATGATACAGTTCTGATGAGCGATAATGAATGGGAGTTGCAGGGTCTGGTAAATGAGTTTGGAACAGTGTGCGAAAAACGGAATTTGAAGGTAAATGCGGGGAAGAGCAAGGTTATGGTCTTCGAAAGTGGTGAAGTCACAGAGTGTGAGGTGAAGTTGAACGGTCAGGCTATGGAGATCGTCAGCTCTTTTAATTACCTGGGCAGTGTGTTGAGTAAAGATGGGACTATGGATGAAGAAGTGCGGGCGAGGGTGCAACAGGGGAAGAGGGTTGTAAGAACGTTGAAAGCAGTAACAAGAAATAGGGTGGTCAGTATGGAGGTAAAGAAGTCCTTGCATGACAGTGTGGTAAACCCGACACTAACTTACGGAAGCAAGCGAAGCATGGACGTTCGGGAAGAGACTCAGACCAAGAGTGAGAGCGGTGGAAATGAGTTACTTAAGAAGTGCGTGTGGAGTTACATGGAGGGATAGACAGACGAATGAGGAAGTAAGAAGGAGGTGTGGTGTGGAGGTAGATGTGCTGGAAAGTGTGAAAAGGAACAACTTGAGATGGTATATGGAACGTATGGAGAGCGAGAGAATGACTAAGAGGGTGTACGAGAGCGAGGTGGAAGGACAGAGAGGGAGAAGTAGACCGAAGGAGAGGTGGAAGGATGGAGTGAGGAAGTATATGGATGAAGGCGGTGCTGGTTGGGAGGAGGGGCGTCGAATGACTGGGGACAGAGGTGCATGGGGGCGGTTCGTTCGTGGCCACCCCTTCGGGGATCACAGCGTCAGGCAATTGATAGATAGATAGCTATCAAAACGTAATGACAGCGGAGACACGACTTACTTGGCCAACTGTACGTGCGTCTGAGAGAGGGAGAGAGATGCGCCAGACGGAAGGACAGAACCATATACAGGTACAGGTACCAGCACACGCACACACAGCGGCACGTGCATACAAACAAGTGCACATAAACAAACGTAACATGCGCACGTGATTTCTCTCACACACCCACATGTAAAAAGAGTTGAGATTAGAACATTTAGGAGATAAAGTAAATTAAATTTTTGAAAAAATATATAGATGTAGTCGAACCCCCCCCCCCCCCCCCAAGGAAAAATAGAGAGACAGATGGAATTCATCAGGCCACAGCCACCTTCCATAACCGGTTTTCTATTTCAACTGTGGCAAACCGGATATCTTCGAAATATCTAGTGCGTATTATTTGACTACTGAGAAACAGTAGTTTAGTACTAAGGAAAATGTCGCATGTCGAGCAGTCAATAAATAGGGAAAACTGCATTTTGTCATAACAAATCGAGTAGAAAAACATCGGTTATATAAAAAATGATAGTAAGAGCAAGAGTAAGAGATCGAGCAGGACACGCTTAACCTCCATTCTGATAGGATCAGCCAATCGCCGATTCAAAACTCGAGTAGTTATGGTAAACATGTGGTTATTCTACATCGAATATGCCTGTTATTATATTGTCTCTCTGTATATTATAATTATAATATCTGATAGATAATTTGTTATAATGTCGTTTTTAAAGATATGCTCTATATCCATGTTTCAACAGTTTTTCCACAAGCGTCTCACATGCCTTCAAGAAATCTTCATATTTAGCACAGACTCTACAGCACCGTATCAGTTGGGATGTAAACACTCCATAGCTTTGTGTTTCATCGATATTTCCGCAACAAAAAGGAAAATTAACTATATGAAGTGGAAACCTGTTTGTTTGTTATATAGTGTTGTGAAGTCCCTCGTGACTTCGGCGAGACCTTTTTGTTATTGCACTAGACATATCGAAGGCCTTCGATAGAGTCTGGCACAAATCTTTAATTGCTAAACTACCCTCCTTCGGTTTCTATCCCTCCATCTGTGTCTTTGTCTCTAATTTCCTTTCCGGCCGTTCCATAGCTGGGGTTGTGGACGGCCATCGCTCACTTCATCATCCTATCAACTCCGGTGTTCCTCAGGGCTCTGTCCTATCTCCCATTATCTTTCTAATTTTCATTAATGATCTTCTAAACTGTACATCCAGTCCCGTCCATTCATACACAGACGACTCTACCTTACACTACTCAATTAGTTTTCCAGAACGCCCCAGCCAGCAATCCCTCTATAACGCCCCAGCCAGCAATCCCTCAATAATAAACGTAACGAAGCCATACAACACTTATCTTCTGATCTAACTACTATTTCCAATTGGGGCAGAGAAAACCTTGTTGCCTTTAATGCTTCCAAAACCCAATTTCTCCATCTTACAACCCGTCCGGAACTCCCAGCGGACTATCCCTTATACTTCAACAATACAAAAATAAATCCATCATCTTCTCTCAATATTCTCGGTGTCTTTTTTTCTTCTGCTCTCACTGGGAAGGACCATATTACCAGTCTTGCTAAGGCAGCATCTCAGAAGCTGGGTGTGCTCAACTGCCTCAAGGGGTTCTTTACCCCTGCACAGCTTCTTGCTCTGTACAGGTGCACAGTGCGTCCTTGTATTGAGTATTGTTCACATGTGTGGGGAGTATCCTTTCACACTTCACTCCTAGACAAAGTAAAAAGGAAAGCCTTTCATATCATTAACTCCCGCCCACTCACCAACTTTCTGCAATCTCTCTCTCTTCACAGCAATGTTGCATCTTTCTCACTATTCTATCGGTACTACAATAATCAGTGTTCCTCAGAGCTATCCCAGTGCATACCACCTCCTCTACGCAGGGTACGTAGTACCCGTCTTGCAACAAAATCCCACCCCTACTCTGAGCAAGTCTCCAACCCAAGAATGAAACGTTATTCTCAGTTTTTCTTCTATTCAACAGCCGAGCTCTGGAACTCTCTCTCAGAATCAGTCTTTCTCTCTTCATATGACTTATATTGCTTCAAACTCCGTGTGTCCAGGCATTTTGGCTCGAACGTCCCTTGATTTTGGCCATGCCACTCTTTCAACTCTGGGAGAGGCACTCGCTACAGGCAGTTGTCTCCCTCACTAAAAAAAACAAAAAAAAAAAACACATCTTTTCAGGTAGCTTTAAAACAGTTAGAAATTCCCTTATAATTCCTTAAGGGGAGATGGGCCGGTTTTCTGGACCACTTTCTCCCTCATGGTTAGCCCCATTAGTTTTCAGATGCTATGATGCTTGCCCCATTAGTTTGGCGATTTTAAGACCTTTCGTCCCATTGCTTCGTCAATATTTGGACCTTTCGTGCTATTTAGGCGTCGATTTTTTCCCTGGCGGACGATAGTGAGCCTGTAATGTTGGAAGAACCGGCCTTCGACCGGCGGGGCCTTCGGCCGGGACATTTTTCTACCGAATAATGTACAAATTAATCTGGAAGGGTTATCTAATGGATGTTTTTTTTTTAATTTGATGGAGTTGACGTCAAGGGAGGACACTAGAAATATAATGAATACATGCAACAATCGGCCAAAAAGTGAACCATCTGCCCTTAAAGATCAAGTAGTGGTATTTGTAACTAAATGATTACTTAATGGCAATACAGAAACATCAAATGGTGGCAGCAGAATATGGTTATGTAATCCCTAAACTGAATATAACAGTATAACCGATAGAAAGCAAGTCCCCATGTTTATTATATTTATCAACCCCGTCAATGTGACCCTTTAGTTGTGTCTCGTTACGTCTGTCTGTCCTTGTCTCTGTAACGCCAATCCTCTCTCTCTCTCTCTCTCACAATAAAACAAACAAATCAAATCTCTCTCTCTCTCTCTCTCTCTCTCTCTCTCACCGGGATATAAACTATATTTAACTAGCCAAAGATTAAGGTGTTTGCATAACATAATAAGAGGTACAGGGAGCAAAGTGTAGCCCAAATGTTAAATCTCACATCCATCTCTCGCTCTCTCTCTCTCGCTCTCTCTCGTATTTCGCTCTTATCTGTCCTACTGCTGACGTTGCTATAAATTTCTCATGTCCCTGAGGATGTAGGGAGGTCTCGTGGTGTGTGTGTGTGAGAGAGAGAGAGAGAGAGAGAGAGAGAGAGAGAGAGAGAGAGAGAGAGAGAGAGAGCAGACATTTTTCTATCGAAAAATTTGCAAATTCAGCCTGCTGACAAAAAAAAAAAAAAAATACAAAAATATGCTGGCTGGCCGGGGTGACCCCCCTTAAAGGGGTGACCTGCTTTTTGTTATTTCTGTCCTTTTCTCTCTTTCTCTGGCTTGTATCCATTCGGCCCCATTCAGCCAACTATTTTAAGACGTTTATCCCCATCTAGGTGTCGATTTCTTCCTGGCGAGCGATAGCGAGCCAGCATTATATGAAGAAATCCGGCTTCACCGGAGAAATTTTTCTATCGAAAAATGTACAAATTTAGCCTGCTGTCAAACAAAAATAAAAAATATGCTGGCTCGCTACCGCTCACCAGTAAAAAATTGACACCTGGATGGGGATAAACGTCTTAAAACAGTAGGCTGAATGGGGCCAAAAGGATACAAGCCAGAGAAAGAGAGAAAAGGACAGAAATAAAAAAAAAGGAGGTCACCCCCCCCTTAATGGCATTGCCAGAATAGCCTACACGAGCAGCATCACAACAGTTGCCCTCGGAGCCACCACCAAGTCCTAATTAACCCCTTATGTACCGGCGACGTCTTTTACAGTATTCGAGCTACATTTAGAGGATTTTGTGCGGTTTAGGAAGGATCTGTGGTAGCCAAATGGGTTAATTTAGATAGTTCAAAGCCTGTTACTTGCTGCAGGCCCTTCTGAAACTGAATAAAATCGTCTATTAGTTGCCAGAATAAGATAAAAAGAACGTTACCGGTACTGAAGGGGATAACAAGAACGTCACCGGTACTGAAGGGGATAACAAGAACGTCACCGGTACTGAAGGGGATAACAAGAACGTCACCGGTACTGAAGGGGATAACAAGAACGTCACCGGTACTGAAGGGGATAACAAGAACGTCACCGGTACTGAAGGGGATAACAAGAACGTCACCGGTACTGAAGGGGATAACAAGAACGTCACCGGTACTGAAGGGGATAACAAGAACGTCACCGGTACTGAAGGGGATAACAAGAACGTCACCGGTACTGAAGGGGATAACAAGAACGTCACCGGTACTGAAGGGGATAACAAGAACGTCACCGGTACTGAAGGGGATAACAATAACGTCACCGGTACTGAAGGGGATAACAAGAACGTCACCGGTACTGAAGGGGATAATCTTGCATATACTACTTATCATATCGGAGTATGTTAGCCTATACAATGCCATTAAGGGGCGGATGACCTGTTTTTGTTCTGTCCTTTTCTATCTTTCTCTGGCTTGTATCCATTTGGCCCCATTCAGCCTACTGTTTTAAGACGTTTATCCCCATCCAGGTTTCAATTTTTTACTGGTGAGCGGTAGCGAGCCAGCATATTTTTTATTTTTGTTTGACAGCAGGCAAAATTTGTACATTTTTCGATAGAAAAATTTCTCCGGCGAAGCCGGATTTCTTCATATAATGATGGCTCGCTATCGCTCGCCAGGAAGAAATCCACACCTAGATGGGGATAAACGTCTTAAAATAGTTGGCTGAATGAGGCCGAATGGATACAAGCCAGAGAAAGAGAGAAAAGGACAGGAAATAACAAAAAGCAGGTCACCCCCCTTAAGCCGCTGTCACACAAGCGCTTTTTCCGTCAATTTTCCATGAGCAAGTTTATTCTCGTATTATTCCGTAACATTTTCGCACTGGTATCGGTAACTAGACTGAAGTTAGATTATGTTAGGCGGTTTAATTCTGATAAAGTATAATCTTTTAAGCTTCCAAACCATAATTGCCCGTAAAAATTGCTAGAAAAAGTGTTCGTGTGACTCCGGCTTTAGCGAGGAGAATGACAGAATTTTGAATATTTTATAACATATTTTTGAAGAGTAAAGATGATGTACAATTTACAAATCTATCTTGAAAGGGGGTCAAGGGGGTGAAATTTTAAGATTGCTGGAGGAGTAGGAAACAAACTAAAAACCTCCCCTTAAAGCTCCAGTAGATATTTAACACTTTCAGAATTCGAGGACGATATTCTTCCTCCACGACCATTTCTTACCTGTCACTTTTTATGGGGAAATTGTTTTTATCTGGACCGCCTTTTCCTTCATGTTTAGCCCCATTAGTTATGAGATTTTAAGACGTTTGCATTAGTTTGGCGATTGTAAGAGCTGTTGTGCCACATACGTGCCGATTTGTTCCTGGAGAGCGATAGCGAGCCTGTAAATTAGGAGGAACCAGTCTTCCGTCGGAATTTATCTCGGTGGGTGGCGGGGGAGGGTCTTGGGGGTATTTTCTAAGCTTGATGGAGGTCTTTAGAGGAAGCTAAAGACAACACTAAAAAAACAAAGAACAAATAAATACAAATCTACATGGTTTTTTCTCATTTTCTCTCTTTCTCTGGCTGGTATCCTTTCGGCCCCATTCAGCGTACTGTTATAAGACGCTTACCCCCATCCAGGTGTCGATTTCTTCCTGGCGAGCCATAGCCAGCCAGCATTGTATTGAGAAATCCGGCTTCGCCGAAGGCATTTTTCTATCGAAAAATTTACAAATTTAGCCTGCTGTCAAAAAACTTTAAAAATATGCTGGCTTGCTACCGCTCGCTAGGAAAAAAAAACAACACCTGGATGGGGATAAACGTCTTATAACAGTAGGCTGAATGTGGCCGAATGGATACAACCCAGAGAGAGAGAGAGAGAGAGAGAGAGAGAGAGAGAGAGCGAGAGCGAGAGAGAGAGAGAGAGAGAGAGAGCGAGAGAGAGAGAGAGAGAGAGAGAGAGAGAGAGAGAGAGAGAGAGCGAGAGCGAGAGAGCGAGAGGAGAGAGAGAGAGAAAAAAAACGAGGTGGGGCCCCCATAACAAGACCTCTCAAAATCTCATAGCTAATGGGGCTAAACATGAGGGAGAAGGGGGACCAGAACACCAGCTCATATCCCCTTAACCAGAACGCACCCAAGGACATAATCCCCCCCCCCCCCCCACGACGATACTCACGTAGGGGATACCCATTAAGGGGAGATTTCCACTTGAGGGATTTTTTTCTGGACCCTATTCTCCCTCATGTTTAGCCCCATTGCTTTTGAGATTTTAAGACCTTCGCCCTAGTAGTTTGGATCCTTTTCGACATTTTGCCCGGTTTCTGTCAATTTTAAGACCTTTCGTGCCGTTAAGGTGTCGATTTTTTCCTGGCGAGCGATAGCGAGCCTGTAATTTAAGAGCAACCGGCCTCCGGCCGGGAAATTTTTCTACCGAAAAATTTACAAATTTATCTTGAAAGCAGGTCTAGGGGGTGTAATTTTAAGCTTGATGAAAAAGTAGGGAACAAACTAAATACCTCCCCTTAACCTGTTTGTATTCTAGCAATTATTAGACGCTTTTTCATCAGCTTAAGAAACACGTCTACTCATGAAAAGGTAGCAGCCTATCTACATTAATCCTCTTTAGCTGCCATACATCCTTCCTCAGCTTCATAAAATCGTCTAAAACGTAGCCGAAATCAAATACAAAGAAGACGTCGCCGGTACAGAATTAATACATTAAGGGGTGATGGGTCGTTTTTCTGGTCCCTCTTCTGCCTCATGTTTAGCCCCATTAGTTTTCAGATTTTAAGACGTCCGCCCCATTGGTTTGTCGATTTGAAAACCTTTCGTCCCATTTCTATATCAATATCAAGACTTTTCGTGCCATTTAGGTGTCGATTTTTTCCTGGCGAGCGATAGCGAGCCTGTAATTTAAAGAGTGCAAATATATATTGAAGGGGGAACTAGGGAGTGTTGAAGGGGGGACTAGGGAGTATTGAAGGGGGGACTAGGGAGTATTGAAGGGGGGACTAGGGAGTGTTGAAGGGGGGACTAGGGAGTGTTGAAGGGGGGACTAGGGAGTATTGAAGGGGGGACTAGGGAGTGTTGAAGGGGGGACTAGGGAGTGTTGAAGGGGGGACTAGGGAGTATTGAAGGGGGGACTAGGGAGTATTGAAGGGGGGACTAGGGAGTATTGAAGGGGGGACTAGGGAGTATTGAAGGAGGGACTACGGAGTGTGTTTTTTTAAGCTTGATGGAGGCCTAGCGAGGAAACTAACAAAATAAATAAATACACAAATATAATACTGATATCAATTAATAAATAAATATAATTATAGACTGATATAAATGAATATATAAATATATTGACCCCGAAAATAATCCCTGTGCCCCATTAACCCTTTCACGCTCGTATGACGCAGAGGTTGCCAGATTAGCAGTAAGAAATAGAATTCTCTCACTCTTATAATTACCTCTCCAAAATTAGTTTTCTGCTCACAGCTAACTCAAAGACAACTGCAGAGGTTGAAGTAACTAAACTAAAGGTTTCTATATACCCCTGATGGTAACAAAGGCTTTAAAGTATCCCTAATAGGCTCAAAATCGCGTCATATGTCGGAGAGGGTTAATAAGTCAAGCAGCGTACAGTACACATAATGGATCACTAAGTTGCTTGGCCAGGTGTACGCGGTGGGTGTGGGACTAAATACGCGGAATTTCGGTGAGTATCCTAGGTTTGAGTCCTTGGAGTGCCACATGTATTTGTTGATTTCATTAATTGAGCTTAGAAGTAAAGTTGGTTGGTGAAAAAATATGAATACTATGTGTGGATCCGGACATCATCACCGCATAGTTGTTATAGTTATAGTCATTAGTTATAGTCATTAGTTATAGTCATAGTCATTAGTTATAGTCATAGTCATTAGTTATAGTCATTAGTTATAGTCATTAGTTATAGTCATTAGTTATAGTCATAGTCATTAGTTATAGTCATTAGTTATAGTCATTAGTTATAGTCATAGTCATTAGTTATAGTCATAGTCATTAGTTATAGTCTCTACGTGTCCAAACCATCCAAGCCTGCTAGTATGCATCACATCACTGATAACTATCCTTCTCCTCAGCTCCTCACTTGATATCCTATCTTGCAGTTTGGCACCACACATCCATCTCACCATTCTCATCTCATTGCGTTCCAAATCAAGCTCAAAGAAATACTCCCAAAACCCCCCTTCGAGATAAATGTGTACATTTATCGGTAGAAATATGTCCAGGCCGAAGGCCGGTTCCTCTTAAATTACAAGATCGCTATCGCTCGCCAGGAAATAATCGACACCTAAATAGCACGAGAGATCTTAATATTGACAAAGAAATATGACGAAAGGTTTTAAAACCACCAAACTAATTTGGCGAACGTCTTAAAATGTCAAAACTAAAGGGGCTAAAATGGGGAGAAGTGGGTCTAGAAAATCTAAAAACCTCCCCTTAACACGCGTATACGCCGTGTATGACGTTCCAATTAAGGGTTTGTAGGAGTGCTTGTGTGGGGGTGAATGGTCTGGGGTAACCTGTAGGAGAGCCTTTACTTGAAGAGGAGCGAGGATGGACGAGGGGGGGGGGGGGGGGGGGGGAATGGGAGACGGGACAGGGGAAGGTGGGGAGGAGGAATGGAAGGAGGAGGAGGGATGGAGGGAGTAGGGAGAGAAGGAGGAATGTGTGTGTGGGAGAGGGATTGGGTGGGGGAGGAGGGGGTGTGGGGGAGAGGGTTTGGGGGGGGGAGGAGGGTAGTGTGCGTGTTTGGAACAGGGATTGGGTAGGGGGAGGAGGGTGTGTGTGTGTGTGTGTGTGTGGGAGAGGGATTGGGTGGGGGAAGGAGGGTGTGTGTGTGTGGGTGGGGGGGAGGAGGGTGTGTGTGGGAGAGGGATTGGGTGGGGGAGGAGGGTGTGTGTGTGTGTGTGAGAGAGGGATTGGGTGGGGGAGGAGGGTGTGTGTGTGTGTGGAAGAGGGATTGGGATGGGGAGGAGGGTGTGCGTGTGTGGAAGAGGGATGGGCGGGTGTGGGGAGAGGACGGTTTGTTTGGAGGTTTTGACAAAGGCGAAAGATTTCTGCGTTTTGAAGGGGTACCAGAGTTAATGTTAGGAGGGAGGAGGGGTGTGAGAGTGGGTGTGGGGGGAGGAGGGGTGTGGAGGGTTGGTGCGTGGGAAGGAGGGTGTGTTAGGACTTTAGGAGGAGTGGTCTATGTAGGAGGGGCCTGGGGGTAGGGGGGAGGAGGAGGGCTGGTGTGTGTGTGTAGGAGGAGCCGCAGGAGTGTAGGAGTGTGTATAGTAGGGAGGGGGTGAGTGGGGAGGAGGAGGGTGAGTGGGGAGGAGGGGTGCGTGGGTGTGTGTAGGGGGAGCCGGGGGGTAGGAGGAGGGAGGGGATAGTAAGGATATAATAAGACTGGGGTTGGCCAGGTGTGTTGTGCCAGTAATCACCATGAGCAGCTCCAGACAGGTAAGGCAGCTCCTTCAGGCTCACAAACTTCAACCCTTTCAGTACGATAGCCTCATTCTTAGCTTATTATGGCTAATTGCTTCAAACTCCGTGTGTCCAGGCATTTTAGCTCGAACGTCCCTTGATTTCGGCCCTGTCACTTTTTGAAATCTGGGGGAGGCACTCGCTGCAGGCAGTTATGCCTGTTGTCTCCCTCATTCACATAGAAAAAAAAAAAAAAAAAAACACGAGTCGATTTGATTTAATTTACGAAGAGTCTATTAAAATGAAAGTGGAAAATAATGTCAAAATTAATCATTAAACTCCATCCATCCACCAAACAGGCATAATATTGGTGTGTGAAATACGATCTAAACCGAAAACATTTGACTGATAAAATATACTTTTGTCACAACAATCAGTTGGTGTTACAAGATGATTTCTTGTTATTGGAAAGCTATTAAATTATGAAAACTATGACCTTCCATCATATTAATACCGAGTGTTCGTTATTTACATCATAATTTGATACCAATTCTTCATAATAGCAGATTAACCCCTTCTGTACCGGCGACGTCTTTTTAATTTTATTCTAGCTATATTTAGACGATTTTGTGAAGTTTAAGAAGGATCTGTGGTAGTAAAAAGGGCAGAAGGGGTTAACCAAGATATGTATTTACCCAATTCTTGTCCTTGTGATTCTAGAGTAGTACTGGAGTTTATAGAATGGTGTCTAGTTCGTGTTAGTTGCCTAGTATAATGCCTTTCTTATACGAATTTAGGTTGGATGCAGAGTTTCAATTTAGGTTGGATGCAGTGTTTCAATTTCACACTGTTAAGGAGAGATTGTTTTCCTGGCGAGCGAGAGCGAGCCTGTAATTTCAAGAGAATCCGGCCTTCGGTCGAGACATTTTTCTATTGAAAAATTTACTAATTTTTCTTGAAGGAGAGTCTAGGGAGGAAAGTAAATACTAAATTAATATATAAATAAATGGACCTCCCAAAATAATCCAGTGTCCATTTAATGTAGATTATGTTAGGTGGCTGGGTTTTGATAGCGCTTACATTTTGAAGCTGCCAGATTATAATTGCTCGTAAAAATTGAAGGGAAAAAGCGCTCGTGTGATTACACCGTAAAATTAATTATTGTGTACACTATACCCTGTTCCAAATTGGTAGGCCAGAAATCGTGAACCCCAATTTCTGTAATAAAAAAAGGGCTAGAGCAAATGGCCTGTAAATGTCCACACCTCTTCCCTGGCTGATCCTTCCCAGATGGTAAAACTATTAGCTCGATTGTGCTAGTGAGTATTCAGAATCTAGTCGTTTGTGAGTAATAGAGGCTAATGTGCAAGACTTTTGGCTTGCTTATTTGAAACAGGGTGTATTTATCCACAGTCTTATATTTTTTTTTATTTTTTTATCTAGTCTTATATTGTCATTTTTGGGATCCTTTTTACAGCGTTGCATACAGGTCCTCTCAATGTCGTTAATGTGTTTCTCATTCTTGCTACTTTGGTTATTGAGCAGTGTTCAGGTTTCTTCATAAATCTATATAGAAAAACAGCTATCTAACACTTCATATGGTAGGTAGCTGTGTGTAATAATAACAGAACAAACTATTTCAGAACTTCATTTAGATTACGAAAATTCATTGCGTTTCTCATAACTGATTTCGATAATAACAGACTAATTTACGAAAGAATAAACACACCCAAAACAACATTATGCCCTTTAGCTGAGTCAGCTAAAACAGCTTAAATGTAAACAGTAAGTAGGTACAGTAGTGATGATAAACACATGGGAGAGAGAGAGAGAGAGAGAGAGAGAGCGAGAGAGAGAGAGAGAGAGAGAGAGAGAGAGAGAGAGAGAGAGAGAGAGAGAGAGAGCGAGAGCGAGAGCGAGAGAGAGAGAGAGAGAGAGGAGAGAGGAGAAAGTGAGAGAAACAATTAAGCCCAATAAGTCTTTCATATACCTGAACCAATTAACATAAAAGTTGCACTAGACATATCGAAAGCCTTCGATAGAGTCTGGCATAAATCTTTAATTTCTAAACTACCCTCCTTCGGTTTCTATCCCTCCATCTGTGCCTTTGTCTCTAATTTCCTTTCCGGCCGTTCCATAGCCGCGGTTGTGGACGGCCATTGTTCACTTCCTCACCCTATAAACTCCGGTGTTCCTCAGGGCTCTGTCCTATCTCCTATTCTCTTTCTAATTTTTATAAATTATCTCCTTAACTGTACCTTAATTCCCATCCATTCATACGCAGACGACTCAACCTTGCACTACTCCATTAGTTTTTCAGAACGCCCCAGCCAGCAATTCCTCAACGACAAACGTAATGAAGCCATAGAACTCTTAAATTCTGATCTAAATACTATTTCCAATTGGGGCAGAGAAAACCTTGTTAACTTTAATGCTTCCAAAACCCAATTTCTCCATCTATCTACCCGTCAGGATCTCCCAGCGGACTATCCCTTATTCTTCAACAATACAAAAATCAACCTTTCATCTTCTCTCAATATTCTTGGTGTCTCTTTTTCTTCTGCTCTCATTTGGAAGGACCATATTACCAGTCTTGCTAAGGCAGCCTCCCAGAAGCTGGGTGTGCTCAACCGCCTTAGGGGGTTCTTTTCCCCAGCACAGCTTCTTGCTCTGTACAGGGGCATAGTGCGCCCTTGTATTGAGTATTGTTCACATGTGTGGGGAGGTTCCTCTCACACCGCTCTCCTAGACAAAGTTGAAAGGAAGGCCTTTCGTATCATTAACTCCCGTCCACTCACCAACTCTCTGCAATCTCTCTCTCTCCGCCGCAATGTTGCATCTCTCTCGCTATTCTATCGCTACTATAATAATCAGTGTTCCTCAGAGCTATCCCAGTGCATACCACCTCCTTTACGTAGGGCACGTGGTACCCGTCTTGCAACTCAATCCCACCCCTACTCTGTGCAACTCTCCAACCCAAGAGTGAAACGTTACTCTCAAACTTTCTTCTACTCAACAGCTGAGCTCTGGAACTCTCTCCCAGAATCAGTCTTTCCCTCTTCCTATGACTTAAATTGCTTCAAACTCCGTGTGTCCAGGCATTTTGGCTCGAACGTCCCTTGATTTTGGCCCTGTCACTCTTTCAACTATGGGGGAGGCACTCGCTATAGGCAGTAATGCCTTTTGCCTCCCTCAATCACATAGAAAAAGAAAAAGAAAAAAGAAGAAGACATATTTGCTTTCGCTGGTTTGGCTAGTGTTCCAATGAGTATCCCAGACACAGCTTAGCACCGTGCCACTACTACCAAAGAGTGAGTAGGGTTGACGGTATAAACGACCTTGATGAACGGTCTTGACAAGGGTGAGCGCTGATGATGTGACGCTCTTTATTCCCGAAGGTCCCCAACTGGACAATCACCCTGGTCAAAACCTTGAGTCAGCCATGGGCTGCTAAATAGGAAGACATATAGGTTGATCGAACCCCTGATTCTCTTGACCAAGGGAAAGCGTAACAACGTGCAGTACAGCATTGTGAAAACATTCCGTGACCTGTCCTGGGCGCGAACTTGGGTCAACCGGGTTGGACTCCAAGACGATTACCAGTACAAACTATTAACAGACAAAATGAGGCTCAAATATTTATTGGAAACTCTGTTTAAAAACATTATTATGTACTTTTGATAACCTGGAACGGTGATTATCCATTATACATACATACATACATACTCACACACACACACACACACACACACACACACACACACACACACACACACACACACACACACACACACACACAAACACACACACACTGTCTCTCTCGCCCCCTCTCATGTGTGTTGGAGGGCGTTGGGGTGATCGGCGGGCATGCGTATACCATGCGTTCGAATGTCTGGATAATACGGTGTTACGATCTATCTTGGTATACAAGTTTCTGATACACTTTTGCGGTGTAATATACATACGTTACTGGCTCCAATTGTATATATGTTAGCATAGAACACTTACTGTACGTCCTCTCAAGGCAGCAGGCTGTAGTCTTGATGCTTCTGAAAATAGAAAAAAATAATAGTAACAAATATAATAATAATACACACACACAGACAATCTACCTATCTATCTATCATATACAGTATATATATATATATATATATATATATATACTGTATATACAGTATAATTATATACTGTATATATATATTTGCTGTTTCTATGTGAATGAGGGAGACTAAAGGCATAACTGCCTGTAGCGAGTGCCTCCCCCAGATTTCAAAGAGTGACAGGGCCGAAATCAAAGGACGTTCGAGCTATAATGCCTGGACACACGGAGTTTGAAGCAATTTAAGTCATAGGAAGAGGGAAAGACTGATTCTGGGAGAGAGTTCCAGAGCTCAGCAGTTGAATAGAAGAAAGTCTGAGAATAATGTTTCACTCTTGGGTTGGAGAGTTGCACAGAGTAGGGGTGGGATTGTGTTGCAAGGCGGGTACTACGTACCCTACGTAGAGGAGGTGGTATACACTGGGAAGGCTCCGAGGAACACTGATTATTGTAGTAGCGATAGAATAGCGAGATATATATATACCGGTATATATATATATATATATAATTAACCAGTTTCATGAGGTGATAGTAGAATGCAACATTATGCTACATTATAACATAATAAACTATTGTATGTTTTTATTATTTTTGTTTTTTAAACTGAACATATCTCTAATTAAACATTTAAAATGTCTTAGTACAGCACTTATCTCTCTCTCTCTCTCTCTCTCTCTCTCCCTCTCTCTCTCTCCTGTTGCTGTGAATCTTAAATCAACACTGGTGAAAATACCCAAGAAATACCCAAGTGAATTTCTAACAAGCTAGTGACCTGTTCTTAAGGGGATACTTTTATTTGTTGGTATATATTTGTTCATATATTTATTGATCTATTTATTGGTTTTAGATTCCTCCCAAGACCTCATTAAAACTGTTTAAAAATCCCCCCAAAATCCCCCTTAGAGATAAAAGTTGTAATTGTTTTGGTAGAAAAAATCCACCTAAATTACAGCCACGCTGTAAACTAATGGACTGAACGTATTAAAATCTAAATACAAAAATAAAAAAACACAATGGGGCTAAACACGAGGGAAAAGGTGGGCCAGAAAAATCGGCCCATCCCCCCTTAAGGGGAGATCTCCACTTGAGGGATTTTTTTCTTGACCCCTTTTTCCCTCATGTTTAGCCCCATTGCTTTTGATATTATAAAACGTTTGCCCCATTAGTTTAGCAATTTTAAGAACTTTCACCCCATATTAAGACCTTTCGTGCCATTCAGGTGTCAATTTTATCCTGGCGAGCGATAGCGAGCCTGTAATTTAAGAGGAACCGGCCTTCGGCCGGGACATTTTTCTATCGTAAAATGTACAAATTTATCTTGAAAGGGACTCAAGGGGGTGTAATTTTCAGCTTGATGGAGGTCTAGGGAACAAACTAAATACCTCCCCTTAAAATAACAAGTGAGTCAATAATTGGGCACACTATTTTATATTTCTATAATTATTTGATTGTTTTTATTATTTGTGATTGTATTTGTATTCTGCTTAACCCCTTCTGTACCGGCAAACGTCTTTTTCATTTTATTCTTGCTATGTTTAGACGATATTCTAAAGTTTAAGAAGGATCTGTGGTAGTCAAAAGCGTTTTGTGGGATAGTCCGAAGCCTGTTAATTGCTGGAAGCTCTTTTTTCACAGTGAATAAAATCGTCTAATAGTAACCAGAAAAAAGCTGAAAAGACATCACCGGTACAGAAAGGGTTAAGGGGAGATGGGTTGCTTTTCTTGAACTTGTGTTTAGCCCCATTAGTTTTGAGATTTTAAGACGTTCGGTCCATTAGTTTGGCGATTTTAAGACCTTCCGCCCCATTTTCTTGTCAATATTAAGACCTTTCGTGCTATTTAGGTGTCGATTTTTTTCCTGGCGAACGATAGTGAGCCTGTAATTTTGGAAGAACCGGCCGAAAAATGTACAAATTAATCTAGAAGGGGGATCTAATGGATGTTTTTTAAAGTTTGATGGAGGTCTAGGGAGGAAACTAAACAATTAATGAATAAATGAAAAAAAATCGAACAAAAAGTGAACCATGAACCATGAACCTAGCGAAGACAGCGAGAATTAAGGCCCACTATTTATAAAACGTGTGTGGCAATAGGACGTGTGTGAAAGGCAGTTATACAGCTCGCAAGACGATCAGGTTAATCTGGAGTTATTAGTAAGGGGACAGTGGTGGCATTATGGGGGGGTCTATTTCTTCATATCTTCAATTATTTTTTTAGTTCCCTCTCTAGAGCTTCATCAAACTTTAAAAAAAACATCCATTATATTTCCTTAAGAGATAAATTTGTACATTTTTCGGTAGAAAGATGTCATGGACGAAGGCCGGTTCCTCTACAATTACAGGCTTGCTATCGCTCGCCAGGAAAAAAATCGAAACCTAATGGGCACGAAAGGTCTTAATATTGACAAAGAAATGGGACGAAAGGTCTTAAAATTAACAAACTAATGGGGCAAACATTCTTAAAATCTCAAAACTAATGGGTCTAAACATGGGAAGGAAAGGGGACCAGAAAAACGGCCCATATCCCCTTAACTCTTTCAAGATCCGATTACACATTCTTTTCTGTTTTCCTGACATAATTAGAAGATTGTATTTAGCTTAGGAAGGGTATATGGAAGTCAGAGGGTTGATTATGATAGTTTTTAACCTTAATGATCACAGATCCTTCCTAAACTGTATAAAGTCGTCTAATGATAGCCAGAATAAACTATCAAAATGTGTCATAATCTTTAAGGTGTAAAGGGGAGACTGGCCGTTTGGTTTGTCTATTAATTCATTTATTCATATATATTTTTTAGTTTCCTCCCTAGACCTCCATCAAGCTTAGAAAAACACCCCCTAGACCCCCTTTCCAGATGAATGTGTAAATTTGTCGGTAGAGAAATGTCCCGGCCGAAGGCCGGATCCTCTTAAAATTGCAGGGTCGCTATCGCTCGCCAGGAAATAATCGACACCTAAATGGCACAAAAGATCTTAAAATTGACAACGAAATTGGGCGAAAGGTTTTAAAATCGCCAAATTAATGGGCCGAACGTCTTATAATTTCAAAACTAGTGGGGCTAAACATTAGGGTGAAGGGGTCCAGAAAAACGGTCTGCCTCCCCTTAACACTTATTGTACACTTATATTGTATATATATGTCTAACACCTGACAATGTTTTGCCTTCAGTTGGTCGTCACTGTACGGAGGTATTCAGAATCCTAACTAACATCAGGCGCAGTTACTTTTCACCGTGTTCCTAATTTGGGAGGACTTCTAAAGATATCCGGTTATAAATTTACTGATGACACTACTCAACATTCACCACTGCATAAATGTTGAGAGTTGTTAAGTAATCGTACTACACAAATCACAGTCGATACTACCGATACCCCGACTACTTTCTGTGTCAACAATACCCCCAGCATAATTGACAACTTGCGACAGTTGGGCTTTCAGGAAGTTGAAACAATAAGTATCGATATTTAGCCGAATTATATTATGTTATATAGAACATTTATGAAAGTTACTCGGGAGTGAAATACGTAGAAAGACAGTTCGGCGAATATGGTACATAAAGCATGAAATACCAGAGGTTCTAGATAGAAGCGGAAAGGTAGCTAAATCAAAGGTAGCTAAATCAAAGGTAGCTAAATCAAAGGTAGCTCAATCAAAGGTAGCTCAATCAAAGGTAGGTCAATCAAAGGTAGCTAAATCAAAGGTAGCTCAATCAAAGGTAGCTCAATCAAAGGTAGCTAAATCAAAGGTAGCTCAATCAAAGGTAGCTAAATCAAAGGTAGCTCAATCAAAGGTAGCTAAATCAAAAGTATCTCAATCAAAGGTAGCTAAATCAAAGGTAGCTCAATCAAAGGTAGCTAAATCAAAGGTAGCTAAATCAAAGGTAGCTAAATCAAAGGTAGCTAAATCAAAGGTAGCTCAATCAAAGGTAGCTCAATCAAAGGTAGCTCAATCAAAGGCACATGTACTTATTACTGGAAAAATACAAAGAATGGGCAAAATTCAAGGCGCCATTTCAAGTGAACATTTTACAATACAAATAACATAGAATAATACTAGTTAAACAATACTTCACTTCGATACTCGTGACTTCAAGTACAACATACAGAGTTATAATTACGTAATACATAGGTGTGTTAAGGGGAGATTTCCACTTGAGAGATTTGTTTCTGGATCCCTTTCTATCTCATGTTTAGTCCCATTGCTTTTGATATTCTAAGACGTTCGCCCCCATTAGTTTGGTGATTTTAAGAACTTTTGCCCCATTTCAGTCAATTTTAAGACCTTTTGTGCCATTTAGATATAGATTTTATCCTGGCGAGCGATAGCGAGCCTGTAATTTAAGAGGAACCGGCCTTTGGCCGGGAAATTTTTCTACCGAAAAATGTACAAATTTATCTTGAAATGGGGTCTAGGGGGTGTTAATTTCAGCTTGATGGAATTCTAGGGAACGAACTAAAAACCTCCCCTTAAGCCGCTGTCACACGAGCGCTTTTTCCGTCAATTTTCCATGAGCAAGTTTTTTCTCGTATTCTTTCGGGATTTGTTCGCACTGGTATCCTTAACTAGGCTAAAGTTAGATTATGATAGACGGCTGAATTCTGATAAAGTGTAATATTTTAAGCTTCCAGACCATAATTGCTCGTAAAAATTGCTCGAAAAAGGGCTCGTGTGACACCACCTTTGTAGTGTTATATTTATACTTATATTTTCATGTGCGTATCTCCTGCTTTTGCATAAGTCCTACCTTGAGTGTGTATGCATGTGTAATAAATATGGGCGTATATTTGGTGTGCCCTTATGGCCCTCCGACATCTCTCCTTGGCATTCCCTGGCACCCATGAATAATCCAACACCCCACACACACCCACACACACACACACACACACACACTCTATATTCAACACACGGACTGACGCTATATATACGCAACAAAACATCTGGGCAGTGTGCGTAGTGACAAAACATCTGGGCAGTGTGCGTAGTGACAAAACATCTGGGCAGTGTGCGTAGTGACAAAACATCTGGGCAGTGTGCGTAGTGACAAAACATCTGGGCAGTGTGCGTAGTGACAAAACATCTGGGCAGTGTGCGTAGTGAGAAAATGCGCTGTTGCATATGCACTGTTGATACATGAAAGATAAATTGTACACATGCAAAGTTCCTAAAGTATGCTAGAACATAAAGATACTTTCAGTAAAATGTTTAACCCGTTCAGCACCGGGGACGTCCTTTTCATCAAATTCCGACGATTATGAAATTATTATATTCAGCTTAGGAAGGACCTATAACAATGAAAAAAGATGACATACTACCTCATTTAATCCTCTTAGCCAACACAGAGGCTTCCTATGCTGATTAAAGGGGCCGATCTGTTTTGGTTCTGTCCTTTTCTATCTTTCTCTGGCTTGTATCCATTTGGCCCCATTCAGCCTACTGTTTTAAGACGTTTATCCCCATCCAGGTGTCAATTTTTTACTGGTGAGCGGTAGCGAGCCAGCATATTTTTTATTTTTGTTTGACAGCAGGCTAAATTTGTATATTTTTCGATAGAAAAATGTCTCCGGCGAAGCCGGATTTCTTCATATAATGCTGGCTCGCTATCGCTCGCCAGGTATAAATCGACACCTAGATGGGGATAAACGTCTTAAAATAGTTGGCTGAATGGGGCTGAATGGATACAAGCCAGAGAAAGAGAAAAAAGGACAGAAATAACAAAAAGCAGGTCACCCCCCTTAAAATCGTCTAATAATTACCAGAATATGATGAACAGGACGTTACCGCTACTGAAAAAGGGTTAATATTATTCGACTGATACCAAATGACGCAGCTAATGAGTGTTCAATTAGCTAACGTGCACTATGCTCGATTTCTTTGAACTTGGCGGACATTTTAGTCAATTACCAGCTGATTCTCGAATAATAATGGAACACTGAGAAACTATATACCATGTTTCTGCATCATAATATTGCTGACATCATCTCTTAATTAACCAGACATTTGGTTATAACAACTTTGTGTTAGAGGAGTAATTAAGATGGGAAGAAACCAATTTCTCGTCAGCTTAAAACAATTGACAATAGTTTGAACACATAAACGTAACTCATCACCCGGAACACGATCTTCCGTTTTCATCTTGTTGAACGATCGAAACTACAGGCCACAGAAAGCCTATTTCTGGTGGAAGAGGTGGAACAAAAACAAACCAAAAATAACCAAGGGCGGCGCCGATACGTACTGTATGCTTGTCAAGGAGCAACAAGACCTTCAGACCGACATGCCTTAAGGGCAGGTATTTAGGTTGTTCCCTAGACCTCCATCAAGCTTAAAATTACACCCCCCTTGAGCCCCTTTCAAGATAAATTTGTAAATTTTTCGGTAGAAAAATTTCCCGGCTGAAAGCCGGTTCCTCTTAAATTACAGGCTCGCTATCGCTCGCCAGGATAAAATCGACACCTAAATGGCACGAACGGTCTTAAAATTGACAGAAATTGGTTGAAAGTTCTTAAAATCGTCAAAATAATGGGGCGAACATCTTAAAATTAGAAAAGCAATGGGGCTAAACATGAGGGAGAAAGGAGTCAAGAAAAACTCCCTCAAGTGGAAATCTCCCCTTAACGCTACATTCCGAAGCTGACGACCTTGCTTACTCTATATATGGCCGGACATCTGCTGTAGGCTAGATTTTGATGGTACCTGGTTGATTTTGTTTTGATGGTGACTGGTTGATTTTGTTTTGATAGTGACTGGTTGATTTTGTTTTGATAGTGACTGGTTGATTTTGTTTTGATGGTGACTGGTTGATTTTGTTTTGATAGTGACTGGTTGATTTTGCTTTGATGGTGACTGGTTGATTTTGTTTTGATGGTGACTGGTTGATTTTGTTTTGATGGTGACTGGTTGATTTTGTTTTGATGGTGACTGGTTGATTTTGTTTTGATGGTGACTGGTTGATTTTGTTTTGATGGTGACTAGTTGATTTTGTTTTGATGGTGACTGGTTGATTTTGTTTTGATGGTGACAGGTTGATTTTGTTTTGATGGTGGCTGGTTGATTTTGTTTTGATGGTGACTGGTTGATTTTGTTTTGATGGTGACTGGTTGATTTTGTTTTGATGGTGACTGGTTGATTTTGTTTTGATGGTGACTGGTTGATTTTGTTTTGATGGTGACTGGTTGATTTTGTTTTGATGGTGACTGCTTGATATTGTTTTGATGGTGACTGGTTGATTTTGTTTTGATGGTGACTGGTTGATTTTGTTTTGATGGTGACTGGTTGATTTTGTTTTGATAGTGACTGGTTGATTTTGTTTTGATGGTGACTGGTTGATTTTGTTTTGATGGTGACTGGTTGATTTTGTTTTGATGGTGACTGGTTGATTTTGTTTTGATGGCGACTGGTTGATTTTGTTTTGATGGTGACTGGTTGATTTTGTTTGATGGTGACTGGTTGATTTTGTTTTGATGGTGACTGGTTGATTTTGTTTTGATGGTGACTGGTTGATTTTGTTTTGATGGTGACTGGTTGATTTTGTTTTGATGGTGACTGGTTGATTTTGTTTTGATGGTGACTGCTTGATTTTGTTTTGATGGTGACTGCTTGATTTTGTTTTAACTATCAAAATACCGTTTAACCCCTTCATTACCGGTGCCGTCCCTTTAACTATATGCAGGCTACTATTAGACGATTTTATGCAGTTTAAAAAGGGTCTCCAGTAACCTACAAGCATCCAACTATCTCACTTAACCCTTTTTAGTACCACAGCTCCTTCTTAAGCTGCACACAAACGACTACATTAAGCTAAAATATAATAACGAATCGTCGCCGGTAAGGAAGGGGTTAAGGGGAGATGGGCGTATTAAGGGGAGATGGGCGTATTTATTTGCTTATTGTTTTATCATAATATTATTTTTTAGTTTCCTCCTTAATTAATTAGACCTCCATCAAGCTGTAAAACCATATTCATAATTATAGGACTGTGAGATGTAGATATTTATTATTTCCACCTACGAAATTGGCCGAAGGTTATGTTTACGCCTCCGTTTCCTTGTCTGTCTGTTTGTTTGTTTGTCTCTGTGTACACAAGATATCTCACAAAGTTATGAACCGACTTTCACGACATTTGGTGGGCAGATAGATATGCGCCAAGGAACAAATTATTAAATTTAGGAGGAGTTCCGTACATAATCATATTTGTTTTTGTTTTTTGTTTTTGTTTTTGTCTGCAAACAAGATATCTCACAAAGTTATGAAGCTATTGGCATACAATTTGGTGGGCAGTGGGAAGTGATTCAATTTAGGGGGCGATCCGGAGATTATCCCGAAATTTGGTGGGCAGGTAGGATATGAGCTGTGAACCGAATATCAGGAACTTTGGTGGGCAGATCAAGGAACAAGTGGTATGGCCTCACCAACCTTCAACAAATACCAGGTGAACTTGGTATTATTCTAGTCACCAAATACTTTGTTTTCAGGTATTGTTGGTGCTGGTGCTAGTGGTGGTGGTGTTAGCAGGTATTAATTCTGGTATGGCCTCACCAATCTTCTACAAATATACCAGGTGAACTTGGCATCACTCTATTCACCATATACTTTGTGTTCAGGTATCGTTGGTGCTGGTGCTAGTGGTGGTGGTGGTGATGATGGGGCTAGCAGGCTCACCAATCTTTTACAAACACCAGGTGAACTTGGTATCACTCTAATCACAATATAATTTGTTTTCAGGTATCGTTGGTGTTGGTGATAGTGGCGGTGGTGGTGATGGTGTTAGCCGGCTCACCAATCTTTTACAAACACCAGGTGAACTTGGTATCACTCTATTCACCATATAATTTGTTTTCAGGTATCGTTGGTGTTGGTGCTAGTGGTGGTGGTGTTAGCAGGTATTAATTCCGGTATGGCCTCACCAATTTTCTACAAACACCAGGTGAACTCGGTATCACTCTATTCACCATATACTTTATTTTCAGGTATCGTTGGTGTTGGTGCTAGTAGCGGTGGTGGTGGTGATGGTGTTAGCCGGCTCCGGTATGGCCTCACCAATCTACAGAAGGTACAACCGCCCCAGAAACTTGGGCTTCGTAAAGAGGAACGAACTGGTGGTGAGTGGTTAATATATTGGTTTACTATTCTGGAAACATAATCATTGTAAAATCAAGGCTATAACAAGGTTTATTAAGGGTCGGTATTAGGTTTTTCTGGACCCCCTTCTCCTTCGAAACATGGGAGTTCTGAAAAGCCCCCCCCCCTCGGATCAAATAGGGTTAGATATTTTAGTGTATATACAGTATGTCATGATTAATTGTTATTCTTCCCCTCCCCCTCCCCCCCTCTCCCCAGCACCCCCTAGCTGGATTTCTACCACGTGATGTTGAGAAGTTCCACTACGGCTATGGAGAGGAGGGATATTCTAGGTGAGTCTGCCCTTATATAGTTAGTCGGGTTACGGTTTCTCTCTTTGAAGGCGGTAGTGCTTGTTTTTGGTCTATATATTTATGTATTAATCTATTTTTAGTTTCCTCGCTAAACCTCCGTCAAGCTTTAAAAAAAACATTCCTTAGAACCCCTTTCAAGATACATTTTTGCAATTTTCAGTAGCAAAATACAATATATCACATTATATGACACTACGACTAATATATTCACCCAATTATTTCCGTGAGAGAACCACATGTCTTACCATGGTCTTGTACATCTGTGCCTTCTGTTTCATCGGCATCCGTCTGCCATGGATTAAGCCACTGTCACACGAGCGCTTTTTCCGTCAATTTTCCATGAGCAAGTTTTTTCTGGTGACATTTAGGGATATTTTTGCATTGGAATCGGAAACTAGATCGACGTTAGATTATGTTGGTTAGTTTAATTCTTCTGGAACTTGCATTTTGAAGCTGCCAGACTACAATAATATTGCCCGTAGAAATTGACGGAAAAATCGCTCGTGTGACACCGCCTTAACTCCACTCACATTCCTCCATACATTCTTGCCTATCTGTGTTTTACTTCCACCGCTGTAAAAGGTATACAGCTGACTGTCTCTCTTCTCAAACCATGCGTTTGTTATCATCCAGCCATTCAGACTACGCACTCCAACAGGTGTACGTGTCCTTCTGTGTTGCAATTGTTTCTAGCAAAAAATGACCGATGCATTCTTCAAAGCCTTTTCTATTCGATCCCGTGTGCGCATTCATGTCACCCAGTACCATCTATCTACATATCACACAAATTATCATCAAGGTTTTCGACTAACTGTTTATTTTAGCTGTATAGTATGCATGCATATACCGTGCCTATACATATATGTTAATCAATCTAACCTTCTTTTTGTCTTTAGGAATGGACGAGATTTGAGGAACCTGGATCCAAACTAGAGCCCTCCTCCGTCATGTAACCAGTGACCTGTGACCTGTATTAACTCAGAGGTAAGGTGGGTTGGGTTCCGTTTGTTGAGAGACCTGCAGAGAGACGCTACAGGGCCGTATGATATACGTTGATTACCGGGGGGTCACCGGCTTTATTTATCTTTCTCTCTATTTCTCTCTTTCTCTGGCTTGTACCCATTCGGCCCCATTCAGCCAACTGTTTTAAGACGTTTATCCCCATCCAAGTGTCGATTTCTTCCTGGCGAGCGTTAGCGAGCCAGCGTTGTATAGAGAAATCCGGCTTCGCCGGATAAATTTTTCTATCGAAAAATTTACAAATTTAGCTAGCTGTCAAAACAAATATATATATATATATATATATATATATGCTGGCTCGCTACCGCTCGACAGGAAAATATTGACACCTGGATGGGGGTAAACATCTTAAAATAGTAGGCTGAATGGGGCCGAATAGATACAAGCCAAAGAGAGAGGGAGAGAAAGCGAAAACAAAGCGAGGTGGGCTCCCTTAAGACAGGAATGGGAAAAATTAGAGTTAAAATGTGTTGCCTAATCTAATAACTGTTATAGTCCCTATTACATAGTTAATAATTATATACTTCTTATGTATGTATATATGTATGCACGTATATACTGTATATACAGTATATATATATACACAGTATATACTGTATATGAATCATCATTATATATTTACTCATATTTGCAATATATACAGTATATATTTTACAGCTGATAATAATGACATTAGTTGACATATTACCTTCCTATATTTATACATTCCAATACAGTAGGATGCCTATTGTATTGGGTTATGTATGTAGAGTCTGTAAGCAATCTATAATAATTCTTTATGTAGCGGAACGTGACATACACATCACATTGAGATATTACTAGGTAAAAATGGCGAGTTCATGAAATGTTGGACAGCTCTCTTGGAGCAGACTTTGTACGGGATTGGAGATTCAATTTGTAAACTCACGTTCGAATGGCTTTACGTTATTTGTAGGCGGAAAACAAAACTTATTCGAATCAGAGATATGGAGGGCAGAGGCAGCTCTAGGGCCTCGGATCCATACCATAAAGAAGCAAGCCCGTGTCTTTCTCCCCCATCATCTTGGTGTTATTTCGCTATGTACAGACATTACATTCTTTTAAGAAACTCTAAGCAAAACTCTGTGTGTAAATAAGAACACAATACACTTGTGATCTATAGTCTATTCGCTGTAAGTAGACGAGGAAACATAACCTCTATCCTCTGTAACTCAAAAAGAGCTAGAGCAAATTGGCTGTAAATTGCCACATCTCTTCCTTGACCGACACTTCCTAAATGGTAGACATAGGCCTATGAGCTCGATTACTCTAGTCGGTTTTTAGTTACAGAGGCTAGAGGTCATGAATTCTCGCCTACTTACAGCGAATAGACTATAGTTCAACGTGGATATTTATGCCATATATATATATATATATTATATAATTTAATAATATAGGCCTGAGTGTGGTGGCAGTTTACCACCAACCATCTCCCGAAGAAGATCAACCTCTGTACAACTGAGTACCTTGGCTTATATAACCTACCTATAGTCTAACGAGCTAGAAAATGTCTACCATAACCTCTTGCACGTCTTAGGGCTGGATCACTCAGGCTGCATATTTCCACACCAATTTACTTGTTGACTCTTCCCAAATTGTAGACGCATCAGATCGATTGCTCAAAGTAATTTTGAGTTATGAGAGTATGTATGTACAGTATATAGGCCTATGAAGTTGAAATCCAGAAGAAACACATAGACAGAGGAGTTATTATTGCAGGGCAAGTGAGTGGGGGAGGATGGGTAGGTGGTGTGGGGTTAGGTATGGATACTAGAGAATTCGACCCAAAAACAATTTGACCCAACATTTTTTCGACCCGAAACGAGTTCGCCCCACTTGGAGAATTCGACCTGTTTATGTCCTCCCCCTAGTACCTAAAGGGGTACTGGAGAATAACCTAATCTAACCTAACCTAAGTTAACCTAAGCTAACTTAACCTAACCTAGACTAACTTAACTTAACCTAATCTAAGTTTAGGTAGGGGGGGGGGGGGATTTAAACGGGTCGAATTCACGGGGCAAGTCCACCAAAACGGGTCGAATTCTCCAGTACCCTTTGGTATTGGTGATGGTGAGGGTCTTGACTATGGTGTGCGAGGGGGTCCTGGGAGACTCGGAGGAGTCCGGGCACCTGAACTCCTCGTCCTCCATGGCCCTCTTGTGCACTGGGGTCCCCTTCGTAGTGTGAGAGGAGTCCTCTTCCTACACTCCAGCCTTGAATGGCACAACCTAGACCCTCTTTACCCTGATGTATGAGTCAGGGTTCCTGAGGAGTTCGTATGAATCCCCTCCTCCACTCTTCCCCTATAATATGATAGGATTGTCTCTGGTGTTAGCACTCCCCCTGTCATAGGGTTATCTGGTGTTAGCTCTTCTGTTATCTGATAGGGGTGTTTCCAGGTGAATGGGACTCGTTAGCCTTGGTCGGCAACCCATCTAGGGGAACAATCCCTAAACAAATTACCGATGGGCGCGACACGCTAATCGGTGCCACTAGCAGGTGGCGAGCTCTATAACTATCAGAGCTATCCCAGGGCATACCACCTCCTTTACGTAGGGCACGTGGTACCCGTCTTGCAACTCAATCCCACCCCTACTCTGTGCAACTCTCCAACCCAAGAGTGAAACGTTACTCTCAAACTTTCTTCTACTCAACATCTGAGCTCTGGAACTCTCTCCCAGAATTAGTCTTTCCCTCTTCCTATGACTTAAATTGCTTCAAACTCCGTGTGTCCAGGCATTTTGGCTCGAACGTCCCTTGATTTTGGCCCTGTCACTCTTTCAACTATGGGGGAGGCACTCGCTATAGGCAGTTATGCCTTTTGCCTCCCTCAATCACATAGAAAAAAAAAATAAAAAAAAATAACAGATAACAGATGGGGAGATTGTAGGCACCAATCGAGCAAGGCAATACCCAGGGGAGGCCTATAGGCATTTGATAAGGAGTTGCTGGAACTCCTGTTTCATTTGCCTGCTTCCCTTACTGTGTTTGTCTCGCCTACACAGTGATCCAGCTAGCTCTCACAAACACCTCCTCCTGCTATCTATTTCACAACACTAAACAAGCACACCACGCTTCGTTCTGGAAAAACAAATAACCTTCCCGGATTTTGGCCCTGTCACTCTTTCAACTCTGGGGGAGGCACTTTTCACAGGCAGCTCTGCCCTTTGTCTGCCTCACTCACATAGACAAACAAATATATATATATAAATATGATCAAGATTTCTATACTTGTCGTAAAATAGACTATACAATCTTGTATACCATGCATGAAATTTGAATAATGTTACCTTATATTATAGCTAACCTAAAGTCTTGCATGTCACGAGGTAAGAGTGATATACTGTACCTCTCACCTGTTGCCTATAAAATTTATTGATTAAATAATTTCCATATGTATTTATTTAATTAATACAATAAACATTTACCTATTAAAGTATATATTTAGTCATTACTTATTTATCTGAATATTTATTTGAATATATATTATTAATGACATGTTGATTAAATATATATTTACATAATGTATATTTGTGGGCTTATTAGCTTATTTCTTATTTACTAATTCATAGATGACAGTAGACCTGGATATGACACGAAAGTGGAACTTTGCAGTAAGGGACCCAGCATCGGAGAACGAACTCCAAAGTTGAGCCTCGAAACCACGAAAATATCACGTTTTCGTGGTTACGAGGTTCGAACTTGGGGGTTCGTTTTCCGATTTTGGGTCCCTTACTGCAAAGTTCCATTTTTGTGTCAAGTCCAGATCTACTGCAGTCTATGACTAATTATATAAATGATTTTCAGATAAGGAGGTATGGTGGTTTTCGAGACAGAGCTGCAGCAGTGTGTTTCGAGTACCCTCTACTCCAAATTATATTATAGGCTATAATACTATAAATTATATTATAGGCTATAATACTATAAATTATATTATAGGCTATAATACTATAAATTATATTATAGGCTATAATACTATAAATTATATTATAGGCTATAATACTATAAATTATATTATAGGCTATAATACTATAAATTATATTATAGGCTATAATACTATAAATTATATTATAGGCTATAATACTATAAATTATATTATAGGCTATAATACTATAAATTATATTATAGGCTATAATACTATAAAATTATATTATAGGCTATAATACTATAAATTATATTATAGGCTATAATACTATAAATTATATTATAGGCTATAATACTATAAATTATATTATAGGCTATAATACTATAAATTATATTATAGGCTATAATACTATAAATTATATTATAGGCTATAATACTATAAATTATATTATAGGCTATAATACTATAAATTATTACATACCGGTACACGTATTTTTCTAGATATAGGCCTACAGTACTTAGGAATTATGAACCCAGCATTTTTTCACGTTTTAGTACGACTAGATTTATTCTAGTCGATGAAAAACATGTTAGTTAGGTATAGGAAAATAATAGTTTATGTAGGTTATTATGTGATTTACAAGCGATAAAGAGTCTTATTCACATGCATTCGTGAAGTAAAATTAATAACACGTCTGGTTTACTACTATTGCTTAATCACGTAGTTTAAGCACAATTTAATCTTACTATTTTCATAATGAAGCCAACATAGTGTATGAGCTTTGATAACATAAATGTCCTAGCTTTTCAGAATCAAGAGGTTTTAGTCCGTAATCAGTTTCATTGAATGATCTAATTTGAATAATCTCTATTTTGTTATTTAATTTCACAATAAATAGCACTGGCTTAATTTCGATGTATATATGAATTTACACCTCATGTCATTCAGTCTTTCAAGCAATTTTAGTAGCGGCATTTATCGGAGTCTGGAATCCGTTAAGGAGGGATGGGCGTATATATTTCCTCATTTATATATATATTTATCTATCATGTTTTTTTTAGTTTCCTCCCTAGAACTCCATCAAATTTAACAAAAAAAACACCCCCGAGACCCTCCTCCAAGATAAATTTATACATTTTTCGATATAAATATCTTCCAGCCGAAGGCCGATTCCAGGCAGTTCTGCCTTTTGTCTCCCTCACTCACATAGTAAATACAAAATAAATAAATGAAAAACTCCGAGAATATCCGTTATCAAAATTGATCGTGTGACACTGCTTCACGAGGTGATTAATGAATGCAAATGGATATTTGTCGCTACATTAAAATACATTACAATCTCAAATGGTATTCTTTGTAGGAACCCAATGAGGCTATTGGAGTATACCTAAGTAGTCACTTGAAGGTATAATTGACATTTTCAGATATAAATATTGAATAACTTTGATGTTTGTATAAGACACACCACTTTATATTTTGTCTGTACATTTCGACGAGTTAGAAATGCAGAATGTTAATGTAAAATGGTATGATTAATGGTAACATGTCTTTTTTTTTATCGTTATTCACTCGCCTGTCTGGATCGAGGGAAATGTAGTAACTAAGTTTTGTATTATTATTAAGGAATACAATTATATAAGTATTACACATGTATATTATTTGGTTCCTGAATACTGATGTAGAATTTTACTATCTATCTATCTATTGCCGGAAACCTTACTTCCCTTTATGAGGGTGGCCATACACAAAATGCCCCCAAGCGGACCCATACCCTGTGAGGACAACCCATGCCAGTTTACTGAAGGACTTACAGGATTGACCACTCAACTTAGGGTCCGTCTGACTCCGAGACCTTCAATATATCTTTTTAGCACCTTTTCTACAGTGGTGTAGAAAAAAAAAAAAAAAATCAAGCCTTTCATCAGTCCTTTGCCTGCCACCCGAGAGAAATAAATAGAGTTTTGAATAAGAAGTTGCCATAGTGTTTTGTTGTTCCCTTAAATAAATAGAGTTATGAATAAGAAGTTGCCATAGTGTTTTGTTGTTCCCTTAAATAAATAGAGTTATGAATAAGAAGTTGCCATAGTGTTTTGTTGTTCCCTTAAATAAATAGAGTTATGAATAAGAAGTTGCCATAGTGTTTTCTTGTTCCCTTAAATAAATAGAGTTATGAATAAGAAGTTGCCATAGTGTTTTGTTGTTCCCTTAAATAAATAGAGTTTTGAATAAGAAGTTGCCATAGTGTTTTCTTGTTCCCTTAAATAAATAGAGTTATGAATAAGAAGTTGCCATAGTGTTTTCTTGTTCCCTTAAATAAATAGAGTTTTGAATAAGAAGTTGCCATAGTGTTTTCTTGTTCCCTTAAATAAATAGAGTTCTGAATAAGAAGTTGCCATAGTGTTTTCTTGTTCCCTTAAATAAATAGAGTTCTGAATAAGAAGTTGCCATAGTGTTTTGTTTATCCCTTAAATCGGAATACCTACTTAAGGGGAGACTGGCCGTTTGTTTGGCCTATTAATTAATTTATTCATATATGTGTTTAGTTTCCTCCCTAGACCTCCATCAAGCTTAGAAAAACACCCCCTAGACCCCCCTTCAAGATAAATTTGTACATTTTTCGGTAGAAAATGTCCCGGCCGAAGGCCGGTTCCTCTTAAAATTTCAGGCTCGCTATCGCTCGCCAGGAAATAATCGACACCTAAATGGCACGAAAGGTCTTAAAATTGACAACGAAATGGAGCGGAAGGTGTTAAAATCGCCAAACTAATGGGCCGAACGTCTTATAACCTGAAAACTATGGGGTTAAACATTAGGGAGAAGGGGGTCCAGAAAAACGGTCTGCCTCCTCCCCTTAATGTAAAACAATAGAACAATCCACACACTGTCTTTGTCTCTTGTCTGATCTACTTACGTCTCAGATTAATCAGTTAAAGTGTGAAAGGAGTAATGAAGGGTCAGAAAATGTGGAAGACAAAAGTTCGAGTGGCTAGAGCTTACAAAATGGAGTCCACTAATTTGGTGCCCAGGATTTAGGGGGTTTCTTGTAATTTGATGATACTCTCTCTCTCTCTCTCTCTCTCTCTCTCTCTCTCTCTCTCTCTCTCTCTCTCTCTCTCTCTCTCTCATATATATTATAATTATGTAGTGTCAGGGTGGGCCAACATTATGGAGTGTCAGGGTGGGCCAACATTATGGAGTGTCAGGGTGGGCCAACATTATGGAGTGTCAGGGTGGGCCAACATTATGGAGTGTCAGGGTGGGCCAACATTATGGAGTGTCAGGGTGGGCCAACATTATGGAGTGTCAGGGTGGGCCAACATTATGGAGTGTCAGGGTGGGCCAACATTATGGAGTGTCAGGGTGGGCCAACATTATGGAGTGTCAGGGTGGGCCAACATTATGGAGTGTCAGGGTGGGCCAACATTATGGAGTGTCAGGGTGGGCCAACATTATGGAGTGTCAGGGTGGGCCAACATTATGGAGTGTCAGGGTGGGCCAACATTATGGAGTGTCAGGGTGGGCCAACATTATGGAGTGTCAGGGTGGGCCAACATTATGGAGTGTCAGGGTGGGCCAACATTATGGAGTGTCAGGGTGGGCCAACATTATGGAGTGTCAGGGTGGGCCAACATTATGGAGTGTCAGGGTGGGCCAACATTATGGAGTGTCAGGGTGGGCCAACATTATGGAGTGTCAGGGTGGGCCAACATTATGGAGTGTCAGGGTGGGCAAACATTATGGAGTGTCAGGGTGGGCAAACATTTTCCCGGGATACCGTAAAATGGATTAAGGAGGGGATGGACCGGTTTTCTGGACCACTTTCTCCCTCATGTTTATCCCCATTAGTTTTCAGATGTTAAGATGTTTGCCCCATTAGTTAGTCGATTTTAAGACCTTTCGCCCCATTTTTTCGTCAACATTTAGGCCTTTCGTGCTATTTAGGTGTCGATTTTTTTCCTGGCGAGCGATAGCGAACCAGTAATCTCAAGAGTAATCGGCCTTCGGCCGTGACATTTTTCTACCGAAAAATGTGCAAATTAATCTAGAAGGGGTATGTGATGGACGTTTTTTTAAGTTTGATGGAGGTCTAGGGAGGAAACTAAAGAAAATAATAAATAAATGAAAAAATCTACCAAAAAGTGAATCATCCCCCCTTATAAAGGTATTAAAAAAGATAATAGCATGAAGTTGGGAATGTTGATAGCATTTTACCCATGCTTATTTGGTATACTGTATATTCATGTACCCATCTTACAATAAATACATAAATAAATAAATAAATAGGAACACTTTCATTACCCTATGCATTCTTTCATTACCCTATGCATTCTTTCATTACCCTATGCATTCTTTCATTACCCTATGCATTCTTTCATTACCCTATGCATTCTTTCATTACCCTATGCATTCTTTCATTAAATCCATATTTGTACAGGCCAAATGTCACGATTTGGTTCCATAATATCTAAATTATACTCAGACCTTTAATTTGACTGGATTTGACAACTAGACTCAAACAAATAATACAATAAGTCACCTATTTTTATCAAAGTGTTTTAGAGAAGCTATTTTTAGACCTATAATTTCACTGGAATTGATAACTACAAAAAAATAAAAATAAAAAAATAAAAAATAACATATTGTCTATCAAAGTGTTTTAGAGAAGCCGCCAGATCAAAGTTGCGGAGACACTTTGAGGGGAGGCAGACCGTTTTTCTGGACCCCCTTCTCCCTACTGTTTAGCCCCACTAGTTTTCAGATGTTAAGATGTTTGCCCCATTAGTTAGTCGATTTTAACACCTTTCGCCCCATTTTGTTGTCAATTTTAAGACCTTTCGTGCCATTTAGGTGTCGATTTTTTCCTTGGCGAACGATAGTGAGCCTGTAATGTTGGAAGAACCGGCCTTGGGCCGGGACATTTTTCTACCGAAAAATGTACAAACTAATCTAGAAGGGGGATCTAATGGATGTTTTTTTTAAATTGATGGAGGTCTAGGGAGGAAACTAGACAAATAATTAATACATGCAAACATCGCCCAAAAAGTGAACCTCCTATGGTTTGTATGCAATTATAACTATATGCATGGATTTTGGATACAACTTGCTTTTCAATAAATAGTATTTATATTGTTTTGTAGTTGATGTCTAGAACATTTTGCCTGTAAGTCCGTTTCCACAGATGTATTGTAACTACATAATTAAACATAGGCGAAGTCCACGAATATTTACGAGTGGGTTACACAGACTACGGCATCCGAGTGTACTACATAGCGAATGTGTCATATATATGATACAAATATATAACCGACAAATTAATAAACAAACACACACACACACACACAGACTCTCTTTCTCTCTCTCGCACACATACACACATAAACACGCACACAAAGACTCACAAACACACACACACACATACAAAAAGACTCTTTCTCTCTCTCACACACACACAGACTCTCTCTCTCTCTCACACACATACACACATAAACACGCACACAAAGACTCACAAACACACACACACACACATACAAAAAGACTCTTTCTCTCTCTCTCACACACACACACTCTCTCTCTCTCTCTCACACACACACACACACACATACATGATACTTCAGATAAGATTTGATAAGAGGTCGGTTAAAAGCGGCAATTGTTGAATCAAGCACCTGTTACTTCCCAGTATTGTCGTCACACGAACTTTTTATCAGTAAATCGTATCGGAGTCTGCCATCCGCTAAAAGTAATGTTATTATATATTGTCTTGTACTATCATATTATCCAATACTATGCAGTACAAAATACACAATATCGTCATATTGGAGGTGGATATAATCGAAAAATAAACATTAGTCGAGATATTTATTGGTTCCCATACAACCTGTCCTAAAGTGTTTGTGTGTCGCAGGCTTGAAATCACCTTTGGGTGGCTAGAATGCAATTAAAATCATTAAAAACAGAAGTGGGTTGTATATTGTGCGTTGTCAGTGTGCTCCTAAAGGGTTGTAAGGGTTCATTAACCCCTACAAATCCGAGGAGGAACTTTTTGGAATCCCCCCCCTCCCCCGCGCATTGCGTGGAATCCCCTTGACAAGCAAGTTCGGTGAATCACACTCACACACAAACACACTCACACACACACACATTAACACACTCTCACATACACACACACACACATACACACTCACGAACAAACGCACACACATACAACCCCCCCACCCCCTACACACACACACACACACACACACACGCAAAAAAACACCCAGACAAAAGCGATTACAATACGTCAATCGCGAACTATATTTTTCAAGGCTAAATTTAGACGATTTCATTCAGCTTAGGACAATATCTCATAGTTGACGAGCTTAGAAATACCTACAATAATTCCTTCAGCAAAATAATACCTTTTTCTCATATAACCTGGCTAAAGCTAAACGGTTTTATTAAGCTCAGGAAAAGCCTCTATTATGATATGTGTGACGTTCCTTCTCGGGCAAATCTATATCATATAATCGATACAGATAAGGAAGAATTGGATGCCTGATAAGACAACTATGAGAAACATGCAGTCAAAATTATTCTCGCCATTGGGTGGGATGTATTGAGAATCAGAACACCCATATATATTTAGTGTGGATAAAGGACGAAGAAGGAGAAGAACAAGAAGACGAAAAAGAAAAAGATATACGACGACGAAATTGAAGAAGAATCCCTTATCATGCCAACCCCTAGTGTCAGAACCTTCACAGCATTAATTGGACTGTCTCTACTCACATTTCTCTACTTAATCCATTTCCATCTCAATTATCCTACTCCTCAGGTGCACTTCGTGTGGAGCACCGTTAATTCCCAGATCACCTCGGGTCGTGAAGTCTTTGTCGCTAATCTAACACCTGATCATAGCGTCTTTATCGCTAATCTAACACCTGATCGTAGCGTCTTTATCGCTAATCTAACACCTGATCGTAGCGTCTTTATCGCTAATCTAACATATGATCGTGGCCTCGAAGCTGATCGCGTGCTCATCACAACTAATCCCACAGCTAAGCCTAATCTGAAAGCTAAAGATGAACTTGACATATTAAGACTCACAACAAAGTATGGCCTTAAAGCTAACCCAGAGCTCCCTACATCTATTCATGACCTGAAAGCTAAACAAGAACTCCGCTTACTCAACTCTACACATAAGGATGACCCCAGCACACTCAATCCTTCCCTCCAATACCAGCAGAAGGCCACCCAAATGAAAACACGGGCGGCCAGAGTTAGAAGGGCGTGTTTGAATTCGTCCCTTACTCAGCCCAAGTCTAGTGAATACCCCACCAACTTTCTTAACTACGCCCCGACGCATAATTTCTTGGTCTGCGCTGTCCCTAAGGTATGTAACTGGTGTCACAGATGCAATTATTACGGTGAAGTGAGTTCAGTGGTCCTGTTTCCGCTACAAATTTTCATTTATTTTGAGGCTTGTCCTAATTGTTGTATTTTGACTTTGACTAACTGATCTAACCTAAAAGATCTTAATCAAACCTATTGCATTTTATTCTTAAGATAACTTAATCTGACTTAACCAAATCTAACATAGTTTAATAATAATATGGCCTTGTGTAACATAATTAAAATGTATTAAACAATGACCTAATCTGACTTGACCTGACCTATCCTAAACTGACCTGACCCGACTCGAAATAATCTAACGACCTAACCTAACATAAAACACTCTTTGTACACAGGTGGGGTCATCAACGTGGGTAGTTCACACCTTACACATGGCTGGCATCTATCCTGACATGACCAATGTAACTAAACTTCACACACACGAATGGCTCTCCCAGGTCAGGGTCAAGTAAGTTCTAATCTTATTAATGATTCACAATATGGATTAATAAAGCGATCTTGTCTGACTAATCACATTGAATTTTCCATGACCTATTTAACATATACAAAGGAGTACAAATGAAAACAAGCCACAACCGATCTACGGTAGCTCAGTAAATATGTTGCTTCTGGTTTTATTTTGTAAAAACAAATATATATATATAAAAAAAAAAAAAAAAATCGTCTTATATAATAGCTAGTTTTGGTGCGTGGCAGTTTTGGTCTGCAGTTGATTTGAACCATAGGCGATATGGACAGAGCTAAGCGGATGAAATACTGGAATAGGTAGTGGCTGAGTGACTATTTGGGTCTGTGCACATTTTAGTCCGCGTTCGATATTGGATGCATTTTCGAATATAATGAGTCACATTGGTCTTGGTTGTTTGTCTGTGACCAAAACTTTCGTGGACAAAAACGGCCCATCATATTCGAATGCTTGGCTCATATTTTGCTATGCAAGAAAACCGTCACGATTCAAACGCCAACAGATTTAAACACTCACTTAGCCAATACTGATTGGACTAATTCAACCGCTTAGCCCTGCCCATATCGGTCATGGATCAAATCGACCATGGACTAAACTGGCTTAACTAATTCAACACATTTTGCCCCAGAACTGTTTGGGATAATTTTGATGACACATTACTTGGCTTGCATTTATGGGAGAGATGTATGTTGTACTGAGTACGCTTGTTTCGAAATATGATTGGTATAGAACACTTTGGGTCCTACACAGGGGCCTTAATTAATTGGGACCAATTTCTCTCCTTGGGGCTCTCAATCCTTACACTCAAAGATTTACACAAGGGACTCCAATAAGGGATTTTCCTAAGTGTCCCTTCATAATGGCCAATTCCATGGAATCAAACAGCCCCACTAGTGTGTGTCTCCTCCCTTAGGGAAACCCCATCATTAAGAGTCTTTCCTTATTTCTCTCCCTCCCACACCTATAAAGTTCTCCTTCCATATTTTTACTCTCGCCTTTTGTCTTTCTCCAGTTATATGATGAATAAGGATGAGGTTCTGCATCTCCTGGCTATCTCCCGCCGCACAGCCCTGACCACCAGACACCCTCTAGCCAGGCTGGTCTCTGCCTATAGGGACAAGTACAGAGACGGGAGGACGTTAGTGGACAACCCCGTCCCGATGGAAGTTTTTGAGTAAGTTGTACTTGAAGTTCACAGAAGGAGGGAGTTTATTGGAGAACCCTTTCCCGATGAAAGTGTACAAGTCCGCCCTAAGGCACAAATTCTGGCCCAACGTGAACATCCGAACAGGGAAAATGAACCTCCGAAATGTAAATATTAGGGACAAAACTAGTGAGCAGTTTGAATTAAGTTCGGGGTACTTTCAAATACCAGGGGCATGCTCCACGTCCAAGAGTGTACTGTAAGTCCAGAGTCGGGAAGAATATTTTTTGGTTGAACGCCATAGCTAAAATAACCTATAAGTAATGGTAAGGTGAGTTACAGATACCACCATAATTGATTTATATGTAATTGGTAACCCTATCAACTACAGTGAATTACAAGTTACCAATATGCTACAGCTTATGAATCAGGTATAGGTTACAAATAAATATTATAGTAGAAGTAAATATAAATGCAGTACCGGTGTCGTCCTTTTAACTCTCTTTGTTGCTACTATTGGACGATTTTATTCTGTTTAAAAAGGGCTTCCAGCAATAAACAGGCTTTGAATCCTCTCCCTTAACCCTTTTTACTACCACAGATCCTCCTTAAGCTGCAAAAAATCGTCTAAATATAGCCAGACTATAACATATATACACGTCGCCGGTACGTAATGGGTTAAGGGGAGGTTTTTAGTTAGTTCGCTAGACCTCCATCAAGCTTAACATTACAGCCTCTAGAACCCCTTTCAAGATAAATTTGTAAATTTTTCGGTAGGAAAATGTCCCGGCCAAAGGCCGGTTCCTCTTATATTACAGGCTCGCTATCGCTCGCCAGGAAAACATTGAGACCTAAATGGCACGAAAAGTCTTAAAATGGACAGAAATGGGGTGAAAGTTCCTGAAATCGCCAAACTAATGGGCCGAACGTCTTAAAATATCAAAAGCAATGGGGCTAACCATGAGGGAGAAAGGGGTCAAGAAAAAAATCCCTCAAGTGGAAATCTCCCCTTAATATCTTCCTATACTGTATACCACTAATTGTTCATCTTGTTCACAGACTGTATACCACTAATTGTTCATCTTGTTCACAGACTGTTTTGGAGTCCACTTATGGAAGCCCTGAACAAAACCAATCTACAAGTGAGCTTCACAGAATTCGTCACCTACGTTCTGGACTACAACCCTACCGAACCCCACTGGCGGCCGCTCAGTGACCTGTGCGGGCCTTGTAGAATCTCTTACAAGTATATTCTGATGTTGGAGACGTTCAACGAAGATCTCCAGTTTCTTAGCACGGCACTTAATATCTCCGGCATTGATCTGGACACAAGATTTAATTCCAGGTTTGTGTGTCTGTGTGTGTGTGTGTGTGTGTGTGTGTGTGTGTGTGTGTGTGTGTGTGTGTGTGTAAATAATACTAATACTAATATTACTAATATTAATTGGTGCGTGTCAGTCAGTAGCCAGCCCTTACTCTCACAAGGGGTAGGGAGGATCAGCAAGAGACACAAGAAAGGAAAAAGAGGTGACAGGAGAAGAACACATAACAGTTAAGAAATATTAGCTCGATTACTCTAGTCGTCTATAAGTATAGAAATTAGTGGGCAATATTTTTGGCTATTATGATTGAACTATACAAACTTCCTATATTTCTTCAGGAGTGGCCAAGGGAACCACCAGACCTCCCCGCCCCCCTCCAGCCCTTATGCCCTAGACGACCACGCCCTACAGACCACTATATTATCATAAGTCCAGTTTCCGATAGCAGTGCGGCAGGACATGTTACACCAGGACAATGTTGATCCATCGAATTAATGACAGTCCTTTACATTATCTTCTGGCAACTATTAGACGATTTTATTCAGCTTAGGAAGGACGTCTACACTTATAAAGGCTACAGACTCTCTCAGTAAATGTATAATAGCTACCATATCCTTTCTAAGCTTTATAAAATCGTGTAAACGTAGCTGAACTTATCTTACAAAAAAAAATAAAAAAATAAAATAAAAATAAATAAAAACATTACCGGTAACGAAAGGTTTAAGGGAAGATTTCCACATGAGGGACTTTTTTTCTTGACCCCTTTCTCCCTCATGTCTAGCCCCATTGCTTTTGAGGTTTTAAGACGTTTGCCCCAGTGCATACCACCTCCTTTACGTAGGGCACGTGGTACCCGTCTTGCAACTCAATCCCACCCCTACTCTGTGCAACTCTCCAACCCAAGAGTGAAACGTTACTCTCAAACTTTCTTCTACTCAACAGCTGAGCTCTGGAACTCTCTCCCAGAATCAGTCTTTCCCTCTTCCTATGACTTAAATTGCTTCAAACTCCGTGTGTCCAGGCATTTTGGCTCGAACGTCCCTTGATTTTGGCCCCGTCACTCTTTCAACTATGGGGGAGGCACTCGCTATAGGCAGTTATGCCTTTTGCCTCCCTCAATCACATAAAAAAAAAAAAAAAAAAAAAAAATTTGGTGATTTTTAAGAATTTCCGCCCCATTCTGTCAATTTTAAGACCTTTCGTGCCATTTAGGTGTCGATTTTATCCTAGCGAGCGATAGCGAGCCTGTAATTTAAGAGTAATCGGCCTTCGGCCGGGACATGTTTCAACCGAAAAATGTACAAAGTTATCTTGAAAGGGGGTCAAGGAGGTGAAATTTCAAGATTGCTGGAGGAGTAGGAAACAAACTAGAAACCTCCCCTTAAGGCTTTGGTCTATATATTCAATGAAGCTGGCGATAAATTGGCTTGTCCCATCTCCTAACTGTTCCTGAACATTTAGCAATAATCTAATTAACTAATTTCACTCCCAAAACCAAACACCTCCCAATTAAATTAATGAAAGCATGTGATCCTCCTGGGATTCGAACCTGGGATACCACATACATATTTTTAAGCACTCTAACCATTACACCACGAAGACAGTTAATGGTTAAGTACAGTGGCGCTAATAAGTCATGTCTCAGTCATTACGTTTGGCTCGCTCTGTGCTGTATTCATGTTCGTCAAATGTTAAATAGGGTTAATACGTGTAGGAACATGTATATATACATTTCACTCGAAACGAATAAATCAAGTTATAGATATTACTGATACCAATTATTAATCGAAACATCACTTATTAGCCCGACTGTACATGACTACGATTGAAAGAGTTAACCCCTACAGTACCAGCGACGTCCTTTTCATTGCACTCTGGCAACTAGTAGACGATTTTATTCAGCTTAGGAAGGACGTCTACCCATTCAAAGGCTACAGACTACCTCAATTCATCGTTTTAGCCACCATATACCCATCTTAAGCTACATCAATTCATCGTTTTAGCCACCGTGTACCCTTCTTAAGCTGCATCAATTCATCGTTTTAGCCATCGTATACCCTTCTTAAACTGCATCAATTCATCGTTTTAGCCACCAATCAATTCATCGTTTTAGCCACCATATACCCTTCTTAAGCTGCATCAAATCGTCTTAGAATGTAGCTAGAATATACTAGACACAGACGTCGCTGGTACAGAAAGGGTTAACTGAAGTGGACAATCATTATGTTATCACCACGCCGATTAAGGGGGATTGTTCACTTTTTGGTAGATGTTTTCATTTATTATTTATCCTTTTTTAGTTTCCTCTCTAGACCTCTATCAAACTTTAAAAAAACATCCATCAGATCCCCTTTCTAAATCAATTTGTAAATTTTTCGGTAGAAAAATGTCTCGGCCGGAGGCCGGTTACTCTTAGGATTACAGGCTCGCTATCGCTCGCCAGGAAAAAATCGACACCCAAATGGCACGAAAGGTCTTAAAATTGACAACGAAATGGGGCAAACGGTATTAAAATCGCCAAACTAATGGGCCGAACGTCATACAATCTGAAAACTATTGGGGGTAAACATGAGGAAGAAGGGTGACCAGCAAAACAGCCCATGTCCCCTTCAGCCGCCCAGAAAGCTTGATTAGATAAGAATGCTTTGTACTATGCAGACCGACTGATAATCACTACTTTGGTTGGTTGCAGTGGGCGTGTTATATTATCACTACTTTGGTTGCAGTGGGCGTGTTACATTATCGACCAAACAGATTAATATATTAATAGCCAGTATCGCACGTGCAGGTGAATCGGGACAGAGGTATACGCTGGTTTTCTCCATATAACATATCTCTCTCCTTAGGTAGTACCCATTTGGCCCAATTCAGCCTACTGTTTTAAGACGTTTATCCCCATCCAGGTGTCGAATTCTTTCTGGCGAGCGATAGCGAGCCAGCATATCTGCCTGATGTCTTAGACAGCAGGCTAAATTTGTACATTTTTCTATCGCAAAATGTCTCCGGCGAAACCGGATTTCTCCATACAATGCTGGCTAGCTATCGTCCGCCAGGAAGAAAGCGACACCCTGGATGGGGATAAACGCCTTAAAACAGTAGGCTGAATGGGGCCGAATGGATACAACTCAGAGAATGAGAAAAGAAAGAGAGAAAAAGACCGAGGTGGGCCCCGTCAAACTAACAAATATTGCTTTTCACCTGGTGGAAATATTAGTCTCGTAGCAGTTGATTTCTAGATATTTAATGAAAGAATAAGAGACTTATGTTTGTGCATCATATTACGCCACGTTTGCATAATTAGCAACACATTTGACTTTGAAAATGTTGCAAAAGCTGAACAACTAAGATGGGGACATGACAGTTTCCGGCCGGCAAAGAAAAATAAACTATCGGATACGAAAGTTGGGATGATTTTGAGTAATCTGTGCTTTGAATTTCGGTTTATTTCGACTGTTACACTTTAGGAGCGTTTAGGTACAAAACTCTGCCATCGAGAGTTAAGAATAAGAGTGATTAATTAATGCCACTAGAGCTTGTATATATATATTGTTTGTTAGTGACTAGGAGGAAAATCACCGCTAAGATTGTTGGTGTGACTTGTGCTCTGACCAAGAGATACTAGGAGCATCGCATACATAACAGCAATGTCTATACGATAGTACGGTGCAGTGCCTATCATTGATAATTCCAAAGTGTAAGAAGTTCGTCAAAAAAAGAGAACTAAGTTTTTAAAATGAACTAACTGCTAACTAGCTATAAAAGTGCTTTGCCTATCATTGCAAATTTAAAAGTGTACGAAGTTCATCTAAAACATGAAATAACTTTAGAACATTAACTAACTGCTAATTAGTTATATTATATGAGTGCTTTAATAACTTCAGTGCTCTCAGCTGCACAAACCACTCTAGATCACTAAAAGTTAAGTGATATTTTGGAAATAGTGACGAACCAAAATAAGTCAGCCAGACCAATGCTTGACTTATCTGTGTAACTGGACTGCAGAACTATGAGGATCTACACTATCAGGACCCTTGCAGTTATTATAGCACTGCCTCTACCAATGTTTCTTTACTTTCACACATCCTTCTACAAAACACCGAAGCCTCTGACTCTCGAGATCTGTAAAACTTATCTTTCGAATCTCGCCTCGGATCATGTAGTCGCTCGAGCCAATCCAGCAACTGATCAAAACTTCAAATTTGGTCACAAATTAGACAAAACAATAGCTGATCAAGATTTCAAAATAAGTCATGAATTTTCCAAAGCAATAGTTGAGAAAGAATTCAAATTTGGTCATAAATTAGCCAAAACAACAGCTGATCAAGACAACAAACTTGGCGAGGATATAGAAAATATCAAAGACACTCATCTCCTCCTCAAAGCCAACCCGACATCTTTGCATGCCCTAAAACTGCCTAATGATCTCAGCTCATTCAACCTCACAGCAAACCAGGACCGTGAAACTGATCCTAAACTCATAACAGCGGAGGATAATCTCGAAGCCGTTTCTAAACTCTCCACAGCTAAACACATCCTCAAACTTGATCATAAGCTTTTAACAACTAAGCACGATCCTAACTCTCTCAAAGACAAACCTACAAATGAGCAAGTCCCTGAAACGGCCAATCCCTTCCTCCACTACCAAGAGATGGGCGCCAAGATGGAAGCACGGGCGGAGAGGATGAGGAGAGCGTGTCTCAACCTGTCCCTTACTCAGCCCGCCATAACCAAAGAGTACTCCATAAAATTCATCAACTACGCCCCCTCTCATAATCTGTTCGTGTGTGCTGCTCCGAAGGTAATATATGCCCTCCTTGTTTCGCTCCATTAAGGGGAGATGGGCCGCTTTTTTGGTCTATTAATTCATTTCTACCTTTATTTCTTAGCTTCCTCGCTAGTTCTCCATCAATCTTAGAAAAACACTCCCTAGACACCCCCTCAAGATAAATTTGTACATTTTTCGGTAAATTTTTTTGGCCGGGTTCCTCTTAAAATTTCAGGCTCACTATCGCTCGGCAGGATAAAAATCGACACCTAAATGACTCGAAAGGTCTTAAAATTGACAACAAAATTGGGCGAAAGGTGTTAAAATCGTCAAACTAATGGGTCGAACGTCATATAATCTCAAAACAAATGGGGCTTAACACGAGGGAGAAAGGGGACCAGCAAAAACGACCCATCTCCCCTTAAGTGTGGTTTCCATTCCTCCGTCTGTACGTCCGTCCAAGCCGATGTCACTCCTTTCCCACCTCGGGTCCACTATGTGTGAACATTCACTGACCAGATCCCAATAGAAGGGTAGACAGATGAATTCCATAAACAAATAATGGTTTTGTTTCACAATATATCAATCACAATATGCAGAAAATATGTGTACTGTACAGATCCTTAAACATTTGCAATACATACATACATACATACATACATACATACATACATACATACATTTAAAAACTAGTGCTCCACACGAAGTGCGGTTCTGGTCTCATGTCCTAATAGTTGCGGCTCCAGGCAGCCCATTTAGAGCTGTCTCACTTGTCAGGCTATAAATTCAAGATCAGACTGTAAGGTCTGATCTGACATCTATCTTGGTCTGCCCCTTGGTGCAGCTCCCTTCACGTTCACGGACTTGCATCTTTTCACCCAACTTAGTTCATCCATCCTCTCCACATTCCCAAACCATCCAAGCCTGCTGGTACACAGCTTATCACTAATACTCTTGATACCTAACTATCTTCTCAGATATTCACTAGATATACTCTCTTGTAATTTGCCCCACAAATCCATCTCACCAATCTCACTTTGTTACACTCCATTCTGTTGATATCATCCACTTTGACAGGCTACATTTCTGAAGAATATGGCATTGCGCTTCTAACACATGAAGAGTACACCTTTCACCCCAAGAGGCGAGGGTGTTTTCTCATGGTTAGTAATGGCAGCAGTTCACTGAACTTTCCCTAGCCGCATTTAATTCTGGAGAAAATGGCAGCCTTGGTCCCACCACTGGCAGAGATGGTATCTTTTAAGTAGCAACACATGTCCACTATCTCCATCGTCTCATTGCCAAAGTTAAACACTTTCGAACCATTCATTCAACACAAGCTCACCTTTACATACTATATAAACAAATTCTCAACTTCTGACTTCTTCCTCGGCAGAGGTCCCTATGATCTAGTACAGCGCTTCTTACCACGGCGTATCCAGCAACGGCAGATGCTACACTGAATTGAGCTCGCATCCACCCCTTTTCTGCATCACATGGGTATACACCACTTTACTCTATATGTCCAAGTCCCAATATACTGTGCAAAACCTTTGTTTTATTTATTTTAAATCCTAATAATTTTCTTGCCATGGCCTCGCTCCATCTTCTGAATATGGCCTCGGCATCCTGCTCTTTACCTCCGATAAGTGCTAGGTCATCTGAGTATAGTATATTCTAGGCGAGCCATATTTGTCTTCTTTCCCTGTGAATAATCTGCATCTCTCTCTCTCTCATATATATATATATATATATATATATATATATATATACACACACACACACACACACACAGAGTGATCGCAGAACATTAATTTTGTCCATAGGCATTATATTAAATTAAATTAGACACGATATTCCGATATATAGAATACATGGGAATTCCCTATGGTCAAATGTTTCGCGACCGCTCGTGCAAGAATTACCGTTGGCTACTAACTATTGTACTATTGAATCCCCCCCACCCCCACCCCCACCCCAAATTTTCCAACCCCCCAACAGGCCAGCAGCTCCACGTGGATTCTACACATGTTACACCTGGCTGGCTTCTTCCCCAACGTTACCTCCAGCACGGATCTTCACACTCCGCCATGGCTCTCAAAAGTCAGGGCAAAGTAAGTCAGGTGTCTCACATTTATAACCTAACTTAACTTTACTTAACCTAACCTACCTTACACTAACTTGTCTAACATTAACTCCAGCACTGATCGTAACATGGCACGTAACAGTTAACCAATGTTCACCAAGGGAATCATCATACTGACGACACTACTATAGTCTATTCGCTGTACGTAGGCGAGAAATCATTAACTCTATCCTCTGTAACTAAAAAAGGGCTAGAGCAAATTGGCTGTAAATTTCCACATCTGGTCCTTGACTGACTATTCCCAAATGGTAGAAATATTTGCTCAATTACTCCAATCGTTTTTGAGTTACAGAGGTTAGAGGTCATGATTTATCGCCTACTTACAGCCAGTAGACTATAGTAACTACAGCAGAGAGCCCACATTTGGTTCATCACGACGATGGTGAGGAGAATTGTCCGACAGAAGAGGACCCTTCAAAGACGCTGTTACTATTATGTAGCAAATATACTGCACTGCAATGTAAATGTCTATCAATATAGAATTTTAGGTTCACTCTGCCAAAATATCTGTCTGTTAGTGTTTGACAAACTCCTCCCAGTTAAATGAGAGTTGGAGGTCTTTGTAGAATCTGGCAGGAAGATCATGATGCGCAGGAAGTTTCCGAAATTTGCAAAACCAAAATCTGCAGAATATTCTTTTAATTTTCACGTTGTTCCTGATGAACATACCCCAGATATCTGAACCTTTACAACAAAATAGAATAGAATGTTTGGAATATAACATTTCAAACGGGGCAGAGCTATAGGCACTAAGTCAAAAGGATAGTTTTTGACCAATATAGCCAACAACTGATCACAAATCTGACGTCAGTGTTTAGATCCTTATTTGGCTTACGAGAGAGGAGCATTAAGGGGAGATATCGACTTGAGGGATTTTTTTCTGGACCCCTTTATCCCTCATGTTTAGCCCCATTGCTTTTGAGATTTTAAGACAGTCGACCCATTAGTTTGGCGATTTTAAGAACTTTTGCCCCATTTCCTTCAATTTTAAGACCTTTCGTGCAATTTAGGTGTCGATTTTATCCTGGCGAGCGATAGCGAGCCTGTAATTTAACAGGAACCGGCTTTCAGCCGGGACATTTTTCTACCGAAAAATGTACAAATTTATCTTGAAAGGGGCTCAAGGGGGTGTAATCTTAAAGCTTGATGGATAGCTAGAGACCAAACTAAAAACCTCCCCTTAATGCAATTGGTGAGAATATTTAATTCGCTGCTACACCTAACTCCAAAAGTAGACCAATAAGAGTAGGAATACGAAGGCTTCCACTAAATTACCTCCTCATTTTCGCAACAAAGAAGAAAAGGCTGATTCTCTGTCTCATTCTCCCCCTCTAGTTATGTTCTGGGTAGAGATGCCATGGCTCTCCAAAGTCAGGGCAAGGTATCTCGGGTATTTCACGCTTATAACCTAGCTTAACTTTACTTAACTTAACTTATCTTAAGGGGTTAGTGGCTATTTTTTGGGTGTATTAATTTATATATTAATTCATGTTTTAGTTTCCTCGCTAGACCTCCATCAAGCTTAAAAAGACCCCCCCCCCCCTAGAACCTACCCTGATTCTCTCTCTCTCTTTTTCTCCCTATAGTAATGTCCTGGGTAGAGATGCCAGCTTGTACCGCCTACCGACTTCTCACACCGTCCTCACCACCCGCCACCCCCTGGCCCGTCTGGTTTCAGCTTACCGGGACAAGTACAGGGACGGGCGGCCGCTGAACAACGACCCGCTATCCGTCGAAGGTCTCATGTGAGTGCCAAGGCACCTATTGTCAGATAGCTGCCTCTAAGTACAGGGACGGGCGGCCGCTGAACAACGACCCGCTATCCGTCGAAGGTTTCATGTGAGTGCCAAGGCACCTATTGTCAGATAGCTGCCTCTAAGTACAGGGACGGGCGGCCGCTGAACAACGACCCGCTATCCGTCGAAGGTTTCATGTGAGTGCCAAGGCACCTATTGTCAGATAGCTGCCTCTAAGTACAGGGACGGGCGGCCGCTGAACAACGACCCGCTATCCGTCGAAGGTTTCATGTGAGTGCCAAGGCACCTATTGTCAGATAGCTGCCTCTAAGTACAGGGACGGGCGGCCGCTGAACAACGACCCGCTATCCGTCGAAGGTTTCATGTGAGTGCCAAGGCACCTATTGTCAGATAGCTGCCTCTAAGTACAGGTACGGGCGGCCGCTGAACAACGACCCGCTATCCGTCGAAGGTTTCATGTGAGTGCCAAGGCACCTATTGTCAGATAGCTGCCTCTAAGTACAGGGACGGGCGGCCGCTGAACAACGACCCGCTATCCGTCGAAGGTTTCATGTGAGTGCCAAGGCACCTATTGTCAGATAGCTGCCTCTAAGTACAGGGACGGGCGGCCGCTGAACAACGACCCGCTATCCGTCGAAGGTTTCATGTGAGTGCCAAGGCACCTATTGTCAGATAGCTGCCTCTAAGTACAGGGACGGGCGGCCGCTGAACACGACCCGCTATCCGTCGAAGGTTTCATGTGAGTGCCAAGGCACCTATTGTCAGATAGCTGCCTCTAAGTACAGGGACGGGCGGCCGCTGAACAACGACCCGCTATCCGTCGAAGGTTTCATGTGAGTGCCAAGGCACCTATTGTCAGATAGCTGCCTCTAAGTACAGGGACGGGCGGCCGCTGAACAACGACCCGCTATCCGTCGAAGGTTTCATGTGAGTGCCAAGGCACCTATTGTCAGATAGCTGCCTCTAAGTACAGGGACGGGCGGCCGCTGAACAACGACCCGCTATCCGTCGAAGGTTTCATGTGAGTGCCAAGGCACCTATTGTCAGATAGCTGCCTCTAAGTTGCAGGCTCGCCCAGAAAAAAATCGACACCTGAATTGGACTAAGCGTCTAAAAATCCCCAAAGAAATTGAACGCTTGCTTCACGTATAGGGGGAGGTGTGGTTGGAGTGGTCATGCCACTGGACTGGTAATCCAATGGTCCCGGGTTCGAATCCCAATGAATCAATGGGAAGATATTATTGGGATGGAATTTGTGCTGTACCCTAGTATCAGTGCATTACCACAAATCCCACCGAAACGCCAACAAAATATCCTCATTGTTCGCTGATTAAATAGCATTGCATGAATATTCTCATATTCTAAATATGCTACAGGGGGGCAATGCCTATTGAGTTCATTGCTCAATAGGTGGCGCTCTGAGAGTGAGGGTCCGAGTCTACGTGGTGAGACAGTGAAGCACTGGAGCGAAGCAGCTTCAGAGATGTGGCTGCTTCGAGCCGTGGGTGGGCAACCGTGCATCTTGCGAAGGCAAGATATTGGGTTGTATCCCAAAGTGCTTCACATGTTTCACTCCCTAGACTGGAACGAGACCTCACGGGCTTCGCCGTTCAATGTATGGTTGAATGTACAGGCTCTCAGCCTATGCCCGAGAGGGAGTAGTTGAAATATAGGAAAAAAAAAAAAAAAAAGGTATGCAGCGGTTTGGTAACTTAGTGGTCAGACAGACGTGTGGCAATATACCTAAAGGCAAATAACAAGTTATTGATAGCGTGTGAGGGTTTTATAGGCAAACTGGTATTAAATAAGTTACGGTAAAGGTGTCTTGAAAGACAGGTCTCAACTTAACAAAGCATCTCTTATGCAATAATATTTATCCAGAAATGTACTGGTATAGATAACAAGAGGCCTGACAGCACTCTGGGTATCTACCCTCTTCATTTCCAAAATGTCTTCCTAAACTGCATAATATCGTCCAATGATAGCCAAAATGAAAGGAATTGAAAAATGAAGTAATGGTTTAGATACTTTAAGTTCTGGATGTGGTGTCCCGAGTTAGAATCCCGGGAGGACCATAATGCTTTCATTAGTTTATTCAAGTGCATTGGGGTTTGTAATTGGTGATTAATTATAAGAACGGGGTGTTACTTAATACTGAAATACTAAACCAATCTGCTTTAACTACTAACTATATTTCTCGTCCACAGAGACTTCTGGCTCCCAATTATTAGTTACCTGGAGACAAAAACGTTGCAAGTGAGTTTCACAGAATTCGTGTCTTACGCAATATACAAAAACCCTACCGAACGACACTGGACACCGATCCTGAGACTCTGCAGCCCTTGTACGATATCCTACAGGTATGTCTCGGCACCAAGTATGTTTTGATCAATAATTTGTTCAGTAATAACTAAGCTTCATTTCTGCATATCGAGTGAAATATACCAACATGTTCCTACACTTACCCACCCTGTTCAACATCTGACGGACATTAATACAGCACAGAGAAAGCCAATCATAATGACAGCTGGGACATGACTTATTAGCGCGACTTGCACGATATCCTAGAGGTATATCTCGGCACCAAGTATATTTTTATCAATAATTGGTATCAGCAATATCAAAGCTTTATTTCTTCGTATCGAGTGAAATATACAAACATGTTCCTACACTGAGCTCTGGAACTCTCTCCCAGAATCAGTCTTTCCCTCTTCCTATGACTTAAATTGCTTCAAACTCCGTGTGTCCGGGCATTTTAGCTCGAACGTCCCTTGATTTCGGCCCTGTCACTCTTTGAAATCTGGGGGAGGCACTCGCTGCAGGCAGTCATGCCTTTTGTCTCCCTCATTCACATAGAAAAAAAAAAAAAAAAAAACTTACCCACCCTATTCAACATCTATTTGTATCAATAATTGGTATCAGCAATATCAACGCTTTATTTCTTCATATCGAGTGAAATAATCAAACATGTTCCTACACTTACCCACCCTATTCAACATCTGACAGACATTAATACAGCACAGAGCAAGCCAAACATAATGACAGCTGGGATATGACTTATGAGCGCGACTTGTACGATATCCTACAGATATATCTTGATGCTGGAGACGTTCAAGGAAGACCTGGAGTTTCTGGCTACCACGCTTAACATCTCCTTCTTTAATGTGGACACGAGGAGTAACTATAAGTAAGTATTCTTATAATTATGCTGCTTAAGGGGAGATGGGCATATTTATTAAGGGGAGATGGGCATATTTATTAAGGGGAGATGGGCATATTTATTGGCTCATTGCTTTATCTGTTTAGTATGATCTTAGTTTCCTCCATACAACTCCATCAACCTGTTAAAAAAAAAAAAAAAAAATAGACCCCCCTTCAAGATAAATTTGTACATTATTCGGTAGAAAAAGTTTACATTATACATTAATTTTAAGGATGGTGATTTAGAGGGCATTCTTTATACGAATGAGCTCTAAATCGCCATCCTTAAATTGAATGAAACATTGGGTGTAGCCTTAACGGGAACCATTATTCCTCTATAGATCAAGAACCGAGTCCCTGTTTCACTACATGCCAAAGACGCAGCAATATTAATTTGTCCAAGGTACTTTTTAAGTCAAGTTATAGCCAGGTTGCCTCGACAGAGTTTAATTCGATTTTTTCCAGTACTATTATTATTCATGCATTATTTACAACAAATGATGTTGTAAAATGCCACTATTTGATATTATGTGATTAATACAAGCATTTCCAACTCTCTATGAACAACCCAAATTAATAAATATTTGAATGTTTGTAACTATTTGTAGCCATTTTGTAACTATTTGAATTTTTGTAACTATTTGTAGCCATTTTGTAACTATTTGAATATTTGTAACTATGTGTAGCCATTTTGTAACTATTTGTAGCCATTTGGTAACTATTTGAATTTGTGTAACTATTTCACGAACAATTATCTAAAATAACCTCCAGCTCACCTTAATGTTCCCCCCTTCAGGAGTGGCCAGGTGAACCAGACCTCCTCCCCGCCCCCCTCGCCCAGCCCCTACACCCTAGACCTCCACACCCTACGGTACTACCTGCAGCTTCCGCCGCCCCTCCTGGCTAGACTCCTCAGCATATACGCCCACGAACTCTACATCTTGGGCTACCAGATCCCCGACATCCTCATCCGCCGGGCAAGACTAGCTCACTGAAATACTGACTGCGGAAATTGGACAGAATTAAGGGAAGGTTTCTAGTTTGTTTCCTACTCCTCCAGCAATCTTAAAATTTCACCCCCTTGACCCCCTTTCAAGATAAATGTGTACATTTTTCGGTAGAAAAATGTCCCGGCCGAAGGCCGATTACTCTTAAATTACAGGCTCGCTATCGCTCGCCAGGATAAAAGCGACACCTAAATGGTACGAAAGGTCTTAAAATTGACAGAATGGGGCGGAAATTCTTAAAAATCACCAAACTAATGGGGCAAACGTCTTAAAATCTCAAAAGGAATGGGGATAGACATGAGGGAGAAAGGGGTCAAGAAAAAAGTCCCTCAAGTGGAAATCTCCCCTTAACCCCTTCATCATCATATTCTAGTTACCATTAGATGATTTTCTTTAGTTTATAATCTACCTATGCAACTGAAAGCTGATATACTTCTTAAACTGCATTAAATCGTCTAATGTTAGCCAGAATCAAGGGCAGAAAGACGTCATGGTGCTGAAGGAGTTACGAGGGGTCGATGGGCTTCTAGATTTCCTCATTCATATAGCTTTTTATAATTTTCTTTATAGTTTCCTCCATAGACCTCCATCAAGCTTTAAAAAAAAAAAAACAGCCCAAGACCACCCTCCTTGACCTATCTTGAGGGGGGATCCTGTGTGTTTTTTTTTAAGTTCGATGTCATGGAGGTCTAGGGAGGAAACTAGAAAAATAATCAATAACTGAAAAAAAAAATCGACCATAAAAAGTGAACCATCCCATCGCTATCGCTCGCCCAGAAAAAGATCGATACCTGAATGGGGTGAAGAGTCTTATTATGGTCAAACTAATGGGGTGAAACGTCTTCCAATTTCCAAACTAATAGAGCCCCAAAAGACCTCCCTTGAACCTTTATAGGGTTAATAGAGCGAATAGTTGTATTGTGGCTATCTTAAGGACTTTGAAGGAAAACACTGATATATATATATAGGCTACTATAATACACTTTATTATACCCTTTGAATAAGATAATGTTTTCATCCTTTTATTTAACCCTTTGAATAAGATAATGTTTTTTCCTTTTAATTAACCCTTTGAATAAGATATTATTTTCTTCCTTTTATTTAACCCTTTGAATAAGATAATATATTTCTTTCTATTTAAGGGGGAAGAGTTTAATTTTTGGTCTCTTATTTCATATATATATATATATATATTCATTTTCCTCCCTAGACCTCCATCAAACTTAAAAAAAATCCATTAGATATTTAGGTAGAACATATATTTAGCGAGAGAGAGAGAGAAAAGAGAAGTCAGAGAAGAGAAGAGAGAAGAGAAAAGAGAAAAGAGAGAGAGAGAGAGAGATAACACGGATCTCACGACCATAACTTCGATAAAGGAGGTCATAAAAAGTTTCGAAGCCCTACCTGCTGTTCTCCTCTCTTTCTCTCTCTCTCTCTCTCTCTCTCTTTCTTTCTCTGTCTCTCTCCCTCTGTTCTCTTCTCTTTTATTTCTCTCTGTTCTCTTCTCTCTCTCTCTCTCTCTCTCTCTCTCTCTCTCTCTCTCTCTCTCTCTCTCTCTCTCTCTCTCTCTCTCTCAAACTATTATTAACAAGGTAACTAAATCCTGACACTAAAACTTAACGTGAACATAAGCAAACGCCTTCACACTCCACATTCCAAACTCTCTCTCTCTCAAAGTATTATTGCCTGGATAAAACTCGATACCAAAATGGCACGAACGGTCTTAAAACGTGCCAAACTAATGGGGTGAATGTATTAAAATATATAAAACTAATAGGACAAAGCATGAGGGAAAAGGGTGACCAGAAACTCCCCCCCCCCCCCCACCTTTTTAATTAAAGGAATTAGGTGGTGGAGGAACTTCTGGTTTGTTCTTGTTCTTCTGGTTTGTTCTTGTTCTTCTCCTCTTCCTTGTCTTTTCTCTCCGTCCTCTCCCCTCTTCCACCTTGTTTTTGTTCCTTCTCCTCCTTCCTTCTTCTCATCGTCCTTACTCCCCTCCCCTCTTCCACCTTGTTTTTGTTCCTTCTCCTCCTTCCTTCTTCTCATCGTCCTTACTCCCCTCCCCTCTTCCTTTTCCAACTTACTTTTCCCATACTCCTCCCTCCCTTCCTTCTACTCTTCCTCCTTCCCTGCTTTCTCTTCCTCCTTCCCTTCTTTCTCCTCCTCTTTCCCTTCTTACTCCTCCTCCTTCCCTTCTTTCCCCTCCTCCTTCCCTTCTTTCCCCTCCTTCTTCCCTTCTTTCCCCTCCTCCTTCCCTTCTTCCTCCTCCTCTTCCTCCTCCTCCTCCTCCTCCTCCTCCTCCTTCCCTTCCTTCCGTCTCCTCCTCCTCTTCCTACACTTTCTCCTCCTCCTCCTCCTCCTCTTTCTCCTTCCGTCTCCTCCTCCTCCTCCTCTCTCCTAACGTCACAGTCAAATTTAAAGTCAGAATATCGAACTCATCGCCAAATACCAGACATTCACAAAATTCCCGATTCTTGCAAAATATCATAACTTCGCTAGATTCCTGACACTCACCCTGCACACGATATTGAAAACATACCTGATGTTACCTGATGTTGAAGAGAGTTAGCTGATGCAAAAGATAAATATTTGATGTTAAAAATACTTATGAAAGGAATACTTGATGCTAAAAATACATACCGGAGGAAAAAGACAAATACCTTCAATTACAGAAAATACCCGATGTTAAAGAGAAATACCTGATGTTTAAGAGAAATACCTGATGTTCAAGAGCAATACCCAATGTTTAAGAATAATACCCGATAGTAAAAATAAACCCAATATTAAAACACCTGATGTTGAAAAGATTAAATTATGTTAAAGAAAATACAGAGCCTTCTTCCGTTCTATCCTTGTCTTCCACTTTCCTTTACTTGGGGCTCTACTCTCTCTACTAGAATTTAGTCCTGACTACCTCGTTTCGACCGTAAGGTCCGTGTGGTCAGCATACCTATATAAAATGTAAATATATGTAAACACAGAAAATACTCCATGAAAGAGAACATAATTGTGAAGTTAAAAAACTTATGTTAACAAAAATAAAAATAATTAATGATAGATAAATTCCTGATGTTCACGAGATCCTAAAATTACTGATAATATACTGGGAACATGTATACATACTATTCACAGAATATGTAATGGTCGCTTAATTCATAATATAACAGAACTTTTTACATGCGCTTCTCACAACTTGTATAGCAGGGCTAAATCATGTGTTAAAGTCAATTAACAGATATCCTCTTATTTTTCGTGTAATGTCGGTGTGAGACAAGGAGAAAGTTTATCCCCACTTCTATTTGCAATGTTTTTAAATGATTTTAAAGCTCACATCAGTAATGCATTTTCGGGATTGCCAACTATCAGTACAGATGTTGCAGGGTTCTTGGGCGAGAATGATGCTGAACTTTATTTTAATTTGTTTTGCCTACTTTATGCTGATGACACTATAGTTATGGCCGAAAATGAAGATGATTTACAGTTTGCTTTGAATGCCGTTCAGGAGTATTGTAGCCTTTCATCACTGTAGGTAAACATTGGTAAAACTAAAGTTGTAATATTTTCCAGGGGTAAGGTCAGAAAACATAGGACATTTAAATTCGGTAATGATGAAATCCAGGTAGTGGATGATTATACTTACCTGGGCACAACATTTAACTTCAACGGTCGATTTCATAAAGCTAAAGCAAAACAAGTAATTAAAAGTAAGAGAGCAACTTATGGGTTATTAAATACAATTAACAAGCTTAACCTACCGTTCGACACAAGTATCGATTTATACGAAAAACTAGTATTACCCATCTTATTGTACGGTAGTGAAATATGGGGCTGTGAAAATATTGATCACCTAAAAAGGACATGCAATAGCTTTTTGAAGAGACTTTTGAGGTTGAATAAATCAACTGCAACATGTATGGTGTATGGTGAATCAGGTTTTAGAAGTTTGCAGGAAATCATAGACAATAGAATGGTAAATTTTTGGTTTAGAATTACCAGTGATACGGAAAATAAAATTTCAAGTGTTTTGTATAGATTAATGACAGTTTTGTATGATCGAGAACAGTACAAATTACCCTGGTTAAATAATATCAAATGCTTACTAGATAGCAATGGAATGTCGCATGTATATAATGATGTAAATAATATTAATGGTAACTGGTTTAAAGAAGCATTTAAACTTAGATCTAGTGATATTTATAGGCAAAAATGGACGGAGGAAGTTAATAGAAGTAGTGTTTGTTTGAATTACAGAATAATGACGGTCGATTACCGCATCCAAGATTATTTACTTAAACTGCCAAAGCAATATTCAATAAGGTTGTGTAAATTCAAATGTGGTAATCATATGCTGCCTATTGTCAGCGGTAGACACAACAACATAAATATAAACGAGCGAATTTGTATGTTATGTAACAGTAATGAAGTCGGTGATGAATTCCATTTTTTGGTCAAATGTTCACATTTTAATGTTTACAGAAGGCAGTACCATAACAAATATTATTATAATAATCCTAATTCTATGAAAATGTCACAGATATTCAGCAGTACACAACATGCAGTTATATTAAAACTTGACAAATTTGTAGGAGAAATTATGAATTATTTCAAGACATAAAGTCTTGAACTTACAACAAGGCCACCAGTCAAGTTGAAATATTATTATGTACAAATAATGTTGTTGTTTTGTATATGTGTTATTGTATTTTGTATTTGTATTGAAGTATGTACTCTTAATACCCCACTTGGGGTCGCTCGAGTTAATAAACCTTTCAAACCTTTCAAACTATGAACATAACTTTGTTAATCTGAATAACACTATTGTGGAACAGGGTGTTATTCAGGATGTGTGCGTGTGTGTGTGTGTATGCGCGTGTGTTTGTGTGTGTGTGTGCGTGTGTGGGTGTGTATAATGTATATGTGAATAGCATACATATATTTAGCGTGCTTTTGTTTATCGTACGTTCGCGTGTACCTGTATGTTCGTATGTACAGTAGCTAGATTAAATATATCAATTATCCATCTTAAGAACAAGAAATATATATAACTAGCAGGGGTACCCGGCGTTGCCCGGGTAATCACCATAATCACCATCACTACTACTACCATAATCACCATCATCAATCACTACTACCACAATCATCACAATACTACTACTACCATAATCACGGGCCTCGACCTCCCTGTGCCTCATTAAACGGCGACCTCGATTCGGGCGCTAAATGACCTCCGATTTTGGATCTGACCTCATCCGTACCCCCATTTTGGGGGGCAGCGAACAACTTTCGTTCCATACACCTTTTCGATCGGAGGCCTCCTTCTGCCCCAAACGGCAATTTTGTTCAATGTTTTTATTTTGTTTTTCAATTTCGGCCTCGAAACGACCTCCGATCGTGGCCTCGCCCCCTCTATGACCTGACCCATGTCAATTTACACCCACATGCAAAGTTTCAGCTCCCCAGGTCCAAAACTGCGGCCGCCTATGAAGAACAGACACACACACACACACACACACAGACAATCGAAAATATTATAGAGATTACGCTCCCTCACCTTTAATTAACTTGCAGGTAAGGTAGGAAAATCGTAGGAAAAATCTGGTGGCCTTTTACGTACTAAGATTATAAGGGGGGATGGGCGTATTAAGGAGGGATGGGCGTATTAAGGGGGGATGGGCGTATTAAGGAGGGATGGGCGTATTAAGGGGGGATGGGCGTATTAAGGGGGGATGGGCGTATTAAGGGGGGATGGGCGTATTAAGGGGGGATGGGCGTATTAAGGGGGGATGGGCGTATTAAGGGGGGATGGGCGTATTAAGGGGGGATGGGCGTATTAAGGGGGATGGGCGTATTAAGGGGGGATGGCCGTATTAAGGGGGGATGGGCGTATTAAGGGAGGATGGGCGTATTAAGGGGGGATGGCCGTATTAAGGGAGGATGGCCGTATTAAGGGAGGATGGCCGTATTAAGGGGGATGGGCCGTATTAAGGGGGGATGGGCGTATTAAGGGAGGATGGGCGTATGAAGGGGGCATGGGCGTATGAAGGGGGCATGGGCGTATGAAGGGGGCATGGGCGTATGTTAAGGGGGCATGGGCGTATGTTAAGGGGGCATGGGCGTATATTAAGGGGGGATGGCCGTATTAAGGGGGGATGGGCGTATTAAGGGGGGATGGGCGTATTAAGGGGGGATGGGCGTATTAAGGGGGGATGGGCGTATTTATTTACGCATTTATGTATCTTTTTATTATTTTCTTAGTTTCCTCCCTAGACCTCCATCAAGCTGTAAAAAACACCCCTTAGATCCCCTTTAATACTATTTTTTTGATAGAATAATGTCTCGGCCGAAGGCCGGTTACTCTTGAAATTACAGGCTCGCTATCTCTCGCTAGGAAAAAATCGACACCTAAATGGCACGGATCTTAATTTTGACAAATAAATAGGGCGTAAAATCTAAAAATTGCCAAACTAATGGGTCAAATGTCTTAAAAATAATAAAAACTAAAAACAATGGGGCTAAACACGAGGGAGAAGGGGTGCCAGCGAAACCAGCCCATCTCCCCTTAAAAATGATATAATTAGGCAGTTTTTATTATTTAGTCTGTAGTCGTTCGATGTGCAACGTTGGTGTGTGTGTGTGTGTGTGTGTGTGTGAGAGAGGGGGAAGGGAGAGAGGCAGAGAGGGGGAAGGGAGAGAGAGAGAGAGAGAGAGAGAGAGAGAGAGAGAGAGAGAGAGAGAGAGAGAGAGAAAGAGAGAGATATGGGGGACGCCAGGTCTGTGCAGTCTGTGTATCTATGTAACTATATGTAATTAACTCTCTCTCTCCCAGAACACACGCAAAGAGGAGATAATTTACCTCTACCCTGTTGTTAAGGGGAGTCACCGGCTTTTTTTGTTTCTCTCCTTTTCTTTCTTTCCCTGGCTTGTATTCATTGGGCCCCATTCAGCCAACTGTTTTAAGACATTTATCCCCATCCAGGTGTCGATTTCTTCCTGGCGAGCGATAGCGAGCCAGCATTGTATGGAGAAAACCGGCTTCGCCGGAAACACCTTATTATCGAAAAATGTACAAATTTAGCTTGCTGTCAAAACAAAAATATATATATACTGGCTCAACACCGCTCGCCAGGAAAATGTTGATACCTGGATGGGGGTAAACGTCTTAAAACAGTAGGCTGAATGGGGCCGAATGGATACAAGCCAAAGAGAGAGGGAGAGGAAGAGAAAACAAAAGCGAGGTGGGCTCCCTTAATTGTTTCTTTTCCTTTGTATACGAGTCTTTCGCCGGTGTGTTCCGTGCGTTGCGTGTGGTACTGCTACTTTGGAACACATACATACACACGCAACAAACACATGCACACATACACCCCCACACACCATCCACAAAAGGCGTACACAACAAACATACACATCTACAGTACCCACACTCTAACCCAAGAGTGAAACGTTACTCTCAGACTTTCTTCTATTCAACATCTGAGCTCTGGAACGCTCTCCCAGAATCAGTCTTTCCCTCTTCCTATGACTTAAATTGCTTCAAACTCCGTGTGTCCAGGTAATTTGGGTCGAACGTCCCTTGGTTTTGGTCCTGTCACTCTTTCAACTCTGGGGGAGGCACTCGCTACAGGCAGTTCTGCCTTATGCCTCCCTCACTCACATAGAAAAACAAAATATATATATATTTACACACAAACACACGCGCACATAACACACATACCCCCCCCCCCCTCCCCCCCATACACAATACACGCACATAAATTTAGTTAGGTTAAGTTAAGTGAATGTTCTAATATCCACGGCGGCCACACATACATCAAATATATACTATATAGAATAATGTTTTGGGAGATGGCCACCTCAACGACCTAAATCTATTTGTAACAAATTCTATAACACAATGGGATTACAGAACCAAGCTAATCAAATATTGACCAAATCTAAGTTAGAATCATTTGTGGTTTGGTTAGATTAGTCACGTTTGATAAGGCTTATTGTGAATCTCCTTACTTGATAGAAAGTGGTCAAATGGGGAGATGTCAAACGCTCTTTGCTAATCTCTCTCTCTCTCTCTCTCTCTCTTGAATCAGTCCCGCGGCCACAAAACCTCTTTGAAATTATTGTCACCAAGAAAGTAAGCTATCTTCATCCAATTCCTTTTCTCTCTTTACCTTTCCTTGATTTATTCTTGAATATTGAATATATTTAACTCGATGTATGTGCTGGATTTTGTTTTCTCTCTCTCTCTCTCTCTGAAAATATATGAGTACGACATGTTTAGCCCTAAACAAATAATATATATATATAGAGAGAGAGGGAGTAATTTTCTTTTCGGGCTAGGTCTTACAAAACCAATGTGGGTGCTTCTTATATTACTATTAAGAGGTTATTTCCACTTGAGGTTTTCTTAGACCACTCGGCTAACCTGACCCGTGTATAATAATAATAATAATAATAATAATAATAAACGGTTTATTGATAGTTGCAGCAACTGGCTGAAAATGTACAAAGGAACAGATTGTTGCTTAACTCTAACTTATATTAACTTACAATATGGACCAAAGTAAGAGATTGCACAAGAGCTACTGGTATTAAATTTTGGTCAGTTAGATATTACGTACTTTGTTAGCTGATGATTTTCAAGTTGAGATGATAGTGGTACATTTTACAAGTTTTCTCTGAAAGCTTTTGAGTTGATTCACTTGTTAATCTAGGATAGAGATGACATATCTCTTATGACTGATTACTTTGATTACGTATTACTTTTTTTATTATTGTCGGTTCACCGTATTTTAGAAAGCTGGTGTGTGTGTGTGTGTGTGTGTGTGTGTGTGTGTGTGTGTGTGAGCGACGACATTAAGGTCTATACACACAGCACCCTTGGGTCTTGGGTCGGACAGGGTATTAAGCCAAGATTCCTGAGGGCACCCATAAATTGTACAAGCTATTGGGAAGGAGGAGGAGGAGAAGGTACAAGAGGGGAAGAGGAAGAGGATGGGGAGGTGGTAGAACATATGAAATAGAAGAAGGAATGAAGGAGATAGAACAGATGGAAACAGGAAAAGGAATGGAGGACGGAGATGGGAAAGCAGAACGAATGAAAAAGGATTTCAAAATTCACCAAGCAACAATATAATTCCAGATAATCACTTATTGAAGGATAAGAAAAAGGAGGGGTGGTGATCGTGAACTGCCAACAGACTAGTTACATTGTCACAAATCTAAGGTGTACACAAATGGGATGCAAAAGCTATAGAAGGTCATTGATAGATATTTTTCTTACATAAAATAGTGGAAACAAGACAAATATTTGTCATGAACAAATAATGCCATAATGCAATGGTGTTTTCCATTGAAAACAAAAAAAAATATAACCGCTAGATTTAAACTGTTGTGGATTGAAAGATGGTGAAAATGTATTCTGAGGAAGGGAATTTCAAAGATTTGTTTCGGAGAATAAATTAATTTAGTTAACCAGACGTAAATCTATGGTTCTGACTTAAGAGGAGGCAGACCGTTTTTCTGGACCCCCTTCTCCCTAATGTGTAGTTCCACTAGTATTGAGATTATAAGACGTTCGGCCCATTAGTTTGGCGATTTTAACACCTTTCGCCCCATTTCGTTGTCAATTTTAAAACCTTTCGTGCCATTTAGGTGTCGATTAGTTCCTGGCGAGCGATAGCGAGCCTGCAATTTTAAGAGGAACCAGACTTCGGCCGGGACATTTATCTTGAAGGGGGGTCTAGGGGGTGTTTTTCTAAGCTTGATGGAGGTCTACGGAGTAAACTAAAAATATATATGAATACATTTATTAATAGACCAAACAAACGGTCAGTCTCCCCTTAACTCTGGAAAAAGTGCCCAGACTTGTTCATATATAGTTTGAAGTGGTAAATTTTGTCTTTGTGGCTGGTGTTAGTTTGGATACTTCATGAGGTGGCACTACAAAGTTTTTGTGGCGGAAACTGCTGAGAATAATGCCAAATTTGTTTAATAATATATATTAAATAATGATACGATATGGCATGAATACTAAAACATAGTAAGGTGATTTTGTTTGTCAATGTTAAAAATAGTCTACCCATACACTTCATTTTCTATGATCTTTCCCCTCTGGTCCGTTGAAAGAAAACGAATGTGGGCTAAGATTAGTAGGACTAACTATTAAAATAATTTGCGATACATCATGAATATAATTATAATTTCTACTAACCTTTTGCCGATAAATAGTACAGCAAAATTATTGAACAGAGTATCAAATATAGTGATTCTTAAAACTTTATAATTTTCTGGGTCGCATCTCCATTAATAATATAATATCGTATTTTGGTAGTTAATGGCTTTGCTGTTGTCTGCATGCTTGTCATACCCCACTGATATCTTAGTTCAGTAAAAGACTTAGCTCTGCAGGATTTTGCTAAGCTTAGTTGAAATTGGGCAAATTCTTATAAAAATCTTGGGACATATTATACCGTTCAATGTACGGTTGAATGTACAGGCTCTCAGCTTGCCCAAAAGGGAGTACTTGGGGGGGAAAAAAAAAAAAAAAAAAAAACGCCCCTCCGATCCCTCGCTCTCCCCTCTAGTGTCAGCAAAAACCGAGATACGTGCCATTATTCTGGGGTGGCCGGGAAGTGTAATAAAGACGAGTCACACAACCTGTACTGGCCAGACGAACATTCATTCACTCTCTCTCTCTCTCTCTCTCTCTCTCTCGTCAATACACACTAGCAATACAGGAAAACAAAATACAATGACAAATACACTATCAGCAATACACATCACCAATACAGGAAAGGAAACACAACAACATATACACACTATAAGAAATACGCCCGTCGCTACACCAACACCGATATATTCTGCAGGGAAAATGTTGGACGTATGCAATCAAGGTAAATAATGCATGTTCCGGGAGCGACAGGTAGGTTCTAGCTCAGTGAGGTAGGAAGTTCGTACAGACTGTATATCAACATCGATATTGGTCACACTATACTAACTTAAGGGGAGACTGGCCGTTTGTTTGGTCTATTAATTAATGTATTCATATATTTCCTTAGCTTCCTCCCTAGACCTCCATCAAGCTTAGAAAAAACACCCCTTAGACCCCCCTTAAAGATAAATTGTACATTTTTCGGTAGACAAATTTCCCGGCCCAAGGCCGGTTCCTCTTAAAATTGCTGGCTCGCTATCGCTCGCCAGGAAAAAAATCGACACCTAAATGGCACGAAAGGTCTTAAAATTGACAACGAAATGGGGCGAAAGGTGTTAAAATCGCCAAACTAATGGGCCGAACGTCTTATAATCTCAAAACTAGTGGGGCTAAACATCAGGGAGAAGGGGGTCCAGAAAAAAACGGTCTGCCTCCCCTTAAATTTACTTCAAATACCAATCATAATTTAATTTACCCTGAAATATGCATATCTAACCTAACCTAGCTTAAACGAACAAACGTATTCTGAACTAACCAATCGTAGTCTGTCATATCCTGGTGCACAGTACCGTTGCATAGACTTTGCTCAATCTCCAACCCGCGGTAATAATGTTCTTGACCTTGTACTGTTAAGTCAGTAAAAATAGGTTAGCCTAAACAGAACCAGATGCGGAAATAACTTGAGCCGACCTGCTTCATAGCCTTTGGGTCCCGGGTTCAATCCCAGCCCATGGCATATTTTCGGGGGGCTATTTTAGCATCTAACGAAGCTTAGGTGTGTTGGTAAAATTGTTAAGATGGTTGAGAGTAAGATCGGAGCTCCATTAATCCTTTTTCGGGTATGGTGTAAAAACCTATTCCTAATGTACTTGCAACAAAAGAAGACTTGATCGATAACGTGGCTGTTGGTGACCACCGTACGATCACTTTCAGTATAACATTTGATAGCAATAAACTCAATACCAGCAATGAGAAAGTTCCAAATTTCAAGCGAGCAAATTTCCATAATCTCGTAACAAAATTTAAAGAAGCCAATTGGAGTTTTCTAGACAATAATGAGATAAACCAATCATGGACAATTGTCACAGAAATTTACACGAGCGAAGAACGCGAGTGCATTATCATAAAAAAACAGTTCTTTCATGTTTATCCTCAAGCTTTCTCTTCTATACTTTTTCTTTCGTATACCGTCTCTCGCGTACTCTTTCTACATCTCCCCCCTCCCCATCTCTCTCTCTCTCTCTCTCTCTCTCTCTCTCTCTCTCTCTCTCTCTCTCTCTCTCTCTCTCTCTCTCTCTCTCTCTCTGCCACAGTTCCTACCAATTCTGTTGTTATTATTATGGAGGTGAAGTGCTGCGGCCTCACTTGATTAATTCCCTTCACAACTGGCTTATAGGGCTTCCCGTCATCACAGACCTTCACGCTGCCACTGCCTGGTGTCGTTTTCTTTTTTTACTGGCGAGCGAGAGCGAGCCTGTAGTTTAGGAGACATTTTTCTACTGAAAAATGTACAAATATATCTTGAAGGGGGATCCTGGGGTTGTTATTTTAAGTTTGATGGAGGTCTGGGGAGGAAACTAAAAAAATAATACATAAATGAAACAAAAAAATGAAAAATTAAAAAAACTATAACATTAAAAAACAAACAAACAATAATACATAATTATATGAAAAAAAAAAAAAAAAAAAACCCATTCCCCTTGTTTACTGCTTCCGATTGTTGCCAAGACTTGTTAGTGCTTTTACTGAGAGAGAGAGAGAGAGAGAGAGAGAGAGAGAGAGAGAGAGAGAGAGAGAGAGAGAGAGAGAGAGAGAGAGAGCGTGTATGGGTGTGTGTGTGTCTCTGTACATGTGTGCCTGTGTATGTGTGTATGCTCCTATATACAGTATGTGTGTGTGAGAGTGTATGCGTGTGTCACTGTACAATATATATGTGAGTGGGTCTCTGTGTGTACGTGAGTGTGTTTGACGTGAGTGTGTTTGACGTGTGTGTGTTTGACGTGTGTGTGACGTGTATGTGTGAACGTGTGTATGTGTGTGTGTGGGAGCATAATTTCACGCTAGGCTAGGATTCCAAGATGTGAACGGAGAGGAAGGATGAAAGTATTGGAAAAGTTGAGTCATTTAGGAGGCTTCACCAGCGATAAGTTAGGGAGTGGTGGAGAGAGAGAGAGGGACATTGGAGGAGGATACCAGTCGTTTCGCCCACAAGTATTTTCGTTCACATTAAGGGGGAATGGGTTATTTATTTCCTCATGTATGTTTTTTTTTTTTTTAAATTGAGTTTCCTCCCTAGACCTCTATCAAGCTTACCCCCCCCCCCCACCCTCCCCACCCTCCTTGAATATATATTCTTAATTTTTTTATAATTCCTCTTAAATTACAGGGTCGCTATCGCTCGCCATTCAGACATCGACACATAAATGACACAAAACGTCTTAATATTGACAAAGAAATGGGGCGAAAGGTCTTCAAATCACCAAACTAATGGGCCGAACATCTTAATATCTGAAAATCAATGGGGCTAAACACGAGGGAGAAGAAGGGCCAGAAAAACAGCCCATCTCCCATTAATTACGCCTAACACGACCCCACCTGGTAGACAATATGGCGGCCTGTGTGAAAAAGCTTGGGTTTGGTTCCAGGCAGCAGCAGAGTCTTGTAAACCAATTAGAGCCCAGGTAAGGAGAGTGGAACCAGCCTAATGCACTGCCGCCGGGGAGGGTGGTGGAGTGGGGGATTGTGGGGGATTTGTGGGGGATTGTGGAGGATTTTAGGGATTTGAGGGGATCTGTGGGGGTTGTGGAAGATTGTGGGGATTTGAGGGGGATTTTTGGGGATTTGTGGGGGGGTTGTGTGGGGATTTTGGGGGATTGTGGGGGGTTGTGGAGTGGGGGATTGTGGTAGGATTGTGGGGGATTTGTTGAAGATTGTGGGGATTATTGAAGATTGATTGTAGGAGAAGAAGCGTATTGATTGTGGCGTTTGTAGAGCTTCATGTTGGTGGATCAAAATGGAGGAAGCTTGTTGATTGTGGCGTATGTATAAATGTATATAGCCTATGTATAATATGTATGTATGTATGTATGTATGTATGTATGCATGTATGTTTGTATGTATTTATGTATGTTTGTATGTACAGTATGTATGTACTATGGATGCATGTATGTATTGTTGTACATATAGTAGTATGGTGTAGCTGCTAAAGATAGCCTTAAAAATTAGACAACTTTTCATCATGACTAAAACGTATACCCTAAACATTGATAATAATAAACGTATACCCTAAACATTGATAATAATAAACGTATACCCTAAACATTGATAATAATATAAACGTATACCCTAAACATTGATAATAATATAAACGTATACCCTAAACATTGATAATAATAAACGTATACCCTAAACATTGATAATAATAAACGTATACCCTAAACATTGATAATAATAAACGTATACCCTAAACATTGATAATAATATAAACGTATACCCTAAACATTGATAATAATAAACGTATACCCTAAACATTGATAATAATAAACACAAAATTATAAACTGAAAATGATTCCTATATTTATATCACCACCACTGACCTCCCTAGTTGTTCAATTAAGAGTATTTGCATATAAATAATTCCCAGTTAATTGAGGTTTGGGATGGCAGAAGTACAGTCCCTCACAATAGTTCGTGGACCTCATATTTTTATCATGCTGGTAAATCCGCTGAGATTATTTAAAAAAGGTAATTATGATTATATTTAATATTAATGGATAGAGATGGTTTCATTATTAATGTATACGGAATAGTTGTTATATATAATTGTTCATAGATAATTAGATATACATGTATAATGAACAGAATATGAGAAGTCTACGAACTTTGATGAGTGACTGTATAATATAGCGGCATTCTCAGTTTACTCTCACACAGCAACGCTCCAAGATTGGCTATTTCTCCGTAGGACGTTTGAATTAGCTTATTCAGATTTAATACGTTGCTCATGGTTGTATATATATATCCCGGTATATATATATATATATATATATATATATATATATAGAGAGAGAGAGAGAGAGAGAGAGAAACACAATACATAAAAAAACAAATCAATGTACCTACAGGGCACTCCATTCATGTTCACAGACAAACAGATTGGCAGCCAGACAGACACATGACCCTCCACAGACATATGACCCCCCACAGACATATGACCCCCCACAGACACATGACCCTCCACAGACATATGACCCCCCACAGACACATGACCCTCCACAGACATATGACCCCCCACAGACATTCCGTTTTTACAACCAGGAATATACCGAACCCAAATCAACAATACGGTACTAGCAATCAATCATCCAAGTGCTACAGCGATCGTGAATAGATATACTGACTGACACGCACGCACATATACACACGAAATCAGATATATTTGTATCACAACGACATCAATTACGAAGGCAATACTAGCCATATTGCACATGACATTAATCACATAGCAGACCTACCACGATCACATATACAGTATACAGACAGACACACACAGATAAAAGACAGACACACCCTAGACCTCCATCAAGCTTAAAATATCACCCCCTAGACCCCCTTTCAAGATCAATTTGTAAATTTTTCGGTAGAAAAATGTTCCGGCCGAAGGCCGGTTCCTTCTAAAATTACAGGCTCGCTATCGCTCGCCAGGTAAAAATCGACACCTAAATGGCACGAAAAGTCTTAAAATTGACGAAGAAATGGGGTGAACAGTCTTAAAATCGACAAACTAACGGCACAAAAATTTTAAAACCTCAAAACTAATATGCTAAACATGAGGGAGAAGGCGGTCCATAAAAAGCGAGTACTACCCCCTACAAACAGACAGGTAGATAGATAAACAAAGATATAGAGGCAGACACATATCACTGTATTGCAACCCGGAAAATACCGACCCATAACGAGCTGTGGCATGTCGCATTAATGATTCATATGGTGCCCCGCGATCACACACAGATATACTGTACAGGCAGGCACACGCGCGCGCGCGCGCGCACACACACACACACACACACACACACACACACACACACACACACACACACACACACACACACACACACACACACATGTATACAGTATATTATATACAGGGTGTTCATGATATATATGTACACATATTTAATGAGTGATAGGGAACAACAAAATATATAAAACAAACTGCCATGATGGTGTCCGGAAACATCTACTAGCGCCTACAGGAAAGAAACCATCACAGTCAAACATTATTTCGTAAAGGCACTACAGTGTAATATTGTTGGCAAAACAGCATGTTGATTTAATGAAAATGCTGACATCAATATCGCAATTGTTTCATTAAAGGCAAAACAGTGTAACATAAAATTTTAATTTACAGAAAATGCACACATCAAAGTAAAATTGAAATGTTAAAGGGCGCCTATAATTAAACATCAGAAGGATAGTACAGCTGATTCGACGAATTATAGAGCTGTCATGTTATCATCATGCATTTTACAAATATTTGAACTAAATATTTTAGAGGAAAATTAGTATTTAACAATAAACAAATTGGCTTTACTAAAGGTATGTCGACAAGTGATGCTTGTTTTTTGCTGAAGGAAACCATTAGGCCTTGTATTAATCAAGGCAGAAAGGCATATGCTGCTGTTCAAGATTATCTAAAGCTTTTGATGATGATAATGTCAATCGCGATCACAAGCATATTGACTATTAACACACAGATAGAAAGACAAACACAGGAACCCGGAATGTATCGAATATAGACCAGCCATTCCATACATTATTCTCAATTAATCCAATGGCTGGGCGTTCACTGGTCCGCTTGACAATGTTATGGATTATATGACACACTGACATGACAGTTCATATTTACGAGTGAGTGGCGCTTTGAGGATGATTGGCACTGTATTGGCACTATTACGGGTACTATGGGTGAGTGGTACAGTGATGGATGATTGGCACTGTATTGGCACTATTACTGGTACTATGGGTGAGTGGTACAGTGATGGATGATTGGCACTGTATTGGCACCATTACTGGTACTATGGGTGAGTGGTACAGTGATGGATGATTGGCACTGTATTGGCACTATTACGGGTACTATGGGTGAGTGGTACAGTGATGGATGATTGGTACTGTATTGGCACTATTACGGGTACTATGGGTGAGTGGTACAGTGATGGATGATTGGCACTGTATTGGCACTATTACTGGTACTATGGGTGAGTGGTACAGTGATGGATGATTGGCACTGTATTGGCACCATTACTGGTACTATGGGTGAGTGGTACAGTGATGGATGATTGGCACTGTATTGGCACTATTACTGGTACTATGGGTGAGTGGTACAGTGATGGATGATTGGCACTGTATTGGCACTATTACGGGTACTATGGGTGAGTGGTACAGTGATGGATGATTGGTACTGTATTGGCACTATTACGGGTACTATGGGTGAGTGGTACAGTGATGGATGATTGGCACTGTATTGGCACCATTACGGGTACTATGAGTGAGTGGTACAGTGATGGATGATTGGCACTGTATTGGCACTATTACTGGTACTATGGGTGAGTGGTACAGTGATGGATGATTGGCACTGTATTGGCACTATTACGGGTACTATGGGTGAGTGGTACAGTGATGGATGATTGGCACTGTATTGGCACTATTACGGGTACTATGGGTGAGTGGTACAGTGATGGATGATTGGCACTGTATTGGCACTATTACGGGTACTATGGGTGAGTGGTACAGTGATGGATGATTGGCACTGTATTGGCACTATTACGGGTACTATGGGTGAGTGGTACAGTGATGGATGATTGGCACTGTATTGGCACTATTACGGGTACTATGGGTGAGTGGTACAGTGATGGATGATTGGCACTGTATTGGCACTATTACGGGTACTATGGGTGAGTGGTACAGTGATGGATGATTGGCACTGTATGATGGGCACTGTATTGATCTTGGTACTATTGATTTTCTTTTAAGCTTGATAGGAGCCTAGAGAAGAAACTGAAATATTAATAACACATTTAATACACAGATAACTGTGATTGCCCTAGCATAAAGATCTACAAATGTCAATGTGTGTTTCAAGGATGTGTATGTATGTATATATATAAATACAACTAGCTATTAATATATATACCATATTTATGTATCAATAAAAAAGCTTCCACATGCATAATATTTGTGGTAATTATAATACACCCCACAATTAAACCCACACATTAAATAACTCTCCGGAGGGTAATACTTCACCAACACAATTTTAATGATAATGAGTCCACCTTTATCACCAATATATCAATTTGTAACTCATTTAAGGGGAGGGTTTTAGTTTGTTCCCTAAACCCCCTTTCAAGGGGGTCTAGGGAACAAACTAGTTACTCTATATGAATAACGTGAAGTACGGTGACATATTTCTATGAACTCACCAAAGGAGGGTTATATTGAATTAAAATGGTGACAATTCTGTTAACGCACATAATATTGCACTGTCATATAACTTTTGCATTCTGCATATGAAATACGAATAAACAAATTTCATATAGTTTTGGACGGAATTCAGACTACAGGAATTTTCTGTTGCTTCTATAATAAGTACAAAAAACGCTCGTCAATATAATAACTAGGTCAATATAATGGTCGACAAAATCAATTATATAAAATATACGGGAATATTATCTGGCTTATGAATTATCAACAAAGTTATATATTGTATTACTCTCTCTCTCTCTCTCTCTCTCTCTCTCTGTATGGGTGGTGTGACAATGTTAGATTTGCTATTGATGTCAGTTCCTGTAATGGTATCTCTCTCTCTCTCTCTCTCTCTCTCTCTCTCTCTGTATGTGTGGTATGACAATGTTATATTTGCTATTGATAATTTCGTTCGGTGGTGGCTCGGATTAATTGTGGGGGGTTCATGATATTAATTATACAGGAACATTATCTGGCTTATGAAATATCAATAGTGATTTATTGGATAATTCTCTCTCTCTCTCTCTCTCTCTCTCTGTGTGGTGTGGTGACTACACTGCACTAATATAAATGCCAGACGATGCTGTTGAACTTAGAATGGGAATGAAGGAAACAAAAGGTTGATCAATTTCTCAAGTAACCTATTGACTGTGACAAAGGCTTTCTAAGAATAAAAGGAATATAACAAAATAATATAGTCGGCAAATGATTAACCCAAGAAAGGCGAAGCTATGGTAATTCAAACGTCCCGCCAGGCGACGGTATTTTGGTTAATTCCTGATAAAAATCATCATATTTATCATATATATCATTATTACTTATCCATATGTGCCAATTTTACTTTTAATATGAACATATGAACATTTAAGAGCAATAAAACAAGTGGGAATAACAATTGGGGGTGAAAAGCTTACACACCCGCCCAAGACCCTTCTTCAAGATAAATTTGTACATTTTTCAATAGAAAAATTTCCTGGCCAAAGGCCGATTCCTCTTAAAATACAGGCTTTATTAAAATATTGCTTGTCAGGAAAAAATTGACATGTAAATGACATGACAAGTCTTAATATTGACAAAGAAATGGGACGAAAGGTCTTACAATCGCCAAGCTAATGGGCCAAACGTCTAAAAATCTGAAAACTAATGGGGCTAATCACGAGGAAAAAGGGAGTCCAGAAAAACCGGCCCATCCCCCTTTAAAGATTCCCGAGGTAGTGAACACAGTACCGGTAGCCAACATAGTACAGCAAACAGGGAGCTGCAGAGAATCGGACACAGCCAAAGACAACGCCTCCTGATCGAGTTTATTTGGGTGGGGAAATGTTTATTGAGTTTCCTCTTCCTCCTCTTCTTCTTTTTCTTCCTCTTCCTCTCTCTCTCTTTCTTCCTCTCTCACTTTCTTTCTCTCTGCTAGAATTAAGTCCTGACCACCTCGTTTGGACCGTAAGGTCAGTGTGGCCAATGTATCTATGTAAATATATGTAAATTTATGTAAATCTGCATATTAGCTATTTGTGTGTCAATATTTAATGTGCATTACATCAATGCAGTGATACAATCCCAATCCACTTCCTCTCTTTTATTATCTTTCTAAATGTGCGTGTGTGTTCTCTACTCCCAGCCACACACAAAACCCCCCTTCTCTCTCTCTCCATTTCCACTACCACACTGTTCAATAATTCAACCCCAGGATCAACTTCAAATTTCGTCCCCTTCCATAAAAGTTTTCAGTTCGACAGGTAAATATTGACTCAAAGAAAAGGAGAAGATACCGTGACCTTTTTTGAGCTGCTATCATACAACCATTCTTCCAGGCATTTATTTTGTTTTGGCATTTTGGTATAACCGCTTCTAGTTACGTTTGATAAGAATGCATTCGCCAAAATAGCTTTCCACCAATCTAGTTGCCATTTCCAATACAATGGAGCTTGCAAAATATTCTATAAATATATGCTAGCCGACAATTGCCGAAAGAAGTACTCGTGAGATTTATGAGCACAATGAATACTAATTATGTTATGTCATGGTGCTTATATTGTATGTTCTATCTACTATATGATAATGTTTGACAGATGGTGACTATAGCTATGTAAATGATCTTTCTTGATGTATAGCAACACGTCTCCCACTTGTTTGTTAATCCGACTACATTCAAAAATATGTAAGAGAGTGAGCGACGACATGGAAGAAACGGGAGAGAGGAAGAGGCATGGGGCAGGCGAGAAGAACATATGAAATAGAAGAAGGAATGAAGGAAATAGAGCAGATGAAAAAGGAAATAAACTGGAAAATGGAGATGGGAAAAGAGTAGGCGAGGAGAGCATAAGGAAGAGGATGGCGAGGAGGGAGAACAAGAGCGAATGCAAAAGGATTTGCAAAATTCACCAAGGAAGAATGTAGTAGCAGATGAGTAGGTCTGTAGGGAGAGAAATAGATGAGGAGGAGCGAGGGAATGAAAGAAAGAGTATGCATGAGACGGCGAATAGAAGATGGACGCGACACAGAGCTTCCCTGCAATAAAGGCTCTGGTAACCTCGCAACGGATCAACATTCAATAAAGCCCTGGACACACACACTCTCCCTAGTCCTCCACACTCACCAAGCCTCAACCCACTAGGGCCAACCTTCCCTTAATTCTTTTATATTTAAATATTGAACTAAAAATACCACAAACATACATACATTAGATGATTAGAGAGTGTTCACCTGAATGTTATTGTGTACATTTTCTTACAAGCATGTCTCTATTGAATGTGAAATAAAACGCATCCAGATAGAAACATCTGTAGCTGAATTGTACAGTAAAAGCTGTAATAAGAAAATAAATTTCGACTACTATCTAGATTGATTCTACGTTTCTGTTTATTTTGGACATAGTCCAAAGCGAAATGTCTCAAAATCGCCAAACGAACGGAACGAACGTCTAAAAACCTCAAACACTAATATGCTAACCATGAGGGAGAAGGGATTCCATAACAAGCGAGTACTACCTCCTTAAAGCTTATTGCCGGATTAATTAGATCTACCGCACTTAAAATTCGTAATTACATGGCGGCAAATTCATTTTAGCATTAATAAACAAACCTATTAAAAAAGAAAAACTCAAATTCTCCTTTAGTAAACAGACTCCCCAATTTGAAATAACACGATAAATATTAACTCATACAGTACCGGTAACGTCTTTTTAGCTATATTTGAAATAACACGATAAATATTAACTCATACAGTACCGGTGACGTCTTTACAGTACCGGTGACGTCTTTACAGTACCGGTGACGTCTTTACAGTACCGGTGACGTCTTTACAGTACCGGTGACGTCTTTACAGTACCGGTGACGTCTTTACAGTACCGGTAACGTCTTTTTAGCTTTATTTTGGCTGCTGATAGACGATTTCATTCAGCTTAAAAAGGACCTCCAGCCATTAAAAGGCTTCGAACTATCTCCCTTAACCCGTTTTGCTACCACAGATCCTTTTTAAACTGCACAACATCGTCTAAATATAGCTAGAATATGATTAAATATACGTCGCCGGTACAGTAGGGGTTAATAGAGGTATTTGTTTTGTGTAGACCTCCATCAAGCTTAAAATCACACCCCCTTGAGTCCCTTTCAAGATAAATTTGTACATTTTTCGGTAGAAAAATTTCCCGGCCGAAGGCAGGTTCCTCTTAAATTAGAGGCTCGCTATCGCTCGCCAGGATAAAATCGACACCTGAATTGCACGAAAGGTCTTAATATGGGGTGAAAGTTCTTAACATCGCTAAACTAATGGGGCAAACGTTTTACAATATCAAAAGCAATGGGGCTAAACATGAGGGAGAAAGGGGTCAAGAAAAAGGGGAGATCTATGTATGTATGTTTCTGTTCTGTTTTCTGGCTACGATTAGACGATTGTATTCAGATTAGTAACGGTATATGGAAGTCAAAGGGTTGATTGAGACAGTGTTTACCCTTTTAATAAATACCCACAGATACTTCATAAGCTGCATAAAATCGTATAATGATAGCCAAAATAAACTGCTAAAACGCGTCAGAGCTTCAAAGGGTTAATGGCAAATCGACTATGCCCTGTTCCAAATAGGTAGGCCAGAAATCGTGAACCCTAACCTCTGTAACTCAAAAAGGGCTAGAGCAAATCGGTTGTAAATTTCCACACCTGTTACCTGGCTGACCCTCCCCAAATGGGTAGAAGTATTAATCGGCTGTAAATTTCCACACCTGTTACCTGGTTGACCCTCCCCAAATGGTAGAAGTATTAATCGGCTGTAAATGTCCACACCTATTACCTGGCTGACCCTCCCCAAATGGTAGAAAAATTGTAAATGTCCACACCTATTACCTGGCTGACCCTCCCCAAATGGTAGAAGTATTAATCGGCTGTAAATTTCCACACCTGTTACCTGGCTGACCCTCCCCTAATGGTAGAAGTATTAATCGGATGTAAATTTCCACACCTGTTACCTGGCTGACCCTCCCCTAATGGTAGAAGTATTAATCGGCAGTAAATGTCCACACCTATTACCTGGCTGACCCTCCCCAAATGGTAGAAGTATTAAATCGATTACTCTAGTTATTTGTGAGTTATAGAAGTTATTGTTTAAGAGTTTTGGCCTACTTACTTGGACTGTTATTGACTGTTATTGACTGTTATTGACTGTTATATTTATTATAGGTTTACTTACACTGTTAACCCCTTCAGCACCATATGACGCCTTTTTACCTTTCGTTCTGGTTAACATTAGACGATATTATGCAGTTTCAGAAGGACCTATGTTAGCAAGAGGGTTTATTGAGATCGTATTTACCCACTTGAGTTGTGACGCAGTGACGCATGCGATAAGAACGTTCGTGTGATTCGGGGTAGAGTTATACCTTGGTTTAATAATGGAATACATACCAGTTAATTTTGTTATTTTTTGTTATTCATATTTCATCTTATCAAAGCAATAGGTAATCTGATTGTCCTTTTAAAGACAGTATATCTATCTATCTCTCTCTCTCTCTCTCTCTCTCTCTCTCTCTCTCTCTCTCTCTCTCTCTCTCTCTCTCTCTCTCTCTCTCTCTCTCTTTTTACTCATAGGAAGAAAAACAACTTTCAAAACAGAAGCCAAATATGTATCCTTTCTTAAAAAACGGGTATAAAGAAGGTGTAACTAATACAGTATCTCTCTCTCTCTTTCAACAGCCCTCCTATAAACAACAAACCCAAAGTGAGCGCACACACATACCAAAGGAGTATAAAGGACAACAAGCAACAACAGATTTACTGATCCTTATGAGGCTGCTTGGAAGTCTTTTGGCTCGAAGGTTCCTTGATTTTGGCCCTGTCACTCTTTTAACTCTGGGGGAGGCACTAGTCACAGGCAGTTTTGCCTTTTGTCTCCCTCATCCACATAGCAAAAAAATAACAAAAATCTACAGATCCTGTGCGAAAAGAGGAAAGGATAGCACAGTGCATAGTGGTGCTATTCGTTTGTAAACGCAGTCAATCGGGGATTAAAAGCGAAATATTTGTATCTATACTCCTTTTGCAAGTTTGAACAGTACTGCTGACTCAATGACACTAATAGGTAGTCCATTTCATAATGTTACCACTCTATTAACAAATAAATGCTTCGCCTCATGCGAGTGAAAAAGTTTCCAATCATCTTATAATCTTTATGTAACCTATACACACAAACACACACAAACACACACACACTGTATACACAGGGTAAATACCAATAGGACCTACACAAACTTTATTTGCTCTCTACAAATACCCTTTCTTTAAAAAAACAACAACACGGCAAATAGTTGTTTGTTCATCACCCTACCTCCTCGTCCCGCTCCACCTCTCTCGTTTTCAACTAATGTAATATACTTTACAGAATTATGAGGTCATATCCTTTAGTATTTGTTTGTGTTAACTCTCCCTCCAGATATTATTCCAAGTCATTCATCACAACAACTTCGATTTTGAATTTGATTTTCAGGTTCAAAATAATTGTACTGGTTAAAACAAAGTTTGGCCATCGAAGTTTTAAAATTAGGCGATTAAAAGTAAATGAATACATACATTGGAGATGTGAATCTGTTGCATACATTCTAGTTCCCGAGTGCACATCTCTCTCCCTCTCACACACACACACACACACACACACATACACACACACACACACACACCCACACATATATATATAAATACAGTATATTTGCCTTTTCTTCAACGGTCCCACTGATATATATACAGTATACTGTATATATACAGTGTGTATATATATATATATATATATATATATATATATATATATATATATATATATATATATATAGTATATACCGTATATATATATATATATATATATATATATATATACTGTATATATAATACATTAATAGGAGACAAATTATATTACGATGAAGAGAAATAGGAGAAAGTAGTCATTCACCCTCGCCCACGGCACCCCCCCCCCCCTCTCTCTCTCTCTCTCTCTCTCTCTCCCCAGTGATCGTGGTTCCAACAAAGGCCGCTCGATCGGGTGAGCATCGCTTCAGAATTGACGGGAAACGCCTTACACACCAACACCTCTTTTCTTATCCCACCCCCTCTTTCTCTCTCTCTCTCTCTCTTTCTCTCGATGTTATACCTCATGCATACGTTTTCGTCACCTGCTCTCTCTAATTCTGACATTAATCTATACATGTTTTGTATTATTTTGTATTCATATTACCTTCTCTTCCTAGTGGTTTCCCATTTTTTGTATCTTTCTCTCCTGTTCTCTTTTTCCCTGGCTTTATCCATTCGGCCCCATTCAGCCAAATGTTTTAAGACCTGGATGGGGATAAACGTCTTAAAACAGTTGGCTGAATGGGACGAATGGATACAAGCCAGAGAAAGAGAGAAAAGGAGAGAAAGGGAAAACAAAAACAGGTGACCCTCCTTAAATATACTAAACACACACAATACATTAAATAAACACTAAGCATACGTCCAAAAATAGCACAACGAAAAACGATTAAGGGGAGACGAGTCGCTTTTCTAGACCACCTTCTCCCTCATCTTTAGACCCATTAGTTTGGCGATTTTATGAACTTTCGCCCCATTTCTGTCAATTTAAGACCTGTCCTGTCAATTAGGTCTCGATTTTTTGCTGGCGAACGATAGCGAGCCTGTAATTTAAGAGGAATCGGCCTTCGGCCAGCACATTTTTCTACCGAAAAATGTGCAAATCTATCTTAAAAGGGGGTCTACGGGGCTTCATTTTAAGCTTGATGGAGGTCTAGTGAGGAAACTAGAAAACTAATAAATCAATAAAAAAAAAAAAAAAAAAGTGAAGGATCTCCCCTTAAAGCTAGCCTCCCAAATACAATATATACACAAAAATCCCTCCCACGCAAATAGCAATTAAGTCGAACAATTGATACAGCCTGGGCATTATAAAAGAGGTGAATGATCTCCAATTATCACCACTAATGACGGCAACAGGGCATCATCAGCTTCACTCCCACTTTATTTAATTGTTATAGGGAGGCTTAAAGGGGATGGGCGTATTAATTTGCATATTTTTGCATATTCTTGTTTATATCTGTTTAATAGTTGTCTTAGTTTTCTCCCTAGACCTCCTTCAAGCTTAATAAAACACCCCGAAGATCATCTTCAAAGATAAAATTGTACATTTTATATTTATACATTTAATTATGCATCTCTCTCTCTCTCTCTCTCTCTCTCTCTCTCTTTCTCTCTCGCTCTCTCTCTTTCTCTCTCGCTCTCTCTCTCTCTCTCTCTCTCTCTCTCTCTCTCTCTCTCTCTCTCTCAGTAATAAAGGTAACACTAGGGGCCACCACCACCACCACAGCTTGAGCTAAGTATCCCACAACACAGCGCTACGACACTCTCGCTGCCCGGGTATACCAAATCTATAATTATACACTTTGGGTATACCGACCATTCTCGCCTGTAATATACCCTAACGACTTCATGTTTAGCCCCCTTAGTTGTGGGATTTTATGACGTTCGCCCCGTTACTTTGGTGATTTTAAGACATTTCGCCCATTTTCTGTCAATTTTATGACCTTTTGTGCCATTTAGATGTCGACATTATGCGAACTGTAATTTAGGAGGAACCGGCCTTCAAGTGCAAAAAGAGAGCATAAAAGGAAGGAAAACGGAGGTGTGGGTTAAGGGGAGGTTTCTAGTGTGTTGCTTAGACCTCCATCTAGCTTAAAATTACATCCCCTAGACCCCCTTTCAAGATAAATTTGTACATTTTTCGGTAGAAAAATTTCCCGGCCGGAGGCCGGTTGATCTTAAATTACAGGCTCGCTATCGCTCGCCAGGAAAAAATCGACAACTTAATGGCACGAAAGGTCTTAAAATTGACAGAAATGGGGCAAAATGCCTTAAAATGTCAAAACTACTAGGGCGAACGTCTTAAAATCTCAAAAGCAATGGGGCTAAATATGAGGGAGAAACGGGTCCAGAAAAATATCCCTCAAGTGGAAATCTCCCCTTAAAGTCGTTTTTCTGGTCCTTTTTCTCCCTCCTGTTAAGCCCCATTTGTTTTGAGGCTATAAGAAGCCCCATAAGTTTGGCGATTTTAACACATTTCGTCCCATTTCGTTGTCAATTTTAAGACCTTTCGTGCCATTTAGGTGTTGATTTTTTCCTGAAATTTTAGAGGAACCGGCCTTTGGTCGGAAAATGGTTCTACTGAAAAATGTACACATTTATCTTGAAGGGGGTCTAGGGGGTGTTTTTCTAAGATTGATGGAGGTCTATCGAGGCACTAAGAAATAAAGGAATAAAAAAAACAAAAACAAAAAAAAACCCCGGCCCATCTCCTCTTAAGGGGAGGTATTTAGTTTGTTCCCTAGACCTCCATCAAGCTTAAAATTACACCCCCTTGAGCCCCTTTCAGGATAAATTTGTACATTTTTCGGTAGAAAAATGTCTCGGCCGAAGGCCGATTCCTCTTAAACTACAGGCTCGCTATCGCTCGCCAGGATAAAATCGACACCTGAATTGCACGAAAGGTCTTAATATGGGGTGAAAGTTCTTAAAATCGCTAAACTAATGGGGCAAACGTTTTATAATATCAAAAGCAATGGGGCTAAACATGAGGGAGAAAGGGGTCAAGAAAAAAATCCCTCAAGTCGACATCTCCCCTTAAGGTAAGAGATGGTAAGTGGACAATAAAAGGCCTAAAGTGTTTCAGACCAGACCGTGTTTATGGTTACCTTCAACACTGCACCACCAGCCTAAAACGTTTATGAAATCTTGCACCCGAAACCCCTAAAACGTTTCTGAAAGCTTGCACCCGAAACCCCTAAAACGTTTCTGAAAGCTTGCACCAGAAACCCTTCCATTATTTGAGGCTAATAAACTCTCTACATTTTGAGATTATTGCTTTTTATTTCCCCGACCAAAATATGTTAATCACGCCGTGGAAAAGTTAGCCAAGCTGTTTTGTTCGATATCAATATTCTACAATGTACTGGTGTATTGCCCACGCATAAAGGTCGTATGTCTGAAAGCCATTTTGCCACTTTGATTGTATATATTCTAGAGAGGGATAGATATAAGTCAGTATGCCCGCAAAATAATGTATATACCTATTATATATATATACCGGTATATATAATTATACTGTATATATATATGTGTGTGTGTGTGGGTTTTTTTCAGTATTTGTGCATGCCTACATGTGTAAGTATAATGTAATATAATAAGTAAACACTATTGTATGCGTTTATGAATGTTTGTATACATGTGTGTGTGTGTACATGAATGAAAACGTGCGACTGATTTATAAAGTTATAATTCCAGATCTCGGTTATATTTTTCTTTTTTAACATCATTTATATTCCATCCACCTTCGTTCTTTCTTTGGCACTTTCTCGATGGCATTCAGGTCTGAGATTTTGTTTTTAATTTTTCTTTTCAGTTGTGAACTTCGCCTATGACTCCACGGATGGAACCCTACAGTAAACAGTGACTGGACAACTGCTGGCATTTTGTGTGTGTCTGTATAAACCACTATCAATCCCACCAATAATATGACTATATTTCATAATGCTACTGATAGATAATATTGTTCAACTTAGGCGGGTCGCTTAAGATAAAAAGCGTTCAGCAGTAACATTGACAGGTCCTTCCTTAGTTGACTGATACCGTCTGGAGCTAACAAGAGAAAACATGATATTAATATAAATCACGAGAGAGAGAGAGATTCCATATTCGAAACAGTGGTATTTAATAATGATGAATTTAATTATACAATATTTTTAGGGCATCACAAATGTCAAGGCAAGGTAAGAAACTATGACTATAGGTAGCGCCAACGAACTTGACAATAATCTTGACCCCTAACCTCTCTGTAACTCAAAAGGGCCTAGAGCAAACTGGCTGTAAATATCCACACCTATTTCCTGGTGGACTCTTCCCAAATGATGAAAACGTCAGCCCGATTGCTTTCATTCATTTCGAGTTATAAGAAATTAAAGGGTCAAGAATATTGTCAAGTTCGCTGGCACTACCTATAGGTACTTACGCTTGGAGGACTAGGTTATTTATTTTTGTTTTTTTTCTATATTCCAACTACTCCCTCTCGGGCATAGGCTGAGAGCCTTTACACTACACCGCTGAACACGGTGAGGCCCGTGAGGTCTTGTTCCAGTCTAGGGAGTGAGACATGCGAAGCACTCCGGCTCGAAGCAACTCCATCTCTGAAGCCGCTTCGCCTCTGCGCTTCACCGCCTCATCCCCCACACTCGGACCCTCACTCTCAGAACGCCACCTATTGAGCAATTAACTCACTAGGCATTGCCCCCCTGTAACATATTTTGAATATGGGAATATTTATACAATGTTATTTAATCAGGGAACAATGAGGGTATTGTTTTGGCATTTCGGTGTGCTGTGGTAATGTACTGAAACTACAGTAGGTACAACACAAATTCCATCCCAATAATATCTTCCCATTCACATATTGGGATTCGAACCCAGGTCCATTGGATTACCAGTCCAGTGGCAAGACCACTCTGCCACACCTCCCCCCCTATAGTCAGTTCATTCTAGGTTGGGCAGAAATCGTAGCCTCCAACCTCTTATAACTAAAAAGGACTAGAGTAATCGAGCTAATACTTCTACTATATAGGAAGACTTGGCTAGGGATTATATGTATAAATTGACAGCTCATTTGCTCTAGCCCTTTTTGAGTTACAGAGGTTAGAGGTTACGATTTCTGCCCAACCTAGAATGAACGGACTATAGTGCTGGTGTGGTATACTCATTATTGGTAGGATTACAAGTTAATTAGGTTGCTTTCTCTACATGTCCTGAATTTGAACTATAGGTTTGAGTTTTATTTCTCTGCTTTCCCTTTTTCGCTTAACTTTATTGTTCTCTATCTGCTCTTAATTTACCTCACTTATTCTCGCTCACTCTCTCGCTCTCTCTCTCTCTCTCTCTCTCTCTCTCTCTCTCTCTCTCTCACACACACACACACACACCCACCCACACAGGCTATTTGTCGTCCATCTCTAAGAAAAAGACAATACTAGCACCAACAGTAACAAACAATAAATTGAATAATTATGGAGTCAAGTATATTAATGACTATTACCATCTGAATTGAACGTGTGTGGGAAGGGGAGTACCAGAGGGAAGGTCAAGGAAAGAGAGAGAGAGAGAGAGAGAGAGAGAGAGAGAGAGAGAGAGAGAGAGAGAGAGAGAGAGAGAGAGAGAGTGAGAGTGAGAGTGAGAGTGGGAGTGAGAGAGAGAGAGAGAGAGATTAAGGAAACTAACGAACACAATCAAATTAATAAGTCAATTAGGCCTAATTGACTTAACAGTTTGAAATGTATAATAGAAATGCAAACGAAGTGAAAAAGGATAAAATTGTTATACCGAATATTCAAGGAAATGGGACCAAAATAGCCACTATCAAAAGCAGAAGTGCCCCCTTGGAAACAACATCATATTTACTTGTAAACATGGAATAGGGAAATTATACTTAAATTTAGCAGAACAGCGAATAATAGATACGGCAAAAAAAAAAAGGCATTAAGACAGAGAATGGCGTGTGGGAGACTGATAAAGTGAGAGAGAGAGTGAGTGAGAATTAAAGTGTCTCACGGGGAGTTTAGCGCGAGAGCAAAAACTGAATGAACTGGGAAGGGTGTTTGTGAGAGAGAGAGAGTAAGAGTGAGAGAGAGAGAGAGAGAGAGAGAGAGAGAGAGAGAGAGAGAGAGAGAGAGAGAGAGAGAGAGAGAGAGATAAATATATAAAGAGATAGAGATAGATATAGATAGATAGGAGAGAGTTATTTAGCAAGACAATGATATGAAAACCTAGGAACCCATACAGTAATATCCCTCCCCCCACTCTCTTTCTCTCTCTCTCTCTCTCTCTCTCTTTCTCTCTCTCTCTCTCTCTCTCTCTCTCTCTCTCACCCTTCCTCAAGTCCCCTCATTCCTATGTATTTGATCTTCCTTCCCCTCTTCTCCCCTTCCTGATTTGCGCTCTTACTTTATCTTATTTTTATCCAGATGTCTTTCAATCTTCTCCATGATTTTTGTATTTATATTATTTTCATTTAGTGTGTGTGTGTGTGTGTGTGAGTGTGTGGTGCGTGTGTGTGTGTGTGTGTGTGTGTGTGTGTGTGTGTGTGTGTGTGGAGTGTGTGGTGTGTGTGTGTGTGTGTGTGTGTGTGTGTGTGTGTGTGTGTGTGTGTGTGTGTGTGTGTGTGTGTGTGCGTGTGTGTTTGTGCTTAAACCATAAAGACATTATCACCGTATTTATAAACCTATATTGTGTTGGCATGTATGACAGAAATATATGAACTTTAAATGTGTATTTTATTCTTACACGTGAAGCTATGGCTTGGTCACAACATTATAGATTTACAGTAGAATTATTGTATAAATAAACTTAATAATATTCATACACACCCGGTGTAGCATTTAGTATGCACTCCCCCAGACATTGCACTCCCCCAGACATTGCACTCCCCAGTAAATATTATACGTATAATTTGCACTCCCCCAGTCACTATTACAAATTTAATTTACACGCCCTTTGAAATATTTGTACTCCTTCAGATACTACCTAACTTAACCTACGTGGGTGGTTGTGTACGTGGGTGGTTGTGTACGTGGGTGGTGGTGTGCGTGGGTGGTGGTGTGCGGGGGTGGTTGTGTACGTGGGTGGTTGTGTACGTGGGTGGTTGTGTGCGTGGGTGGTTGTGTACGTGGGTGGTTGTGTGCGTGGGTGGTTGTGTACGTGGGTGGTTGTGTGCGTGGGTGGTTGTGTACGTGGATGGTTGTGTGCGTGGGTGGTTGTGTACGTGGGTGGTTGTGTGCGTGGGTGGTTGTGTAAGTGGGTGGTTGTGTAAGTGGGTGGTTGTGTACGTTGGTGGTTGTGTACGTGGGTGGTTGTGTACGTGGGTGGTTGTGTAAATGGGTGGTTGTGTACGTGGGTGGTTGTGTACGTGGATGGTTGTGTACGTGGGTGGTGGTGTGCGTGGGTGGTTGTGTACGTGGGTGGTTGTGTATGTGGGTGGTTGTGTACGTGGGTGGCTGTGTACGTGGGTGGTTATGTAAGTGGGTGGTTGTGTACGTGGGTGGTTGTGTACGTGGGTGGTTGTGTACGTGGGTGGTTGTGTACGTTGGTGGTTGTGTACGTGGGTGGTTGTGTAAGTGGGTGGTTGTGTACGTGGGTGGTTGTGTACGTGGGTGGTTGTGTAAGTGGGTGGTTGTGTAAGTAGGTGATTGTGTAAGTGGGTGGTTGTGTACGTGGGTGGTTGTGTACGTGGGTGGTTGTGTACGTTGGTGGTTGTGTACGTGGGTGGTTGTGTACGTGGGTGGTTGTGTAAATGGGTGGTTGTGTACGTTGGTGGTTGTGTACGTGGGTGGTTGTGTACGTGGGTGGTTGTGTACGTTGGTGGTTGTGTACGTTGGTGGTTGTGTACGTGGGTGGTTGTGTACGTGGGTGGTTGTGTACGTGGGTGGTTGTGTACGTGGGTGGTTGTGTAAGTGGGTGGTTGTGTAAGTGGGTGGTTGTGTAAGTGGGTGGTTGTGTACGTGGGTGGTTGTGTACGTTGGTGGTTGTGTACGTGGGTGGTTGTGTACGTGGGTGGTTGTGTACGTTGGTGGTTGTGTACGTTGGTGGTTGTGTACGTGGGTGGTTGTGTAAGTGGGTGGCTACATCCGAGCGTAGAATTAATCTATAGGGACCAAGAATAAGGAAAAATGAGAATGGGTTAATATTTTTCTAAAGACGAAATTAGATTCCATAATTGAATATGAAAGAGAGAGCGAGAGAGAGAGAGAGAGAGAGAGAGAGAGAGAGAGAGAGAGAGAGAGAGAGAGAGAGAGAGAGAGAGAGAATGTTACATAATGAACATATACCGGTATAAAGTTTGATTATGCTAGAAAATTAATGAATAAGTATGTCAAGGAAGACAAATAATGATAGCGAAAAATAGATAATTAACGGAAGTGTGAGGAAATTAATTGATCTACGGAGAAAACAAAAATTATATTATATATATATATAATATAAACATATAAGCTATAGCAAATTATATAAAAGTAACAGAATGTACAACTTAAATCTTTCAGCATACTCATATACTGGCTATTATGAGACAAATATATTAATTTGGAAGTCAGAATTAATTAATTAGGTGTGTGTCCCATTATTTACTGGAAGTCATTCCTTGAATATATTTTAATAAATTTCATGGTATTGCAGAGGTTAAGTAAAATTACTATAATAATAATTTATAAAAGTGAAAGGAATATAATCGTACTTTATTTTTTGTAAACTGCCTGTTGAAAAGAAACTACTTAAGTTTTATTATGCCAGGCTAAATGAAGAGACAGGTTTATGAATATGGTTCTATATAAGCTTATTATAAATAATATATATAATTTGGTTAAAAAAACCCAAGTAAATAACGAATGCTAAACTGCTCCTCTTTTATTCCTGTATATTCTGATCCCTTCATATTGATTTATTGTTTCACAAGCTTTCTTCTATCTATCCTTTTTCTCTCTTTACTTATTCTTATTTTCTATTTTAGTACGGTGTCTTTACCTTTCCTTTTCTTGGCTGTTTTATTCTATCTAATAATATTGTCTCTACTGATAGTTTCTTTATTTCTAAATTTAATTATTTATTCATCTCTTGTCTCACGTTTTCTTTTCTTGATCTCTTTTTCTTAAATGTGCTGAACTCCTATTCACATCGATGGGCCTGTTGTTGCTTGATTTCCTTTCTCCCTCATGTATGGCACTTTCACATCCGTTGTCAGTTTTAAAAGTTTCCTTTTTAACTTGAATTAGTACCTTTCTACTTGGGGGGGGGGGGGGTTCTTTTCTATAATACTTTTCTTATGGATATTTATTTTTTTCTGTACTCTTTTCCTCTTTCACTCTTGTTCCTTTGTCTCTGTTTTTTCTGTATTCTCTTCTTCCTTTCTCTCTTTTTCTTTGTACTCTTTTTCTCTGTACTCTTTTTCTCTGTACTCTTTTTCTTTGTACTCTTTTTCTTTGTACTCTTTTTCTATGTACTCTTTTTCTCTGTACTCTTTTTCTCTGTACTCTTGTTCCTTTGTCTCTGTTTTTTCTGTACTCACTTCTTCCTTTCTCTTTTTCTCTGTACTCTTTTTCTCTGTACTCTTTTTCTCTGTACTCTTTTTCTCTACTCTTTTTTTCTTTGTATTCTTTTTCTCTGTACTCTTTCTCTGTACTCTTTTTCTCTGTACTCTTGTTCCTTTGTCTGTTTTTTCTGTACTCTCTTTTTCTCTGTACTCTTTTTCTCTGTACTCTTTTTCTTTGTACTCTTTCTCTGTACTCTTTTTCTTTTTACTCTTTTTCTCTGTACTCTTTTTCTCTGTACTCTTGTTCTTTGTATTCTTTTTCTCTGTACTCTTTTTCTCTGTACTCTTTTTCTCTACTCTTTTTCTTTGTATTCTTTTTCTCTGTACTCTTTTTCTTTGTACTCTTTTTCTTTGTACTCGTTTTCTTTGTACTCGTTTTCTTTGTACTCGTTTTCTCTGTACTCGTTTTCTTTTTAATCTTTTTCTTTGTACTCTTTTTCACTGTACTCTTTTTCTCTGTACTCTTTTTCTTACTTCCTCATTTTTCTGTATACTCTCTTCTTCCTCTCTCTTTTTTTTCTTCTGCTAAGTGTTGCTCTCCCAGTAGTCTCATCAATTCTCCCCACGCCTCCCACGGAAGGCCATGATCTCATTTCGTCTCTCTCTCTCTCTCTCTCTCTCTCTCTCTCTCTCTCTCTCTCTCGTTACGTCTACAGAATTCCATTATAAATGCACACTATGGATGTACAAACTAGATATCATGGTTTATTATTACAAAGTGATTGTTTTCAAGCCATATGCTACAGTTTCAGGGCCTTTGTATTGTACCTTTAGTACATATGTGCAATGGCTAGGTTGCAATTATGTTTCAATAGGAAAGCAACATTTAGTTTAATTATATAGATATATAATTATGTAAGTTATGTGATTCAGTTCCTGGTCCTTTATAATGCTTTGTAATGTGTCTTAATAGTAATGTGCCTATAATAGTATAACCAATAAAATAAAGTATATAAACACTCATAATATATATAAACACTCATTATATATATATATATATATATATATATATAATCAAACATTCCGCAGTCCTTTACACTTTACATTTATACCCTTTTTTCATTCCACAAAACTCCGACACTTCAAAATTTCCTAACGCATTTATCATATTGTATAACTCTCTCACTTAAAAGGCTAGTGGCTGGGTTTTTTTCTTCTGTTTATTCAGTTATTCATATATTCTTTAGTTTCCTCGCTACACCTCCATCAAGCTTAGAAAAAAAAAAACCCTAGACACCCCCTCAAGATATATTTGTAAATTTTTTCGATAGAAAAGTGACCTCTTAAATTTACAGGCTCTCTATCGCTCGCCATGAAAAAAATAGAAAGGTAAATGGCACGAACGGTCTTAAAATTGACAAGGAAATGGGGCGGTAGGTGTTAAAATCGCCAAACTAATGGGCCGAATGTAATACAATCTCAAAACTAATGGGGCCTAAGCATGGGGGAGAAGGTGGTCCAAAAAGGCAACCCCCTCCCCCTTAACTTCCCTTGCATTCCACATCAACCTACCTACTGTTCATTCATACACCCCTAATTATCATTCCACATCAACCTACCTACTGTTCATTCATACACCCCTAATTATCATTCCACATACCTCAAATCATGCTAAAGTTAATCTCTCTCTAAATTAATTCTCCCTTGTCATACCTTATGGGGAGATATCCACTTGAGGGATTTTTTTCTTGACCCCTTTCTCCCTTATGTTTAGCCCCATTGCTTTTGATATTATAAAATGTTTGCCCCATTAGTTTAGCGATTTTAAGAACTTTCACCCCATATTAAGACCTTTCGTGCCATTTAGGTGTCGATTTCATCCTGGCGAG
>CM064562.1:10638310-10721779 GCA_032716605.1 Paralithodes platypus | reverse complement strand
TACCTTGTCCCGTCTTTGTCCAGCGTTATAGTGAATTCTATAGCTGATCTGTCTTTATTCAATGGGAGAATATTAGGCTACTATGACCCTACATATTAGGCTACTATGACCCTACATATTATGCTTATCATGTATTCATAATTACCAACATACTTTGATATATAATATTCGTCATAGCTGAGCAATCGCGATAGGGACTTGCAATAAGCTGATAGTTGAAATATAATAAATTAATGATTAATAGGGCATGAGGCGAGTTTACTTATCACGATTCTGAAACATTACGTTCTGCCTGATCTTACATTCATTTCAGATCCTAGACTATTACAAGTAAATAAATATATATTTTTGTCTACAGAATGCACTTGCTACACTTCTACAGAATACACTTGTTATTATTTCTACATTCCAGAGCCTTACTTATTATAATCATTATACTTTACCTGATCATACACATAATTCAGAGCTATGCCTATCACGAGTCAGAACGCTTACAACTGATCTAATCCTAAAGAATATTAGTTGTTTTTGTTTCTACATTTATTCCAGAACCTTACCTATTACATATTCTACTTATTGTACTTTACCTGATTATACACATCATTCAGAACATTGCCTATCACGAGTCAGAACGCTTACAACTTATCTAATCCTTCTATTCCATCATTCGGCAATTTTGGTTAGTGTAAGTAAATGAAACGCGGTGGGCGGATACCGTAGATATACTGTATATCATATATATATTTATCTATAATATTTATATCATATCTACTCTATATATATATACCGTATGTATATATATATATATATATATATTTATATATATATATATATATACTGTATATACGTTAAAGGAATAAACGCGTCCTGTATTACTGAAAGGGTTAATTGGAGTGACTGGCTGGAACAGACTGGTAGGCTGAGGCGGAGTCTGACTGGAGGGAAGACCACGAAGAAAACAAATGAACAAGGTGGAGGAGAAAGAAGCAAAAGAGGTAAGACAAGATAGGAGGAGAAAAGAACAGAAACAAATTGATGAAGACACGAAAAAACAACACATGAAGCTGAGGTGGACAGAGTGAGAATGACAAGTTATAGCCGAAAAAAAAAACCAAGAAAAAAAAAAAAAAAAAGGCGAACAGGAAGGGAGGCGGAAGTGGAAGGTGTGAAGAAGTGGGAGGAAGACAAAGAAGAAGGAAACGAAGATGGAGAGGAGAAGAAGGAAGAGGAAAACACGGAAGGAGAAGTAGGAGAGGAGAAGGCAGAGACGGAAAATCGATACGTTGGTGAGAAAGGCGGAAGCAGGTGGAAGAGTAAGGAGGAAGGATGAAGGGACCTGGGGTCGATTAAGGGAGGATGGGCCGTTTTTCTTGGCTTCATGTTTAGTCCCATTGGGTTTGAGATCTTAAGACGTTCGATCCATTAGTTTGGCGATTTTAACACCTATAGCTCAGTTTCATTGTCAATTTTAAAACCTAGCGTGCCATTTAGGTGTCGAATTTTTCCTGGCGAGCGATAGCGGTCTTTGGCCGGGAAATTTTTCTTGAGGGGGATCAAGGGGGTGTTTTTCTAGTTTGAGGGAGGTCTAGCAAGGAAACTGAAAAATACATAAATACATACATAGGGCAATAAGCAAGCACTACCCCTTAAGCTTGATGGAGGTCTAGCAAGGAAACTACACAATAAATTAATAAATTCATTAATAAACCAAAAAAGCGAGGAGTACCCCCTTAACCCTTTCTGTACCAGTGACGTCTGTGGTATTTTATGCTAGCTATATCTGGACGATTTTATGCTAGTTAAAATGGCTGATTGAGATAGTTCAAAGCCTTATAATTACTAGGGATCCTTCGTAATCTGAATATAGTCGATTAGTAGTAGCCAGAATGAAATAAAAAGGATGCCGATGGTACAAAAGGGGTTAACACATTGTCTGTCTTACTTCCTTTTTCCCATTCTCTTCCCTCCTTAAGGGAAGATGGGTCGTTTTTCTAGATCCCCTTCTCCCCAATTAGTTTTGTGATATTAGGATGTTTGCCCCATTAGTTTGTCGATTTTAAGACCTTCCGCCCCATTTTCGTGTCAATATTAAGACCTTTCGTACTGTATATGTGTCGGGTTTTTTCCTGGCGAACGAAATATGTACAAATTAATCTAGAGGGAAATCTAATTCACGTGTTTTTAGTTTGATGGAGGTCTTGGGAGGAAACTAGAAAAATATATATATGAAAAAAAAAAAAAAAATTAACCAAAATGTGAACCATCCCTCCAGTTAGTTTTGAAAATATACTGTAGTAATTTGCAGATTCCAGGACCTGTTTTGCCCCCCCCCCCCCACCCCCTATTTTTGTTGTTGTTAATGTTATGAATTTTTGTCCCATTTACAGTAGGCATCATATTTCCTGGCAAACGATAGTAAGCCTGTAATTTAGGGGGAACCGGTCGTCGCCCATGGCATTATTCTACCCAAAAAATGCAAAATGTTATCTCCAAGGGGGGTTTTGGGGGGGTATTTCTTAAGTTTGGTGGAGTCCTAGAAAACAAAATAAAATCCTCTTTTTTAAATAAGTACCTTCGTCTTTATTCTTTCTCTTCTTCATTTCTCTCTCTCCCTGCTTCCTTCTTTCCATTTTCTCTGTTCCTCTTCGTAATCTTCTTCCTCGTCTTTAATTCCTTAAGGGGGTACTACTCGCTTTTTATGGACCTCCTTCTCCCTCGTGTTTAGCATAATAGTTTTGAGATTGTAATACCTTTCGCCCCATTTCGTTGTCAATTTAATGACCTTTCGTACCATATAGGTGTCGATTTTTTCCTGGCGAGCGAGAACGAGCCTGTAATTTTTAGAGGGGGCGTTTTTTTTTAAGGAGAGGAGAAAGAGGCAAACAATAAGGAAGGCGGAAAAAGAGCATGAGAGAGAAAGTTTTATGGGTGTAGAGATTTATGTGTGTAGCGATAAGACGAGCGATTCAAGTTGGTGAAAAAGTGAGAGATTACAACAGGAGAGAGAGAGAGAGAGAGAGAGAGAGAGAGAGAGAGAGAGAGAGTACAAAGGAGTACAAAGGAGTACAAAGGAGTACAAAGGAAATCAAGCAACAACAATTCTAGTGACCCTTCTAGGCTGCTTGTCCTCCAAAACACTGAGGATCAGTGTTTAGAGTGGTTTAGAGTGGGTAAGGGAACATTGGAAAGGGAACTACTGCCCTGCCACTAACGTGGCAGGACTAGGAGTTTAGTAGGGGACATATGGGTTAGTAACTGAGGGAGGATAAAGTTATTCATTTACAAACGCAGTCAGTCGCGGGTTTGATGCGAGATATTTGTCTAGGCGGAATTTAAATGAATCAACGGTGCTGCAGTCTATAACGTCTCGGGGAAGCCCATTCCACAAGTTGACAACTCGATTGAAGAAGAAATTCTTAGATTCGTGCGAGTTAAAAGATTTACCAATAATTTTGCAACCGTTTCCCCGCGTGTAATTAGATTGGTCGATAGTGAAGTACTTACTACATTCATATTGTCGATGCCTTTGATGATTTTGAACACTTGAATTAAGTCGCCTCTTAATCTGCGCTGGGTTAAAGGAAATAGATTTAATTCTCTAAGACGCTCTTCGTATGGTTTGTTCTTTAGGCTAGGTATCATTTTGGTAACTCGACCTTGAACTCGTTCTAGCTTGTTTATATCTTTTTGGTAATAAGGGCACCAGGATTGAACGCAGTATTCCAGAAGAGGGCGGACTAAGGAATTGTAAAGGGTTAGGATAACTTCTTTGGATTTATGCTCAAATGACCTGCCTATAAAGCCAATTATTTTGTTTGCCTTCTTAACAACTTCTGAACATTGTTGACTCGGTTTTAGGTTACTCGATATTGTTACTCCCAGATCAGTTTCTCTTTTTCCATTCTTAAGCTGAGTGCCATTCATCGAATAGTTTGCTTTCTCATTTAGGTATCCGACATGTAGTACTTTACATTTATCCGCATTGAAACTCATTTGCCAAATTTGGGCCCAACATGACAATTTATCTAGATTGTGTTGCATATCGTCAACTTGTTCTTTTGAGAGAGAGAGAGAGAGAGAGAGAGAGGGGGGGGACGTAGGGAAGAAAAGACGCTAGCCGGATTAAAAATAGTCAAAATAGGCAGAAGGATAGGAGGAAAGATTTGCCGATTGGAGGAGAAACCATGAATAAAGCCAGTGTCACACGAGCGATTTTTCCGGCAATTTTCGATGAACAAGTTTTTTTCTCGTACTATTTTGAGACTCTTTCGCATTGGAATCGGAAACTAGATCGAAGGTAGATTATGTTAGCAGGTTTAATTCTCATGGAACTTATACTTTGAAGCTGCCAGACTACAATTGCTCGTTCCAATGATGGAAAAAGATCTCGTGTGAAAGCGTGAATAAGGACTGTGAAGTGAAGATGAGGTTCCGGGAGACGCCAGGTAGTGATCAGGAAAATGGTCTGGAAGAATTGGAGAACCCGCTCAGAATAGAAGTTTGGGATGGAGGGTGGGAGACTTGACAAAGGAGGCAGAACGAGAGAGACGGAATTATATATATAAGAGAGAGAGAGAGAGAGAGAGAGAGAGAGAGAGAGAGAGAGAGAGAGAGAGAGAGAGAGAGGTGAAGGTTGGATAGTGTGATAAAGAATCCGTGTGGCCTCATTCGGTCAGGTATGGAGGCGACTTAGTTTTATGAAATCTATTGTAATAATATAAAAGCTATTTCCATCATCATTCCTGAAACTAATGACGACTGCCATCTTTAATTTTGGTGCCTCTCCAGTCTAGCTTACATTGTCCCCTGGTTCAGCACGGCACATTTTGTTCCCCACCCTCGAATGTCCATATATACAGTACAAATAACCAGCACAGCTTTAATCTAAGTTATGTTCACGAAAACATAAAAAATACGGCACCCTGCTTGAAGCCTTTGCTGTCAGGTAAAGCAACAACGTCAATTTGCAAGCATTGCATATTTGTTATCTAAAGCTATACATTTTTGTTCACAGTACTAAACCACTTTTTGATAATGAATCATGCTTAAATTATGTGTGTATGTGTGTGTGTTATATGTGTGTGAGAGAGAGAGAGAGAGAGAGACAGAGAGAGAGAGAGAGAGAGAGAGAGAGAGAGAGAGAGAGAAATAGATAGATAAATAGAGATAAGTATAGAAAAACAGATAGATAGACATAGATAGATAGATAGAGAGAGAGAGAGGTAAAGAGGGGGGGGGGGTATCGTCTAGGCTCTATATTCTGATGTCTCGGCTCCTGACGCTGACTCAATTAAACTTGCAGCCAACTCAGTATCGCCTTCCCCTCAAGCACTAGATAAGACAGATTGCTGCCTCGTCCCTCAGAGATATTAACACGGTATTGTTGGTAGCTAGTTAGATAGTTAGGTAGTTAGTTGGTAGCTAGTTAGATAGTTAGGTAGTTAGTTGGTAGCTAGTTAGATAGTTAGTTAGTTGGTTAGCCAGCGTCGAATTTAAGGAACACTCCATTCTTAGCATTAATCCTCCATTACACACCCAATGCAGTTGAATAAATAAATTAAAACATATGATCCTCCCGACACCACACCCAGTTCATAAACATCTAAACCATTACACCACCAACACAGTTAAGGGCTAAGTACACGATCATAATCAATATCCATCTTCGAATTCTGGATATCAATCTAATCATGTACTTAGACCCAACTGCATTAAGGATAGCCTACTGTTTTAGGGAGAGGAAATAACAATCAATGGGGCCAAGATCACTAGAGCCGGCCTTGCTAGACATTAGTTCCTGAACCTATAGAAATTAAGGAACACCCCATTCTTAACATTAATCTTCCATTACAAACCCCAATGCACTTGACTAAACATATTCACTACTTGAGCAGGAACGCCTTTAAATTAACTTCACCTTCCCAAATGGTGGCCATAGTTCACAGTTCATGTTCACCCTTTCGCATACATCGTAAAAGTGCACTACGATATTCTCTTTCGTAAATGATAACCATTCTAATTTCGATAAAATTCTGTATAAACAAAATCGATAATGTCTTACTTTTGCAACTCGGTGTGAGAACTCCACTAGTTGCCAAGAAGAATCATATGAATTTCTTTAAGGATAACGAATGTAAAACAATAAAGATTAGTTCTTGGTCAACTTGAAAAATAGGATGTATCTTCTTATGCCTACCCTTCTTTCCCATCCCGTACCAATGCCCCCCCCCCCCGACCAACGAGCCCACAGCAACAGTAACAGCCACACCAAAATCTCATATATTTGCCGGGCCACAAAAACCCCGGAGCCGCTTCAAGCTGCCCGATCCGGGGAGCTCATCTTTCCTGCCAACTTGGGCGATTTACTCCTGATCCGCCGAGCCCTTACACCATTTTTTTAAGGGGGGTGACTTGCATATTTTTCTCTACTTTTCTCTCTTTCTCTGGCTTGTATCCATTCGGCCCCATTCAGCCTACTGTTTTAACCCCTTCTGTACCGACGACGCCATCTGTATTTTGTTATAGCTATATTTAGACAATTATGTGCAGTTTAAGAAGGATCTATGGTAGTAGAAAGGGTTAAGTGATAGTTCGAAGCCTGTTAATTGCTGGAGGCCCTTTTTTAACTGAATAAAATCGTCTGATAGTAGCCAAAATAGAGTTAAAATGATGGCGCCGGTACAGAAGGGGTTACTACGTTTACCAGGTATCGATTTCTTCATGGCGAGCGGTAGCAAGCCAACACATGTTCTAAAAATGTTTTTGACAGCAGTCTAAATTTGTACATATTTCGATGGTAAAAACTCTCCGGCGAAGCCGAATTTCTCCATACAATGCCCCCCCCCCCCCCCCGTAATTTCGAACTGATTTACTGTTCATTGTTGATTTTGTTGAAGGATTTATTATTAACAAGTATAATGCAGTAAACTCTCTATCTATCACAATATCTGACTGTATAGACTTATCACAAGCTCATTGTTCTCTAAACGACTTCTCACAAGCTTCAAAAGTATGAGTAATATTATTGTATGCAAAATCCCAATGGGTTAGAGCTACACAGGGTCACACAGGTTAGGGTTACACAAAATACACATATGCGCTGCACGCTGTGAGATGGTTAACTCTTATAAGATAATACAAGAATATGATTACGTAATTAATACTAATGACTAATGAAAACTTAAGAATTAGAAACATATTCCAAATTATATGGCATCCTTTACATTATATATTTAAGAATTCTACTGAAGGGAAGAAAGGATTTAGAGGATAAAAGCCGAAAAGTCATAACCAGATTCATAAGTTTTTCAGACCCGGTAAAATGCTCGCCTCTCTCAGATTTAACACACAAGTTAATATGGGGCCTCTATTTTTGGAGAGAGAGAGAGAGAGAGAGAGAGAGAGAGAGAGAGAGAGAGAGAGAGAGAGAGAGAGAGAGAGAGAGAGAGAGAGAGAGAGAGAGAGAGAGAGAGAGAGAGAAGGGGGGGGGGGATGGGAGGAAGGGTGAAAGAGCAAGAAGACCCCTCAAGACTGAAGGTAGGTGTCAGGGTGTGAGGGGAGGAGCCTTGAAGGGACGGTATCATGAGTGCATTACACTTATGACCATTAATGTAAGTGAGCCTAGACGTAAACCCTGTGTGTGTGTGTGTGTGTGAGAGAGAGAGAGAGAGAGAGAGAGAGAGAGAGAGAGAGAGAGAGAGAGAGAGAGAGAGAGAGAGAGAGAGAGAGAGAGAGAGAGAGAGAGAGAGAGAGAGAGAAGCTACGTGTGTGTATATGATATGGGATATAAGAATAAGATGCAAATTAGTAGAAAGCTGGGAGGAGTAAGAAGAGAAACACCGAAACATTTTAAGAAAACAGGAAGAACGATTAGAAACTACAAACTAAGAGATAAACAACAATAAAAAGAAACTGAAGATAAATAAGAGTAGAAATAAGGAGAAAGAGATAAAAACAAAAAACGCAGAATTAGAAGACAGGAACAGGAAAAGAGAAAGATGAGAGATAGAAGAGGAAATTGAATAAAAGAAGAAAGAACTGAAGAAAAGAAAGAACTGAAGAAAAGAAGAAAGAACTGAAGAAAAGAAAGAACTGAAGAAAAGAAGAAAGAACTGAAGAAAAGAAGAAAGAACTGAAGAAAAGAAGAAATAACTGAATAAAAGAAGAGATAATTGAATAAAAGAAGAATAAAATGGGAAGGACAAAAGGAAAACAACGAAAGGAAAAACAGAAGGGAAATAAAAGAGAAGAAATCATACTATAAAAGGAAACAAAAATATAGGAAAGGAGGTTGCCAACTGACCACAAAGGACTGAGCCAAAACAGGTTGAAAAGAACACGACTAAAGTTTGCGCTACACACCAGGTTTCAATTGCTGTTATTATTGTTGTTGCTGGGGTTGTTGTTGTAGTTGGGGTTGAGGCTATTTTTGCTGTTCTTGTTGTGCAAGTTGTTGTTGTTGTTGTACTTGCTGAGATTGTTGATGTTTAGCTAGGTGAAATTGTTTATGCTAATCTTGTCGTTACTACTCCACAGTACAGGCTAGCTATCGCTCGCCAGGAAGAAATCGACACCTAAATGACATGAAAGGTCTTAATATTGACGAAGAGATGGGGTGAACAATCTTAAAATCGCCTAACTAATGGGCCGGACGTCTAAAAATCTAAAAAAACAATGGGGTTAAACAGGAGGGAGAAGGGGGCTAGAAAAACCAGCCCATTTCCCTTGAATAATAAGTTGGTTTATCGCTTCGTATCCGTTTGATCCCGGAAATGAAAGAAGGGATATTATATCGGTTTTACATAAGTCAGTGTTATGAAGCCTTAATATAGCTTTTCTGCTATTCATGTGTATGCATTTCGTGGATTGATCTTACACACACACACACACACACACAATCTCTCTCACACACACACACACACACACACACACAATCTCTCTCTCACACACACACACACACACACACACACACACACACACACAATCTCTCTCTCACACACACACACACACTCTCTCTATCTCTCTCTTTCCATAAATTACTATCGGTCTATTTACAAGTCATATTCTATTTCTCCCAACACCAATATTGTGATGTAGATAAATCAAGAATCTGGTTAAAGGGAAAAATTGTATGAGGGGACGAACGTATAAAAACAGCTCACAAGTCAGGCGATATAACACTCGGGGTTTTATTTGTAGCATGCAACATAGTACTCAATGAACGCACACACTCACACACGCACAAAACACACATTCCAAACACGTAGACAAAACAAAAATAAATAAGACACACAAATGCGCAAATAGAAATGATACACATACAAGGTCATGCCAAACCCCCTATACACATACACGCATATACTGGTACGGTCGCGCTAATAAGTCATGTCCCAGCTGTCCTTACGTTTGGCGCGCTCTGTGCTGTATTAACGTTTGTCAGCTGTTTAATAGGGTGGGTAAGTGTAGAAACATGATTGTATATTTCACTCGAAAAGAAGAAATCATGTGTATATAATGCTTATACCAATTATTGATCAAAACATACTTGCTGCGGAGACATCACTTATTAGCGCGACTGTACATATATGAAATACACATATATACCCACTGACAAATAACGGGGAAATAAAAAACACGACCCACCAGATGTCACCACTATGCTAAAAGGTACGGCTGGGGTTTCTTCTCAGATTGTGAATCCACTCTAAATTCCATTCCTTTCGTAATGCTGAGGTTTGTATCAGGACGACTGGAGGTCGACATTCGTATCCCTCAACCTGCATGGCCACGATAATACTAACAATTTCTAGATTGAGGCAATTTTGTTAAGAAAAAAATATAATTTGCAATTAATTGCTGTCGTCAGCGTTGCCTCATTCGAATGTAAACATGTACACACTTCGTACCTCGGAATGTGTTTAGAAAATAAATAATTATTTCTAGTTTGATCATATATTGATTGTGAGAATCGTTATAGAATGAATTACTGACAGTAAATAAATAAACACATGTCCTATTACATGTCTGTTATGTAAAAAGCCGGACAAACCGCGAGAAACACGCCTTTAGGGCTTTATCTCCTAAATGTCTGTCTTCTTTCCTTTCGTTTTAGTTCCACCACGGGATCCATATACATATTGTAGACACACACATCCATCCATACAAAGATAGGTAGTAGAAAACACACACACATACAGACACACACACACACAAACATATACACACAAGTAAACGTAAACACACACAAGGCATTCATTGCATCAAGGCAGGAATAATTCTGCAGACCCTTACACAAAGCCATTTATTAAAACTCCAGGTTATTACGCGGCCTCGGGATAAAATATAATAAGAACAGAAGAAAAACGAAAAGGTGTCGACTGCTGGCTTTCGTTTCCATTAAGGGGGGATTTCCACTTGAGGGATTTTTTTCTTGACCCCTTTCTTCCTCATGTTTAGCCCCATTGCTTTTGATATTATAAAACGTTTGCCCCATTAGTTTAGCGATTTTAAGAACTTTCACCCCATATTAAGACCTTTCGTGCCATTCAGGTGTCGATTTTATCCTGGCGAGCGATAGCGAGCCTGTAATTTAAGAGGAACCGGCCTTCGGCCGGGACATTTTTCTACCGAAAAATGTACAAATTTATCTTGAAAGGGACTCAAGGGGGTGTAATTTTAAGCTTGATGGAGGTCTAGGGAACAAACTAGATACATCCCCTTAAGTTTTAGTGACCCCTATTCTATGTTATCTATCGTTCTCTTATATCTATCTATCTATCTATCTATCTATCTCTCTCTCTCTCTATATATATATATATATATATATATATATATATATACGGTATATATATATATACAAAAGAATGCGCGGTTTACCTACACCTTAAATTATTTCCACAACTTCCCGCCCCCTCAGAACAAATCCTCGAAATTCTTGGGGAAAATGTCGAAATAAAAGAAAAAAAAGAAAAACAAAATGAAAAACATAAATAAAATATACCACACATGCAAATTAAACCTGAATGGCTGTGGTGGTCGTGGGTGAGAGTGTGTGTGTGTGTGTGGGGTGGCGTGGGGGGGTGGAGGGGTTGCTGGGGACCACTCGGCGTTATGAATGTGAGAGAGAGAGAGAGAGAGAGAGAGAGAGAGAGAGAGAGAGAGAGAGAGAGAGAGAGAGAGAGAGAAGGGGGTGGGGGGGGGGTACATTCAATAGTGTGTATACTGTAGATGTGCAATACCATAAATAACAAAGACTCCGGCCGTACCTGTTATTAAGTTATAGTAATGACGGTGACGTCTATTAGCTAATGGTTATAGCATATCACATTGTAGCTTAAGCCGGTATCACACGAGCGCTTTTTCCCTCAACATTTATGCTCAACACTGGTCTGGCAGCTTATGAGGTCAACATTTAACATATTTCTTTTACCTAACTTTATCTATCATCAGTCTAGTTTCCGATAGCAGGGCAAAAGATTTCAGAAATGTTGCCAGAAATTTTTTGATTATCGAATGTTGACTATAAAACCTCTCGTGTGATACCGGCTTTACTGTTTGGTTTGGTCAGATTTTTCTTCCACAAAATTTCACTCTTCGTTCTGAATGTTTACAAGCAGTCAAGCACTCCCCACAATCTGCATTTTCCCCTAAACCTTAATAATTACCTTACCTCATGTGCACTCAGGTATATATGTATGTATGTATGTATGTAATAATATATAAAATAACAATAACTTAAAGTAATAATAAATCAATTATATTCTGGCACCTTTCGCAGTTTTCCCTTTTTTTTTTTTTTTTTATGGGGGTGGCCGACTCGAGACAGAACGCTCCCCGTTACCTTCCTAAATGTCCTTATCTGTCTTGTTCATGTTGGCTATTATGAAGTAAGTTTATTCAGTATGGGAATTAAGAACATAAGAACATGGGAGTCTGCAAAAAGCCGGTCGGCCCATACAAGGCAGATCCCTGTTATGTATCTAAATATCTCCACGAATCCTTTGACTTATGGTTACCGATCCTTCCTAAAGACCAAAGAGTTGTGTAACGTAGCCGGAGTCAAATTAACCCCTTCAACACCACAACGCCTTTTTTACCTTGGATTCTGGCTATAATAACACGATTGTATGCAGTTTAAGGAGAGATTTCCACTTGAGAGATTTTTTTCTGGACCCCTTTATCTCTCATGTTTAGCCCCATTGTTTTTTTAATTTTAAGACGCTCGCCCCCTTTAGTTTGGCGATTTTAAGAACTTTCGACCCATTTCTGTCATTTTTAAGAACTTTCGTGCCATTTAGGTGTCGATTTTTTCCTGGCGAGCGATAGCGAGCCTGTAATTTGAGAGGAATCGGCCTTTGGGCGAGAAATTTTTCTACCGAAAAATGTATAAATTAATCTTGAAAGGGGGTCTAGGGGGTGTAATTTTAAGCTTGATGGAGTTCTAGGGAAGAAACTAAATACCTCCCCTTAAGAAGAACCTATGTTATTCAGAGGATTTATTGTGATAGTTTTTATCGCTGAGTCCTAGAAATTGATTGTACGGTAAGGAAAATCGTCTAATGATAGCCAGAATATGGTGACATTTAAGGGGAGGTTTTTAGTTTGGTCCCTAGATATCCATCAAGCTTAAGATTACACCCCTTTGAGCCCCTTTCAAGATAAATTTGTAAATTTTTCAGTAGAAAAATGTCCCGGCTGAAAGCCGGTTCCTCTTAAATTACAGGCTCGCTATCGCTCGCCAGGATAAAATCGACACCTAAATGGCACGAAAGGTCTTAAAATTGATAGAAAAGGGTTGAAAGCTCTTAAAATCGTCAAAATAATGGGGCAAACATCTTAAAATTAGAAAAACAATGGGGCTAAACATGAGGGAGAAAGGAATCAATAAAAAAATCCCTCCAGTGGAAATGTCCCCTTAAGTCATAGTGCTGAAGGGGGTTAAATTGAAGAACGGTGGCCTTGTGTTCGATTCCCCTCCCCCCCCCCCCCCGCTCTTCTCCTAACCTCAATTCCTCCCCATTCTCTCTCGCGCCCAAATCCCTCAAATTGCAGCGTTGCCAAACTTTCCTCCGCCATCCCCGTTCGCTCGACCCCCCCCCCCCCTAAAGCGTTCCCGATCCCAATTAATCCGCGTTCTATTGCTGTACGACCAACCTTTTTTTTCCGGATGTAGCAAATCTGGCCTTCGTATTTCATTTGTTTTCTTTCTTTGAGAATAGCTTTAAATGTACCGGTAGATTTTATAATATAGTAATTCTTATAATTTATTCATTGCATTATGTCAGGGTATAATACATTTTTATTTTTTTTTCTGTTTTAGATAATTATGTCTTTTCTTATTTTCAGTTCTGTAGGAGGAGGCTGTAGGCCCCAGCCGAACAAGGCGGTACTTATGGGGAGTGCTACAGGGGTCTGATAAGGACATCTGGAACTCCTGTTTCACCACCTGGCCTCCCTTGCTGATCCTTTCCGGCCTCATTAATATTGAGGACAACCCCAGTTTGCTCTCCAAAACACCTTATACCACAAACACATTACATACTACACTACCTTTTCAAATGTTGTATAAACAATATTGGACAAACGACCTGACTTGGAGTCCCCAGATGGAGGGGTGGTGGTGGTGGTGGGGGGGGGGGGGGGTGAGGACCAGAAATGCCCCCAGTGGTTTGGCCCCTGATGCCTACCCGTCCAAATGCTCTGGACTGCTATCTTCCACTCTTACTATCAATTTATGCAACATTGGAGGCCTTTCTTCTAACTTCCACTCTGTTGACCACATCCTCTCCTCCACCAATCCTTATCTTCTCCTTCTTACCAAATCCAGTTGTCTGAGACTACTGACAGCCTACATTATTTTACGACGTTCGTTCCGTTAGTTTGCCGATTTTGAGACCTTTCGCCCCATTGCTTTGTCATTATTTAGACCTTTCGTGCTATTTAGGTGTCGATTTTTTCCTGGCGAGCGATAGCCAGCTTGTGATTTTAGAAGGAACCGGCTTTCGGACGGGACATTTTTCTACCAAAGATTGTACAAATTTATCTTGGGGGTGCCTTTTTAAGTTGTTTATTTGATGACAATTAAGCTTGATTGAGGTCTAGAGAGAAAAATAATAATAATAATAATAATAATAATAATAATAATAATAATAATAATATTAAACAAATGAATAACCCATCAGTGTTAAGCTGACTGGACACATCCGTTTGGCTCAGCTTACTTAGTGAGGGGCTTAGCGTAATCCGGATTGATGGAGTCATAGTTCTAGCGTTTTGGTAGTTTCGCAGTGTTTTTTCTCTCGTTCCATGAATATGTCTGGACTGGAATGTGTAGGCAGACAAAACAATGTCCTTAGCTTAGCTTTTTAACCCTTTGAGTACCAGCGACCTGTGTAATATTATATGCTTGCTATATTCAGACGACATTATGCAGCTTAAGAATGACCTGTAGTAGTTAAAAGGTTTGGTTGAGAATATTTGAAGCCTTATTATTGCTAGAGGGCCTTCCTAAGCTGAATAATATCGTCTGATAGTTGCCAGAATACGATGAAAAACACGTCACTGGTATTATACGGGTAGGACTTCTTGCTACATCATCATTTATATTTAGGTAATGGATGCCGTATATTTTAGGTAATGGATGCCGTATATTTAGGTAATGGATGCCGTATATTTAGGTAATGGATGCCGTATATTTTAGGTAATGGATGCCGTATATTTAGGTAATGGATGCCGTATATTTAGGTAATGTGAATGCCGTGTAATATATGTGAATGCCGTGTAATCGTAAGCCACACTAAAACTATGACTACTTGAGACACAGAAACCACTTACAAACACTTAAAACCCAACTTTGTAATATAAGTTTACTACTACTACTTCTACTACTACTACTGATAATAATAATGATAATAATAATGATAATACGAATATAAATGAATGATAAATAATAATAATACCAATACTAATAGAGATAATATACAGTATTTACCCATAAACCCAAAATAGCCTCAGCGGTAGGGTCTCTGTTTACTGAAGGGAAGAGGAAACCCAAGCAAACAAAACAGTGAGGACAGATTGAATACATGTTAAAACAGAGGGGGGACTGAACAACACCTATGTACACACACACACACACACACATACACGTGCAGAAAAAGAAGGACCCAACTAGATTTGTCCACACACACACACACAGAGGACAACCTAGACTTGTACACACACACACACACGCACACAAAGACGAGGGAACTACACACACACACACACACACACACACACACACACACACACACACACACACACACACACACAAAGAGAAAGGACGAGTGAGAAAAATTGTGTGAATGAGAAAGAGTGAGAAACTGGGACAAGGACTGGATAGATTGGGTGATAGATGGCTGAGCGAAAGATAAGGAGAGCTGAATAAATATAGATGTTTGCGAATATTATTATGGATAAAAGTTAGTTATGTGGATTAAGGGGACGATATTCATATACCTTGATGAACGTGGAGATATACTGTATATAGGTAACGTATTTAGATTAACGTATTAGGAGGGGGGAAATAGGGGGGGAGGGAGGAAGGGGGAGAGGGAAGAGGAGGGGGGAGGGGTACATTTACTCGTATATTGCTTACCAACACAATCATTTAAATACCACTTCCATAGTTAACCCCTTCTGTACCGGGGACGTCTTTTCATTTTGTTCAAGCTATATTTATACGAGTTTGTGCAGTTTAAGAAGGATCTGGGGTATTATGAAGGATCTGGGGTATTATGAAGGATCTGGGGTATTATGAAGGATCTGGGGTATTATGAAGGATCTGTGGTATTATGAAGGATCTGGGGTATTATGAAGGATCTGGGGTATTATGAAGGGTTAAGTGAGACAGTTCGAAGCCTGTTAATTGATGGAGGCCCTTTTGAACTGGAAAACTCGTCTAACAGTAGCCAGAATATAGTTAAAAACACGTCACAGGTAAAGAAGGGGTTAAATTCCCATGGCATATATACAGTATATTTCCATTCAGAGCATTCAGAGTTGTTGCATATTTTCCTATTCAAGTTATTCATGGAGAGTTCGGATTTCATTTCGGTGTGTACATATGGGCTTTATCACCAACGATAGGGAGAATTCCGCTAATTTCTTACAGTACACTCCATGTTGTAAACCGAGGTCTAGAGACTCAAAAGTGGCCATACGTTACAGACTTACAACTTAGGAGTAGCATGCTGTTAACAATTTAATTAGTTATCGATGGTTTGAAAAAACTATAGATGTTCGTATGTTTCTGGACCCAATTAGGAGGTAATTTGAATACAATCTGTGCATGGTCATTTTGGTGGAGATCTAGGAAGGAAACGACAAAAATAATATAAACATGAATATATTGATTATACAAATACGTCCCCTTAATAAATCATATGTACTATCCCTTTGTTGGTTTATCCAATTCCCAGCCATACAACAGATTTCCCTACTGGATATTTGACCATTGGGAGGTGAAAATGATATACGGTAGCTAGCTAGCGGCGATGGTTGGGTATGATTGGCTACTAAATATTCAGTGGCCTAGTGAACAATTGTGGGAATCTATTGTCTGTTCTCTCTCTCTCTCTCTCTCTCTCTCTCTCTCTCTCTCTCTCTCTCTTGTATGGATTATCTGAGTGAAAGAAGGGATTGGCAACTACATCCCGGACAGTTGGATGGCTATAAAGATAAACGTTGCATATAAACAGTGAAGGATTATACTCTAAGCTCCTACATTAATTATTCGTTTATTCAGTTAGATATGTAAGCTGGTGATTTATATACGATTGCAACGTAAAATATATGCATTACACAGTTGAAGATTCAGAAACATATGCATGTACTACGATATATATATATATATATATACATATATATATATATATATATATATATATATATATATATATATATAAATATAATAATGAATTAATAAATGTACATAGGCGGCCTATATACACACACACACACACACATATATATATATATATATATATATATATATATATATATATATATATATATATATATATATATATATATATATATATATATATATATATATATATATATTCATTAAGGCATACAAGGTTCAAGGAAATTGCTATTTCAACATTAATGAGTTTTTATTTAATTTCTCAATTTGTCTAACTAATTTTCGTTGATTTTCGGTGATATTCTGAGTAGTTGGCCTATATTGAACGACGTTTCGGAGATAGCAGTCTCCATCTTCAGGTTGTAAGAGGTAATTATTTGACTTGGGGGTTCTTAGGATAGGGGTCAGCTTGACCTGGGAAGGGGGAGGGGGCGGGGCTACACCTGTCAGGTTGACCTGGGAAGGGCGAGGGGCTACACCTGGGGTGGCAGATCCTGGTTGGTTAGGGGTGGCCTAAATGATCTCAGTTGATAGTTGTGGGAAGGGGGAGGTTGCTGGTTGGCTGGTAATACAGGGGTTGCAGAGGGCGTCGGGCTACTGTAGAGGAGACGTTTTGCACTCGGGAGGGCCTGGAAGTCTTCGATCTGTGTGTTTAAGGTGTGGTGGAGCATTTGTATGTATATAGCCTCAAGGAAAGCTAGGCGTCTGGGGTCGTTTTCTTGGTCTAGTATGGTGGTGTGTTTGTCTAGGTCTTGTCGAGTGAGGGCATTGTGGAAGGGGGCTTCGTAGTGCGTTAAAGGCAACAAGGTTTTCTCTGCCCAATTGGAAATGGTAGTTAGATCAGAAGATAGGTGTTAAATGGCTTCATTACATTTGTGTTTGAAGGATTGCTGGCTGGGGCGTTCAGGAAAACTAATTGAGTTGTGTAAGGTAGAGTCGTTTGCATATGAATGGATGGGACTGGAGGTACAGTTGAGAAGATTATTTATGAAAATTAGAAAGATAATAGGAGATAGGACAGAGCCCTGAGGAACACCGGAGTTGATAGGATTAGGAAGTGAGCGGTGGCAGTCCACAACCGCAGCTATGGAACGGCCGGAAAGGAAATTAGAGACAAAGGCAGAGATGGAGGGATAAAAACCGAAGGAGGATAGTTTAGAAATTAAAAATTTATGCCAGACTCTATCGAAGGCTTTCGATATGTCTAGTGCAATAGAAAAGGACCTCTTTGAGTTCCAGAAGTATATTATATGTTAACTAAAATCGTCTAATGGTAACCAGAATGTGATGAAACCTACATCATCGTGCTAAAAGGATTAGACATTGTGGAAGTGAATCATTACTATTGACTCCGACTGTAGGTGGATTATACCGGCTATAGTGCCAGAGGGACTTTAGGAATTGTGCCGCAACAGGTATTTAAATTTTTATTTATCTATCTATCTATTGCCGAAGGGGTGGCCACGAACGAAACGCCCCCATGCACTTCTGTCCCCAGTCAGTCGACGTCCCTCCTCCCATCTAGCACCGCTTTCACGCATATACTTCTTAACTCCATCCTTCCACCTCTCACTCGGTCCACCTCTCCCTCTCTGTCCTTCCACCTCACTCTCACACACTCTTTTAGTAATTATCTCGCTTCCCATACGTTCCACATGGCCGAACCTTCTCAAGGTGTTTCTTTTCACATCTTTCAGCACATCTACATCCACACCACACCTCTCTCGTACTTCCTAATTCGTCTGTCTATCCCTCCATGTAAATCCGCACGAACTTCTCAAGTAACTTATGTTGAAATAGTGCTAGAGATAGATAGATCGTCAAACAGATAGATGAGTAGATAGTATGACAGCGCTCGATGTAGACAGATACCGGTTAATAGATAGAGGTGGCGAAACATGTACGAATATATTCATACTCACACATGCGTATAAATATCGCCGTGGCCCCATCTTCGATATCACTGTTATCTGCTATATCTCGCCATTGTTCTCGCTCTCACCTTTGTCCTCGACCTCGCATTTGTACGACAAGGTTATCAACGTGTTTTCGATTTTGTATGTGTGTGTGTGTGTGTGTGTGTGTGTGAGTGTGTGTGTGTGTGTGTGTGTGTGTATGTGTGTGTGTGTGTGTATGGAGGGGAGGCTAGGGTATTATGTAGGTGGTGTATGTTATGTCTGGTATTCTTTTCCTAAGCTTGGCAATCCAACATCCCCCCCCCCCCCCCCGACCCCTGTTATGTTGCTGGTCTGATCCGGACTATCAACACACAATGGGTATCGGCTCCAGCAGACGAGGGGTTCAATCCCTGACACACGTTTAGCCAGCACGAACACTGTTGATGGAGAGAGAGAGAGAGTGTGTGTGTGTGTGTGTGTGAGAGAGAGAGAGAGAGAGAGAGAGAGAGAGAGAGAGAGAGAGAGAGAGAGAAGAGGAGAGGGGAGAGCGGGGAAGTGCCTTGTTGATAAATAAAAATGTTCAAGTAGCGGCCAAAGGAAAAATTAAAGGGCGAAGAAGAAATGGAGCAGAGAGAGAGAGAGAGAGAGAGAGAGAGAGAGAGAGAGAGAGAGAGAGAGAGAGAGAGAGAGAGAAAGAGAAAGCGGGGAAGGCCAACCGGAACTGCCTTGTTTGCAAATACAAATGTTGAAGTAGCGGCCAAAGAAAATATTTAAGGGAGAAGAAAAAAATGGAGCAGAGATAGAGAGAGAGAGAGAGAGAGAGAGAGAGAGAGAGAGAGAGAGAGAGAGAGAATACTTGCAGCCATCCACAGTCAGCATTTCTGCTGATGTATGCAATATGTCCAGCTCAGAACCCATGCATACCAACACAGGACTTACGGGTTTTGATTAGGGTAAAACAATTTTTTTTTTTTTTTGCAGACTTAAGGAAAGTTTGAACAGTAGAATACACTCGATGTAATGTCATTCAATGATATTAATAGGTGGTCCATTCCAAAATGTTATCTTTCAACTAAAATAAAAAAAATCGCCTCATGAGAGTGAAAAGGTCATTGAATTACATTACATCGAGTGTATGCTACTTTTCAAACTTAAGTCTGAAAAAAAAAAAAAAAAAAAAAAAAAAAAAAAAAAAAAAAATCCAAATTGTATCCTAATCAAAACTCGCGAGCCCTGTGTTGGTATGCATTGGTTCTGTGCTGGACATATTGCATACATCACACATCAGGCATAAAGGTTGAATGTGGATGGCTGCAAGTATTCTCTCTCTCTCTCTCTCTCTCTCTCTCTCTCTCTCTCTCTCTCTCTCTCTCTCTCTCTCTCTCTCTCTCTCTCTCTCTCTCTCGATCTCTCTCTCTCTCTCTCTCTCCCATCTCCTCTCATCTCTCTCTCTCTCTCTCTCTCTCTCTCTCTCTCTCTCTCTCTCTCTCTCTCTCTCTCTCTCTCTCTCTCTCTCTCTCTCTCTCTCTAGCATTCAGGACAAATATAGAACGATTGGAAAGAGTACAAGCTAGGACTACAAAGCTTATTCCATCGATTAGAAGGCTGGACTATGAGGACCGGTTGAGTGCTCTTGATCTCTTTCCGTCGGATACACGCAAACTACGAGTTCAGTTCATTGAAGTTTTTAAAATACCTAATGGGTTTGACAATGTGGATTATAGCAAAATGTTAAGCCTCAATATGAATACAACACGCAACCATGGCTGGAAATTATAATTGAAAAGGTTCAGCACTAGTATTTATGGAAATCTTTTCACATAAACTACCTGTTCTACCTGGAACAAACTTCCCTCAGAAGTTGTAAACATTTCTTCATAGCAGCAGCTCAAGAAGAGAGTAGATAGTATTTTGCACACTCTGTAATGGGTGTAGTGCACTAAGCAGTCTCTCTCCTTCCACTTCGAATATCTCCCCGGAATGGACTGCAAGGTTTCTGAAATTCTAACTATTCCATATAATTCCTTGTAACTGAATCACTCTCTCTCTCTCTCTCTCTCTCTCTCTCTCTCTCTCTCTCTCTCTCTCTCTCTCTCTCTCTGTTTGTGGATATGTAACCGAGTAAACTGAAGGATATAAATACTCTCTATTTTGACTAGAAATGAATATCGTATCCTCATCTCATCTTGCGTGGCCAACCGGCAAAGAACTGTTGGTTTAATCAAGACTCTTCTGGGGTCCGACATTACACATTACCGAGGCAGAGTGGGTGAGGGGAAATGTGGCGTTACTGTATCTCTGGTTGGGGTTGTAGGAGGAGAGTGGGTGAGTGGAGAGTGGGTGAGGGGAAATGTGGCGTTACTGTATCTCTGTTTTTTTTTTTTTTTTTTTTTTTTTTTTTCTGTATTCCAACTTACTCCCTCTCGGGCATAGGCTGAGAGCCTGGACATTCACAGCTGTACAATCAGCAGTGAAGCCCGTGAGGTCTTGTTCCAGTCTAGGGAGTGAGACATTTGAAGCACGTAGAGTACAACGAGCACCTGCCATCTTGCCTTCACATGAGGCACGGTGCTCACTCATGGCCCGAAGTGACCCCATCTCTGAAGCCACCTCGTTCCACTGCTTCACTGTCTCATCCCCTACACTCGGACTCTCACTCTTACACACACACACAACGCCACCTGTTGAGCAGATAACTCACCAAGCATTGCACCCCATGGGAATACTCATACAGTGCTATTTAATCAGGGAACAATGAGGGTATTTTATTAGCGTTTCGGTGGGCTTTGTGGTAATGCACTGATACTAGGTACAGCACAAATTCCATCCATTGGGGTTGTAGGAGGAGAGTGGGTGAGTGGAGAGTGGGTGAGTGGAAATGTGGCGTTACTGTATCTCTGGTTGTAGGAGGAGAGTGGGTGAGTGGAGAGTGGGTGAGTGGAGAGTGGGTGAGGGGAAATGTGGCGTTACTGTATCTCTGGTTGTGGCAATAGGAGGAGAGTGGAGAGTGGGTGAGTGGCAGAGTGGGTGAGGGGAAATGTGGCGTTACTGTACCTCTGGTTGGGGTTGTAGGAGGAGAGTGGGTGAGTGGAGAGTGGGTGAGGGGAAATGTGGCGTTACTGTATCTCTGGTTGTGGCAATAGGAGGAGAGTGGGTGAGTGGAGAGTGGGTGAGTGGCAGAGTGGGTGAGGGGAAATGTGGCGTTACTGTATCTCTGGTTGTGGCTGTAGGGGGCAGAGTGGGTGAGGGGTAGAGTGGGTGAGTGGCAGAGTGGGCGAGGGGAAATGTGGCGTTACTGTATATCTGGTTGTGGCTGTAGGGGGCAGAGGGGGTGAGTGTAGATGTGGCATTACTGTATCTTTGGTTGTGGTATGGGGAGAGTGGGAGAGTGAGGGGTAGAGTGGGTGAGTGGATATAATTATAGCGTTACTGTATCTCTGGTTGTGGTTGTAGGAGGAAAGTGGGTGAGGGGAAATGTGGGAGGTAGAGACGATGGAGGTAGGGAGGTAGTGAGGATGGAGGGAGAGCGGATGGAGGTAGGGATGGAGAGAGGAGGGAGGGAGAGAGGATGGAGGTAGGGAGGTAGAGAGGAGTGAGGTAGGGAGGGAGGGAGGATGGAGGTAGAGAGGAAATTATGGGCCATGAAAGTAGGACGTTATGCGTGTGATAACCCCCATATGAAGGTTAGGTGAATTATCCTCTCTCCAAGGTAGAGCGATAGGCATGGAGGGAGGGAGGTATGGAGAGAGACAGGGGGAGATGGAGATAGGGAGGGAGGATGAGTAAAAGGAGATAACTTGAGAAAAGGATAATTATGGAATGAGAAACGAAATCATAATAAACCCTTTTTCGTTTACATTACTTGATATTGTGGGACCGGTATTCTCTATGCCCAAATATTTCATATAGCTTAGGAAGACCTCTAGCAATCAAAGGAGCAAAATCGGTCTTAAATAACCCGTTTACTCTCACAGATTCCTTCATGATATCGTCTAATAACAGCCAAAATATAATGAGATAATACGTCCTGGTTATCTGAAGGGGTTGACTGTTTCTGTCTTTACACCTTAAGGGGAGGTATTTACTTTGTTCCCTTGACCTCCATCAAGCTTAAAATTACACCCCCTTGAGTCCCTTTCAAGATAAATTTGTACATTTTTCGGTAGAAAAATGTCCCGGCCGAAGGCCGGTTCCTCTTAAATTACAGGCTCGCTATCGCTCGCCAGGATAACATTGACACCGGAATTGCACGAAAGGTCTTAATATGAGGTGAAAGTTCTTAAAATTGCTAAACTAATGGGGGCAAACGTTTTATAATATCAAAAGCAATGGGGCTAAACATGAGGGAGAAAGGGGTCAAGAAAAAAATCCCTCAAGTGAATATCTCCCCTTAACCCCCTGAGGGTCGCTGATTTGTTTTTGTTTTCTGGCTAGTATTTAACGATTTTATTCAGATTAGGAAGGGTATATGGAAGTCAGAGGGTCGATTGAGATAGTCTTAACCCTTTAAATACCCACAGATCCTTCCTAAGTTGCATACAATCGTCTAATGATAGCCACAAATACACTGCTAAAACGCGTCATAGCTCCAAGGGGTTAATTGACAACCAATAGACGCTAATAAAGGGCGTACCGAGCAAGTTCACATTATAACAGTATGGTTCAAGGTCTACAGAATAAGTAACACCCCGTTCTTAACATTCATCATCATTTACAAACCCCAATGTACTTGAATAAACTAATGAAAGCATATGGTCCTCCTGGGATTCGAACTCGGGACACCACACCCAGAACATAAGCACCTAAACCATTACACCACCAACACAGAATAACATGAGCTGACTTTCTGAACTAACTGTAGAGGGGCAAAGTTTTATCCTCCTCTTGCAATACCAATTTGTTCGAGCTGGGAAAAATATAGCAGTCTTTGTATGAGCTGGCTGGCTCTCTCTCTCTCTCTCTCTCTCTCTCTCTCTCTCTCTCTCTCTCTCTCTCTCTCTCACACACACACACACACACATGCACGAGTAAACAAAGGTAATCTGTAAGGAACAAAGAAAGCTCCGGATGACTGCAGCTGTTGAAAGGAACTAATTTAAAACAAATACATCTACATCGGTGAACTTAATTATAACCTCTCTCACAACAGATCCAGAGATGGTATGCATACATTATTATATATTATATATTTTTTTCACCAACCAACTTCACTTCTAAACTCAATTAATGAAATCAACAAATACATGTGGCACTCCAAGGACTCGAACCTAGGATACTCACACCGAAATTCCGCGCATTTATGCATTACGAGCCGGTACAACCGTGGCCATGAATACCTGAATACCATCTAATGATAAACAAAGGATAACGAGCAATAGCTAGTATTATAAAGCGTATATTTTAATGTCTGCTAATGAGCTACTACTCAATAGGCAACGTTGTTAATGTTGTCTTAATATTCATGCATTGTTACATCGTAATGGCAGAGCAAAATTATTATAATCAATTATTACCAAAGTGCCAATCAAGCGTTACATTAAGAGTAGGAAACACGAGAGATATTCACGAAATATAGTTTATTTAAAAAGGTATGAAACGTATAGAAACAACAATACAAAGACTAAAGACAAGCATACGAGTATGCAACAATATTTTGACTGGATAGAGGACCTCGACATCACTGGTGGTATTTTGGCTGGGCAGGGAGGCCTTGGCGTTACTGGCGTTATCTTGGCCGGGCAGAGGGCCTCAACGTCACTGTTAGTATCTCAGCGGGACTGGGGGGTCCAAGCGTCACTGAGTGGGTTGGTAGCATTGCCGTTTGAGTCAGAAGGGCTTTAGAGGTCGGCAATTATATCTGGTGGTCCTTCTAATGTTGGTCCAGCTCCTGGTAATAGTCATCTGTCTCCTCCAGGACGTTGCCAGTTATAAGGCGTTTCAGTTCTTCAAACTCGGGACACTGAAAAGCCAGGACCAAGTCCAGTGGGGGCTGCAAGAGAAAAAGTCTTGTCAAAAGCTCATCTTTAGAATTAGTGTTGTTAGCCCTATTATCTTTACATTTCTCTTCTTTGTCTCTATAATTACCAATGCCGTCCACTAGTCTAGTTTCAGTAGCTGTGGTCCTTTGGAGTTGGGAAGGAGAAGCTGATCTCATAGGGAGTGTCAGGTCTGAGCTAAGAAGGAGTCTCAGATGTTCTGCTCTCCTTTGTATTTTACTGTGTGGGTCTAAGGTGGGAAGGAACGGGGGGGGGGGGGGGGAGGAGTAGTGGAAGGTAAAAGTTGGACAAGATGGAGGAAATACGAGAGTAATACTTAGTGGGCAGACCACCTTGCTGTGTAGTTTTGTTTATGATTGTATTTTGTGTTCTGAGGCAAGTGGTTTTATTTGTAGCTAGCCTTTGTTTTCAATCGAGTGATTTTTTGTTCTTAGTTTCTTCCCTAGACCTTCATCAAGCATAAAAACATACTCCCAAGATCCGCGTTCGAGATAAATAAGTGCAATTTTTCGGCCAAATAATGTCCTGACAGAAGGCTAGAAGGACATCGGAATCGTAGTATTGATGAGAGAAATATTACCCCTTTGATGCCAATTGAGCCTTCCAAATCTACTTCAAATCGGACAATAACGTAAAAACAAGTTAAATGGCGCCCTAGTTCCTTAAAGCTATGATTGAATAACTTAATATATATACTTTATCAAACGCCTTAATCTATAAATAAGATCATAAGATAATTAGGATTATACCAAAGCCTACAATAATCCCCTCCCCCCAAATCATAATCCCCCAGACCTCCCTTCCAAGATAATGAATGAATCCCAGGGAGTGGTGTTGATATGGCTGGGAGTCACGCTATCTTCACCTTAGTATAGGGAGTTTGGGACGATTACGGTTACAATAGCGGCCATGTTGGATACTCTGAACTGAAGAGAGAGAGAGAGAGAGAGAGAGAGAGTACAAAGGAATACAAAGGAAAACAAGCAACAATTAATAGGTCATGAGACCCCTCGAGGTTACTTGTCCTCCAAAACATTGCTGTTCCAAGTGTTGCAACAGTATTTCGGAGAGAATGTGGGAAATATGTGAGAAGGAAGTGCTGCCCTGTGGCTTAGTTCAATGGCAGGGGAAATTATATTAAGATCTATTAGGTTATTGAACAAACACTACTAAAGAAAATATTTATGCAATTACAAATGCAGTCAACCTTGGGTTCAGGGCAAGGTGCTTGTCTGTCTGTCTGTCTGTCTGTCTGGCTGTCTCTCTCTCTCTCTCTCTCTCTCTCTCTCTCTCTCTCTCTCTCTCTCTCTCTCTCTCTCTCTCTCTCTCTCTCTCTCTCTCTGTACGTGTGTGAGGGTGCGTGGCTGTGTACGTGTTTATGTGTGTCTGGGTCGGCGACATACATAACAATGGGGCGAGGAGCTACAAGTTGTGGGATCATGGAGAGAGAGAGAGACGTGTCTGGCAGTGGTCCAAGCTTGGAGCTGGACGCAGGGTAACGGATCTGTTGGACTGCTTATAACCCCTCTTTCCATGGTGAGGACTCTATAGGCGACACAATGGTTGACTCTTGAAACATTAACTTCTTATATAGTGGTGTCGTCCTCTTTCCACTTCTGTCTCATCCCCGTTCCACCTGTCTGTCTATCCCACATGTATTTTAGAAGCTGCAGGAGAAAGAAATGTGGAACAGATTGCGCAAGAAAACAATCGTGTAAATCTGTCCTTCGTTACCGGATCTGAAGGAGGTTACTGCAAAGGTGCTATACTAATAATTCTATATATATATATATACAATGCAATACCATATCACATTATAGGGTAACTATTGAGTACCACCCCGCTTCTCGACACCTCGGCATGGCAGAGTGGATAGCACCGCCGATTGCAGACCGAATGTTTTTGAGTTCAAGTCTTCGCCAAGCAGCCGGTTTTTTTTCCAAGGTTATCTTAGTGTTCCTGCAATTCTACAACATCCTGGCTTTACCGACACATTTTAAAAATACGCCCTTCATTGTCTCAACTCGCAGTATAGAAAATGTCCGTCTATAATCGAAGAAACTGTTAAGACGATTGTAGTATAATTTCTCTGGCACCATCTGTTTAACCCCTTCATTACCGGTGACATTTTTTCATTATATTCTAGCAACTATTAGACGATTTTATACAGTTTAGAAAAGGGCCTCCAGCAATTAACAGGCTTCGAACTACCTTACTTAACCGTGTTTACTATCACAGATCCTTCTTAAGCTTAACAAAATAGTCTAAATATAGCTAGAATAAAATTATAAAGACGTTGCCGGTACAGAAGGGGTTAAAATGTCTATGTGAAAGGTGCTGCCATCTAGTGTGCCAAAAACAGAATTAAACAACCAAGATCTCGAAAGCTTCAGTCGATAATCTCGGCGCCTCGTAAGAGTTACAAACTTTTGGAAATCCTAGAGTCCCGAAGTTGGAGGGAAAAAACTCCTCATCCCCCAAGAGGCAGGTAATGAGTTTGGTCCAGGTTATGCACTGTAAAATTCCTGTATTAAGGGGAGGTAGACCGTTTTACTGGACCCCCCTTCTCCCTAATGTTTAGCCCCACTAGTTTTAAGATTATAAGACGTTCGGCCCATTAGTTTGGCGATTTTAACACCTTTCGCCCCATTTCGTTGTTAATTTTAAGACCTTTCGTGCCATTTAGGTGTCGATTATTTCCTGGCGAGCGATAGCGAGCCTGCAATTTTAAGAGGAACCGGCCTTCGGCCGGGAAATTTTTCTACCGAAAAATATATAAATTTATCTTGAAGGGGGGTCTAGGGGGTGTTTTTCTACGCTTGGTGAAGGTCTAGGGAGGAAACTAAAACAATTACATGAATAAATGAATTAATAGACAAAACAAACGGTGTTCCTCCCCTTAACCCTTCTGTACCGGGTGACGTCTTTTTCATTATATTCTAGCTGTGTTGAGACGATTTTGTGCAGTTTAAGAAGGATCTGTGGTAGTGAAAAGGGTTAAGTGAGATAGTTCGAAGCCTGTTAATTGCTGGAGGTCCTTTTAAAGCTGGATAACATCACTTAATAGTAGCCAGAATACAGCTAAAAGGACGGCATTGGTACTGAAAGGGTTAATACTGAAAATTATAATATAACTTATACATAACCAGTGTGCAATAATTATTATGCATATAATTTTGAATATTTTTCTCGGGCATTTCGAACATTTTATTTTTTATTTTTCAGTGTCATGAATGCTTGAATGGAGAAATATACCCACCCATCCATCCATCTATCCATCCATCCATCCATCCATCCATATACTCAGGCCCAATCCCCACATTTATGATGCACATTATATAATGATGTCTTCTGTACTGAATCTCAAATTAGTGAATCTATAGATGGGCTCAAAATTAACCCTCTCAAGATACAATACGCATTTCTTTTTCCTCTTTTCTGGCTATTATTAGACGATTTAATTCAGATTAGGGAGGGTACATGGAAGTCAAGAGGGTTAATTGAGAGAATCCTTGCCCTGATAATTCCCACAGATCCTTCCTAAGCTGTAGAAAATCGTCTAATAATAGCCAGATTAAACTGTCACAACGCGTCATGATCCTCAAAGGGTTCTGGTTAACAGGCATCGAGCTATCTCAATTAACCCTTTTTAATACTACCACAAATTTGTCTTAAACTACACAAATTCGTCTAAAATAAGCTAGGATAAGATCAAACTAAATGTCTCTGGTACAGAAAGGGTTAAAAATGACTGCCATTCCGAGTTGCCGTGCTAAATTACTGCCATTCCGAGTTGCCGTGCTAAATTACTGCCATTCCGAGTTGCCGTGCTAAATTACTGCCATTCCGAGTTGCCGTGCTAAATTACTGCCATTCCGAGTTGAACTAAAAAATATATTGAATTTAGCACAAATTCAATATATTTTTTAGTTTCTCGAGTCATCTTGAAATTATTAGTATTTGTTTTATACTTTAAGGGGGGGTGACCTGCTTTTTAAATTTTTCTCCTTTGCTCTCTTTCTCTGGATTGTATCCATTCGCTCCATTCAGCCAACTATTTTAAGACGTTTATCCCCATCTAGGTGTCGATTTCTTCCTGGCGAGCGATAGCGAGCCAGCATTATATGAAGAAATCCGGCTTCGCCGGAGACATTTTCTACCGAAAAATTTACAAATTTAGCCTGCTGTCAAAAACATTTTTAAAATATGCTGGCTCGCTACCGCTCACCAGTAAAAAAATGACACCTAGATGGGGATAAAAGTCTTAAAACAGTAGGCTGAATGGGGCCAAATGGATACAAGCCAGAGAAAGATAGAAAAGGACAGAACAAAAACAGGTCACCCCCCTTAAGTGCCTTGCTAAAGATGCTAAATATATGTGTACAATAATTTGTTTTGCTGGATTTCCATGGCATATTGATTTGGGATCCATCTTAACAACGTTGTGGAAGTCAGTGGATGTAGAGTTCATATTTGTTACATATAAGATATTAACTAATGTTACTAAGTATACACTATGGGTATGAGACGAAGGACTACATAAATATTTGTTAATAATTGTATGAAGCATGAACTATGGATAAGAAGAATTTGCATAGTTTTGTATTGTAAATTATATTTCTGTTCGTTCTCTCTCTCTCTCTCTCTCTCTCTCTCTCTCTCTCTCTCTCTCTCTCTCTCTCTCTCTCTCTCTCTCTCTCTTCTTCTTCTTCTTCATGTAAGATTTTCTAAAAGCATCCTGTTGACTAGCTCCCCATCCACTCTAATCCTGCTTTTCGATCTGCCCTCTTCCTTCCTGTCCCTTTCACTGGCTCTGGCTCTCTCTCTCTCTCTCTCTCTCTCACACACACACACACACACACACACACACACACACACACACACACACACACACATCTGTTTTACTGTCCTTGACTAGATATAGCAACTACGATTATAGATTAAAGGGCCCCAGATTGCCAAGTAAGGACTGTGTGGTCCGTGTGTGCATATGTAACTCTATGTAGCTACCTCACTATCGTTCATTACTGGAGAAAGAAGTGTGACACGCCTCATAGTTCGGGAATCGATAGGACGGAGTTGGCTATCACACACACACACACACACACACACACACACACACACACACACACACACACACACACACACACACACACACACACATACTGTACGTTCACGAGGGCTTACAATACCCCAAGTCGAATGGTAAAATTCATCTCTACACAAATAGACCTATATATACAGTAGTACAGAGGCGCTAACAAGTCATGTCTCAGCAGTCATTACGTATGGCTCTCTCTGTACTGTATTAATGTCTGTCAGATGTTGAATAGGGTGGTTAAGTGAAGGAACATGTTTATATAATGTCACTCGAAGCGAATACATTTAGTTTTAGAAATTGCCGATACCAATTATTGATCGAAATATACTTGGTGCCGAGACATCACTGTACAGAGGCCTTCATTATTATAGGAGACCCGTGTTATACTGTATCTTCCTCTCTTAGTTTAACCCGTGCAGTACCGGTGACGTCCTTTTCATTATATATTGGCAACTATTAGATGATTTTATTCAGTTAAGGAAGGACCTCTATCAATTCCAAGGCCAGGGACTATCTCACTGAATCCTTTGAGCTACCACAGATCCTTCCGAAGATGAATAAAATCTTATAATAGTGTCCAGCATATGATGAAAAGGACGTCACAGGTGGTTAACCCCTTCAGCACCATGACGCCTTTTTACCTTCGATTCTGTGCAGTTTAAGAAGGACCTGTGTTACTAAGAGTGTTTATTGAGATACATTTTATCCACTTGAAACGTATAGGTAGATTACAAACTAAAGAAAATCGACTAATGGTAACCAGAATATGATTAAAAGGACTGAAAGGGTTAAGATAATAGTTTACTCCTCGACACACTTAAGGGGGTATACTCGCTTTTTTTGGACCCCCTTCTCCCTCATGTTTAGCATATTAGTTTTGAAGTTTTAAGACGTTCGTTCCGTTAGTTTGGCGATTTTGAGACCTTTCGCCTCATTTTGTTGTCAATATTAAAGCCTTTCGTGCCCTTTAGGTGTTGATTTTTTCCAGGCGAGCGATAGCTAGCCTCTATTTCTAGAAGGAACCGGCCTTAGGCCGGGAAAATTTTATACCGAAAAATTTACACATATATCTTGAAAGGGGTATTTTTCTAAGCTTGATGGAGGTCTAGCGAGCAAACTCAAAAGTAAATAAATATATAAATATATAGACCAAAAATCAAGCACTACCCCCTTAAATAATGCTTGATTAAACATATACTTCCAAGACACCACCAAGGAGAGGCATTGACTGCGGAAGAATCGGGAGAGAGGCTGAATATTGGAAGCCAGACCAACCCCCTCCAGTGTAAGAAATATCCCAACTTTGAGGGGGTGGGGGGGGGGGGGGGTGGAAGTTGGGTAAGTAGGATACGAGGGGTGGGAAGAGGGGCGTGTGTGAGAGAGAGAGAGAGAGAGAGAGAGAGAGAGAGAGAGAGAGAGAGAGAGAGAGAGAGAGAGAGAGAGAGAGAGTACAAAGCAGCACACAGGTACAACATAATCTTTCACAGGTGAGGGGAAATTGTGAGATGAAAGGGCAAAGGTTTAGTATGGCAATAGTAACTTCAATACCGTATTCTTGAACACAAGGTTGATTGGCACTACAGAAACTATTAAGGGGATGTATTTAGTTTCTTCCCTAGACCTCCATGAAGCTTAAAATTACACCCCCTAGACCCTCTTTCAAGATAAATTTGTACATTTTTCGGTAGAAAATTCGGTGTCAAATTACAGGCTCGCTATCGCTCGCCAGGAAAAAATCGACACCTAAATGGCACGAAAGTTCTTAAAATTGACAGAAATGGGTCGAAAGTTCTTAAAATCGCCAAACTAAAGGGGGCGAGCGTCTTAAAATCTCAAAAGCAATGGGGCTAGACATGAAGGAGAAAGAGGTCAAGAAAAAAGTCCCTCAAGTGGATATCTCCCCTTAAGCACGTTTTGTTTAAACATATTAGTTTTATCTGCATGCACCTATTTCGAAAAAAAAAAAAAAAAAAAAAAAAAAAAAAAAAAAAAATAGGGTGAGGAGTAGAATTTGTTAGTAGGGAATAACTCATATTACTTAGATATGTGACTCAGAAGATGTTTGCATGTATTGTGACTCCGATAATACTCTCGGTAAACTAGACCACACACGGGTACATGAAAAAAAAACATTGGTCTTGTTTACTTTGATAATAGGTGTTTCCTAAAATTGGTGAACATCAATGCGGATAGGAAGAAGGGATATCAACGAATGGTAAGATAAAAAGGTTTGTATGACAGTCTGCTGTATACACCATTAACTAATAGATCATTTATAAATCAAATATATTAGTCTGGAGAGAGATATAAAAAATACAAGGAAACATATTGTCGTGTTCCGAGTAATTCAATAAACTGCCGATGAAACTCAGCCTACGCAAAATAATTGAGATTTATGGTTAGGGAAAATGGTCCTTCCATGTTTGTCAGAGAGATGAAGTAAGTAAGTAAGTAAGTAAGTAAGTAAGTAAGTAAGTAAGTAAGTAAGTAAGTAAGTAAGTAAGTAAGTAAGTGAGTGAGTGAGTGAGTGAGTGAGTGAGTGAGTGAGTGAGTAAGTAAGTAAGTAAGTAAGTAAGTAAGTAAGTAAGTAAGTAAGTAAGTAAGTAAGTAAGTAAGTAAGTAAGTAAGTAAGTGAGTGAGTGAGTGAGTGAGTGAGTATGTGTGAGTGTGTGTGTGTGTGTGTGTGTGTGTGTGTGTGTGTGTGTATTGATAGAATGGGATGGTCACCTTCTAACTGTAGCCTACACTAGCATAAAGTGAACGTCATGTTATGTATGATTATTTATTGCAGGTGCTTGTAAGCTTAAGGGGAGATTTCCACTTGAGGGATTTTTTTCTTGACTCCTTTCTCCCTCATGTTTAGCCCCATTGTTTTGTTCTAATCTTAAGACGTTTCCCTCATTATTATTACGATTTTAAGAACTTTCAACCCATTTCTGTCAATGTTAAGACCTTTCGTGCCATTTAGGTGTCGATTTTATCCTGGCGAGCGATAGCGAGCCTGTAATTTAAGAGGAACCGGCTTTCAGCCGGGACACAAATTTATCTTGAAAGGGGCTCAAGGGGGTGTAATCTTAAGCTTGAAGGATATCTAGGGGACAAACTAAAAACCTCCCCTTAACAGTACCTCTCTCTCTCTCTCTCTTATCTCTCTTATCTCTCTTATCTCTCTTATCTCTCTCTCTCCCTCTCTCTCTCTCTCTCTCTCTCTCTCTCTCTCTCAGCGCCACATAAAGAAGGTTTCATACTAGTGTTTGTGCTGGTAGTAATAATATACACTCCAAACTGAGCTCAAACACAAGGGGACTAGGCTATCAAACACACACACACACACACACACACACGCGTACGCAAGCACCAACACAGATACACACATACATACACACACACATATATATACTGTATATATGTATTCACACACACATGGGCTATATTGCAAACTTTGATGCTTATATATATACACACACACACACACACACACGATATATGAGTGTGTATTTTACTTGTGTGCGATTCCGTATTAAGGGGACGTTATTTTATTTATGTATATATGTTTTATTATTACCGGTATATATACAGTATATATATATATATATATATATATATATATACAGGTATATATATATATTTTTTTTTTTTTTTTTTTTTTTTTTTTTGGCTCCATAAAGACCAATCAAGCTTAATTAAAAACTTCCCAATGACCCCTTTGAGATAGATTTGTACATTTTTCGGAAGAAAAATGTCCCTAAATGGCACGAAAGGTCTTAATATTGACAAAGCAATGAGCGAAAGTCTTACAATGTGAAAACTAATGTGGTGCTAAACATGAAGGAGAAGGGGGTTCTGGAGAATACAAATACTTCCCCTTAAGGTCTGTGTGTTAACCCTTTCAGTAGTCGATGATGCGTTTCTTCATTATATTCCAGTTGTATATGATTGTATGCAGCTTAGGATGGATCTCTAGGAATCAAGGGACTACAAACTATCTCAATTAACCCTCTAACACCCACAGTACGTTTCTAAGCTTAGTACAATCGTCTAATAATAGCCAAAATATATAGAAACATCGCGTTATCATGATCTGAAATGGTTAACCCTTTGAGTACCAGCGACGTGTGTTCTATATCATTCTAGCTATATTTAGACGATATTATGCAGCTTAGGAAGGATCTGCGGTAGCTAAAAGGGGTGGTTGAGATAGGTTGAAGCCTTATTATTGCTGGCGGTCCTTCCTAAGCTGAATAAAATCGTCTAATAGTTGCCAATATATGATGAAAAGGACGACCCTGGTACTTAATGGGTTAATAGAGTGTTTTGGTCACACGCATAATTAAGCTTATGTGTAATGGCCGCGTGTGCGTGGCCGTGTGTGCGTGGCCGTGTGTGAGTGGCCGTGTGTGAGTGGTGTTGATGGAGGTGTGAAGGGCCGCATTACCAGCTTGGGGTTTGAGAACTTGCATGAGTAATTGAGGCGTCCGCATGCATTACTAAGTGGAAAAATAAAATAAAAAATAATATATATATATATATATATATATATATATATATATATATATATATATATATATACTGGTACTATATATTTTATACTATATAAATATTATGTAATGGAGAGCAAGACAGACTAAAGAAATATCCCTCCAATGCCTTAGGGTAGAGAGAGAAAAGCCTAAACCTAAGCCTACATACTATATAATCCCCTTACCACCACAGCACAAATATTGGGTCCACAACAAAACCCTCTTGTCCTGGGGCAGCTTTTTTCTGGCAGTTATTTTAGGATTAGGTTTTAAAACATTATCTCATATATTGAATAATGTTCCATACCATACACTGTTTATTAAAGCAACATAAGTACCTACATTTGTACAATCTAAATACCTGACCAAAACATAAATATATACTGTTTGACTATTTGCATTTTCCTTTGTTTTCATTGTGTTGTAAATACACACAATATGATCGCATGCAATAAAGTGCCCCTCCACATATGGAGTTTTATTTTGTTGCATTGTCAACCTTTCGAAGTGTATATTCAGAGTTTTAGGGATAGGCTACTCTGAAGTACAGTGTATGAGAATAAGCAATTATATTATATACCACATGTTGGTAACTGTTGAGTATTTGATATTGTACTGAGGTACTGAACGTGAAATGTGGACGCGTAACTAGTGCTTTAGCAATAGCCCTTCTCATTTTTGAGGGTTCACTATGGTGTTGTTGTTTAATTGCTATTGAGGGATAAGATTACGTGTGCTATTTGTAAGTACTCTCTATATAAATTTACCCCCTATACAACCTCCCCCCCCCCCTCCAGATCTCCCGTCATGCTAAATTGGTTCAATACATGTTTTCCTTACTTTACAGTCTCGCTATCGCTCGACCAGAACAAATCGACAACTGAAGGGGAAACTGGTATTGAGCCAACAGGTGGGGACAAAATAAGGGTGGTAAAAAAAATAATCATATATTCCTTAATTTGCAAAATCAATATGATAATAACCTTGCAATACAAAAATAAATATATAAAAAAAAAAACTTAACGTTACCCCAAACATTAACAGTGAGTGTGTGTGCTAGGGTGTGTTTGTGTATGTGTCTGTGCGTGTGTGTTTGATTGCATATGTATGTGTGTGTGCATGTTTACTGCATGTGTTTGTGTGAGTATATACTTAGATTAAGACATGTCAAGATGAAAGGGAGTTCCGTCGTGACTGAAGTGAATCTTAATGAGTAACTCTGAAATGTGGTTTGAAAGGAGATGCGTCGTGGAATTATGCTGGCTTTCAAAACTTTTCATTTATCTTTTTTTACAGTTATATGATCAAGAAATTTTTAAAACAAATCAACATAGGAAGTATCTAGTTAAGGGGAGATTTCCACTTGAGGGATTTTTTTCTGGACCCCTTTCTCCCTCATGTTTAGCCCCATTGCTTTTGAGATTTTAAGACCTTCGCCCTAGTAGTTTGGACATTTTGCCCCATTTCTGTCAATTTTAAGACCTTTCGTGCCATTAAGGTGTCAATTTTTTCCTGGCGAGCGATAGCGAGCCTGTAATTTAAGAGCAACCGGCCTCCGGCCGGGACATTTTTCTACCGAAAAATGTACAAATTTATCTTGAAAGGGGGTCTAGGGGGTGTAATTTTAAGCCTGATGAAAAAGTAGGGAACAAACTAAATACCTCCCCTTAAGCTGTATTTAATTATTATTATGTCATGGCAGATCATCTTTTCGATTAGTTATAAATTCAAGTCGGTATGGTATAGTAAATATTTTACGACAAGCAGTATTCTAGATTAGGTATTAAATCTGTAAAGGGACTTAATGAGTAATTATGAGATGTGGTTTGAGCGTGAAATGATGTTGGCTTTGAGATGGAGTAAGGAGGGTTGGGACTTTCAAGGTTAAAGGATTATGTAACGTATAATCAAGGTTAAAGGATTATGTGCCGTATAATCAAGGTTAAAGGATTATGTACCGTATAATCATAATAATCTTGGAGTAAGTAAGAGTATGTTAGTTATTATGTTCTCTCCACTAACCAACTTTACTCCTAAACTCGATTAATGAAATTAACAAATACATGTGGCAGTCCGGGGATTCGAACCCAGGATGCTCACACCGAAAAATCAATACACTTACGCATTGCACCACGAAGACAGTTAAAGAATGCTGCACAAGCCTAAAGAATGCTGCACAAGCCTAAAGAATGCTGCACAAGCCTATTATCAGATTTGGTAAAACATGATAACTAAGTCATGATTCGAGCCTTGTAATGACTAGGCCAGCACTACATACAATCAACCACAATCCCCAAAAGTCACAAGCAGGATCATCATTATTTTTGTCTATATAACTGTGAATACATAATTATTTTTGTCTATATAACTGTGAATAGAAGCAGTCAAACTACAATAATATAGCGTGGGTCAAAATAGTATTGTGCTGTAAGACCTAAAGGAGGATAAAATATTAGGAAGGTGAGCCAAATATTACAGCTGACCTCGGGCTAAGTCCAGGTCAAGAGGTCAACACAGTGACACATGATTCCTCTGGGGACTATGAGGTAGAGACAAGAAGAAAAAAATTAAGAAGAAGAAGAAGAAGAAGAAAACTAGAAAATAAAAAGAAGCAGAAGCAGAAGCAGAAACAGAAGAAGAATAAGGGATCTGCCGGGTGTGCGCCAATCGACGCTCTGTAGACCCCCGTAATCTTGTGTTGATCTCTGACCGTTTTGGTGAGGTCGGTCCTCATGGTATTAGTGAACTGGACCTATAATTAAGCATTATAATTAGGGTTGAGTGTGAGAGGGATCTGCCTTGTGTGGGCCAATTGGCTTTCTGCAGACTCCCATTTTCTTATGTAAGAAGGCTAAATGAAAAGTGGATGGAAGTGAGAGAGATGGAAGAGAGAGAAGTAGAGGTTGAATGGCAACAGTTTAAGGAAGGAGTGAAAGCAAGTGCAGAGGTAGTATGCGGCAAAAGGAAAGTAGGAGGCAGAGGTATCAGGAAGGGAAGCGAGTGGTGGAATGATACGGTGAGAAAGGCAGTTGAGGAGAAGAGACAGTGTTTTGAGAGGGTTTTGAGAGGGTTTTACAGGATGGTAGTGTTGAGGTATGGGAGTGGTACAAGGAGAAAAGGAGAGAGGCAAAACGGAAAATTAGAGAAGCGAAAAAAGATGCAAACGAAAGGTGGGGCCAAAGGCTGAGTGAGAATTTTGAAGAACGAAAGAAGATGTTCTGGAAGGAGGTAAATAAAGTAAGGAAAGGAGGACAAAAGAGGGAAGAGTCAGTGAAAGATGAAAATGGAGAATTACTAGTGGAACCAGTTGAAGTGAGGAAAAGATATGCCGAGTATTTTGAATCTTTGTTAAATACAAGAGATGGAAGAGAAGCAGTGATTGAAGCAGAGGTGGATGGAGATAGGTTACCCAGGCCACCCAGGTGGCAGGGAATGAATGAAAGGATTGAGGAAAATGAGGTGAAAGAAGCAGTGAAACAAATGAGAGCGGGAAAAGCAGAAGGTTTGGATGGTATTGTTGTGGAGTGTATAAAGAAGGGTGGAGATGTGATAATAGATTGGTTGGTGAGACTTTTCAATGTGTGCTTTGCTGTGTCAATGGTACCAATAGACTGGAAGAGTGGATGTATTGTGCCGTTGTACAAGGGGAAGGGAGATCGGCAGGAGTGTTCAAGTTATAGAGGTATTAGTTTATTGTCAGTGGTTGGAAAGCTGTATGGCAGGGTGTTGATAGAGAGGATAATAAAGTGTACGGAAGTTGCAATAGGAGAAGAACAGTGCGGTTTTAGGAGGGGAAGAGGGTGCGTGGATCAGATGTTTGCAGTAAGACAGTTATGCGAGAAGTATTTAGAGAAGCATAAGGATATATTTTGGGCTTTTATGGACTTGGAAAAAGCGTATGATCATGTGGACCGTGAAGCAATGTGGAAGGTGTTAAGGATTTATGAAATAGGAGGAAATTTGTTAGAAGCAGTTAAGAGTTTTTATGAAGGGAGCAGAGCATGTGTGAGAGTAGGAAATGGTGAGTTGAGTGAATGGTTTGAGGTAAAGGTAGGTTTGCGACAGGGTTGTGTAATGTCACCATGGCTGTTTAATATGTTTATGGATGGTGTGGTGAGGGAGGTGAAAAGGAGAACTATGGGAAGAGGATTGGGTTTAGTAGGAAAGAATGGTAGAGATTGGGAGTTGAATCAGTTGCTGTTCGCTGATGACACAGCATTGGTGGCGGATTCTGATGAGAAACTGCAGCGGGTAGTCAAAGAGTTTGGTGTGGTTTGTGGAAGGAGGAAACTGAAGGTGAACGTCAATAAAAGTAAAGTAATGGTGTGTAATAGGGGAGAGCATAGGGTGAATCTAGATGTGAGGCTGGATGGGGAAATATTGGAACAAGTAGAGTGTTTTAAATATCTAGGAGGAACAATAAGCAGGAGTGGAGGTATGGAAGTGGAGGTAAAACAGAGAGTGTGTGAAGGAAGGAAGGTTTTCGGAGCAATGGGAAGTATGTGGAAGACGAGAAATCTCGGAGTGAAAGTAAAAAGTGCACTGTATCAAGGAATTGTTGTGCCAACAGTGATGTATGGGGCTGAGACATGGGCTCTGAAGAAAAAGGAGAAAAGAGGGCTGGATGTGATGGAGATGAGCTGCTTGAGGAGTATGTGTGGAGTTACTCGTAGAGACAGATTGAGGAATGAAGAGATACGTAGGAGAGTGGGGCAGCAGGAACATTTGTCAGCCAGAGTGGACAGAAGGGTGCTGAGCTGGTATGGTCATGTTGAACGAATGGGAGATGAAAGGCTTACAAAGAGAATATGTGAGTCAGGTACAAGGGGAGATAGAAGGACAGGAAGACCCCCATTGAGATGGAGAGACTGTGTAAGAAAGGCTTTGGATGATAGAGGAATGACTATAGATCAGGCAGGGGAAGTGGTGGTGGACAGGAGTGAATGGAGAATGCTTGTGAATAGTTGAGTGAACACGTGGTCATTTGGAGTAAGGGTTCGGGCGCAAGTTGGACTAGATAATAGTCCATCAGGCGCCTGGCCCGGGGAGACGATTAATATGAAGGGTGTGCCTGGAAGTGTGGTGGGAGGGCTTGTGGCTTTGGCTCCGCTGCATGTCTGCCTGCCGAGATCGGAACCTCTCCGGGTGGTCAGGGGCCGGGGGAGTGCTGGAGCGACCTTGGTAACCCTGGTCTCTGGGTCTTCTCCTGGGTGACCTGGATGTGTGAGAGTTTGTGTTTTTTTATCTGTGTTTATTTTTTGTTTTATGTTGTTTTTGTGTTTTCCCTGTTCTTGCTCTGTCTTGAGTCGGCTACCCCCAAAATGGGGATTGGGCCTGAGCATATAGATAGATAGATAGATAGATAGATAGATAGATAGAAGAAGGAGAAAATTATGAATAACAGGATGAAAAACATGCCGAACATGTAAAAAGCAAAAACAGAAAAATTATAAGGAAGAAGAAGAATATACAATAAATGAAGTTGAGAAATATATAGAAGGGGACGTAGAGGAAGAAAAAAACTGGAAGAAGGAAATTACACCAGGACAAGAGGTCAACACAATGAGACCCGTGACCTCAGGGGACAGCGTCAAGCAGGCGTGAAATGAAGAAGACGAGGAAGACGAAAAAGGAGAAGAAGAAGAAGAGGAAGACGAAGGGGGAGAAGAAGAAGAAGAGGAAGACGAAGGGGGAGAAGAAGAAGACGAGGAAGACGAAGGAGGAGAAGAAGACGAGGAAGACGAAGGAGGAGAAGAAGATGAGGAAGACGAAGGAGGAGAAGAAGGAAGAAGACGAAGGAGAAGAAGAAGACGAGGAAGACGAAGGAGAAGAAGAAAACGAAGGAGGCGAAGAAGACGAGGAAGACGAAGAGGAGAAGAAGATGAGGAAGACGAAGGAGGAGAAGAAGAAAACGAGGAAGACAAAGGAGGAGAAGAAGGAGACGACGAGGAAGACGAAGGAGATGAAGGAAGAGAAGACGACGAGGAAGACGAATGAGGAGAAGATGAGGAAGACAAAGGAGGAGAAGAAGAAGACGAGGAAGACAAAGGAGGATAAGAAGAAGAATACGATGGCGATGAAGGAAGACGAAGACGATGAAGATGAAAAAGACGAAGACGAAGAGACGGCAATGAAGACGAAACAGATGTAACATATTAAAGGCACAAGAAGAAAATGACAATGAAGATGAAGCAAATCGGAGAGAGGAGAAGAGAAAAAAGAGAAGTGGAAATGAAGTGAAGTGGATATTTAAGAAAGTTACAAAGAAAAGTAAAAATAATAAAATAAGGATAAAAGAACAGAAAAATAGATGAGGAGAAAAGTGTCATGAAGAGAAAGGAAAACAAGATAAAAGAGAAGTAGAAGAGAGAAGTGAGATGAAGAAAAAGGGATCAGAGAGAAAGAGAAGTAAAGGAGAGAAGAGAAGTGACATGAAGAGAGAGAAAAGAAGAGCCCGAGAAGTAGACGAGAGAGGAGAATTGACATGAAGAGAAACAGGCACAAGAGAAGTAGCAGTAGAAGGGAGAAGATAAGTGAAATGAGGAGAAACAGGGACAAAAGAAAGAGAATTAGAAGAGAGAAGTGAAGTGACATTAATAAAAGAGGGAACAAGAGAAAGAGAAGTAAAAGAGAGAAGAGAAGTGACATGAAGAGCAACGGGAACAAGAGAAAGAGAAGTAGAAGAAAAGAGGAGTGATACGAAGAGAAAAGGGACCACGAGAAAGAGAAGTAGAGGAGAGAGGAGAGAAGTAGAGGAGAGAAGGGAAGTGACACGAAGAGAAAAGGGAGCAAGAGAAAAAGAAGTGAAGGAGAGAAGGGGAGTGAAAGAAGCGAAAAGTATACAAGAGACGATGAGTGGAGAGGAGTGGAAGAGGATGGGAGAGGCAGGGTAGGGTCTCTCTCAAGTGGAATGCCTCAGGGAAATAAACACAACAGATATTATAGCCGGAGTCACACGAGCCCTTTTTCGAGCAATATTTACGGGCAATTATGGTCTGGAAGCTTACAAAATTACACTTTATCAAAATTCAGCCGACTAACACAATCTACCTTCATTCCAGTTGCTGATACCGGTGCGAAAAAGTCCCGAAATTATACGAGAACAAACTTGCTCATGGAAAATTGACGGAAAAAGCGCTCGTGTGACAGCGGCTTAAAGGCAGTGTCACACTAGCGCATTTTCCGGGAATTTTCGGTAAGTAAATGTTTGTCTCGTATTATTTCGAGGCTCTTGGAATCGGAAACTAGATCGAAGGTAGATTATGTTAAGTAGTTTGATTATTATGGAACTCTTATTTTCAAGCTACCAGATTACAATTGCCCGTAAAAATTGATGTAAATATCGCTCGTATGATACCGCCTTAAGGGGAGGTATTTAGTTTGTTCCCTAGACCTCCATCAAGCTTAAAATTACACCCCCTTGAGTCCCTTTCAAGATAAATTTGTACATTTTTCGGTAGAAAAATTTCCCGGCCGAAGGCCGGTTCCTCTTAAATTACAGGCTCGCTATCGCTCGCCAGGATAAAATCGACACCTGAATTGCACGAAAGGTCTTAATTAATATGGGTGAAAGTTCTTAAAATCGCTAAACTAATGGGGCAAACGTTTTATAATATCAAAAGCAATGGGGCTAAACATGAGGGAGAAAGGGGTCAAGAAAAAAATCCCTCAAGTGGAGATCCCCCCTTAAGGGGGTAGTGCTTGTTTTTTGGTCTATATATTTATTTATTAATATATTTTTGAGTTTCCGCACTAGACCTCCATCAAGCTTGGAAAAAACAACCCCTAGACCCCCTTTCAAATAAATGTCCTAGCCAAAGGCCGGCACCTTCTGAAATTAGAGGCTCGCTATCGCTAAACAGGACTAAATCGACACCTAAAGAGCACGAACAGTCTTAATATTGACAACAAAATAAGGCGAAAGGTCTCAAAATCGCCAAACTAGTATACTTAACACGAGGGAGAAGGGGGTCCATCAAAAGCGAGTACTACCCCCTTAACCACCATTACGCAATTTTCATCGTGTTCTGGTTACCATTAGACGATTTTCTTCCGTTTGTAATCTACCTCCACGACTGAAGTGGGTAAATACGATCTCCATAAACCCTCTCATTAAGGGGAGATTTCCACTCGAGGGATTCTTCGCTGGACTCCTTTCTCCCTCATGTTTAGCCCCATTGCTTTTTAGATTTTAAGACGCTCGCCCCCTTTACTTTGGCGATTTTAAGAACTTTCGCCCCATTTCTGTCAATTTTAAGAACTTTCGTGCCATTTAGGTGTCGATTTTTTCCTGGCGAGCGATAGCGAGCCTGTAATTTGAGAGGAACCGGCCTTTGGCCGGGACATTTTTCTACCGAAAAATGTACAAATTTATCTTGAAAGGGGGTCTAGGGGGTGTAATTTTAAGCTTGATGGAGTTCTAGGGAAGACACTAAATACCTCCCCTTAACACAAGTCCTTCTTAAGCTGCATAAAACCGTCTAATGTTATCCAGAACCAAAGGTAAAAAGACGGTCTGGTGCTGAAGGGGTTAAAAGGGACTGGGGCCATGTCAGGGAGGGAGGGAGGGTGGAGGGACTAGGGCCATGTCAGGGAGGGTGGAGGGACTGGGGCCATGTCAGGGAGGGAGGGAGGGTGGAGGGACTGGGGCCATGTCAGGGAGGGGGGAGGGAAGGGGGCCATGCGAGGGAGGGAGGGAGGGTGGAGGGAATGGGGCCATGTCAGGGAGGGAGGGAGGCTGGAGGGAATGGGGCCATGTCAGGGAGGGAGGGAGGGAGGGTGGAGGGAATGGGGCCATGTCAGGGAGGGAGGGAGGGTGGAGGGATATTTTCAGGCACTGCAGGGGGGTCTAGAGGTGAGCTTGAATAATTTAGACTCGTCCTTTCGCTTTGATTGAATATTTCAGTCATATAAAGGTTTTCTTTCAGTCTAACCACTGCCAGACCATTGTATTAAGGGGGGATGGGTGCATTTATTTGCTTGTTTATTTATCTTTATATATATATATATATATATATATATATATATATATATATATATATATACAGTATATATATATATATATATATATATATATATTATATATATATATATATATATATATATATATATATATATATATATATATATATTATTATTATTTATTTTTTTAGTTTCCCCCCTAGACCTCCATCAAGCTATAAAAATATCCCGGCCGAAGGCCGGTTCCTCTTAAAATTATAGGCTCGCTGTAGCTCGCCAGGAAAACATTGACACCTAAATGGCACGAAAGATCTTAAAATCGACAAACTAATGGGGCGAACGTCTTAAAATGTCAAAACTAATTGGGCTAAATATGAGGGAGAAGGGGGGGGGGGGGGGGCAGAAAAAATAACCATCACCCCTTAACCCTCTCTGTACCGGCGACGTCTTTTATATTTTACTCTAGCTATAATTAGACGACTTCGTGCATTTTAATAAGGATCTGTGGTAATAAAAAGGGTTACGTGAGAGATCTCGAAGCCTGTCAGTCGCTGGAGACCCCTTTTAAGCTAAATAAAATCGTCTAATAGTAGCCCCAAAAAGTTAAAAGGACGACACCGGTATTGAAAGGGTTAACCTACGCAAATAACCACTATACGTAGCGCCAGCGAACTTGACAATTATCTTGACCCCTTAAGGGGAGGCAGACCGTTTTTTCTGGACCCCTTTCTCCCTAATGTTTAGCCCCACTAGTTTTTGAGATTATAAGACGTTCGGCCCAATAGTTTGGCGATTTTAACACCTTTCCCCCCATTTCGTTGTCAATTTTAAGACCTTTCGTGCCATTTAGGTGTCGATCATTTCCTGGCGAGCGATAGCGAGCCTGCAATTTTAAGAGGACCCGGCCTTCGGCCGGGAAATTTTTCTACCGAATAATATACAAATTTATCTTGAAGGGGGGTCTAGGGGGTGTTTTTCTAAGCTTGATGGAGGTCTAGGGAGGAAACTAACAAATATATGAATACATTAATTAATAGACCAAACAAACGGTCAGTCTCCCCTTAACTTCTTATAACTTGAAATGAATGAAAGCAATCGGGTTGACGTTTCTATCGTTTGGGAAGAGTCCACCAGGAACTAGGTGTGGATATTTACAGCCCGTTTGCTCTAGGCCCTTTTGAGTTACAGAGAGGTCAGCGGTCAAGATTATTGTCAAGTTCGTTGGCGCCACCTATAGACATTCAAGGATTCACAAATATTTCTTCCGTTTTCAATTAATTGATTATGTTTAGGTTTTATTACAGTTCCCAACCAGACTATTGTCTTAAATTGGTTTAATTCCTCTCTTTCTGTAAACGATTTATCTCAGATTTATTCGATCTGTCTCAAGATGATTTTATTCAGCTTAATAATAACGTGTAGTCGTTAGAGTTATCATATTTTCCCCATCTTCCTCAGCTATTAATATATATATATATATATATATATATATATATATATATATATATATATACTGTGTATATATGGGAAATTACAATGTTCACTACAGCCATTTCACTGACAATCTGATGAAAAAGACTACATGTTTTCTCTCCTTAATGACCTAGTGCAGTCAGTCCAGCACCCGAATCTTTTCCTGACCGCCTTGAAGATCGGTCCAACACTCTTTACTTATTTCTAACCTCTTATCATTCTACTTAAGCTGTAAACCTTTTCTCTCTGTTGGGCTCCTCTGATCACAGCTTTATCTCTGTTTGCTGTCCTATCTCTCCAGTACGGCCGTCCGATCCTCCCAGCCGGTGGTACTTGTGGCACTTCAGCGCTACCGACTGGGAGGCTCTTCAGCAGTACTTCTTTGCTTTCCCATGGAGAGAGAGAGAGAGAGAGAGAGAGAGAGAGAGAGAGAGAGAGATTTACATATATACACTGACCACACAGACCTTACGATCCAGCGAGGAGCGGGGTGGTCAGGACTTAATTCTAATAGATAGCTAACCCGAGAGTAAGGGACAGTGGAAGGAAAGGATAGTAAAGAGAGAAAGAGAAAGAAAGAGAGAGAGAGATAACATGGCTCTCACAACCATAACTTCCCACAAAGGGTGTCATAAAAAGTCTTGCAGCCCTCCTTGTTGTCCCCCCCCCCTCCCTCTCTCCCTCTCTCTCTCTCTCTCTCTCTCAAACTATTATTAACAAGGTGACTAAATCCTGACACTCTAAAACTTAATACGAACTTAGGCAGGCGCTTTCACACTTCAAATTTCAAGTTTTCTCTCTCTCTCTCTCTCTCTCTCCTGTTTTTTCTCTTACCCTAGTTATTGGCTATGGAGTATGCTGTTCAATTCTGGTCTCCAGCACTCAGGAAAAATCTAGAGCGACTGGACAGAGTACAAGCGAGGGCTACAAAGCTTATTCCATCGCTTAGAAGACTGAGCTACGAGGACCGGTTGAGAGTTCTTGATCTCTTTTCGTTAGAGAAATGCAGACTACGAGGTCAGCTCATTGAAGTTTAAAAAAAATACTTAATGGGTTTGGTTTGACAATGTGGATTATAGTAAAATGTTTAGCCTCTATATGAATACAACACCCAACCATGGCTGGAATCTGAAATTTGAACAAAACAGGTTTATTTCCACGTGTATTTGTGACAACTGCTGTACAGGGTATGAATGTGAGGTTCATATCATCTTACAGGCCATAACTCATACTATCATGTTACAGGCCATAACTCATATGATCATGTTACAGGCCATAACTCATACTATCATGTTACAGGCCATAACTCATACTATCATGTTACAGGCCATAACTCATACTATCATGTTACAGGCCATAACTCATACTATCATGTTACAGGCCATAACTCATACTATCATGTTACAGGCCATAACTCATACTATCATGTTACAGGCCATAAGTCATATTATGTTACAGGCCATAACTCATAGTGTCTTCAGAACACAAAGCTTGATAAGCTAAAGGTTTATTTAATTTAGTTATTGCGGGTGTAAAATTACGATAGAGGAAGGGATAATTAGGTCGGTAGAGGGACTTGTACCGAGTCTCGGCTGGCGCGGTAAATAAGAAAGTTATGGTCAATATTCTCAAGGCCACAATAAACGAATGAAGTTGACTTTTATATGGAAAATTCGACCAGAATTTTCCAGTGGAACTTGTTTGAATTTGCTCAGTGCTACGGATACCGTGCTAGGGCGACATATAATGAACGAAATGAAATGAAAAGGCCCCACACACAGTGGTAAAGCCGCACTGGCGGACCTTTAAAAAACATGATTGATACATTCCTCGGGTTAACTTAAAGACTTTTCTTCTCAATTTCCTGTTCTCATTGTGTATTTCTTTCCAATTTCTCTCATTTGTCTCTTTTGCCCTTTCTCCTTTATAATTTATGTTTCCGTTTTTTAACACTTTTATTGTTTACTCTTTTAATTAATATTCCTTTTATCTAACTTTAATCAATGCATACCTTCCTCCCTTCCCTTCCATATTCCCTCTACACTCCTTCCTTCCTCCTCCTCTTCACACCCCTTTCATTTTCCTATTTAGTTTTTACCTCCTTTTTCTCAACGTTTGCTCCCTTCCTTTCTCCTTCCTCTCTCCCTTGCATTTCTCCTCACCGTCCTCCCGTTATCCTCCAGCCTTTCCCTCTCTTCTATTTATCTCTTTCCTCCCCTCCTCCTCTCTCTCCCTCTTCCATTCTCTTCTTTCATGTATTCCATCTTTAGCTTCTTCCTCATCTGTCCCCCTCCACACTTTTGTTTCCCTTCAATCTTCCTCTCCGCCGTCTATTTCTCTTTCTCTTGATTTCCTCATGTTTCCTACTTCCTCGTTATCCCCCTCTTCCCCTTCTCCTTCCTTTCTTTCGCAGTCAGAATTTAAAGCCAGAATATTGAAAACATCCTCTACACTGGCAAAATACCGGAGGTTCGCCAAATACCAAATATTCACATAACACACGAGGATTGCCGAATATATGAATCAATCGAAATTTCATAAGCTTAATTTACTCACGAAATTCTAGCTGTTGATGAAATCCATCCACCTCTCTATTTTACCTTGGGGTGTGTGTTTGACTACATCTAAGTATTCTTAATAAATATAATTTTGTTTTTCTCCTACTTTTCCTAACCTCAACTATTTTCGGATGTGTGTGTGTGTTTGTGTGTGTGTGTGTGTGTGTGTGTGTGTGTGTGTGTGTGTGTGTGGTCCCTTTAACGACGGCGGCCTGGCTGGGGGATTACTATAAGAATAGAGGCCATAGCAATGAGTGCCCAGTTGGGAATACAGAGCACACACTTAGGCTTCATATTGCCTTCACCACTCTCGGGGGAAAAAAAAAGAAATGTGAATGATTAAAAAAAAAAAAACACGAATTGGCTCTGGGAAGCAGAAGACACCAAACCTCTCTACAGTATGACAGACCCAGCCTACCATGGCATTAGGAAAAAACAAAAATAATTTGATTTTTTCTTCCATTTTCTCAGTTGTTTCACCCATTACATCTACATTGAAGAACAACAATTTCATCTTAAATGTCTTTAAAAGTCTGGGTGTGTTCTATTTCTTTTGACTTTCCTTACCCTAAAATATCCTCGCGATATTTCTTCTGGATCATCCGATATTTCTCAAGTGATGCCATTATGAATTCCAGTTCACTAAACTTCTGATATTGTCTCACTCATTTCCTCCAGGAGATTGTATCGCTCTACGATCTGAGGAAGCTTCGCAATATCCTGTTGGCTTACTTGCTTCACTTGTGCCTCAAAAGGACCAGTTCAGTCTTTTGTTCCCAAATTTCAGTTTCGTATTTAAAGCATTCACAATCAATATTCATCTGTTGCAATCTATTCTTCAGTGCTTGACATATGGCATCCTCTTCAAAACTCTTGTTTTCGAAGCCTATCTTAGCGAGGCCGGTCTATATGATCTGTGCCCCATGAATACTCCTTCCTCTCACTTAAGGGGAGGTTTTTAGTTGATTCCCTAGACTTCCATCAAGCTTAAAATTACTCCCCCTTGACCATCTTTCAAGATAAATTTGTACATTTTTCGGTAGAAAAATGTCCCAGCCGAAGGCCGCTTCCCCTTAAATTACAGGCTCGCTATCGCTCGCCAGGAAAAAATCTACACCTAAATGGCACGAATGGTCTTAAAATTGACAGAAATGGGGCGAGGGTTCTTAAAATCGCCAAACTAATGGGGAAAGCGTCTTTAAATCTCACATGCAATGGGGCTAAACATGAGGGAGAAAGAGGTTCAGAAAAAAATTCTCCAGGTGGAAATCTCCCCTTAAACAGTAGGCTACCATAGCGCGGTATGAACATGATTAGATTAATATCCAGTATTCGAGAATGGATAATAAGTCGTAGGTGTGTGTGTGCATAAACCTTTAACCGTTTGGGTGTAATGGTTAAGGTGGCAAAAATCTGTGTGTGATAACCCGGGTTCGAATCCCGGCGGATCATATATACATTAATTAATTTCATTGGGGGTGTTTGGTGTGGTGGTGAAATTAATAAAATATAGATTAATAACGTAATACATAAATGCGCGGAATTTCGGTGTGAGTATCCTAGGTTCGAGTCCTTGGAGTACCACATGTATTTGTTGATTTCATTAATTGAGTTTAGAAGTAAAGTTGGATGGTGAATACATAATTATGAATTAATGTATTGTCTTTCACCTCTCGAGTCGTGCTGATCCTACCAGTTACCGGTGTTCCACAAAGTGATGAGATTTGCATACATTAAGGGGAGATCTCCACTTGAGAGATTTTTTTTCTTGACTCCCTCATGTTTAGCCCCATTGCTTTTCTAATTTTAAGACGTTCGCCCCATTATTTTGACGATTTTAAGAACTTTCGACCCATTTCTGTCAATTTTAAGACCTTTCGTGCCATGTAGGTGTCGATTTTTATCCTGGCGAGCGATAGCGAGCCTGTAATATAAGAGGAACCGGCTTTCAGCCGGGACATTTTTCTACCGAAAAATGTACAAATTTATCTTGAAAGGGGGTCTAGGGGGAGTAATTTTAAGCTTGATGGAAGTCTAGGGAATCAACTAAAAACCTCCCCTTAATAGCTGCTGTAGACATAATAATCTAATAATCTAATAGCCAGTTCAACTAAATCGGGCGATCCATTAACCCTTTCAGACTCATATGACGCAGAGGTTGCCAGATTAGCAATAAGAAATAGAGTTCTCTCACTCCTATAATTACCTCTCCAAAATTAGTTTTCTGCCCACAGCTAACTGAAAGACAACTGCAGAGGTTGAAGTAATTAAACTAAAGGTTTCTAAATACCCCTGATGGTAACAAAGGCTTTAAAGTATCCCTAATAGGCTCAAAATCGCGTCATATGTCGGAGATCCATTAACATGTCCCAATCTTGATTACCGAGTTATGGAATGAGATGCGTGGAGAAACTAGCTATTAATTATCAAGAGACGGTTTTGAAAGGAGGATAGCTAAAGTATTTTTGTATTATGTCGTTAACTATCAATACATTTGCATCAACAGGAGGACGTGTTCTTTCCCAACACATAATGAACGGAGTATAGGAACATATAGGAAAGGTTCTATCACAGTCTTAGTCAAACCACAATTAAACTTTCACCCCATATTAAGACCTTTCGTGCCATTCAGGTGTCAATTTTATCCTGGCGAGCGATAGCGAGCCTGTAATTTAAGAGGAACCGGCCTTCGGCCGGGAAATTTTTCTACCGAAAAATGTACAAATTTATCTTGAAAGGGACTCGAGGGGGTGTAATTTTAAGCAGGTCTAAAGGTAGCATATACCTCCTTGTTCAGCCTGCCGCTTTAATTGGAGAGTGTCGCCGCTGGACACACACTTTCATCTCCAGTGTGTGGGTGAACCTTAAGAGAGAGAGAGAGAGAGAGAGAGAGAGAGAGAGAGAGAGAGAGAGAGAGAGAGAGAGAGAGAGAGAGAGTATGTGAGTGAGAGTGATTAAACATTTAGTTCATATCGATTAAACAGTAAGAAACACTAATAGTTGACTTCCATTGTCGTCATACATGTCCGCTATAAGCAATAAATATTGTCTATGGTGACTTCAGGTGTTCATGATAAGCCAGTTTATTTAATAAAAAAAAAAAAAAATTGTATATATCATAAAATAGACTACAGTAGATCTGGACTGGACACAAAATTGGAACTTTGCAGTAAGGGACCCAAAATCGGAAAACGACCCTCCAAGTTCGAACCTCGAAATCGCGAAAATGTTATATTTTCGCAGTTTCGAGGTTCGAACTTGGGGGTTCGTTCTCCAATTTTGGGTCCCTTACTGCAAAGTTCCATTTTCATGTCAAGTCCAGATCTACTGTAGTCTATAATACTGCATATACAGTATATATATATGACAGTTAACACACGATCTCGTATATAAGTGGCTTGGACCAAATACCGATTTGCACGCGAATCGCGTATATAAATTGGAAACTTAAGTGTTAACTTAAGTTATTATATACGCGATCGCGTATATAATCGCGTGCAATTTTAACAGGTGCTCGGTGAAGGGCAACACTAAATGTGGAGCTAGTTGGCAACTTCCTTCCGAACCAGGCAGTACCACAAATAACGGTCCACCAAAATAGTGCCAAATAGTGTGGTTACCGTCCACAGATAATAAGTTTAATTAATCTGTCGAACGGGGTCAAGTACTTACACCATATATTTTTTTTCATTTTCAAGCTTCAAAATGTAGATAATGAACGTTTGTTTTCGCATCTACTGTATATATTAATTTCCAATACATCTGATTTAAATAAAGACATTTATATAAAGAATCACAGTGTAAAGGTAGAACAGCAGTATATATTCAAGGGGTGAACTATTTTCACAGGTTTTCTTTTGCTGGGCCGGTAAGCTCTAGACACCATCTTCCTCAGAGCTCCTTAAGGGGACATGGGCCGGTTTTCTGGATCACTTTCTCCCTCATGTTTAACCCCATTAGTTTTCAGATGTTATGTTTGCCCCATTAGTTAGTCGATTTTAAGGCCTTTCGCCCCATTTCTTAGTCAATATTTAGACCTTTCGTGCTATTTAGGTGTCGATTTTTTCCCTGGCGAACGACAGTGAGCCTGTAATATTGGAAGAATCGGCCTTCGGCCGGGCAATTTTTTTACCGAAAAATTTACAAATTAATCTAGAAGGGGGATCTAATGGATGTTTTTTTTAATTTGATGGAGGTCTAGGGAGGAAACTAGAAAAAATAATGAATATTAACTTGTTTATTTGTCTATATAATTCCAAATAAAAACATCAATGTTTTACTCAGTGTTTCAAAGCACCTTACCCCCCCCCCCTCCCCCTCTCCCTCGTTATCGTTCTCTCTCTCTCAGTCATAAACAAGTTCCCGAAACAATGCTATCTCCTGCACCCTCCCTTCCCTTGTCTTGCTCAAACTTTAACTCCTGCCTCCTCCCACACCCACCCACACACACACACATACAAACCCACACACACACACACACACACACACACAATAGGCCACATGTTGCATCTTTCCCCTGGCATCCACACATTTCCCCCCCCCCCCCTCCCCCTACCCCCGGAGGCTCCCATGCCCCCCTTCCATTCAGGTCATAACTCACTCACTCTCTTTCTCTCTCTCTCTCCGCCCATGTTGCACAAGGATAAGAGCATGGTATTGTGCGTCCCAAATGTAACTAACATATCATTAAAAGGTATTGTATTAAATGATATCATTTTCTGACCACATCCACACTGTTGGGCAGTTAATATAGGTTAATTATCTCTTACTCACACTCATACTCACTCTCACTCTTTCTCTCTCTCTCGCTCTCTCTCTCTCTCTCTTTCGCTCTCTTTCTTTCTCTCTCTCTCTCTCTTTCGCTCTCTTTCTTTCTCTCTCTCGCTCTCGCTCTCTCTCTCTCTCTCTCTCTCTCTCTCTCTCTCTCTCTCTCTCTCTCTCTCTAAATAAGGTGTCATGTTATGTTATAGCCAATTAATGGTACGTTATATTCTTGATGGGTTTCATTTCGCTCGTGCACTGCAAGGTCTTTGAAGAAGCCCATTTTTCATGAACCCCCTTCTCCCTAATGTTTAGCCCCAATAGTTTTGAGATTATAAGACGTTCGGCCCATTAGTTTGGCGATTTTAACACCTTTCGCTCCATTTCGTTGTCAATTTTAAGACCTTTCGTGCCCCATTTAGGTGTCGATTGTTTTCTTGGCGAGCGAAAGCGAGCCTGCAATTTTAAGAGGAACAATAGCATCAAATATTGCTAGAATTCAATGTGTTTAACTTTCTTGTACTACTCGTGAAAAATACATTAATATTAAAAGGTTTACTGACAACATAATTGCTAGCACATTAATTAAGATATCCAAACAGAGTGCTGCACGTGAACGTTTTTTTTTAATTCATATGTATAAAAATGGTACGATGTTTTTCATAATATTGATGAAATATATGCTGCAGTAAAGGCCAAAGGTAAAGTTTGGCATTGAATATAATTTCCATTTCGATAAACTTGATATAAATTCCTTCCGGCAATACTCAACCCTCTATGACAGGAGGGATATGGGAAGAGTGACTTCTGTATCGCTAACCTTTTCTTAGTATTGGCCTATACAATATACTGGATTTGTTGCATCTACTAGAGAGAAGTCCTGCCCAATTCACGGGAAGTATTAAGGGGAGGTTTTTAGTTTGGTCCGTAGATATCCTTCAAGCTTAAGATTACACCCCCTTGAGCCCCTTTCAAGATAAATTTGTACATTTTTCGGTAGAAAAATGTCCCGGCTGAAAGCCGGTTCCTCTTAAATTACAGGCTCGCTATCGCTCGCCAGGATAAAATCGACACCTAAATGGCACGAAAGGTCTTAAAATTGACAGAAATGGGTTGAAAGTTCTTAAAATCGGCAAAATAATGGGGCGAACGTCTTAACATTAGGAAAACAATAGGGTTAAACATGAGGGAGAAAGGAGTCAAGAAAAAAAAATCCCTCAAGTGGATATCTGCCCTTAAGCTCTGTGTAAGTACTGTATATGTAAGTGATTTCTCTCTCTCTCTCTCTCTCTCTCTCTCTCTCTCTCTCTCTCTCTCTCTCTCTCTCTCTCTCTCTCTCTCTCTCACCACCACAGCCCTCCTGCCACACAATTTATTGTCACATGTTGCTGGACTTTTATTTTCTTTCAAAGGGGACAGCGATTATATGACCAGATTGGAAGTAGCACATGGAGGTGGAACGAGCTGAGAGAGAGAGAGAGAGAGAGAGAGAGAGAGAGAGAGAGAGAGAGAGAGAGAGAGAGAGAGAGAGAGAGAGAGAGAGAGAGAGAGAGAGAGAGAGAGAGAGTTATTGAGAGTACGTGTAATAGAGGCCGACAGCAACGAAATTGATGTACCCCATTCCCTGGTGACATCAATAGCCAGCCTCCTCCTCCTCCACACACACACACACACACACACACACACACACACACACACACACACACGCAGTTGAAGACACGCAGGAGCGTAAGTCCATGATAAAACTGTTAATTTTTTCACAAAAGACATTTACTTCGTTGCTTAATAGCAGTATAACAAACAATGGCATTGATATTCTGCAAACACTCCTAAAATTACAGGCTCGCTATCACTCGCCAGGACAAAATCGACTCCTAAATGGCACGAAGGGTCCTAATATTGACAAAGAAATGGGATGAAAGGTCATAAAATCCCCAAACTAATGGAACCAACGTCTTGAAATCTCATAACTAGTGGGGCTAAATATTAGGGAGAAGGGAGTCCATAAAAACAGTCTGTCTCCCCTTAATATCCCTATGTAGGAAGTACGTCATTGCTCTCCTGTCATTTAGGTGTCATTTATTTTCCTGGCGAGCGAAAGCGAGCCTGTAATTTAAGAGAAACCAGCCTTCGGCCTAGACATTTTTCTATCGAAAAATGTACAAATGTATCTTGAAAGAGGGTCTTGGGCGGGTGTTTTTTTAAGCTTGATGGAGGTCTAGGGAGGAAGCTAATATATTAATACAAATATACATAAATTAACAATGAAAACGACCCATCTCCCCTTAAGGGGAGGTATTTAGTTTGTTCCCTACGTTTTCATCAAGCTTAAAATGATACCCCCTAGACCCCCTTTCAAGATAAATTTGTAAATTTTTCGGTAGAAAAATGTCCAGGCCGGAGGCCGGTTGCTCTTAAATTACAGGCTCGCTATCGCTCGCCAGGAAAAAATAGACACCTTAATGGCACGAAAGGTCTTAAAATTTACAGAAATGGGGCAAAGTGTCTTAAAATTTCCAAACTACTAGGGCGAACGTCTTAAAATCTCAAAAGCAATGGGGCTAAACATGAGGGAGAAAGGGGTCCAGAAAAAAATCCCTCAAGTGGAGACCTGCCCTTAATATCCGTGTGTATCAAGTACGTCATCGCTCTGAGGTAACTAAATATCGCTGCCGGGACACATGTATTATTTACCCTGATTACATACGTCCAACCTGTTCCCTGGGGAGGACAGGTGGAGGTGTATTGATTGCGGTATGCCAGTGGTAATAAAGGACGATGGGGTTGTTCTAGCATTCTCTCTCTCTCTCTCTCTCTCTCTCTCTCTCTCTCTCTCTCTCTCTCTCCTTCTCTCTCTATCTCTCTTCTTTGCTATCCTTTCCTTCCACTGTACCTTACTCTCTGGTTAGCTATCTCTACTAGAATTAAGTCTTGACCACCTTGCTGGGATCGTAAGGTCTGTGTGGTCAGTGTATCTATGTAAATATAATGTAAACCTCTCTCTCTCTCTCTCTCTCTCTCTCTCTCTCTCGAACCTGGGATAACACATACATATCTTAAACACTCTGACCATTACATCAACAGGATCATATTTCAGTGACTCTCCACTGTAAAAGTGTTTGCCAGATTTTGAATAAGTGGACTTCCTTGCCACAATCATAGAACTTGCATCACACACTTCATTATGCTTTATTTACTTTGCACTTGTAATAATTATCTCTGCAAAATGCTAAATAAATATACATAAACAGAATAATAATAAATAATAATAATAATAATAATAATAATAACAATACTAATAAAAATACTACTACTACTAATAATAATAATAATAATTATAATAATAATGATGATAATAATAATAATAATAATAACAATACTAATAATAATAATAATAATAATAATAATAATAATAATAATGATGATGAATAAACCCCCCAAAGGACCAACGTGATAGGCTGGCCCTTAATAAGGTCCCCGGAGTGTAATTGGTCCAGTGATAGTAGTCATCATTATAATTGGCAGGGGGTGGTTGAGTGGGGGGTGGGGGGTGGGGGGTGGGGGGGGTTAGTTGATGATGTAGGCGAGATGAGGGTAGGCTGAGTATTGATGATGGTTCTACTCTTCTCTACAATAGGAAACAAAGCATTGACAAAAAACAAATAAAGCAAAAACAAAACAGATAAATAAACAAAGACACACAAACACAAAAAACCTTGGATTGTTCACATGAAAATTAACATGATAGGAAATAAAACATAATAGAAACAAACTAGATAAATTACCCTAATAACAGATTGGGAAAACTATAGAAGCAGCCAATATCGATCCTGGTAATCCTCCCGTAGTGTATTTGTTCCTGTAATGGTAATGATAAGGTATGGAAGGTGGTATGTACAGTATTATATATATACTGTATATATATGAAGATTATGAAGTTTGATATTGAACAGAGAGAGAGAGAGAGAGAGATATGGTGGAATAAATAGAAGTATAGCAATATAGTGAGAGATTAAGAGAGGAAAGGAATGAGGCCAAGGCTTAAGGGGAGATTTCCACTTGAGGGATTTTTTTCTGGACCCCTTTCTCCCTCATGCTTAGCCCCATTGCTTTTGAGATTTTAAGACGTTCGCCCTAGTAGTTTGGACATTTTAAGACATTTTGCCCCATTTCTGTCAATTTTTAGACCTTTCGTGCCATGAAGGTGTCGATTTTTTCCTGGCGAGCGATAGCGAGCCTGTAATTTAAGAGCAACCGGCCTCTGGCCGGTACATTTTTCTACCGAAAAATGTACAAACTTATCTTGAAAGGGGATCTAGGGGGTGTAATTTTAAGCTTGATGGAAACGTAGGGAACAAACTAAATACCTCCCCTTAATTGAATTGAGGGAGAGGAAGAGCGAAAGGAAAACCAACATATAAGAAGGAGAAGAAGAGGGGAAGAGAGTGATGAAGAAGAAGAAGAGGGGAAGAGAGTGATGAAGAAGAAGAAGAGGGGAAGAGAGTGATGAAGGAGAAGAAGAGGGGAAGAGAGTGATGAAGCAGAAGAAGAAGGGAAGAGAGTGATTAAGGAGAAGAAGAGGGGATGAGAGTGATGAAGCAGAACAAGAGGGGAAGAGAGTGATAAAGCAGAAGAAGAGGGGATGAGAGTGATGAAGCAGAAGAAAAGGGGATGAGAGTGATGAAGCAGAAGAAGAGGGGATGAGAGTGATGAAGGAGAAGAAGAGGGGATGAGAGTGATGAAGCAGAAGAAGAGGGGAAGAGAGTGATGAAGCAGAAGAAGAGGGGATGAGAGTGATGAAGCAGAAGAAGAGGGGATGAGAGTGATGAAGCAGAAGAGGGGATGAGAGTGATGAAGGAGAAGAAGAGGGGATGAGAGTGATGAAGCAGAAGAGGGGAAGAGAGTGATGAAGCAGAAGAAGAGGGGAAGAGAGGGATGAAGCAGAAGAAGAGGGGATGAGAGTGATGAAGCAGAAGAAGAGGGGATGAGAGTGATGAAGCAGAAGAAGAGGGGATGAGAGTGATGAAGCAGAAGAAGAGGGGATGAGAGTGATGAAGGAGAAGAAGAGGGGATGAGAGTGATGAAGCAGAAGAAGAGGGGATGAGAGTGATGAAGCAGAAGAAGAGGGGAAGAGAGTGATGAAGCAGAAGAAGAGGGGATGAGAGTGATGAAGCAGAAGAAGAGGGGAAGAGAGTGATGAAGTTAGAAGAAGAGGGGAAGAGAGTGATGAAGCAGAAGAAGAGGGGATGAGAGTGAAGCAGAAGAAGAGGGGAAGAGAGTGATGAAGGAGAAGAGGGGAAGAGAGTGATGAAGCAGAAGAGGGGATGAGAGTGATGAAGCAGAAGAAGAGGGGATGAGAGTGATGAAGCAGAAGAAGAGGGGATGAGAGTGATGAAGCAGAAGAGGGGATGAGAGTGATGAAGCAGAAGAGGGGATGAGAGTGATGAAGCAGAAGAAGAGGGGATGAGAGTGATGAAGCAGAAGAAGAGGGGATGAGAGTGATGAAGCAGAAGAAGAGGGGAAGAGAGTGATGAAGTAGAAGAAGAGGGGAAGAGAGTGATGAAGCAGAAGAAGAGGGGATGAGAGTGATGAAGCAGAAGAAGAGGGGATGAGAGTGATGAAGCAGAAGAAGAGGGGAAGAGAGTGATGAAGCAGAAGAAGAGGGGATGAGAGTGATGAAGCAGAAGAAGAGGGGAAGAGAGTGATGAAGCAGAAGAAGAGGGGATGAGAGTGATGAAGCAGAAGAGGGGAAGAGAGTGATGAAGCAGAAGAAGAGGGGAAGAGAGTGATGAAGCAGAAGAAGAGGGGAAGAGAGTGATGAAGCAGAAGAAGAGGGGAAGAGAGTGATGAAGCAGAAGAAGAGGGGAAGAGAGGGATGAAGCAGAAGAAGAGGGGAAGAGAGTGATGAAGCAGAAGAAGAGGGGAAGAGAGTGATGAAGCAGAAGAAGAGGGGAAGAGAGGGATGAAGGAGAAAACAAAAAGAATTGATGAGAGATAAGTACAAAGGGAACTAAGCAACAACACACATATATATATACCGTATATATATATATATACAGTATATATATATATATATATATATATATATATATATATATATATATATATATATATATATATATATATATATATATAAATAAGCTATACAAATAAGTAACACCTCGTTCTTAAGGGGAGGTATTTAGTTTGTTCCCTACGTTTTCATCAAGCTTAAAATTACAACCCCTAGACCCCCTTTCAAGATAAATTTGTACATTTTTCGGTAGAAAAATTTCCCGGCCGGAGGCCGGTTCCTCCTAAATTACAGGCTCACTATCGATCGCCAGGAAAAAATCGACACCAAATGGGCACAAAAGGTCTTAAAATCGCCAACCTAATGGGGTTAAATATGAAGGATAAGGGGGTACAGAAAATGAATTAATAATAGCCCCACACCCTGTTTCTTTAAGGCCATGGTGTCCTGTATATAATTGTCATCCTAACGCTACTTCCGAAAAAACTTCCCTTCCCAATATACTCCCTGCACAGCTCCGGCACAGTGTGTTGTTCTTGCATGAGTAGCTTTATGCAGGTCCCCCCAATGTTTACGTAACCACACACGCACACACACACATATATATACACACACACACACACACACACACACACACACACACACACACTCACAAACACACACGCATTTGCCTTCTCTTCATCGATCCCCCTGCAGCCCCCGATATCCAAATGTTGATGTGAAGCCTCTCCTGTTGTCTTGAGTAGAGAGAGAGAGAGAGAGTGAGAGAGAGTGTGTGAGTGAGAGAGAGTGAGAGAGAGGGAGGGGGGAGAGAGTGTGAGTGCGTGTGAGTGAGAGTGAGTGCAAGAGAGTGAGAGTGAGAAAGAGTAATGTGTCTCCGCCTCCCACCACACACAAAGCTGCTCCAGGCAAAAGACTCGCTATTATTGAAGTTTCCTGTGCTGGGTCGCTGAGGTGATGGTCCGCGAGCTCCAGGTCTATCTGTCTGTCTGTCTATCTATCTATCTATCTATCTATCTATCTATTAGCTTATCTGTCTATCTACTTATATCAATTTTTCCATCTATCTACCTAGCTTTGATTGTAGCTATTTGTCTATGAGATGATTGATGACAGTGGTGGTGGTGGTGGTGGTGACGGGAGGTATGTTGTGATTGATGATGATGGTGGTGATAATGATAGTAATGATGGTTATGAAGATGATGCGGATGGTAAAGGTAATGATATTGATAATAGATGTCACGATGCTGCTGATGCAAATAACAATGATTGTGATGGCAATGCTGATATTCATAGAATTACTGATGAAGTGATGATTAGGCTGATGTTTGTGGTAATGTTAATGATGATTATTATTATGAAGATGGTATTGATGGTGAAAATGGTGTTGGCGAGTATAGTAATTATTTGAATTTGAATTACTATTGTCTATTCGCTGTAAGTAGGCGAGAAATCATGACCTCTAACCTCTGTAACTGAAAAACGACTAGAGTAATCGAGCTAATATTTCTACCATTTGGGAAGAGTCAGACAAGGAATAGATGTGGAACTTACCTCTGTAACTGAAAAACGGCAGTCGCACCTGCCTCTGCAAAGTTATTGTCTGGTTCTACCAAATTGTTCTCTGGCTGTGCAATTGTTTAGCATTGCTGCCAAGCTAGAATGTTTACCTGATGCTTTCAAGTAAATGTCTGATATTGCAAAACTATGCTTCAGTGCTGCAGAATTAGTCATCAGCACTGCCAAACTAAGCAATGTCAGAGGTCAGGTGGTTAACCAGCACTACCAAACCAAAATAATTATTTTCTGGTGAGCGGCTTGCCAACCATATTCCCAATCTGGCTAGTGGTATGAATTCTTGCAATTTCATGACAGGCATGTCTCCGGGTAAGAAGGACAAGTGAGAAGGGAGGCAGAGACAGGTCGATAGGTCTCTCTGGCCTGGAGATTTGGTACACCTGTCTGTAATCCAGTCAAGAGTCGGAGGGTTACTGAAGAAAACGGGATGGGATGAGGGAGAGTGGCAGCATTTTATACTTATTATCCCGGTATCATTATGCTTGTACAGTGCCGCTAATAAGTCATGTCTCAGCTGTCATTACGCTTGGCTCGCTCTGTGCTGTATTAATGCCTGTCAGATGTTGAATAGGGTGGGTAAGTGGAGGAACATGTTTGTATCTCTCACTCGAAACTAATAAATCAAGTTTTAGATATTGCTGATACCAAACATTGATCAAAACATACTTTGTGCCGAGACATCACTTATTAGGCCGATTGTACTAGTAATTCAATTCAAATAATTACTATAATCGCCAACACCATTTACACCATCAATACCATCTTCATAATAATAATCATCATTAACATTACCACAAACATCAGCCTAATCATCACATCATCAGTATTTCTATGAACATCAGCATTGCCATCACAATCATTGCTATTTGCATCAGCAGTATCATGACATATATTATCACCATCATTATCAACACCATCATCATCAATCACAACTTACCTCCCGTCACCATCACCAGCACCACCACTGTCATCTACATCATCATAACCATCATTACTATCATTCATTATCACCACCATCATCATCATCAATCACAACATGCCTCCCGTCACCATCACTGTCATCAATCATCTCACCTTTTCCATCAAATATTTTCTGCCGTTACCAACCCATCTCGTTTAAGCCGGTATCACACAAGCGCTTTTTCCCTCAACATTTATCCTCAACACTGGTCTGGCAGCTTATGAGGTTAACACTTATAACATTTTGGTCACCTACAGTCATCTACCAACAGTCTAGTTTCCGATACCAGTGCAAAATATTCCAGAAATGTTGCCAGAAATATTTTGATCATCGAATGTTGACTATAAAAGCTCTCGTGTGATACCGGCTTTACCATCAATACCACCAGTACCGTCACTACTCCATCACCATCTTCATTGTAACTCACTCGCAATCACTCTCACTCTCTCTGAAATAAAGAAATATACACTAAAAATCTAAAATATAATATTATATATACAATATTAACTCATTTAGGATACGATGAAGCGTTTCTTTATTATACTCTGGCTATTATTAGAAGATTTTATGCAGCTCAGGAAGGATCTCTAGCAATGCAAGCGGTGAAAGCTATCCTATTTCGCCCTGGCTATAAACATTCCTTCCTCATCTGAAGGAAATCGTCTAATGATAGCCAATATATAAGGTAGAAAAGCATCCTTGAGCAATGGAAGGGCTAATATAATAATGCAAACACCACCGCCATAACACCACAACAACACCAATAACACCATTACCCAACATGACTAAGGTGTCTTGTCTTACAGCTCCATTCTGGTCCATTACGGTCCTGATGTGGCGGCGTCTACGCCGTGGGGCCACCTCCCGAGACTGCCAACCGCGGATGGCTGCCGACCCTCCACTGCCGAAGACAAAATCAACGACCAGTGGAGGAAAATCGGATGCCGGCCGCGGGGAGCAGTTTCGGGAGCCAAACCGTCACAACCATCCCCTGCCCCCTCCCTGGGGGCACGGGTCCTTGGAGCGGCTTCGGTCGCGCCGGGAATTTCCACACCTCTCACACCACACACACACATCACACAGTTTTTCCTACACCGAGAAATGACTCTCCGGCTGTCATTTCTCGAAGACTTCTTCTAGCTGGTGACATTGAGAGCAACCCAGGACCCACGTACACATACATATGTCCAACTTGCTCAAAACCCATCACTTCGAGTCGCCATACTAAGGGTTCAGTTCTCTGCAATTCATGTGGGAAATGGACCCACTTCACCTGCACAACACTTGCCTCCAAGAAACACTACACAAACACTTGGACCTGTTCCTCATGCCCCTCCCTCTCCCAGTCAAATCCCTCACCTAAAACCCATCCACCTCTCCTCCCCAACCCACCTAACCTTCCCATATCATCCACTCCCCCCCTAAAACCCGTCCACCTCTCCTCCCTAACCCCCCTAACCTTCCCATACCATCCACATCCTCAACTCAACACACCACACCCCATCCTAATCCATTCCAACCACCATCTCCTGCTCCCCAATCTCCACCCCCACCTCACCCATCCCAACCCCCAGCCCCTCCCTCACCCCCACCCCCACCCCCTCCTCGTGCAGCAGCACCCAACATACATCGTGCACATAACATTAACATTCTTCAACTGAACATAGATGGCATCAACACAAAGAAACACGAACTCTCACACTTCATCAAACAACACAACATACACATTGCCATCTTACAAGAAACAAAACTCCGCACAACACAAAAAACACCCACATTTCATAATTTCACCACCATCAGACAAGACCGGGCTGTCGGCGGGGGCGGTGGACTCATCACCCTGGTACACAAAGAAATATCATACATAGTAACCAGTGTACAAACCAAATCCCTCCTCCCCCCAAATGATAACACAACAGAAATACAGTCAATTAAAATACGCACTGGCAACAACTCCAACATAACCATCATAAACACATACATCCCTCCCCAAACATCCCCTACAGTACCAAATGAATACAGACCACACTTACAACACATCACAAACACCCCACACACCCCACACATCATCCTGGGTGGTGACTTCAACGCCAAGACGTCGGCCTGGTTTGTCGACAACCCCGACACAGACAGAGGGCTGGTACTACAAAACCAAACCGATAACCTCATCATCCTTAACGACATCCATCAACATACCCATATTCCTCACCAAGCCCTCTATAACCCATCATCTCCAGACATCACCTTTTGCTCCCCAGAACTCGCCCCCACAAAATCCTGGAGGGTGGTCAGAACCTTAGGCTCTGACCACCTCCCGATCATTATCACCACCAAATCCAGACTCACCCCAGCTAGCCACAAACATACATACACCAATTATAAAAGAGCTAACTGGGAAGCATTCACAAATGAGACAGAACAACACTTCACAACTCTAAACAGTACACCCATCACTAACATCAACAATGCTGTACACATACTCAATAAAACTATCCAAAACGCTGACAAGAAACACATTCCAAGAGGTAACAGAAAAAGACACAACCCCAACTTCACACCAGAAATTCAAAACCTCATCAGACAACGCGACATACTGAAACACTCCCCAGCACCCCACACACAAAACATCACACAACAAATTCAAGCACTCAACACCCAAACTAACAACAAAATACAAGAACAACAAAAACTAAATTGGAATAACTTCCTACAAACACTTGATCACAAAACAAACCCCAAAAAAACTCTACAAAACACTAAACAGCATCACACTTTCCAACAGCAACACAACACAATCACATGCTGCAATCACAACAACAGACTCTACTCCTTCATGTACACAACAAGCAAACACTCTCATCAATCACTTCTCGCATGTCAGCCACCTAAAACCTCACAAAGACGACCGACGTGTCATCCGACGTAAGAGACAATTCCCCACAGACCCTGACTATACACCCTTCACCAATCACCAGACAAAACATATCAACAATCTCAAGCACTCGCCTGTGGCCTAGACAACATAAGCAACATACACCTCAGACACCTGGGACCACAAGGCATACAAGCACTCACTAACATATCAAACTACAGCTATTCACACAACACAATACCAGACATTTGGAAGCATGGTATCATCATCACATTCCCCAAACCCAACAAAGACCCCACGCTACCCTCCTCGCACCGCCCCATCACACTCCTTTGCTCCCCCTCCAAAGTCATGGAACACCTAGTATTACAACTAATTACACCTGACCTACCCCTAGCTCCAATACAACATGGCTTTAGGCCACTGCACTCCACAAACACTCTTCTCACAGACCTTACACAAAGAGCTTTCGACGGCATCAACTCAGCTAGACCACCACACAGATCACTATTAGCCACACTCGACATTAGTAAAGCCTTCGATGCCATCCCCCGCCACAACCTAACAAACAAAATCTACAACACAAACATGCACAACAACACAAAAAGGTGGCTGGCCAACTTCCTAGCAGGCAGATGTGCACACGTATCTTTTGCCGGTCAGTCATCTAAAATCAGAAACTTTCCAAACGGAGTCCCACAAGGATCCGTCCTATCGCCTGCACTCTTAAATCTGTTCATGCACGATATAACTACACCCAATACGCCCCAAATAAACTTAGCCTCCTATGCAGATGACATAACACTCACATGCACACACCATGACCCAAAAAGAGCAACAGATCTCCTTCAACCCTATCTCAACACACTACATGGCTGGTGCACTACAAACAGACTTAATCTAGCCCCAGCCAAATCCACCGCAACCCTGCTCACAAGTTGGACAGGAGAACACGAATACATCCCTCAACTCTCCATAAACAACACACCCCTAACACATACACACACCCAAAATCCTTGGAGTAACATATGATACTCATATGACATTCAAACAGCACACCACAAACATTAAAAAGAAACTGACACCCAGACTTAACGCCCTCAGGTCACTTGCTCACACAAAATTGGGACACAACAAAGAAACTACCACCACAGTATATAAACAATACATAAGATCAGTGATGGAATACACAAGCCCAGCCTGGGCTTCTAACCTAGCTGAAACACATCATAAGACCTTACAGACTATTCAAAACAAAGCCCTGAAGATCATTACAGGCTGCACAGCTACTGCACCCACAGATCACCTACATCAAGAAACCCAAATCCTCAAAGTCAAAGATCATCTGGACATGAGAGGCACTCAATTCCTGGCAGCAGCCTCCACGAACCAAGACCACCCACTAAACTACATGGCAACACACCCACAGACACCAAGAAATATCAAAACAACACCCAGCACACGGTATCACACACAATTATTGTCCTCTCTCCCTCCCTGCCCACCCTGAACCAACTTCCAGAAGCACATCCATACTCATATCTCTCACGATCCATCCACTCACTCACAGACAACACGCAGCTGCATGCACGACCTCCCGAAATCCATCCTTCCGAATCCTCCCTTCCTCGCGAGGACAGAGTCCACCTGGCCAGGCTGAGATGCGGACACCATCCAGCTCTCCTGAGCTATCAGAAGAGACTGGATGACTCCGTTGTCGACGCCTGCCCGGGATGTAACATAGCACCCCATACCATTAAACACATCATAGAAGACTGCATTTCACACAACCACTTACGCCAACAACACAATCTACACTCAATGAGAGCTCTGTGGGAAAGCCCGATCATGGCCATGGCCTTCCTCAGGGACTCGGGGCTGTTCGGCCAGGCAGCTTAGGGAACAACAACAACAACAGCTCCATTCTGCTTCTCAACACACAACACACCAGCACCACAACACCACTAGAATAACACCAACGCAACACCAACATAAACAAAATAACTACCATCACCCCTATCACCACACTGTAAGCACTTTAACACCACCACCACCAGCACTACCCAGAAGGACTAAAGTATCTGTCTGGCGGTCCCATGCTGTCCCTCGTAAGGTGATCCAGTAAAGCCGGCTGGGTCGGTTTACCAAGCCACACGCAGGCGGCCGAACTAGCGGACCCCTGTAGAATACGGGAAGTGGACAACCCTGTTCACCGTGATGCAATTTTTGAGACTCAGACTCATGGTTAAATGCACGACATAAAGTGTTTGATAACTTTCAAATTACTTCTATCATAGACTACAGTAGATCTGGACTAGACACGAAAATGGAGCTTTGCAGTAAGGGACCCACAATCGGTGAATGAACCCCCAAGTTCCAACCTCGAAACTGCGAAAATATCTAATTTTCGCGGTTTCGAGATTCGAATTTGATGGTTCGTTCTCCGATTTTGGGTCCATTACTGCCAAGTTCCATTTTCGTGTCCAGTCCAAATATACTGTAGTCTATGCTTCTATATATTTAGACCTGACAAAAAATTGAAGTGAAATTATTGGAATGTAAATAATTACGTTTTAATAGTGATACATAATAATAAAGGCCCAATATGTCGGCAGTTGTCCAGTCTCTATATAGAAGAGTCTCTATGGCCGGACACTCGCAGTAAGAATCGAAATGGCATAATATTCTCGTCGTCATTTGGACCGGGAGAAAAGGCAGTAGTGGTGGAATGTGAGAGGTAAGGGATAAAAATTGTGTGTTTATATACTTTCATTGTTCTTGACACTAGAATGCCAAGTCGGACTTACTACTTGTAAACAATACTTTATTATCCACATGCAAGTTTTAAGGATTCGAGACTATAATACAGACACAATCATTCATAATTTGTATTCCATTTTACAGTGTCCAGTACATACACGTCTGTCAAATGCCAACTGTCTTGATAGCGTAATGCATAAATCCGCGGAATTTCGGCGTGAGTATCTAGGTTCGAGTCCTTGGAATGCCACATGTATTTGTTGATTTCATTAATTGAGTTTAGAAGTAAAGTTGGTTGGTGAAAAAATATGAATAAATGATAAGTCACACGATCGCCTTTTCCGTCAATTTCCCATTAGCAATTTTAAGCCGGTATCACAAGAGCGCTTTTTCACTCAAAAATGTTCCCCAACAATGGTCTGGCAGCTTAGGTGGTCAACATATTAACTATTTCGGTTGCCTAAATTCATCTATCGTCAGTTTAGTTTCCGATGCCAGTGCAAAATATTCCAAAAATGTTGCCAGAAAAATGTTGATCATCGAATGTTGACTATAAAAGCTCTCGTGTGATACCGGCTTTATGCTGGTCAATATTTCGGCAGTCATTTTCAGTCATTTGGTTTGCTATCAGTAATTAACCCGAAGGTATATATTTTTTAAAAGTGGCTGAATGTCCACAAACTTTTAATTAAGAACCTAACTGATCTGATTTGCTTATAAAATACCGAACAAAATGTTCTTGTGTGATTCTTCCTTAGCCCCCTGCTTTTTTTCTCTCCTTTTCTACTTCTCTCTTTCTTTGGCTTGTATCCATTCGGCCCCTTACAGCCTACTGTTTTCAGACATTTATCCCCATCCAGGTGTCGATTTTTTCCTGACGAGTGATATATATACAGTATTATATATATATATATATATATATATATATATATATATATATATATATATATATATATATATATATATATATATAGATATAGATATAAATGGGTAGATTGATAGATATATAAGCTCCATATATAGTGAGAGTGAGTAAAGATTGAGTGAAAGCGTGATCGGAATATTAGAGTAAGCCCCAAAGGAACGAGAATGATGGGATATTTATGAGAAAAAAAAATGAGGAGTGAGGATATGAGAGAAAGAGAGAAGAGGAAGAAGGGCGATAAAGAGTTAAGCAGAGAAAATGGGAAAGAAAACGTGAGAAGGAGAAAGATGCGGTGAAAAAGAGAACACAAAAAATAAATGTAAGGAAAACGGAGCTGTGGGTTAAGGTAAGAGATGGTAAGTGGACGATAACAGGCCTAAAGTGCTTCAGACCAGACCGTGTTTATGTTTACCTTCAACACTGCACTATCAGCCTAAAACGTTCCTGAAAGCGTGCACTGGAGGCCTTTGCATACATCGAGAATGTTGTAAAAAGCCCCCAAAGCACGAGCAAGATGTTTACAAAAAAAGAGAGAGCTGAAGAAACACAGGAACAGTGAGAAAGATAAAGAAGAGTAAAACAAGGCGAGAGTACAAGGGTGAAGAAAACCAGGATTAAGGTAAGTGGACAATAACAAGCTTAAAGTGTTTCAGTCCAGTCTGAGTTATGTTTACCTTCCAAACAAGGCTTGAGAAACTTCAAAACCAATCCTAAAACGGAGTGCCTTTTTATAGACATTATTCCTAAATATTCAAAGTAAAGTAAATATGCCTTAATTGTCTTTTTATTCCCTTGAAATGGTATAATGGCCAAAATTCATTCCAATTTAAATTAATGCAAGTTTCCGCCAATCTTCCTGTATTCATTCCAGGTTGGGAGATATGGAAGCAAGGAAGGAAATGGCATAAGTTGGGCATGGAAGAAGTAGGGTAGGATACCTAGGGCAGAAGGATGGAGGCATGTAAGGCAGGAAGGTAGGCATTCAGGCAGGGTAGGCAGAGAGGTTAATAACATATGCAGGGTGTGTAGAAAGGAGTGATTGGAAGGCAAGGTAGGAAGAGTGGGTAAGAAGGGGAGGCAGGCAAGCTGGGTAGGCAGATAGGAAAGGTAGGTAGACAGGGGAGACAGGCAGGCAGGAAAGGCAGAAGTAGATAGGGTAGGCAGGAAGAAAGGATACATAGGCAAGGCAGTGAGGTAGATTGGTAGAAAGGTGAAGTAGGAGGGCAAACAGAGTAGGCAGGGAGATAAGTAGGTAGGTGAGTAGGGGAGGCAGGCAGGAAGGCAGGGTAAGCAAAGTAGGAAGATAGGGTAGGTAGACAAGGCAGGGAAATAGGTAGGGGAGGCAGGCAGGAATAGGTAGGTAGGGGAAGCAGGCAGGCAGGGTAAGCAAAGTAGGAAGAAAGGGTAGGTAGACAAGGCAGGGAAATAGGTAGGGCAGGCAGGCAGGAATAGGTAGGGAGAGTAGGCAGGGGAAGGGAGGCAGGCAGGCAGGGAAGGCAGAGACGAACTATGAATGCAAGAGAAGATGGAAAGATGCGTGGGAGGCCCTGTGGTGACCCCAGGAACGCCTCTGGCAATCTTGACATATCTTGTTAGAGCGGCGAAGAAACTATCTGCGAAACGTTGTCAATAAAGTGCTCCTCCTTGAATAGTGTTTACTTATTTTCAATATAAACGGTATGTCAATGTTTATTTTCCTTTGTACACACACTCTCTCTCTCTCTCTTTCTCTCTCCGCGGGCTCATCACATCGATCAGTGTTTATATATAGTACTTTAATATCTTCCCTGCACCTTCCTTGTTCTCGTTGTTATCCTGTTAGCTCTATTGCAGGTGCTGGACTTAAAACAATTCTATTCTTAAAATTAATATATGATACTACTACAGTACTACTACTACTACTACTACTACTACTACTACTACTACTACTAATAATAATAATAATAATTATAATAATAATAATAGTTAATAATAAGAATAAAATAGAAGTGCATTTTTTCATTAAAAACAATTGATACATGATGTATATTTAATAGACAGCCATATTAGTAAATTTGGTGTCATAAAAATACAGCTTTAAGAAGATAATATACTAAACTTACCATATGACCTTCACTTGTGAAATCGACCTTTGATTGTATTATTTTTTCTGTCGCTGGCATTTACATTCCGAAATTAACAGAGTAAATTTAATGAAAATCGAACAGTCAGTTTGGGGGTGAAATTATTAACATTATAGTTTTGACATTTGATGAAAGCTAATGAAAACAAATATAGAAAATGTGGTCACTATATTATATACTGTATATATAATAAATGTGGTCACTATATTATATACTGTATATATAATAAAACAACAGCTAGCAGAATTAGAGTACTGAATTTTGAGTAACTTTTATTATAATTAAAACATTGACATTTGATCTTGCCTGTGGCTGTGACACTGACAATATGTAGGGATATACTTTTAGTCTCTCTCTCTCTCTCTCTCTCTCTCTCTCTCTCTCTCTCTCTCTCTCTCTCTCCTCTCTCTCTCCTCTCTCTCCTCTCTCTCCTCTCTCTCTCTCTCTCTCTCTCTCTCTCTCTCTCTCTCTCTCTCTCTCTCTCTCTCTCTCTCTCTCTCTCTCTCTCTCTCTCTCTCTCTCTCTCTCTCTCTCTCTCTCTCTCTTATACCAGCTCAATACAGAGATAATCGTGTCATATATCGTAGATGGGTCCGGGAGGGGAAGGGGTGGGCCACGGTTGGGGGAGAGCAGTGAAATGGTAGGGGAGGGAGAGGTGGAAGAGGAGGGAGAGGTGGAAGGATAACATTATATATATATAGACAAATAGGGCCACTTGATACACGTGTGTTTAGCGATTGATGTGAAAGGCAAAAGTAATTAAAGATACTATATTTTGCTACCACCCAAACGGAATTGTGCAAGCATAATTGAAGTTAAGTTATATGATGGCAAGTATTTGTGATAGAATATGTGTGTGCTTAGTAATTCTTATTCTCAGGGCATTTTAGGGACTCTGAGAGCCAGAAGCAAGGATGTCTAATGCGTTGGTCCGGGGTTGATCTGGCCGGGCATTGCATGCAGGGAAATCATCAGGTTTGGGCCCGGAAGTATCAGGTGGCACCTACTGTGTCCCCCAGGGGCTGATCTAGCCGGCGTCATGTGTAGGGCAATCATCTCGTCTGGGTTTGCGAGTATTAGGTAGCGCTCTCTCTCTGGGCTCATTCGTAGACTGGAAGTGGCGCATGGGATCAATTTACTCTGACTAGCAGTTGGTAGAGTTACTCATACTGTTGCTGAGGTTCTCACGCTTAACCCGTGCAGTACCAGGGACGTCCTTTTCATCATATTCTGGTAACTATTCGACGATTTTATTCAGCTTAGGAAGGATCTCTAGCAATAATAAGAGTTCAAACTATCTCAACCAACCCTTTTAACTACCTCAGATCCTTCCTAAGCTGCATAAAATCTACTAATATGGAACACAACGTAGCTGGTACTCAAAGGGTTAACCCGAATGAGCTTCTCAAGACGGGAGTTAGGTTACCTCATAACCAGAGGGATGGATGTAATCATATCGAAAAATGTACATATTTATCTTGAAGGAGGGTCTGAGGCGGGGGGGGGGTACGTTTGATGGAGGTCTAGGGAGGAAACTAAACAAATGATAAAACTGTTGCCGCCCCTCAGGTTAACCCCTTCTGTACAGACAACGTAATTTGTATTTAATTTCAGCTACATTTTGACGATTTGATGAAGTTTAGGAAGGATAAATGGTAGCTAAAAGGAATCTGCAGCCTTTTAATGAGTAGAAGGGGAATAAGGTGTCCGGCAATTGATAGATAGATTGATTGACATCCTTCCTAAGCTGAACAGAATCGTATAAGCGTTGCCAGAATATAATGAAAAGGACGTCCCCGGTACTGAATGGGTTTCATCACAATTTTACGGCTGCCACTTTAACTCTGTGACAAATTTGTTTTTTTATTCATGCCGGATACGAGGGATTCATCCACACATCACTATTGGATTAACTTGTAATTGCATTTTAAATTCATATATAAAACGCGAAAGTGAGTAGACTATTTTTCAAGAACACAGACTATAAACTCCCATACAGCATTTATAATACAGCTGTATACTTATACAAACATAATAAAATAGAGTAAAATAGAAAATAAAAATAAAAATAGGAAAAGTGGGGATTGGGCCTGAGCATACATACATACATACATACATACATACATACATACATACATACATACATACATACATACTTATAAGTAACACCCCGTTCTTAACATTAATCATCAATTACATACCCCAATGTACTTGAATAAACTAATGAAAGCATATGGTCCTCCCGGGATTTGAACCCGGGACACCACACCCAGAACATAAGCACCTATACCATTACACCACCAACACAGTTATAATCGCTTTGAAGAAGGAGAGTAAACGTGTCACATTGTGAACATATTATAACCGAACCCAAGATATTGCTAACATAAATTACACTTTCAATAGTATTTCATTATCTACTTTCCTTCCTTATTTTAATCCTCAATATTTTTCTATTCCTGTTCGTCCCATTCAATCCAAATCACATTATTTACGTCTTTCTCTCTGTCTATGTTTTCTCTTTTGTGCTTCCTCCTATTCAATTATCTTCCAATCAGTTTTCTTTTACATGTTTTGATTACGATATACATCCTCCCATTCACAGTATTTTCTCCCTTCTTCTGGTATTTTTCCATCTGTTATCTATCTTCGTGGGTCGATTTTTTTCCTTTCCCTTTTCTAGGTCTCTTTTCTGCTACGTGTTGATCTCCCAGTGGTCTCATCAATTCTCTCCACGCCTCCCACCAAAGGCTCTGGTCTCATTTCGCCTCGCATTCTTCTCCTTCATATCTCTCTCCCTCTCTCTCTCTCTCTCTCTCTCTCTCTCTCTCTCTTTTATCTCTCTCTCTCTCTCTCTCTCTCTCTCTCTCTCTCTCTCTCTCTCTCTCTCTCTCTCTCTCTCTCTCTCTCTCTCTCTCTCCAATAACGTTAATTCCTGCTGCACCTTGGCACGAACCTCATTATCCTTACTGCATTTTTGCTCTCTCTCTCTCTCTCTCTCTCTCTCTCTCTCTCTCTCTCTCTCTCTCTCTCTCTCTCTCTCTCTCTCTCTCTCTCCTGCCAGTGAAGCCATTCCTGGCCATAACCACCTGTGACTGTCATGGTGTTGATTTACATGATCCGTTAATGTGCCAACGGTAAGCCGGTGAGTGAGGGGTCCTATTGAAGGTGGGGGTAGGAGAGAGGGGGGTACTTGGTCGGTGAGTGAGGGGTCCTATTGAAGGTGGGGGTAGGTGAGGGGGGGGGGTACTGGGTCGGTGAGTGTGGGGTCCTATTGAAGGGGGGGGGTACTTGGTCGGTGAGTGGGGGGTCCAATTGAAGGTGGGGGTAGGAGAGGGGGGGGGTACTTGGTCGGTGAGTGAGGGGTCTGTTGAAGGTGGGGGTAGGAGAGGGGGGGTACTTGGTCGGTGAGTGAGGGGTCTTAGTGAAGGGGGGGGTGGGGGAGGGGGGGGGTACTTGGGCGGTGAGTGAGGGGTCCTATTGAAGGTGGGGGTAGGAGAGGTGGGGGTACTTGGTCCGTAAGTGGGGGGGCCTATTGAAGGTTGAGGGTAGGAGAGGGGGGGGGTACTTGGTCGGTGAGTGAGGGGTCCTATTGAAGGTGGGGTAGGAGAGAGGGTGGGGGGGGGTACTTGGTCGGTGAGTGAGGGGTCCTACTGAAGGTGGAGGTAGGAGAGGGTGGGGGGGGTACTTGGTCGGTGAGTGAGGGGTCCTACTGAAGGTGGAGGTAGGAGAGGGTGGGGGGGGGAGGTACTTGGTCGGTGAGTGAGGGGTCGTACTGAAGGTGGGGGTAGAAGAGGGTTGGGGGGTTCTTGGTCGGTGAGTGAGGGGTCGTACTGAAGGTGGAGGTAGGAGAGGGGGGTACTTGGTCGGTGAGTGAGGGGTCCTACTGAAGTTGGGGGTGGGAGAGGGGGGGGGGGTACTTGGTCGGTGAGTGAGGGGTCCTACTGAAGGTGGAGGTAGGGGTCATAGGGATGGATCAGGGGTCGTAGAGATGTGTCAGGAGTCATAGGGATGAGTCAGGTGTCATAGGAATAGGTCTGGGTAGTAGGGATGAGTCACAGGTCATAGGGATGGGTCAGGGGTCTTAGGGATGAGCCAGGAATCATAGCGATGAGTCTGCAGTAGTAGGGATGAGTTACGGTTCATACAGATGAGTCAGCAGTTATAGAGATGAGTTACGGGTCATAGGGACGAGATTGGGGTAGCAGGGACTGAGTCGGGGTCGTACGGATATGTCAGGGTTTACAGGGTCTGAGTTAGGGGTCAAAGGAATGAGTCAAGGGCCATAGGGATGAGTCAGGGGTAATAGGAATGAGTCAGGGGTCATAGGGATGAGTCAGGGGCCATTGGGATGAGTCAGGGATCATAGGGATGAGTCAGGGGTAATTGGGATGAGTCAGGGGTCATAGGGATGAGTCAGGGGTCATAGGAATGAGTCAGGGGTCATAGGGATGAGTCAGGGGTCATAGGGATGAGTCAGGGGTCATAGGGATGAGTCAGGGGTCATTGGGATGAGTCAGGAGTCATAGGGATGAGTCAGGGGTCATAAGAATGATTCAGGAGTCATAGGGATGAGTCAGGGGTCATAGGAATGAGTCAGGGGTCATAGGGATGAGTTAGGGGTCATAGGAATGAGTCAGGGGCCGAAGGGATGAGTCAGGGGTAATAGGAATGAGTCAGGGGTCATAGGAATGAGTCAGGGGTCATAGGAATGAGTCAGGGGTCATAGGAATGAGTCAGGGGTCATAGGGATGAGTCAGGGGTCATTGGGATGAGTCAGAGGTCATAGGAATGAGTCAGGGGTCATTGGGATGAGTCAGGGGTCATTGGGATGCGTCAGGGGACATAGGAATGAGGCAGGGGTCATAGGGATATATCAGGGGTCGTAGAGATAAATCAGGGGTCGTAGAGATAAATCAGGAGTCGTAGGAATGAGTCAGGGGTCGTTGGGATGAGTCAGGGATCATAAGGATGTGTCAGGGGTCGTTGGGATGAGTCAGGGGCCATAGGGATGAATCAGGGGACATAGGAATGAGGCAGGGGTCATAGGGATATATCAGGGGTCGTAGAGATAAATCAGGAGTCGTAGGAATGAGTCAGGAGTCATTGGGATGAGTCAGGGGTCATTGGGATGCGTCAGGGGTCATAGGAATGAGTCGGGGGACATAGGAATGAGGCAGGGGTCATAGGGATATATCAGGGGTCGTAGAGATAAATCAGGAGTCGTAGGAATGAGTCAGGGGTCGTTGGGAGTCAGGGATCATATGGATGTGTCAGGGGTCGTTGGGATGAGTCAGGGGCCATAGGGATGAGTCAGGGGCCATTGGGATGAATCAGGGTCATAGAGATGAATCAGGGGTCGTTGGGATGAGTCAGGGATCATAGGGATGTGTTGAGGATCGTAGAGATGAGTTAATGGTCGTTGGGATGACTGGTATTTAAGTTATTAAGTGATAGAATATATAAAAAAAATAGTGATACTAAAAACTGTCAAAATTGTATGAATGATTATATGAATGATATATCCATGAAAGTATAATTATGGCAATGAGTATGTTCTAAAGTATGAATATGTTGTTGTTGTTGTTGTTTAGTGTAAATTAGTAATATTAAGTGAAATATATGGAATATATACTCGTAAAGTTGATAACATGACCAAATATCCAGCCGTCTAGACAATTATTTCGTCCAAAGTGTGTGTTTTTTTTTAAAGAACATAAGAACATAGCAACAACTTATGTTCTTATGTTCTTCAGGGGAGACTGGCCGTTTGTTTGGTCTATTAATTAATGTATTCATATATAAATATTTTTTTAGTTTCCTCGCTAGACCTCCATCAAGCTTTAAAAAACACTCCCTAGACCTCCGTCAAGATGAATTTGTAAATTTTCGGTAGAAAAATTTCCCGGCCGAAGGCCGGTTCCTATTAAAATTGCAGGCTCACTATCGCTCGCCAGGAAATAATAGACACCTAATTGGCACGAAAGGTCTTAACATTTAAAACGAAATGGGGCGAAAGGTGTTAAAATCCCTAAACTAATGGGCCGAACGTCTTCTAATCTCAAAACTAGTGGGGCTAAACATTAGGGAGAAGGGGGTCCAGAAAAACGGACTGCCTCCCCTTAAATGCAGGTATAAGGTTAGATGCACAGAGAGTAACAGATAGATAGACAAATAGACATACAAAGGGACAGACAGATAGATAGACAGACAGATAGATAGACAGACAATGAACATATATAGATTGATAGATAGATAGATAAGTAGATATATATAATGTAAAAGAGATATGTATATATATCGACAACTGCCTATATAAATAAGAATAGGCAGGCAGACGTTTAAAAAGATAGGTACCCAAAGACAGAATTGCAAACAAACACACAAACAAACTGATAGATAGATAGATAGATAGAGTTAACGAGAATGAGAGCGAGTGGGAATGAGTTAGGTGCCGCGGGAATAAGAGAAAATCCAGGAAGATTTGTGGATCCCGTGTATTGCATCAGCTTCCTAGGATTTCCTGAGTGGTGAGAGAGAGCTACATAGATACACAGACCACACAGACCTCAAGAGAGAGAGAGAGAGAGAGATGTTTACAAGGAGTTACAAGGAATAGTTAGTATCTCAGAGAACTTGCGGTCCATTCCGAGGAGATACTCGAAGTGGAAGGAGAGAGAGACTGTTTAGTGCACTACACTCTTTACAAAGCGTGCAAAATACGATATATTCTCTTCTTAAACTGCTCTACTGAAGAACTATTTACAACTTCGGAGGGAAGTTTGTTCCAGGTTTAATAGATTTTATATGTGAAACAGTTTCCACAGATACTATAGTCTATTCGCTGTAAGTAGGCCAGAAATCATGACCTCTAACCTCTGCAACTCAAAAACGACTAGAGTAACCGAGCTAATATTTCTACCATTTGGGAAGAGTCGGTCAAGGAATAGATGTGGAAATTTACAGCCAATTTGCTCTAGCCCTTTTTGAGTTACAGAGGATAGAGTTAATGGTTTCTCGCCTAATTACAGCGAATAGACTATAGTACTGACCCTTGTCAATTCTGAGAGAGAGAGAGAGAGAGAGAGAGAGAGAGAGAGAGAGAGAGAGAGAGAGAGAGAGAGAGAGAGAGAGAGAGAGAGAGCAATCACAGTAAGCTAAGAGCAGGTTAAGACAGGCAAGATAAGACAGCCGGGAGACAGCCGTGTAATGAGAGGCTGTGTTAGATAGGCAGAGTCAGCGATAAATACAGTGATAGATAGAATGATAGATAGTGGTAGATTGAGTGATATATAGACTGATAGATAGATAGTGATATATAGAGTGATATATAGAGTGATAGGCAGATTGGGTGATAGATAGTGATATATATAGAGAGAGAGATATATATATAGAGAGATATATAGAGTGATAGACAGATAGATAGTGATAGATAGTGATATAGAATGATAGATAGACAGAGTGATATATATAGTGATACGTAGAGTGATAGATAGAAGGGTAGATAAATAGACAGATAGATAGACAGATAGATAGATAGATAGATTGACTGGCAAACAAGCAGACGAGAAGAAGTGGGACAGAGATGGAGAATGCTGCTGAATGATGAATTAATAGTCAGAAATTAAACATAAGGCAGATATTCTGAGTGAGGCAGAGATTAAGAGTGAGGCAGAGATTAAGAGTGAGACAGATATTAAAAGTGAGGCAGAGATTAAGAGTGAGGCATACATTAAGAGTGAGGCAGAGATTAAGAGTGAGGCAGATATTAAAAGTGAGGCAGAGATTAAGAGTGAGGCATACATTAAGAGTGAGGCAGACATTAAGAGTGAGGCAGACATTAAGAGTGAGGCAGAGATTAAGAGAGAGTCAGAGATTAAGAGTGAGCCAGAGATTAAGAGTGAGCCAGAGATTAAGCATGAGGCAGATATTAAGCATGAGGCAGAGATTTAGTCATGAGCCAGAGATTAAGCGTGAGGCAGATATTAAGCGTGAGGCAGATATTAAGCATAAGCCAGTTATTTTAAGCTTTATGGAGGTTGGCTATAGGGAGTAAACTTGAACAAAAACAACACACTAAATAAATAAATCAATCGACCAATCAAAAAAAACTTCTCCCGTAACGATTAACCTTCTAACCTAATGGCACCAAATATTGCTATATCCTGATTGTTTTCAAACTATCTTGTTCAAGTTAGGAAAGAATGATTAGAGTAAGGGGGAGAGGGGTAGTTTTTCTGCCCCCCCCCCCCCATTCTAATAGTTAGTCGATTTTAAGACCTTTCACCCCATTTCTTCGTCAATATTTAGACCTTTCGTGCTATTTAGGTGTCGAGTTTTTCCCTGGCGAACGATAGTGAGCCTGTAATGTTGGAAGAAAAAGTACACATTAATCTAGAAAGGGGATCTAATGGATGTTTTTTAAATTTGATGGAGGTCTAGGGAGGAAACTAGAAAAATAATGAATACATGCAAAAATACATAGAAAAATCATGAATACATGCAAAAATCGGCCAAAAAGTAAACCATCTCCCCTTAATCAGTGACATACAGAGAGAGAATGGCTGAGGCAGAACGATACAGGAGTGTGGTAGTGAGGAGAGGCTCGTCCCGCAGACCACATAGGATTGATCAGGTTGTCTCCCTCAGGCACTTTCCCCCCTCACCCACCCTCCGCCATTCCCCTTCACCCCTCTCTACCCTCCAACCTCCTCCACCTCACCCTTCCTCCCTCCCACCTTGGCCCCTCACCCTCCTCTATTCCCCTTCACCTCTCTCTACCCTCCCCCCTCACCCCTCTCGACCCTCCACTCGTCCTCGCTTACCTTATTCTCCCTTGTCACCCCACTCCCTCCTTTCCCCCCTCTACCCTCCCCCCTCTCTCTGACTCTCTCTTCGATCCTCCCGAACCCCTCTTTTACTATTCCTCTCACTTCCTCTATTCTTCCCCATCATTTATATTCCTGTTCCTCCTCCTTCCTCCGTTCTTCCCTATACCTTATTTATTTTCCTGTTCTTCTTTACCCTTTCTGTTCTTGTTTCTCTATCTCTCTCCGTGCCTCCCCACCCCTTCATTTCCTGTTCCTCCCCTTCCCTATGTTCCTCCTCACTCCTTTTGCTACTCCCTCCTTCCTCATTCTCCCTCCACTCCATCATATGCCCCCCCACCCCCCCTCCTTTCCTTGGCTCCCCCTGCATGGCACTGGCACTAATCTGTTTAATGGACCAGGTCCTGACAATACATATACAGGTATATGGCGTTGGCAACACATACTGCAGAACATACTCTCTCTCTCTCTTTATTTTTCTCTCTCTCTCTCGCTCTCTCTCTCTCTCCTTCTCTCCTTTAGAGGAACTAGTGGTTACAGAAAATTATGACGTAATTGTAATTGGCATAACAGAATCTTGGTTCACAGAAGACAAACTTTTTAGCAGAGCATTCACTTCCCGGTTATGTAATGTTTGAGAAAAGCCGAATTAATAGAAATGGAGGTGGCGTTATATTTGTTATCAAAAAATATCTTAAAATTACAGTCTAGCTACCGCTCGTCAGGAAATTATCGAGACCTAAATGGCTCGAAATATCTTAATATTGACAAAATAATAAAGCAAAAGGTTTTAATATCGTCAAACTAATGAGGTGAACGTCTTAAAATGTCATAACTAATGGGGCTAATGATGAGGGAGAAGGGAGTCCAGAAAAACCTAATATCTTAGTGAAGGTTGTATTAATTAGTAAATCTTCCGTACCCTGATCCACACCAAACTGTCGTTGAGGGCTCTAGAACATCGTTACGTGATCCAGGACTGAGACTTGACCCATTTGTCAAGCCCCGTCTCTGAATACCGTGACTCATACGCCCTTTATAGTTCGGGGTAGGGGGCTGGGGGGGCTGGGGGGGTTGGGGGGATAGGAGGGAGGGGGGGAGGGTGGGGGACCACAATAGAGTCTTTCCATCCATCTTGCTCTATTGTTGTGCATCAGCTCTATGTTTCTCTTGGATGGTTTACATGATCAAGTTTTTTGTTTTGTTTACATGGTAGGTTTCTTGCTTATGTGTGTTTTGTTTACATGGTAGGTTTCTTGCTTATGTGTGTTTTGTTTACATGGTAGGTTCCTTGCTTATGTGTGTTTTGTTTACATGGTAGGTTCCTTGCTTATGTGTATTTTGTTTACATGGTAGGTTTCTTGCTTATGTGTGTTTTGTTTACATGGTAGGTTCCTTGCTTATGTGTGTTTTGTTTACATGGTAGGTTCCTTGCTTATGTGTTTTGTTTACATGGTAGGTTCCTTGCTTATGTGTGTTTTGTTTACATGGTAGGTTCCTTGCTTATGTGTGTTTTGTTTGCATGGTAGGTTTCTTGCTTATGAGTGTTTTGTTTACATGGTAGGTTTCTTGCTTATGTGTGTTTTGTTTACATGGTAGGTTTCTTGCTTATGTGTGTTTTGTTTACATGGTAGGTTCCTTGCTTATGTGTGTTTTGTTTACATGGTAGGTTTCTTGCTTATGTGTGTTTTGTTTACATGGTAGGTTCCTTGCTTATGTGTGTTTTGTTCTTCGATGCCTTGTTGCTCTGTATTAGGTCGTCGTATTAAGGGGGGAATGGGTCGTTTTGCTAGATCCCTTTATCCCTCATGTTAAACCCCATTAGTTTTCAGATTTTAAGATGCTTGCCCCATTAGTGTGTCGATTTTAAGACCTTCCGCCCAATGTCCTTGTCAATATTAAGACCTTTCGTGCTATTTAGGCGTCTATTTTTTTTCCAGGCGAGCGATAGCGAGCCTTTAATTTGGGAAGATCCGGCCTTCGGTCGTGACATTTTTCTACCAAAAAATTTACAAACTCATCTCGAAATGGATGTTTGTTTTAAGTTTGATGGAGGTCTAGGGAGGAAACTAAAACATACATTAATGGGTTTCGAAATGTAAAGTAAAGTAAAGTGGAGAAACGAAGCACATTTCAGCAATCCCATCTCGCTCCCTCTCCAAACCACTCCTCACCAATTCCACTTTCATCTATAATTTAGTCTCAACCTTCTCGTGGTCGTCTTACTTCGGCTTAACCCTTTCTACACCGCGATGTCTTTTTCATTTTATTCTAGCCTATATCTGTGGTAGTAAAAAGGGTTAAGCGAGATCATTCGAAGTCTATTAATTGTTGGAGGTCCTTTTTAAACTCAATACAATCGTCTATTAGGGCCAGAATAAAATGCAAAATATGTCGCCGGTACAGAAGGGGTTAACCCTTTCAATCCAACGGTTGTGTATTTACTGTTGTATCCCTTTCAGTGCTACGATGCCTTTTCTATATTGATCTTACTAACATTACTCGATTTAGAAACGATATGTGGAAGTTTGGGGTCTTATTGAGATAGGTTGTTTCGCGCCACATCCTAATTGGTTCCTTTATGTATGTATGTATGTATGTATGTATGTATATACTCAGGCACATACACCATTGCTGAGGGTGGCAGACACGAGACAGAGCCTTAACAGAAACAACATTTAAAGTTCCTAGTCTCAGGGTCCGGGACCACTTTTGCGTTCTCTCGCCCGTTTCTCTGTCTCGTCGAGTAGGAGCATTATACAAGGGGGGGAGGATTCCTAGCCCTCTGCCCCCAGAAGGAAAAGTTGGACAGTAAAAGAGACAGACAGAAACAGCTACAGTGATAATGAAATAAGGTGCAAACATTCCGTACACAGTATCTTAAGGGGAGATCTCCACTTGAGGGATTTTTTCTTGACCCCTTTCTCCCTCATGTTTAGCCCCATTGCTTTTGATATTATAAAACGTTTGCCCCATTAGTTTAGCAATTTTAAGAACTTTCACCCCATATTAAGACCTTTCATGCCATTCAGGTGCCGATTTTATCCTGGCGAGCGATAGCGAGCCTGTAATTTAAGAGGAAGCGGCCTTCGGCCGGGAAATTTTTCTACCGAAAAATTTACAAATTTATCTTGAAAGGGACTCGAGGGGGTGTAATTTTAAGCTTGATGGAGTTCTAGGGAACAAACTAAATACCTCCCCTTAAGGGTCAGGATTGACCAAGTTCTATGCAATAACATTCATCACTTCTAGTTACCATTGCAATAACATTATTATATATTCCATTTTCATCAATAAAGTGGCATTGCCATGGGATGGTTAAACTTGCATTATTTGTATATTGAATCATTGATAAGATGAAGTGTTAATGAACTTGCATTATCATATCATGCTGTTAAACGTGCTGGTAAATTTCCAAACATAAGTGTTTTGTTTCTCTCTCTTCTCCTGAGTACCTCAAGACTAAATGGAGTTGCTTGGAAGAACTCGTCGGTATGCTGAGCAGGAATCTGACTTCAGGGTGGAACAAGACGAGGAGGAGGACGAGAGAGAAAAGGAAGATGTTGAGGAGGAAAATATGGAAGATGTTGAGGATGAAAATATGGAAGATGTTGAGGACGAAAATATGGAAGATGTTGAGGAGGAAAATACGGAAGATGTTGAGATGAAAATATGAAGATGTTGAATGAAATGGAAGATGTTGAGGATGAAAATATGGAAGATGTTGAGGATGAAAATATGGAAGATGTTGAGGAGGAAAATATGGAAGATGTTGAGGAGGAAAATATGGAAGATGTTGAGGATGAAAATATGGAAGATGTTGAGGAGGAAAATACGGAAGATGTTGAGAAGGAGGAGGAGGAGGAGGGGTATTTCTAATTAGCTATAGGACCAGGTAAGGTTTCACTCTTGGTCATCCAATCATAATAGCATCATATGAATAAGTAACACCCTGTTATTAACATTAATCATCAATTACAACCCCAATGTACTTGAATAAACTAATGAAATCATATGGTCCCCCCGGGATTCGAACTCGGGACACCACACCCGGAACATAAGCATATAACACCAACCAACCACAGTTATTCCTTTTTCTACAAGTCCAACTCACCATGCAACCCTAGAGCGGCCCTCTGTGGACTCTCCACAAACTGACGAGATAGTGTGGAAATGAGGGGAAGGAGAGTACAGTAGGAGGGGTAGGATGTGGTGAAGAGAGGAGAATTCTAAGAAGGAGTTGGAATAAGGAAAACGGATAGAAGATGAGGTTGGGAGAATGGAGAATTGACAGGAACAAAAAGGAACAAAGTGGGAGGAGGAGAAGGAGGAAGTTGGTGGAAGAGCAGGGGGAGGAAGAAGAAGAAAAGGGAAGAGAGGAGGAGGTAGGGAAGGGAAATCGATTTTTCATTGAGGGAAGCGAAACGCCGGTTGAAGAGAGGAGGGAGGAAGGAGGAGGGAAGGTGGGGAGGATATAGAGTCACAGGGGAGGAAGGAGATGGGGAGGATATAGAGTTACAAGGGAGGAAGGAGGTGGGGAGGATATAGAGTCACAAGGGAGGAAGGATGAGGGAAGGTGGGGAGGATATAGAGTCACAAGGGAGGAAGGTGGGGAGGATATAGAGTCACAAGGGAGGAAGGATGAGGGAAGGTGGGTGAGGTGATAGAAGTCATACAAGGACGGGGAAAGGATGAGGGAAGGTGGGGAGGATATAGAGTCTTAGGTGGAGATGGTTCACGTTTTGGGCGATTTCTGCATATATTCATTATTTTTCTAGTTTCCTCCCTAGACCTCCCATCAAATTAAAAAAAAACACAAAATATCCATTATATCCCCCTTCTAGATTAATTTGTATATTTTTCGGTAGAAAAATTTCCCGGCCGAAGGCGGGTTCTTCCAACATTACAGGCTCACCTATCGTTCGCCAGGGAATAACATTCACCCACATAAATAGCACGAAAGGTCTAAATATTGACGAAGAGAAAATGGGGACGAAAGGTCTAAAATCGACTAACTAATGGGGCAAACATCTTAACATCTGAAAACTAATGGGGCTAAACATGAGGGAGAAAGTGGTCCAGAAAACCGGCCCATCCCCCCTTAAGGGATGTTTGGTGGCTCTTGCTCATGGTGTAAGGTGATTTCTAGGTTAACCACAAGCGCAGATATAGAGTTTGCCAAGTATGGTTTACTAGGGAGTAGCCTATGTGGAGAGGAGGGATGCAGGAGAGAAA